>CM070679.1:35447031-36047031 GCA_036346265.1 Melocanna baccifera
TTTATATCCTTGCTGTTGCATGTCTCTGTTCCTTGCTGTTAGGCGATGTAATTCTGCCAATTGGATTTCTCTTCTTCAACTCCATCAAATTATTGGACAAGGAAACCAAGTTTATGAGATAACTACCAACATTGGACAAGAAAAAAAAAGTAGCATAAGCTGCCCAAACCACATATAACTAATAGCATCCAACAGGGAACAAGTTATAAAGCACTGGATGAGATACGTGTGAGAACAATGGAACAAAAGCATGAATGAGGAATGCTAATCTGGACAGATATACATAAGAGCAGATCAACAATGGAAGACATAGTTCAACATTATACTTAGATTGCATAAATTATCGACTTCATACAAGTCCGAACTCAGAATAGATTGAGCACCGCCAACCGGGGTAGTGGGCGCGGGAAGGGGAGGGTGGGGAGACTGGGGAGGGGTGGTGGAGGCAGGGAGGGGTGGGGGAGAAGGGGGAGGCCAGGCGGCAGGCTGTCGGCGTTGGAGAAGGAGGAGTGGGGAAGGTTGGGGAAGAGGGAGGTCAGGGAGGGGTGGTGGAGGCGGGGTGAGGGGGGTAGGGGGAGGGTGGGGAGGCGGGGGAGCAGGGTGGCGGCGTTGCAGCCTGGGCAGCTAGGGTGGCGACGTGCACGTGCACGTCGGGCTGCGCACGACCATGGCACTCCGACGCATCCATATGATGAAGGAGCTCTGATGCATCCAAATGAGGGGGCATGCACGAGCGCGAGTAAGGTAACGAAGATGAAACAGAATGGCATTTTGTCTAACTATAAAAAAATAGGAGGTATTAAAGTGAACCAATTTTTCGATGGTATATTCCTAAAGTGGTCTTATTTAGATGGTGTATATATGTGTGTGTGTGCACGCCCGCGCCTACCTCTACTTGCCTTTTTTTGTTTGAGCAGATGGTTAATGTAGTGTTTATTTGGACTTACAAACTTAGGTCTTTAGCTTTTTTTGTTGAAAATATAACGTAGCTACTGTTACCTTTTTAACATAATTAAATTTTAAAAAATTTTATCATTCGAATAATAAAAAATAAGAGAAAAAAAAGCCAAAAACAAAAAATAACCAAAAAGAGACCACGTTAGAAATCAGAAGCAACAACTTGTTAGAGGAGGACCTACAGTGAGCATCTCTAGCTATTAAAAATGTGAGCACCTCGAAGGAAAGAAGAGTACATTGTCAGATACGTATGAGTCGTACGTACACACATTTGTAAACAAATTAAATACTAGATTAGGGATGGAAGCTGTTAGCTGTGGTCCGTTTCATGAACATTCAGGCCACGTTTGAACACGAAAAATCTTATAAAAATTTCGCACGAATTTCACAGGTTCAAATTCAATTTCTGACAAGATTTCTGAACACCCCGCGAGAAGCCGAGACGTGGATCCGTAGGCAGCAGGGAGTACTACTGTAGAAGTGCTTCTGTACATTGTCAGAGTAAGTGAGTAAGTAGTGTATAGATATAGACCGATTCACTGTAGAGTATAGATGAAAGTGCCATTGAAATACTGGAATTCTTTCTTTAAAAAAAATAGAATTCTGGAATATCCCCGTCTCACTCCAGTGTTCCTCTTCCCCACTCTCGCCTTTCCTCTTCTCCGATTTCTCCCTTCCCAGTCCCATTTCTTCTTTTCTTCCTCAAAATTTGTTTGTGCCGGCCGACGACGGGGCGCGCGACAAGCCAGGCCTCCTCCCACCGAAGTCTTGTCTCGTAGGCGTGGTGCTGGGCTGGCATGGAGTGGAGATCCGTCCCGACTTGATTAATTTCTTCTTTTGTTGGTAAGGAACACTAGCTTGGTTGGATGGTTGTTCCAAGAGTTCGTTTTGTTTCAGGGGGATCTTTTCTTTCTCTCCGTTCAGTTGCAGTTGCCGATTTGTTTGCTGCGTGGTTTTATTTCCCAAAAAATTTGCGGCTTCACCTGCCCCATGAACATTTCTAAAGATTCCACTCTAGTGCCGATGCAAATCTTCAAGGAGAAATGCTGTAAAAAAAACTCCATTTTTCCTGTTGTGAAGAGAGGAAAGGTGCTAAATTTTGCTCGGTTTGAGCAAACCAGAGGAGGCTCTTTTTCTCCCTCAAAACCAATACTGTGACGGGAGAACAGTGGGGAACAGAATGTTGTTTGAATGGTGGTGAATGGAACTTGATTTTTGTTATGATGGTAGTAACCTTTACGAACTTAAGCCTGTGAATCTTGAAGGAGAAATAAGTTTGTCGTTAAACCGAACTTAGCAAGCAGCCAAGGAGCAATTGTTGTCGTTTTCCCTAGAATTTTGAATTGCTGGTGTTTTTTGTTAGTCCAAATGTAGATCGGATGGAGCAACCACTTTAATAGCATATTGAAGTTCTACAACGATCGAAGTTGATCGGTGAGATCCACCAAAATAGATGGTTTTTCTATGACAGAATTTAGTTTTTCTTCAGTTCTGACTTCTGAATGGAGTTTAATTACCAATAACTTACATTAAGTTGGATTCTGCTGGTGGTGGTGACAACTTACATTAAGTTGGATTCTGCTGCTGGTGGTGATAACTTACATTAAGTTGGATTCTGCTGCTGGTGGTGACAACTATTAATTGATTCATTGATTGTATGCCAGATAGCAAACATATTTTTACCTGAATTCCCATTGAGGAACCATGCGTGTTTAATTTAGCGCTGTTAAAATTAAAAATGAAAATCGGTATCGATCTGTGCTACATATTAATTTTCTCATGTTTAGATATCTTCTTTAAGTAAGAACTTGATGAATTTTTTCCGTAGTGTCAACTAATAACCATGGAACTGAATAATGCAGCTGATCACAAGGAAGGATGGAATGGTGGGGGTGCTGATACTCTCTAGTGCTTCCCCATGTGAAAGAAGCTTTTACAATGGCCCCAGGAAGCAGCATTGTGACCGAAGTCCCTGAGTTAGATTGTGGAGACGATGGACTTTCTGAGGCACTTAGTAGTATTAAACTTGACGGAGATTCTACATCTAAGCCCTCCTGGGCTGCGTCACTTGTCAGTGTTGGTTTATCATCATTGACTGGCTTGAATGATTTGCTTGAGTGTCCAGTGTGTACCAACTCAATGCGGCCACCTATACTTCAGGTTTGTGTACTGATGCTTATCTTTACTCTTTTTAGTCCTTCAGCGAAGAAAGATCCTTTGATAATTTATATAGACATTATTGCACATCAATCTGTATGCAAATGAAGTTCTGTTAGTTTTCATTTGACTCTGTTGGATATTTAGGTTGGGTTTGTTTAGAAAGTTGTGCCAGTTCCAACATTTGGACAATTCTCTTTGCCTTTTGATGTGTAAGGTATAAATGTTGCATTTGCGCCAACTTAGGAGTTAGGACATGTAAAGTACTAACATGTCCTTGGATTTATAGTTACTCAAATTATTGTGTTGGTAAAGTCAACTTGTTCTTTTGCTGAATAAAAGTACCCTTGATTGTTGTATTCGGTTTGTTCTAGTAGATTTAGGCTGTCCATTTATATGCTAATGTAAGTTCTTTAACTGTTATGAGCTAATCTGTGGCAAGTTAGCATTTGGCAATGCTAACTCAATTGCTTTGCATTTTGTGTTCATCATATTGGCCATTGTTATTTGTTACAATGCTGGATTCTTGATCTTCAAAGTAATCCAGAACTTCCACGTGTTGAAGAAAGAAAAGGAATGCATGAGAACAGTTTGTTGGTTTGGTCCGTATTGTTTATGCCCGTACATACATAATTTGGTGTCCATGCTTCTGTCTTCTCCTTTGACATTGGCATGGTCTCAACTCTCAACAAGCGTGTAATTTTTCTGCTCTTGCATGGGAACTGTTCTTAGTTTGCTTTCTATGCAGACACGCATGTACATAATGTTTTATGTATTTCTTTTTTTGTTTTACCTTTTTTTTCACATTTCATGGTCTCAACAAGTGTTGAAATATGAGTTATAAGTTTTCCACCCTTATTCTCTTTCATTGAAGTCAAAAGAATTGCAAGCTTATTGCATTACTTGAGTAGTACAGATATTGTATTCCCTGATGTTTCAGATCATGGTATTTAGTGTTATGAATATTATGTATATTGATATGAGGCCCAAAGAACATATATATAGAAGAGTACAAGGGGATATGTCATATAAAGATAAGACATATATGAAATAGAATACAAACTCTATATCCTAATACAACTCTATCTGCTTAACACCCCCCTCAAATGCAAGGCGTATGTAATAGCATTGCATTTGAAAAGAGTTGTTATTAAAATAGTAAACAAAATCCGAAGTCCGAGTCTTGATGATGTCGTCGTAGCGTGCAACTCTTGAAAAATACTGTCGAATCAAGCTGAAAAGGAATGATAGAAGCATGACGGTGCAGATCGAAACTCGAGGCGGCGGCGGCGTAGTGCACAAGGTGCAGAAGAAGTGCGGCGGCCTTAAAAGCTCGGGGCGGCGGCTACAGAAGCGGCGGCATCATAATGACTTCTACGATCTGCACGCGGCTCAGAGAGAAGAGCGACGGCTGCTGTCATGCAAAACAAAATTACTATGCATGCCAGCCAGCCAGCCAGCCAGCACAAGGCCGAAGAGATGCCAGCCAGCCGTGCGAGAAGTGATCCGGCGACGGGGAGACCGGATCTGACGAAGTTGGCCGGCGGGGCGGATCTGGAGGCGCGTCGAGCGGCGTCGAGAGGTGCATCTCGCCGGCGAAGCGCACGCGGGTGGGCCTCCGCCAGCTGTTCTACTTCGGCGGCTCCTTCTTCCTTGCCTCCGCACCTCTCTTCTCCTCCCGGTGGCCGTCGGCTTCCGTGCCTCTCCTCTCCACCTGGCGGAGCAAGACATCCGGGCGGAGCTCGTCGAGGAGGTGATATGTGTTAGAACCGGGTTTACTCCCCGAGCCACAGGTCCAAATAGGCTGAATACAACTAAGCCTACGGAGACGGAGCAACAACCTTATAAGTGGTATTGAGCCTTCTCCCCCCAAAAGACTAGTTCAATGGGTGAAGGCTCCCTCGCACTTATAAGCTGTGCTTTCTTCTTTCCCACAACCAATGTGGGATTATTCCTAACAATCTCCCCATCACACATTGGTTGGACACATCTGCAACCCTGAGGTCCAAGAAGATGTTAGGCGTCTAGACTCTGATACCAAATGTTAGAACCGGGTTTACTCCCCGAGTCACAGGTCCAAATAGGCTGAATACAACTAAGCCCACGGAGACGGAGCAACAACCTTATAAGTGGTATTGTGCCTTCTCCCCCCAAAAGACTAGTCCAATGGGTGGGGGCTCCCTCACACTTATAAGCTGTGCTTTCTCTTTTCCCACAACCAATGTGGGATTATTCCTAACAATATGCACCCTGGACGCCTGCGAGGAGAGGATCCAGGCATTGGTGCAGGCCAGGGTGTCCTCGACGGAGTTGTAGCGGGAGGAAGCGTGGTCGAGCGCGGTGGGGAGGACGAGCATGGAGAGGAAGCTGCTCGAGTTGGGGATTGGGAGCACCTCCCTCATCTTCTTCTCCCACTCGCTAGCTCCTGCGGTGGACGAAGGGAAGCCGTCTCGAACAGATTGAGGTTTGTGCGCTGCGGCCAATATCAACAATACATGTTATGAATATTGTATGTATTGATATGAGGTCCAAAGGACATATATATATAGAAGAGTACAAGGGGATATGCCATATAGAGATAAGGCATATATGGAATATAATACAAACTCTATCCTAATACAACTCTATCTCCTTAACATTTAGAATAACTTTTGTCAGCTATGATTTATATAGAAGTGAATAAGAATGCGAGAGGTAATAATCTACTGATTAATTTTGTTCTTCTTGCAGTGCCCAAATGGTCACACAATTTGCTCCAACTGCAAGCATAGGGTAGAGAATCATTGCCCTACTTGTCGCCAGGAACTGGGAAATATCAGATGCTTGGCTCTTGAGAAGGTGGCAGAGTCACTTCAGCTTCCATGCAAATATCAAAGCTTGGGCTGTACCGAGATTCATCCTTACCAAAACAAACTTAAGCATGAGGACCTCTGCAGGTTCAGGCCATACAATTGTCCATATGCAGGCTCAGAATGCCTGATCACTGGTGATGTTCCGATGCTTGTGTCTCATCTCATAAATGACCATAAGGTGGACTTGCATGAAGGCTGCACCTTTAACCACCGTTATGTGAAGTCCAACCCTTTTGAAGTGGAAAATGCTACGTGGATGCTGACTGTAAGTAATATCTCTCTGAATGTTATCCAATTATGCATTCTGGAACACATCTGTTGTCTTTTGTCTAAAGAATGGAGCGCCAAAAAATGTGCAGTATGTGCATTGATTAATCAATATTCCTTAGGATATTATTTGCCTAATAAGAAGCGCTGCTGATATATTTTTTGCATTCTACATGTGATCATATCCTCGTCCTTTGGTTCATTTGGAACCTTCCAAACTTAGTTGTTTGTATATTAAGCAGCTTCCAAGACTGTCAGGTCTAGTGATGTTTTCTGCCTTTTTGTCGCCCTGCAGGTTTTCAAGTGTTTTGGGCAGCACTTTTGCCTCCACTTTGAGGCGTTCCTGCTTGGGATGGCGCCGGTGTACATGGCATTCCTGCGGTTCATGGGCGAGGACAGCGAAGCTCGGAACTTCTGCTACAGTCTGGAGGTGGGCGGGAACGGACGGAAGCTGACGTGGCAGGGCATACCCCGGAGCATCCGGGACAGCCACGAGAAGGTGCGGGACAGCTTCGACGGCCTGATCATCCACCGGAACATGGCTGTCTTCTTCTCGGGTGGCAACAGGCAGGAGCTCAAGCTGCGGGTGACGGGCCGCATCTGGAAGGAGCAATGACCAGCAGCTCTTGGTGTCTGTCTCCTCTTCCTCCTGGGTGCTGCAAGCGAGAAGTGGACCAGCAGGGCAGCTCCAATGTGTGCAGATGCCGCTTCTTCGTCAGCTCTTGCCATGATTCCATTGATTCCATGTTGTGCTGGGAGACTAGCTGTTGTGCATTGGCTGTACAATTACTTCCGACTTGACATGGCGGGACGTCTGTAGGCAGCCGTCTTGAAACCACGGAAGGGAAGCCTTTCCGAGACATGTGATGTTAATTCTTTGGTTTTCATTCTATGGACAGAGTCATATTATGTATGTAGGGCTGCTAATGGACCGAAATCTGGTCTAAATCCAAATAAAATTAAGAAGGATTTGGTCTAAACCTGATTCAAATTATGTAAGCCTAAGTTTGATCTAAATCCAAAAACAGATCTAGGTTTTAGTTTAGATCAAGCACCTTTACCTTTTTAGTTGTCTAATTAGAATCGGTTTTTATCTACTTTTAGTAAGTAGTATAAAAATATAAGATCAAGGTTTGGTTTAATCTAGTCTAAGTTTAGTTTAATATAGAAGAGTTTAAATTTGATCTAATTTATTTACAATTTTAGACTAATCTAATCTCAAAAACCATAGGTCCAAACCTATTAGCGACCCACTATGTATGTCAGCCAAGACTATTTTTTTTGCAGTACCAGCCAAGCCTGCTGTTGCGGGCAAGCGTGAGACCGAGGCCGCGGAGATTAGGCTGGGCTGAGATGAGCACGTGCGTTCGAGGGCCAAGAGGGTGTGTGCTTTTCGGCCTGTGGAAATCCAGCAACGTTGTGACATTGCACGTCGAAGATAGAAATATTATATATCGTGAGGATGACAGTGGGCCCACTCACGTATGGGAAGCTGCGGTTTAAAGACAAGGTCAGGCGCTGACACTGCAGTATGGGCCGTTCAGAAAAAAAAGAAATATCACATAAAGATAAGTGCCTGGCTGCAACAACGAACGACGACGCTTTGGCCGAGTGGTTAGGGGCTTAGGACTGTTTTTTTACTGTGATTTATGATTTTTGATTGAAATTTTTAAATTTTATCTGTCTGTGATAGAGATTACGGAAAGAGATATACTAACTTACGATTTTAGATGGTACAGATAATTAACTTGTACTATAATTAACTTGTAAACTCTATCTTAAAAAATACTCCGTTTAAAAGTTAAATACTGTAATAAAAATTAAAAGTTATTTTAAGAAGCTGAAAAGAACGGATCATAAGACTTAAGACTCGGCCAAAGCCTGCTAAGTACATGGGGTACCTCTCAGGCGTCGTTCATCTTTTCCCCCTCTTGCCTTGATGCCTTCAGATCAAATTGCATCAGTACTTCATGTTGCGAAAGGCTACCACCAGTGTCATAATTTCTACAACCTTTCTTTCACTGCAATTTCTTTGCATCACTCGGCCGTAAAAGAGAAGGGAAAAAACGTATCCTGATGTGAGCAATCATAAAGAGCACGACTCAGCCAAAGCTCATCCACCACTTCGTATATCAAAATCACAGCCCAAATTTTTATTGATAGCCAATCAGCAAACCAACCGTGTGCATAATCCTTCAAGTATACATACATGTACACGATTCATCTCTAGTGATGTTTATCAATTCACACGTCCAATGCTCTACAAACATCTCGGAAGAAAGATATGCCGCGAGTCCTTGTCAGATGAGTCGGCTCTCATATGAACACAAAGAAACGAATGCCCTCTGCGAGCAGCCACACCAAGATAGGCATTAGATCAGGCACGCACCAAGGAACGCAAGCGCAGGAGCATATTCTTGTGCGATGAAGAGATAAATGGTTGACCGCGGCAAGGAGCATCAAATGGTTGAGGCTCCGATGTCACTGCACAAACAGAACATGAGTTTCAGAATTAAGCTAAATAAAACTTTTCTTAACTTACACACAACAATTTGTGATGTCAGAAGGGTTTACTGTGCTAAGCGTGGTAACAGAGTAAATTACCCACAGTGGGTTACTTTACCATGCCATGGTAAGCCAATAATAGTCTAGACATGATCAATTGTGATAAAACTGATAATGAACAAGATTCATCTTATAAAGGCGCAAAAAAGGGAGTTAAAGTGGCTCAGAATTATTTAGAACCTTTTGTTGTGAAATTAGATGGAAGGGCCTGCAACTGAAGTAGCATGACCCGTCTCTTGCAACTGCTTCAGGGTGGATGCAAGCCAATCAAGTCCATCGTAAAGGCCCTCACCACGTAGTGCGCATGTCCCCTGTATATGCCATATTCTGTTCCTGAGATCATGCAGGCCCAGCCCTTCACTCACCTCTGCCGGGCTCATTGCACCTCTCTATATGAAGAAGGAAAACATAATCAGTCAGGGTGTGCTGCTCATTTGACCCTTCCATAGATCTGAAAGAACTGGTTTGACATTACCAATGAAAATAGCTCTTGGCTTCCCATTTTCAATTAGCACTATTGAATTAAAAGAATTATTCTGCCTGCTCTAAAAGGCTTGATCAGAGCACAAACAATTTAGGAAAATCCTGCATGGCATGGTCTATACCTAATCTTTTTGCTGAAAAGTAATTTACTCACATCTGTGCTCCAATATGCAGGGGCGTAGCCAGCCCGAGGTTGGGCCTCGGGCCCAGCCCACTGGAAGTAAGATGGCAAGTCTATACTATTCTAGCTACAGTAAAAATACTAGGGAATTTCTCAGCTAGGCCTCGGGCCATTGCCCCAGCAGCCCGAGGCCCATCTCCGCCTCTGCCAATATGTACTGGATAGAGATTGTATTTTGCAGGACAACTAAATCTATATAAAGCTCACATTTAATCAACACGAATATATTGGATACCACAACAGACAAGCTGGTAAAAAAATGTGTGATAACATACTCTTCAATCAGAAGGGAATTTAAGACAAGATATGAAAGCCGACCCATGCAAATGAGACCATGAACAGATAGGCAACTATGCACACTTCAAATTCTTAATCTAACTTACCAGGTCCTGTTTGTTTGCAAATACTAAGATTATGCTGTTTGCCATCAAAGGGTCCTTGATAATGGTCTGAAAGGGGGCAAGAAATCCAAGTTAGCAGGATCTCACATTCTCAACCAACATAATCTAAGGAGACATGAAGTCCTATAATGATGGAGATAGTATAATATATGTTACCTGGAATTCTTGTCTGGCATCTACAATCCTTTCTCTGTCCAAAGAATCTACGACATAGATCTACAACAAATCAAAAGCAGAAAAACATCCTTAACCTTGGCAGCAAAAGATATGCATATGATCCATCGAGCAATTAGAACTGTCATGAAGCTGCTAATTGAATCAGCTAAACAACCATCATTAGCAACAAGACTAAATGCTCTTCACTTATGTTCTGCACATAAATTTACTAACTTTACCTAACAGCTAACAGAATTTAGGAAAACATTCAACAGCATGCAAAATTTTCAATACGCACTAAGATTTGTGAAAATGTAGGCTGTAGTTTGATATTAATCACAAATGAAGACGAACAGCATGTCAGCATGTGACAGACAATATCAAAGCAAGACTCGAGGAAGTATTATAGTTACTAAAATAGGGCCAAAATGACAACAAAATATTGATATGTAGACTAGTTAGTACCAGTGCATCAGAATTGCTGAGGTACATCTTCCATAATGGTCTGAGCTTTTCTTGTCCACCAACATCCCACACAGTAAATACCACATTCTTGTACTGAACCTTCTCAACGTTAAAACCTGCAGGGGGGATGCAATTATTGGAGATAGACATGGGATCAATGAATGGAATAAATGAGGTTTGCAGTAAAGCCCAAAAGGTCAAAATTGTCCAATTTATTGTAGAAATCTGGAGAAAGTTGTTAGGTTGCCAAATTTCTGCTACTTCCTCAATATGATTATGTTAGTTGTTTCAAGTAACATGATTTGGAAGAAGAAAATGTTCACCAATCACCACCCTAATAGCAAAGAAACTAAATTTCAACAATATGACACACTTTTTTAAATTAATAAATGAAAGAACTGCCATAAAGTGGGTCTCCCATCCTAATCGTCCAAATACTAGGGGCAGGGTTCATAACAGTAAGTGTGGTTATCACAACAAATAATCATATACAGTTATCAAATGTATCAAGTTCGGTTTGTCCAAAAGGATGACAAGGTTTATCATTAAATAAAAAAACTGCAAGGTTATATCCATTTGAGTTGTCAGCTTCCATCGTATTGCACTATTTTTCTCGCAAATCTATGTCACCATAAATTTCTGAATCAATACCGAAAGAAGAACATTAGCTTTGAAGTAACTCGTTTTTGAACCATCAGCTGTCTTAATATATAAAGACAGCAATAAGCTTCTGAATCAATACCAACTAGATCAGGTTACACTTTTCAAGCATGCACTATCCTACTACTTCAACCAAATCTTGTCGGTCATGTTTTTCTGCTGCTGTCTGCCTTTTGACTCTGTAGTCAGCAGGCAAATCAGATCATGGATTTAAGCAGCCCAAAAATTTTGGTCTGATTGTTCATATGCAAGCCACATGTAATGAGGCTAAGTGTCAGCTTATTCAATACATCCTGCATCTTCATGGCATGCTACAATAATTCAACATTGGACATAACGAAATAAAGAAATGATGGTATGTTATAAGAGTATCCTACCTACTGTAGGGACTGTCGAAAGAACCTCTCCCATGTGCAGCCTATACAAGATTGTTGTTTTGCCAGCTGCATCCAAACCAAGCATCACAACCTTCAAAAGGTTAATCACACTATTAGTGAAAAAAACAGACAATCATCGAGGATGATTAAAAGGAACAGATGGAGGATGATGCTAAGAAGAAGAGTTGATGAAATGGCTCAGTCTAGCCACCACAAATAGTTAAGGCAGATTAATGGTTGGAAAGCTTTTTGAATTTCGCAATTTGGTTTAAATTAGAACAACAACTAAGGCAATGCCCCCATTTGACTAGACCAGTAACTCAGTTCGCTAATACCATAATTTGGGCTTCGCAAAATTAGCTGTGTTGGGTTTCAGTACACCCATTCATTGCTAATACCTGCTAGAGTGCTATCCCAATCTATTTTACCTCAAATTGCTCACCTCACTGCAAGCACTCAAATCAATGGAGTTGTGCAGTTGAGAAGTCAAGTCCCAGATATCAAATCAACAGGAAAACCCTAAAGAAAGAATCCGAGGCCACACGATAATCCACAAGAAAGAAAACCAAGAATTCGGATCCACAGTTCACCCTCACCATGAAACAGCGTGCCACCAAACTCACAGGTTCAGATTGGCGCACTACCAACCAGAAAAGGTAATACTTGGGAGACAATTTAAGCAAGCAGGTAAGATTCAATTTCAAAGCAAGAACCAACACTGCGAAGGTTCAACAACCAACCCAAAGTACACCACATCGAGAAGTTCCAATAACCTACATGAGCACCTAGCCCCGAAACGCAGGAGAGGAAAAAGGTACTCGTCGAAAGAAAGGATCACGTTACCCTCATCTCCTTGGTGGAGAAGAAGGCGTCGAAGAGCTTGCGCAGAGCTTGCCCCATCCCTCCGCCGTTTCTTGCTCGCCCTCTCTCCCCCCTCCCCCACCCTCTCCCTCACAATGGGTGGATTCTTCGACAGTTGTTGCTCCCTGCGAGCGCCTTCCTTTCTTTTTCTGGTGTTTTCGATGAGCTCGAGAGCACGAGTCCACGACGGCGGAATGGATCGCAGGAGACAGTGGCTGGGCTGGGTTGGATTGGGTGTTTGGGTTGGTGAGAGCTCAAAAAGAGGAAGAATGAGATCGAAGTACTCTCATTTTAGTATATATTTTCGGCTGTGTTTGATAACTTTTAATTTTAGTTTGAGTAGTTATGTGAATTAATTGAATGTTAATAAATCGATAAATCATTTTAAAAAGGATATTTTCATAAGTTATTTTGAAAAAACTATTACAAAAATCACTGACAAGTCTAATTTAATCGATTCCTCCTAAGCAAAAGTGATGGATCAAACATAATATTGCAAACAATAAATTGAACACAGAGAGATGAGATGAACTCCTTCTTTTATTCCTTTCTATATTCATATCTAACTTTACAATGATTGAGACTCCTTATTTATAGACTAAATGGAGGGTGTCCATCAATGGGCCAGACTTATAGGCTCAGATCTAGATTTTCCAACACTACCCTTAGGCATTTATTGACACGTTCAAGTTTCATCAAAGCTCCATAAAACCTAATGAAACAATTTTGGAGAAAGAGTATATGATATATGTTCTGTTGTATTGCATGAATTATCTCATTAAAAACTTTAGCCAAGAAATTTCAGAAAAACTCATCAAGAGAAAATGAGTACAATTTACCTAATTTCATTTAATCTATAGGATTTATTCTCTAGGTACTCAATCTTCACGATCAAGTTTAATAGTGAGCTCGAGAAGAATTTCCACCTGAGTTTTTTTACTTCTCTAAGTCTCATCATTCCAATTTCACGTACACATCTTTTAAAATTAGATACTAAAAGTGACTTAGTGAATAAATCTGCAAGATTTTCATACGACTTAGTATGCAGTACTTTAATTTCGTCTATCTTTTGCAATTCATAAGCATAGAAGAAGATGGGGTTGATATGTCTTTTGAGATAACTCTTCACGTAACCCGTTTGTACTTGTGCAACACAAGCTATATTATCTTCATAGATAATTGTGAGAGCTTGCACGATATTCAGTCCACATAACTGCTGGATGTGGTGAATCATCCATTGAAACCAAGCACATTCTCGAATGGCTTCGTATAGTGCCATAATTTCTGAGTGATTCATCGAAGTCGATATAAAACTTTGCTTAGACGATTTTCATAAAATTGTAGTTCCACCATACAGGAATACATAGCCTGTTTGTGATCTGGCGCTATGCGGGTTTGATAAGTACCCGACATCTGCATAGCTAGTCATATTCATATCTTAGTTTTTTTTTCTGTAGAACAGTCCAAGGTCTTTATTCCTTGGAGGTATCGGAAGATGTTCTTTATTTCCTATCAATGCCTTTTGATAGGTTCTGCATTATACCTTACTAATAGGTTTATGACAAATACGATATTCGGTCTACTGCAGTTTGCTAAATACATAAGTGCTCCTATCGCACTTAAGTATGAGAATTCTGGTCCTAGGACTTTCTCCCATCTTCTCTAGGTATGTACAGATCCTTATCTTACTACAAAGATTTTCTAACCATTGGTACTTTTGAAGGGTATACTTTTCCAAAACCAAACTTTTCTAACACTCTCTGAGTGTAGGCCAACTGATGTACTAATATTCTTTCTGGAACATGATTAAGCTGCAAGCCTAAGCAATGTCTGATTTTACCCAAATCTTTCATTTTGAACTCTGATTCTAAAGAAGAGTTCGCTTCTTTTATATCATCCAGGGCTTCGATGATATTTAGATCATCTAAATACACTGAGATTATACAAAATCTATTCTGGGCTCATCATATAAATACACAGGGACAATCCTCATTGTTTGTGTAGCCTTTTTTTTGCATAGAAAGTCGCTTAAGCGATTATATTGCATTCTGTCTGATTGCTTAAACCCGTTGTTGTGACTACTGACCAAACAGTATACAAGGAGACTAGCTAGATAGAGCTGGTGAGCAAGAATGAGAAAATCTGTCTCTCTCATACCCCCTTAAGGGTTTATATATATAAATGGGGTAGAATAGGAATTCCCTACTCTACCCCCTTGATAATTACAAAAAGTGAGGGTACATTGGTACATTCATCTATACTATTAGACCTATTACATATTTAGCCCATTGCAAGGCTCAGTTACAGGGGCTAGACCACCCCCACAACACCCGTACAGTGATTTTCTAAGTTTTACACTGTACAGATTTCTATTCGCTCTGTCTAGGTTTGGGACATGGATACTTTCACCTTTATATAAATGTCCAAATTCAAGTTTTCATAAAGGTATGCTGTTACCACATCCATCAATTTCATTTCTAAATTCATGTTTACTGCCATCGAGATTAAATATCTAAAGGTAATACCACCTATGTCCGGAGAATAAATTTCTTCATAATCAACTCCTGGTCGTTGAGTGAAATCTTGTGCAACAAGTTTTGCTTTATATATTGCAACTTTATTTTTGTAATTTCTCTTTTGAACAAATACCCACTTATGCCCTATAGGGTGCACATAGGGAGGTGTGCGGCTTATAGGCATGAATATCTCTATTTTATTCAGAGATAATAATTCAGTTTCTATTATCTTTTTTCAATCCTCCCAATCTGATATTTTCTTACATTCAGTGAGCGATGCAGACTCTGAATCAAGATCGATAATTGTGACTATTTTCTTTGCAAAATAGATATCAACATTGGCTGTTGTCCTATTCATGGATTCTTCCGTGAGTATATAGTTTATAGCTATTTTATCATAGGTTGATTCTTCTAGTGTTTCTACTTGCTCACCGCTCCTTTCGATTGCGGGACAAGTCCCTTTAGGTTTTCAGCTTCGATGTGTGCACTCATATCCATACTGGTTTCTCCCTTCATGAAAATGTTTAGATCCGGTATGCCATTTTTTGAAAGTGTCATACTAGTGCTAAGTCTAAACTGACTCCCCTGCTAGTTCTGGAGAATTTCAGTGATTGGCCGTGTCAAGTCCTTCTTATTTTTTCACCAGGTGTCCCCCACTACTTGGAATTCAAGGGGTCGGAGTTTTTGTTCTTTTATTCTGAGGCCTATGGATGGGATACCTTCAATTTTTTGGGTATTTCAATCCTCTCCAGTGTATTACGTGCAGGCATATGTTACTTAGTCACGCTCATCAACCATTTGTAATCGTGATGGTGAAAAAATCCCTCATCAAACTACCAAAAACACGATCCACTCTCAGTATCGTTTCATATTGAGTCCGTTTCCATCTTATCTCCTTGGGAAAATTCTACTGTTATTGAATGGTTTTTGCAGTAGTAAAGACTAAAAACGGCTTATCCAAAATTCCATGTACTACCTGCTGCTATTCAATGGCATCATATACTACTATATCAAAGGTGGGGGGATTCACGGCCCCCCACCGTACCCACGTGTCCTCTTCTAAAAAAAACCTCTAAGTTTTCGTAATTACGTATAGGCCCTCGGTTCTTACAGAAAGGTCTCTGTTTTTTTACGAAAAATCCCCTCCGCTCTCCTTTTACTGGATAACGCCCTGCGGTTTTTCATAATTACGCATAGACCCTTGGTTCTTTCGAAAAGGCCCTCGATTTTTACGAAAAAAGCCCCTCCGCTCCCCTTTTACTGGATAACGCCCCGCGGTTTCTTCGAAATTACGCGCGGGTCCTTATCATTGGTTTTTTTTGGAGAGGCCCCTGGCACGTCATTTCTATACGAATCTTCGGTCCGCATGGTAGCGAATTTCTGCTTCTTTTACTTCGGTCCACATGGTAGTTAACGCAGTGTGGCGCTGCACTTATGAGGCTAGTACGTATATCAAAGCTGGGGGGTTCACGGCTCCCCAGCGTGCCCACGTGTCACCTCCCCCAAAAAAATCCACCAAATTCTTGTAATTACGTACAGGTCCTCGATTCTTATAAAAAAGGTCCCTGATTTTTTATGAAAAACCCCTGCACTCTCCTTTTACTCGATAACGCCCCATGGTTTTGCGTAATTATGTACATGCCTTTGGTTCTTTCGAAGAGGCCTTCGGTTTTTTGCGAAAAAGCCCCTCCGCTCTCCTTTTATTGTGGAAAGGCCCTCGATTTTTTTTACAAAAAAGCCCCTCCGCTTTCCTTTTGCTATGAATTTTTTGTCTCTTTTATTTCGGTCCACGCTCAATCACCTGTACGACTTGCACGCAGCAAGTACTCAAGAAAGAGGGCCTTTATCAATGGCATTTAGGTGTGCTGCCCTAATTAAAAATGTCAGCATGGAAGTGGGATTCCAGAGAGCACCAAGTCCCTCGCTTGCCGGTTTTGTTGTGAGTTGAATAGAAACCAACGGAGAAGAAGGGCCACTGACCAAATGGGCCGCTCCGCCATGCACACCACGCCCAGCTTGAACAAACCCAAGAGCAGACAGCCCGTCTCCGTCGCCGTCGGGGACAGCCTCTACGTCCATGGCACGGTCTTCAGAACCGTTAGCAATTGGGAGCACTGCTTCGAGGCGCTTGTCTACGGGCCCTACACCGACGGGTACGAGAATTGGCACTGCCACCCTCGCCCGCCACCGCCCTACTGTCCCTCCAACATCGGTGCCTACACTGTGGTTGGTGGCTCACACATCTGCTGGGTATCCATGGAATGAAGGGTGCCGGCACCTGCTCCTTCGATGCGGTGCACGACGCCTAGGCCAAGCAGGGCGACTGGGCGCTGCCCTTCTGCGGCCTTGCCTAGTACTTCCCCGAGTACAAGCTCTGGTTTGGCCTCTCCTCCCGGGACAAGGGCAACCTCTTCTTCTACGCCTCCAACCTCACTGCCGCCACCTCCGCGCAATGGAAGCCGATCACGCGCAACATCTGGGAGGACCTTGTTGAAGTATAAGTGAATTGCCTACCTTTCCTCATTAGCTTAAACTTTTGAGTGAATTGGCTGGTGCATGCAACTAAATAGACCTCCTCAAGCCGCCCAAGGAGTGGAGCCTAGCGACCCCCTACCTCGTGCACCTAGGCTTCGGTAGCTCCTGCATCGCCAGGTTCTTCAGTAAGGCACACGGATTATGCGACATGACCCGGTGGCGTTTGCCGTCTTCACCGCCATGGAGGTGGAGCCGTGTGGCAAGACTGGCAGAGGACTCCAGATGGTCAAGCACAAATCCGAATGTTACAGTCTCACATAAAAACTAGCCGTTGGAGCCAAACCTTTGAAAAAAAATAAGGAAAATCGGAACTACCGTCGTTCAAAGTGTGGAACTATCGTACTTTACTGTAGCACATAGTAACGGCTATGTCAGAGCATCAGAAATAGCCGTTGAAAAACAAAGTACAGAACTATTGCTGTTAAGTGCAAAACTACCGATTTTTAAAACTACCGCAGTTATTTGTGGAACTACCGCACTTCTGTTTTTCAGCACAGATGACACTCGGAAAAACGATCATAACTTTTGACTCCGATGTCAGAATTGAGTTATCTTGGATTCTATGAAAAACTTATTCAGAGGGCTACACAACCTATCTATTTGTATGATCTCAAATATATTAGATCAATGCAGAAATTATACGATATCTAAGGAGTCATTTTCATGGTCTAAATCCAAAAAAATAATCTTAGACCATGCCAAGGGATAATATATAACCTCCAACAATTTGTAAAATATATTTGCAAACTTAGATCATATAACAAGAAAAATGTACATGGACTTCAACCATTTGCAAGATACATTTGTAAAGTATAGTCACATGTTGCAAGGATTTGATACATGACCCTTGACTATTTGTAAAACACATTCGTAAATAATAGTATCATGCCATAGTGAGCTAGAGTAAGCGAGATTGAGCTATCAATACATAATGAGACTCAAGCTACTAAACAAGATCTCTCTTAATAGAATGACAAATCTATACTAGCAATCCGGTCTTTCAACTAAACACCAAAATCGGTAAAAGACTAGGAACACATCCTTAGTTCTAACTAGTCATACCTTTGCCTTGAGCATCCCCTTGAAGCTTGATGATGCACATCTTCACTTCAAGTTTAGGTCATTGTCTTGACTTGATGATCAACTTATGATCATGTCCTTTTCGAGATCTTGATATGCATCAACACATGATGTATTATCCTTTGATGGCCTCCAACTCATAAAATCATTTTTCATCCCGAATATTTGCTTGACGATCTTCAACATATGAAGCCATCCAAAGTCTTCATCATCTTGGAACATAACTTATTCATCCAACTCATGAAAAATATTAGTCTCATAATGTGATTACCATTAATTACCAAAATATACTATTAACTCATAATGGTGTGTCTAGATTCTTCAATATTCCCTTTGGTAATTGATGATAACCACCACAATTACAAATAATTGAATATAAAATATTGATCAATACTAATGAAACCACAAAACATAGAGTGAACTCCCCCTAAATGTGTGCACGCAAGAATGTATAATGAGATCATATGCACATATTCATTTTAGACTTTTGGTGGAGTTCAATCTATATTTTGTATCCGAGGAATACACTAAGATATAATAATGTGATGTAGAATGCATACCTCTTCAATTTCACCTTTTCATCCAAATGAGACTAAGCTATATTCAAACAAATTAGTCACAATAGCATTTGTCATTATCACCAAAACCAACATAATGGAGCTTGAACTTACTTCGGGCTCGCCCGGGCCAAGGCGCGGGACCTCTTCGTCGGTGCCACCTCAGAGCACCACCGACTCACTGCCACCGCCCAAGTCGCCTGGTGACACAGTGCTTGGGACATGAACGCCTGGTGCCACGGCGCCTGCACTGCTCCCGTGTGCACCCGGCCTACCTCCTGTTGCTTCCACAACTTGGCCATCCACGATTGTTGCTGCACGACCCCGGCCCCGGGCCCACATCACATGGTGACTTGTGCCAAAGCTGGAGTTGCTAAGCCGATTGAGCGTCTTAATCTTTCTGCTACTTGTGTTACAGCCTCGCCCGTGCCCAAGACGTACAGAGCGGCTCTTGCAGATCCACAGTGGTCTCGTGCCATGCACGAAGAATATGAGGCCCTTGTTCACAACAATATATGGTCTCTTGTTCCGTACCCTACTGGTGCCAACATCGTCACCAGCAAATGGATCTTCAAGCACAAGTTCCATACCGATGGGACTCTTGCTCGCCACAAGGCCCGCTGGGTTGTCCGTGGCTACTCCCAGCAGCCCGAGGTTGACTACGACGAGACGTTTAGCCCGTCGTCAAGCCAACAACTATCCGTGTCGTCCTCAGCATCGCTGCGCCCAAGTCGTGGCCCATTCACCAAATTGATGTGAAGAACGCCTTCCTCTACGGCACCCTCGACGAGACCGTCTCATCGCCAACCTCCTCCGTCGACTCCGCCCACCCGACTCGCCGCCTCCTCCGAAGTCCTCTACGGCCTCAGCGGGCCCCGTGCGTGGTACCAGCACTTTGCTGCTCATGCATGATCCCTCAGCTTCACTTCGGCGGTCTCCGACACGTCACTCTTCATCTACCGCCATGGGGATGATCTTGCCTACCTGCTCCTCTATGTCGATGACATCATCTTGACGGCCTCCTCGCCTCATCTCCTGCGCCACCTCTCCGCTTGGCTACATGACGAGTTTGCCATGATGGATCTTGGCGATCTGCACTACTTCCTCGGCATCTCTGTTGGACGCACTGCGGCCGGTATCCACCTTTCTCAGCGCCAGTACGCCGTTGATCTCCTCCAACGTGCTGGCATGGCTGTGTGCCACCCGACTGCGACTTCAGTCGACACTAAGGCCAAGCTCTCTACATCGTCTGGTGAGCTGCTCTGTGCCGCCACTGAGTACCGTAGCCTTGCTGGGGCACTACAGTATCTCACTCTCACCCGACCAGATATTGCCTATGCTGTTCAGCAGGTGTGCCTTCACATGCACGCCTCGCGGGATGCTCATATGTCCCTAATTAAGCGGATTCTTCGCTATATCAAGGGCACCTTGGATCAAGGTCTCTTCATTCAGGCATCGCCCGCTTCTTCCCTCACGGCTTACACCGATGCTGATTGGGCTAGCTGACCTGACACTCGATGCTCCACATCAGGCTACTATGTCTTCTTCGGTGATAACCTCGTGTCTTGGTCATCCAAATGCCAAGCCACCGTCTCACGCTCCAATGCCAAGGCGGAATATCGTGCTATTGCTTAGGCCGTCGCCGAGTGTTGCTGGCTACGGCAGCTTCTTGGAGAACTTCATGCTCCTCTCCACTCGGCAACCGTTGTCTTTTGCGACAACGTAAGCGCTATCTACATGGCAGCTAACCCCGTGCAACACAAACGCACGAAGTACATCAAGATCACATCCATTTTGTTCACGAGAAGGTTGCTCTTGACCAAGTCCGTGTCCTACATGTTCCTTCGTCGTATCAGTTCGCAGACATCATGACTAAGGGATTGCCGATTTAGCTCTTTGAGGATTTTCGATCCAGCCTTTGCGTCTGGGAGCCCGATGAACCTGACGCTTCGACTGCGAGGAGGTGTCAAAGATAGTATGTATCTTCTATATTTGGTGTATAGGATATGTATAGCATGTAGTCCTGTCACCTTCCATCCTTTGTATCTCCTTCCGGTTATTCCAATCCGGGTGTGATTATAATTGACCGACCAGGCACCGATTGTGCCTTGCGCTGCACCTCACCTTTCTCTCTGTCTCTTCTACGTTTGCTTGGTATCAGAGTCAAGAGGTCTTGAGTTCAAGACCTGGTTGGCGTAATTAAATAAAAATAATTGCAGCCCACTTCTATTTCACATATTAGGTCTGAGAGAGCCTACACGTGAGGAGGAGTGTTGAAGTATAAGTGAATTGCCTACCTTTCCTCATCAGTTTAAACTTTTGAGTGAATTTGCTGGTACATGTAACTCAATAGACCTCCTCAAGCCGCCCAAGGAGTGGAGCCCAGCGACCCCCTACCTCGTGCACCTGGGCTCCAGCAGCTCCTGCATCGCCAGGTTCTTTAGTAAGGCACACGGATTATGCGACATGACCCAGTGGCGTTTGCCGTCTTCACCGCCATGGAGTTGGAGCCGTGTGGCAAGACTGGCAGAGGACTCCGGATGGTCAAGCACAAATCCGAATGTTACAGCCTCGACTACAACCACCTCTGCCAGTGGGTTCTTTAATTTCATTTCATTTGGTTTGGTTTGATTTGATTTGGGAGGACTTGTCGTCTTAAGTCTTAACTACCTCTTATTTAGTCCGCTTATCATATCGACAAGCAGTGCATATTAATAATCCTTGGAGTGGAGGAAGTACTTGTTTCTTTGAAACATTTGGAGTGGCCTGTAGCTACATAACAATGGTAATAATCCTTAGTTTTTATTTTGGATGGTCACTCCTGTTTTATATTTTAATTTTTGTAAGATACCAGTATTTCTTAATTTCAAATTATTCCATCAAAAGGCTATGTGTTGCAAGCCAGATATGCCTTAGATCGAAATGTTAGTTTGCCAAAAGATTGTCTCAGAAGCCCAAGCAGTACATATTGCACCCCACAATTAACTGAACAGCTCACCCAGATCAAATATGCTTCCTCTTACCTTCCTCGCCATTTTGGGGAACTGTAATTCTGCCCGAAATTTTTCTATTTTAGCCCTATTTTTGAAAAATATTCACATTTAGACCTCTAGTAGTTTTAATTCCGTATTTGGACCCAGAGGTCGGCGCCGTGGGACACGGCGCCGATTTAAAACGTCTTGGCGCCGTGGTCCATGGCGCCGAGGTCGCATGCCCGCTCCAGCGTGCCGGTCTGCGTGGCGCCGAGGTGGCAGCCACCTCGGCGCCGTGGGTCGCGGCGCCGAGCTCTGGGACAAAGCAAAAATCTAAGGTCGGAATATGTACGATGTCTTCGACCACCAGGCAGACCCGATTCCATAAGTCAGACTCCATGTTCGCCTGTGTGTGACTCAAGAAAGTCTATCGAGCATACCCTTTTTCACGAATAGGCAAATTGGGAAACACTTCTTCGGATGTAGTGAGAGTTTGAAGAAGACTTTGGAATCGCATGAAAATGTTATTTGAACCCTACGAACCCAATGGGGAGGGTCTACTCCAATTGGAATCTATTAAGAAGCATAATGTGCTCAAACTCTGAGAGAATGAACCTTCCGTTAGTAGTAAGTAGATTCTTTCCCGGCTATTGCATGCGAAAAGCCGAGATAATAAGCTTATAAAGTTGGGACGAACATGGCGCGTACATTTTTATTACATGCATAGCATATAGCATGATATCCGACTAACCGACCCAACTGCTCGTACGACCTCTCGTGCGGACTGGGTCTATTACATCTTGTCTACTGGGTGTAGCGTGGTTGTTTCCCCTTTTTGTCGCGCCCTGAAGATGGCTCCGCTGCATCCTTCTTCCTGTCACTCTTGCTCTTGAGAGCTACCTTACGAGGTTGAAGCTCTTCCTCCTGACGCTTGATGGCTGCTTCACGCAGAATTAACTGCTCCTGCCTCCTTTGCAGCCCATCCTCCTTGCCCTTCAGACGGATTTGGTCCACCCTCACGTGGCGCTCTTGCTCAAGCTGCATCTGTCGTTCCACCTCGCGAGCCTGAGTTATCTTGGCAAAGTATTGTCCTCTGTTTTCCACCTCCACTGGCCGGTTCCGTGGCCATGCCGGCGGCACCCGATCCACCCATTGCATGAACCCACAAGGCTATGTGTGGCGTGGTAGATGTCATGGATCAAGTTGAGAAACGGTAACGAGAAACAAAGGATTTAGTTGTCGTTGTTACCACGAAGTCATCATCCAGGTCTGGACACTTGAAGAACCTACGGCCGTAGTTGGCTCGTTGTACTGGATCCGTCGAGACGCACAATATCGTCCAAAAGCCGCAATGGCACTTCGGGCGCTCATGCCACTCCAGCACTCCAAATGGGTCGGACCTCCAGGAAGACATTGTTGTGTAGTAGTATTGTGATGTCTTGAGGAAGAGATGTGGTATGGAAGACATAGGAGGCCTTTATGTAGGCAGGTTATCTGGTGCAGTGGGCATAGTCCATGGAGAGGATCTTTTCGCTTTTCGTGGATTCCAGTATAGCAATAAATGACTCTATGTAGGCTTTTCAGAGACTATAGTCTCGTAATAAATTCATACTTCGTAGCCTTTTCAGAGCTTTCAACGCAAAGCTGGGCTCTTTTGTCATGTTTCTGCGCAAAGATGTCGCGTTGTATCATGAAAATTCATATGTAGGCTTTTCAGAGTCTGTAGTCTCGTAATAAATTCATATATCGTAGCCTTTTCAGAGGCTAGTAATCATAATTCCTGTAAATGCTACAAGCCTACGCCCCTATATGTGTACTGGCATTACTTTGTTGAAGCGACGGAAGCCTGAAAAGCCTAGAAAGCTAATTGTTGCGTCATTAGTCTATCTCTCATGTTGTGTCATTGCAAACGTGTCGGCATATGAACTACTTATATCGTGGAAGTCAGAAAATTTCGGCAAGTTCCCCCTGTTTTTGGAGCCACTCTAAATACAAATAACACATGAATATAACATATACAAATATATACAACAAGTAGCTCATTACAAAACCCATCTCAGTCCATACGAACAAAGTACAAATAGTCCATAACGTTAAAACAGTCCATACAAGTGAAACGGCTAGTCTCCGTCACTGCCTCCTAGCCTTACCCTTACCAAGTGTGTCGCTGCCTGGAGTGTAACGGCTAGGCTCGCGGCGGCGTCTGCGTGGTAGAGGCTGAGTCGAAGGAGCGTCTACGAGCTGAGACGGGCCTATCTCATTGTAAGTCTGCTCCACCTCGTCCTCGTCGTCGTCGTGACCGCCTTGGGCTGGGAAAGTGTTGCTCCTCGTGGGGGACGAGCTCTGTACTGTGGACCCTTGCCGCGTCGGGTTTGCAAGTTTGGTCGGAGGCACATGTGCGTCCCTCGCCGCGCCTGTCCTACAACCACAACGACCAGCCGCACGGCGTAGCCGACCTGCTAGCCTCTGTCGTCCAACATTTTGTTAACCAACAAGATACGAAGATATTAGGTACTAATTTTGTGAGTGGCTTTGTCGAAGCTTACCTCTAGAAAGCTACACGTCCTGACGTCACCGACTATCCTGAAGAAACTCTCTATGTCCTGTACGGACTGCTTCAGGGTGTTGCCCTGCAAACAAGCAAAAGAATGGATATTTTGCTATATGTAGTGGTATTTATGTCTATTGGAATATAAGCAATGAGATTGAACATTACCACTCGGTCCAGGATCGGTGCCGTCTCCACCTGCGTCCCAAGTCGAGTAGACTGGTCGTAGGGCGTGTCTTCGTCGTCGGAGGACTCAATGTCGGCATAGTCATCTTGAGTCCATTGTCCCTTAAGCCTGCTCCGCATCGCAGCCTGGT
Organism: Melocanna baccifera; assembly: GCA_036346265.1. NCBI lineage: Eukaryota > Viridiplantae > Streptophyta > Magnoliopsida > Poales > Poaceae > Melocanna > Melocanna baccifera. The sequence goes on from CM070679.1 coordinate 35,471,939, forward strand.
AGCAAACTTGGTACTGCCGGAAGTGCTCGTTGCTGTGCGGCTCGTCGTTGTCGTCCACGTGGTCCTGAAAGTGTCCCCACTCCTCAACGTACACGTGGTGGTGCTGCTCGAAGTCTGTGACCTTCTTCTGTCGCTGACGATCAAATCTGCATGTCACGTAAACCAATAGGTAAAATTAGTGGAAACTCTATGCAATTGGAATCCAAGGTTAGAATTGAAATTGCATGGCACTTACTTGTGCAAGGCCACAGACGTGGAGAACGACGCTACTGGCCACAGCTGCCTCATACCAAACTGGTGTGCAACTCTATGTGGCAGGTGATACTCAATAGCATAGAAACAGATTAGGGGGCACCTCATCCTGTAGAGGGCCTCGTCTATGCTGCACAGTGCGCTGAACTGAATGGCCTCCACCTCTTGCTCGGCGTACGGCTCCCACTTAACCTGCATAGCAACAATTAACTTGTAAGGTACTATACTAACAAATGAAAATCACGATACCAAATGGAATTAACTTACATTGGAGGCCGTGAGCGCATCTAGCTCGTTCGTGTACTCTAGGTAGGCCCGCTTTGTCCTGGCGTAGGGAACTGAGACCTGGTCCCAAAGATACGCAAATGTCGGACGTCGACGAAGAGGAACCTCTGCAAACCATGGACGAGGAGGCAAAACCGTGGGACAACCAACTGGATTAACCGCTTTGATTGCATTGAAGAGTGCTGGTAACTGCAAGTACCCATCTTCCCAGTCCCCATATATCATCTTCCAAATACGTTGCTTTGCCCTCCATACTTTCCCATATCTTATCTCGTATCCAAATTTCTCCTTAACAATCTCAGCAAGTGTCTTCACCTTCATATTGGGTTCTCCCTTTACTATGTGCCACAGGGACTTGGCAATAATTGTAGAGGTCAACTGCCGATGCTTCTGTTTGAGCTCTGCTTCGGCACAAGTGTGTGGGCCAACGATTCTTGTGATCTTGAACTTTCCCGTGTCCTTCTGTTTCCTAGCACAAACCCTCCATTCACATGTTTCCTTCTCGCACACAACTGTGTACCTCCGCTCCACATAAGAATGCCTCACCTTGAATGGCCTTTTACGAATCACTGAATACTCCTACGGCCACCTTTTCAATGCAGACATGTCCTCAAATACCATGCCCTTCTCAATTGTCATGCTTGACCCGGTCTCAGGAGCATCTAGCAACTCGTCATCCCTTCCTTCTGCATAAGCCTCATGAAAATGCCTAAGATCGCTGAATTCATGAACTGATGGATCCCGGTCAGGGCAATAACGCCTAATCAGCTCAATATCACTTTCGGTCAGCTCTCCAAAAGGGCGGTCATCATCAGAATCAACAGCCCTTACGATCTCGTAAGGCTCCAGATCATCCACAATTTGAACATCCACACTGTTAGAGTCCCTACAGACTTCTTCAACGTTGCCAGATGGAGCAACGGGAGGAACACCTACATTATCATGAATGTCTCCTGCATCATAAGCACAAAAACGATGGGATTGAGACAAAAGAATGGAATGACAGGAAAAGGCTAAAGTGTTGCTCGACACTTACTGGGATGATCCTGAGGGGCCGCTACGACATATTCAACTCGAACTGGTTGAGAAATGTGAACCTCGTTCGGGGCAGATAGAGCATCGGGCACCTCAGGCACTTCTTCCACATCCACCGCAAGGTCCGGTAACGGAGGGTCAAAGGGTGCCTGATCACCTAGTTCCGGTGAATAACCATGAGGGGTGGGATCAATGGACACCTTCCGCACAACAAGATCCAAACATTGGAATTCATTCCTCATAACCAATTTGACATATTTGTCCCACTGATCCTCACAACCAATTAAGATCAACCGTCTTAGAATTGTGTCTTTCGAACCGAAGTGAAGTAACCCATCAACTGTGATGCTCTCCTCGTTTGCATGACAATGTAGCTCCTCCCGAGCCCTAGCAACCAACTCACTAAACGACGGCCTATCACTGAATATCAGAGGCACCCTTTGTAGTTCAACATATCGAACATTTCCATAATCATCACTTGTCACACTGCCTCCATGATATAGGGTGACTAGGTTGTCCATCTAGTTTATACAGAAAACATGTTGAAATACTATCAGTAACAAAACCATACTATGAAACAATTGTCCACCATTGAGAAGTTATGGTTGGCAATAGCAAGTTACCTAATTTATCCAAAATTAATGAAGTTAGCATAGTTTAATCAATTCATACTACTTTAATGGAACAGATTGGTTTATAGAAAAGTGTTTCACTGCAACAGTTAAAGGTCACTTAGGCACTTAGCTCATGTCTAAAAAATGCAATACTAAATTCATAGGAGAAACAAATGCTCAAGAAGGATCAGAACCAACAGAATGGTAAATGTAGAAGCACAATTCCATACAATCAATAGAGAGTAGACTTCTTTGTGAACTAAATGGCCACACAAACAAATGGAGGCTTTTTAGAAATATAGAGCATCTTCTATTATGAGCAATGCAACTATGCATTCCCTAGCTACATTCGTATTGTCATTTTATTTTACTAGCTATTGGAATTGTCAGTCTACTCTCAGCTAACAATCCAGCACATTATCCACAATGTCTCACTAAGAAACTTGTCACCCAGGGAACCATCTACCAATCATCAAATCCCCAAGCCCCCGCTAACTGATCGCAAACGACCTCAATCCTCAACATCCACACAAAGCGCGCCTAGTGTCAAAAACTATCACATAAGTCGGCGCTCACAACATGTTCGAGCATGGCGCGCGGACGAACATTTCCATCGCCTAAACCCTTAAACCCTCATGATCCATTCGGATGTCTCGATCCTCGCGCTTCACCACTTGCCCTTACAACAGAAAAAGCTTAAACACCATGAAACCATCGAGCATGCGGTTAGCACGCCATTCTCGCACACCACCACCTCGACAAAATGCGCGTCGGACAAACATGGAAGCGAAAGACACCGATGTCACCACAAGCGATCGAAACAGATGCATTCGAGGTTAGAGAACTCACGGGCGGTGGGGCGAGTAGCGAGGAGAAGCCCCGGCCTAATGCGGGCGGCGGGAAGGCGGCGCGAGGAGGCGGGCGGCGGGGCCACGGGGAGGCAGGGAGGCGGGGTCGAAATGATGGACAGAAGGAAAGAAACAGGGGAAAAAGGCGGGGCACGGTTGCGCCGAGCTCGGCGCCAAGATACACGGCGCCGAGCTCGGCGCCCCGATCCACGGCGCCGAGGTGGCTGCCACCTCGGCACCACACAAGCCGGCACGCTGGAGCGGGCATGCGACCTCGGCGCCATGGACCACGGCGCCGAGACGTTTTACCTCGGCGCCGTGTCCCACGGCGCCGACATCTGGGTCCAAATACGGAATTAAAACTACCAGGAGTCTAAATGTGAATATTTTTCAAAAATAGGGTTAAAATAGAAAAATTTCGGTAATTCTGTGGCAAAGCAATGGAATGTATATCAAAATTGTCTTGCAGGCTTTGTCGCAAGATAATAGCATTGGCCATTGCTGCTTGCTTTTTGTGGCTAATGACATTTTGCAATTTTCTGAATTTTCAAGTAAACTTTCTGAGGTTTTCAGAACAAATTGACCGCAATCATGCAATGGCCATTACCCAATCATCTGCAGTAGACAAGAAGAATACCCAAATTTGATATTCAAAGTAGAATTATCCCCTAAACGGCAACAGCACGGTGCTTTTCTCTTCGATTAATAAAAGAACAGCATGATGGTAGCAGCAGGGCAAGGAAACCTGATATGAAACTTCAGATTTGAATTAAAGGGAAAGAAGCTGCGGCATAATGAATGTTTTGGTTCATTTTTAACTACAATGTTTTCTCTTTCATATCGATATACAACAAAAAGAGGTAAACCAGTCAAGAATAGACTAGTCTATCAGGAAAAACTGCAAGTAACTGGACTAGAGAAGAAAGAGACAGCTTGGTATCAACAATTTGCCATGTCAGATTCTGAACTGGTACAAAAGATGCCTAATAAAATCACCCGTGAAAAAGGGCAGTGCCATATTAGAAGTATGACCTAAACAATTAGAGGCTGCATGTAGCAACTCTTAAGACGCATTGTCAGGCTGGGCATCAGAATCCGGTTGCTTATGGTAGCTGCCATTAGCGTCGTTATGTTCATTCATATCAGGTATTGAATCACTGGTTTCCCCCAGCTTTTCCTGCAAATATCGAATCATCATTGAGGCTAACAACAATATCTGAGGCACATTTTTTTTTAAAAAAAAACACTGTCTGAAAAAAGCACAACCACAATAACAGTAATAGGTAAAGTTGTTAAAATGTAGACCAACAATACTTCAGAGTTTCAGTTATGAACTGCATAATTGACATTGTTCATAAATCCTAATTCACAAAAAATAAATAGCCACAGATAATATAAAGAAAATAAATGGTCAGGAACTACATGTGCTTAGCCACCTTGAGGGAAGCATTCTGTGAAAGTAGTTCCTCGTACTCCTTTTTTATCCTTTCAAGTTCAACTCTAAGAAAAGAATTTTCCGCCTTTAAAGTTTCGGCATGTTGAGCAAGCTCTTCACACTCAGCCTGGAACAAATAATATCATGCTTCAACAAAAATTTTCCTGGCGCTATAAAGTGAATAATGAGTCCAGCATGTGTTTTACATCATACCTGCTTACGCTGCCGAGATCTACGTGCTGATTCCCGATTAGACTGCTTTCTTTTCTGCTTCTTGAGTTCCCTTTCATCCTGAATATTGCTAAGGTACAATTATTAACTTTTCCCACATTGATATATACACAAAATCACTGAACAAAAAAAAATCAAGCTCAGTATCCATAGTAATGTCTTATATACCAACCAAGCATAACAGGATTGACTAAAACTTCGCAAAGCACTTTCAAAAGTTCACATCTTGCCTATCCTCATTCCCCGTATTACATAAATCTAAACATTCATTCTGGAAGTCCTTATGGCTTATTGCATAAATTTCCTTTTGGTTAATTGACACCTTGATTGTGCTCTAAAATGTAGCAGTGAGTTATTCTGCTGGATTTCCAAATTTGATAGGCAGTATACCAGCCTTGCTGTACTGGCTCGTAGACTTGTCAATGGTCCAATTTAAAGAAACCTGGCAGTTGATCAAAAAAAGAAAAAGAAATCTGGCAGTTATCGATTTAGCATTTGCCCTGGGCGTGATTCCAAGAAAAAACCTCATTAAATTTCAGTGTACAACGAAGAGTTATCTTCAAACAACCTAAGGGAAACTTCATCTGAATTTCGAAAATGAAACAAAAGGCCACCTAAAGGTTTGGGTCAGTGTACTGTAGTAATATAAATGTATGATCCAGAACTACACTATCAGCATTTCAGCACAATTACATAGCAAATTAGTAGTTTCTTCTACAGAGCAAGAAATACTGTAGCAACAAAACAGGGCATGTCAATCTTCAAATGTAAGATTTTAGTATAAATTTTGTTCATAAAGTAAAGCAAACACATGCCCAAGGACTTATACCCATTGCTCTCCTCGAACTGAACCAGACGGTGCTTTGCCATGAATTGCAGCAACAGGTGAAGAACCAGTAGCACCCCAGTAGTCCATTCCTATATTCAAGTTTGTTGCAGGACCAGCAACTCCTCCAATCACTGCACCCAATTGTATTGGAACCATCGCCATGGTTTGATTTAACATTCCTTGTGATGCTGAAGGAGATATGCCATTTTGAGAACTGCCTGCATGATAAAATGCACCCCCCATCTTATGCAAAGAAATGTGCAAGTCTATCAGTATCTATCATAAAACTATAAATAAGTCCTCAGATGCCCACCATCTTCCTTTACATCATTTTCCTTTGAATGTGAATCCTGCTGCCACAAAAAAACTCAGGAATCAAGAAATAAACATTATGATAAGGAGGGGAAAAACTATATATCAAATTAAACACAAGGGTGATAAATGTTGGATTTTTTTTTTATGATGTGGGCCTACGTGAGTTTATATATATATATTGGCTTTCTATTTTTGATGGATCAAAAATATAAAGTGATCAAATAAAGTATTTGTTAAGAGCCTGAGTATCTAATATGGACAATATGGACATGGAATTCGTATCTGTATAGAGTCCGGTTTGGAGTCTATCTCTATTGATGGGCTGGGATAGAATCTGATACACAAATCTATAAATAGGGGATATGTCCTCTCATCAGGGTAACTAGTTATACCAATCTATTCCCATCCATAGTTAGAACTTGTGGCTTGCTTTTGATGAGAAAGATCAAACTCTGATAGAAGAGCAGCATCACTTTTTTGGCTCCATATAAAAGATCACAACCATCGATGGCGTCATCATCAGGTATGCTTCTGCGTTTACAAATGTTCAGCGTGTTGCTATTACTGCATATGAGATTTTGGATTCTTTGGTCTGCTGGTTTAGATCAATACTAATATTTTAGTCCAACAATAAACTCTTCCAAGGTTGATAGTTATTAGTCTTACTATCTAAAGCTTCAACCAAATAAGTGATATGATATGCAAAATATATAGATATCCATCTCACATTTTGAGAATCAGCATCACTTCCTTCATTCTCACTCTCACTTCCACTCTCGCTGCAGGTAAAAGTTACACTGAGATTAGGTTGTGTTGAAAAAGAAATTCATAATTTACCACACATAGCTAACAACAAACCTGTGGGAGGTAAGCCCGTTGGCAGATGGACCGGATGTTCTGCCAGGTTCATTTTTCCCTGAAATTATAATCAGAAATCTAAACTTAATTCCCAAGCTCCAAATAACCTTGATATCGACCTTGGACAGGACTTACCATTCATTTCTGAAGCACCAGGTGCAGCTCCCTGAAAGACATGTGACAGGATTGCATGAACTGGTGATGACCAAAAGAAAAAAAGAGTTGGTTACTTACAGCAGTTTCAACATTTCCGTTTGTTGGCATAGGATAATGATTAAATGGATGCACACCCTGCCAATAAGTCATTTATTTTTACAAACATATCAGTAAAATTGGATACAAGGGGTGCGAGTACAAAGAAAACATTGTAGATTACACTTGTTAGGTACAAAAAGTGCATACAGGAGTAGAGGGATGGGCATATACTGTTCCCGGTGGATACATCACATAAGGTGGTGGTGGCGTCCCGTAAGGTGGCACCATGGGCTGCAATTAAGGGGACGGTGTTTTGGATTCACATAGAAAAGCACATGCCCACATAGCACATAAGAATACAGTTAACAAAAGCAAATCGCAGCAGCTGCCTAACTTTTACCCCTTCTTCCTCTTGTCGGATGCTTAATGTTTTGCAATGCACTTCACTATCAGATTTAACAATAGACCAGAATCTTTGTAAGGTGGCTAAATCTGCTGAATTATGAAATATCAAGCCATGAGTACATTTTGAAAGCCTTTTTCTTCATTCATCATTGCATATATCTGATTTTGATGTTCGACCACCTATACGACTGTATGCAGTATGTACTCAAGGAAAAAAAGGAACATTTAGCAAGGCATTCAGGTATGCTGCATAGCTGCCCCGATTCAAGACTAACGCATAGCCTTAGTCAAAATGAATAACATAATAGTAAGTAAATTAGGCCCCGCCCAGGTCGCGGGCGTGCGGGCCTCAGGCCCCGCCTAGGTCGTTCTCACACGGATGTGTGGGCCACTGTGTAAGGGTGGAGCAGGGGTTTGGGGGTTTTCTCGATCTGCATGAGATGATCTTCTTCTTAAGCAAAATGTCTGGGGGGTTTCTTCCCCCCGCAGGGTGAGTTTTTTTTAATAGTAAGTAAACAAAATTGGAGAGAGCAAGATTCCTGATAGCACAAAGCTCCTACTTTGCCGGCTTGGTTGTGAGTTCAATAGAGACTAATGGAAAAAAGGAACAAAGTTCAATATAAAGGGCACCTGAGCTCCCCACATGTACGGATGAGCCTGGGGACTTGCAGCAACAGGAGGGGGAAAGAACCCATGCGGTGGAAGTGCTGAGTAGGCCTACGAAGGTTTAAAAACACGAGAGATAAAGTCAATGCCAGTCACTAAATAAAATGATCGATCCAGTAAAAAAACTATAAGGCCATCTTAATTAGTAGAAAACACAATTCACAGAATAACCTGAAAGCTGGGCCATTCAGGGTAAACTGGAGCTGTAGTGCCAGAGGTAGTGGCTGGAGGTTGCTCCTGAGAATGGGAAAGTAAGAAACCGAAGAAGGGGTTAACAAAAAAGAGAATGTTTATTACAATAGAAACAGGACATTTGTGTTTTGATCTGAAGGGATATCTGATATCTCCTTCTGACAGAGAAGGATACTAGCCAATGTAACTAGAACAGAAGTAGCCAGAATATCTTGCAGTAATGCAGTCCATGCCATTCAAATGCTGCTTGAATAGATATACGCAGTTCAATCTTAATAACAAGATTGCATAACCAAGGCATCAATTTATTTGGACCAGCCGAATAATATGAGTAAAACAGAATGTGCACTTCTATTCCAGCTCATTCCCTATCATACCTATACGATGTGTTTTCTTAATTTGGACGCGACGCAGTCATTGGCACACGTCCAATTATACGGAGAAACAATGAAACATAGGGGGGAAAGGAGCACTGGAAAATAAATCTCTTTACCTTTTGGGCAAATGATCAGAATAAAATTAAGAACCAAAAAGATAATCCATTTCAAAAGGTGAAGATGCGTGATCAAGCACCTGTTCTGATACCTTTGAAGCCTTAGACGGTGTGCTAGGATCATTGCTCCCCATCAGGACACCAATAATGCTTCTGGGCAACCAACTCCTTCAATCACTCCATTGTAACCATAATACTCATAACTTGGGATAGCTCAAAGACCTCCTTCTGCACCAAAAAGAAAATCAATCCTTTGAGCAACAAAGGAAGAAAACATTCATAATAGAAGTAAGGGTTTCAGAATTTTGCAAGAGAAAAAAATCTCACTCGTTTGATCCCCTGGTATCCTACTGGGCAGTAAGACACAGAAAGAAATTATAAAGAATTTCCCACTAAATTTCCAAAGGCATAATGCATCGCACAGGAGGAATTCAAGCTAAAAAAAAAAAATCAAGTTTAGATAAATTCGTGAACCCTATCTACCCCTAGTCGAGTTGGACACAGAATCACACATATCCATTTGGCACCACGATTGCAAACCCACAAGGCAAGATAATATATACAGAAATAAAAAAGGCGCAGAGACAATCCAAGTAAAACGCCGAATAATTCAATAGAATAGGTCATATTAGCCAGTCTCACCGAGTTGAGAGTGGAGACACGGGTGGAGCAGCTGCTCGCCGGAGAGGAGACCGACGCGACGCGGTGAGGATAACGCCGTCAAGCAGAGCGGCTATACAGTTGTCGTAGAAGCTGGCGAATGCAGCGAGCGGAGGCGGGGGAACGGCTGAGGCGGCGAGGCTACGCGGCCGCCGCCGGCGATCGGGTTCGTGTGGTGGAAGCGAGAGAGCGAGGAGGAGGTGGTGGATTTGGAGGGAGGAATCGCGGAAGAAGAGATGGAGCGCTGCGGTGTTGGCGTGGACCGGGTTCTTGGTGGACCGTAGAAGGCGCAACGAGTATGGGCCGCTTCCGTGTGGGGCCCACCGGTCACCGATGATGATTGATAGGCTTGGTCCTTGGCGGATATCTCGTGAGCCAGAAGCGGCTCGGGCAATTGGGCGGTGGATGGATGGATGGATAGCGTAGGCTGGCCCACCTGGATCGATGCTACAACAACCGCCGCCGCCATCATCCTGCCATATCTTCTCGACTAACTAATCCATTCATGCAATGAGATCATATCTTCCCAATTAATTTAATTTAAAGGGGCTCTGACAAAATTAAAGATAGATTTACTAGTATATGTTTCGGTTTTATAAATAAATATTAAATCGTTAAATTGTATGAGCAAATTTTCAAAGGATTTGTATATAACACTCAACTAATTTTTTTTTTTTTGATATATCGATCAAGCTTTTTCACCATGGAACTTGTTACGACATCTATGCATGTGACGACATGTTTACTCAGCTCTAGCAAAGGTGTACGTGTAACGACATGTTTATTCTGCGCTATCAAAGGTATTTGGAATAAATTTATTTCACCTTATAAACTTTTGTGATCATCTAATTTTTAATTTAGAAGTGCAAATCCAGATATTTTACCCTTTTAACTATCAATACCGTTTATTTTACCACCAGAGGCTAATGGAAAATGATTTTAAGTGACATGGCATCTACATTGATAAGTTTTGTTGGCATGGCGTCCTCGTCACGTGTACTTGTACAGCTCAGTCGACAAAAAATTCTTATATTTTCCATTTCCTTCTACTTCTCTTTCTTTTCCTTCTTCCTCATTTCTTTTCTTCTTCTTTCTCGAGCACCTGCTTCCTCCTCCTAAGAATGGGCATCGAGCTCTCCATGACATCGGCTAGTGAGGAAGGAGGAGACTGAGGATGACATCAGTGACTCAGCTTTGACTGGATCTACACCGCTGCCTCTGGTAGCGAGCAAATCTAGTCAACGATGGTGGTGATCGGGATCGTGGTGGCTGAGGACACGCCAATGGTGGAGCTCGCAGCCGATGACAGTGTAATAAATCTAGCTGACATCGGTGGTGGAGAGCACAAGGTAGCTGAGGACAACATTGACAGTGGAGCTCATAGCCGGCAGCGACGCAACAGATATGGCCAACGATGGTGGTAGTAGAGCTCTCGGTGGCCTCCTCAGTGTGACTGTGTGCAGAAGGAAGGGGAGCTGGCTGGAGCGCTCACTGGCGAGCTTTGAAGATTGGCAATGGTGATGGTGGTGGAGGCTTCAACTTCGGCGAGATGGAAACAACACGATGTGAGGTGAATCAAACACGAGTCCTCACCATCAGGTCTTGCCACTACGACCATCGTTGCACAGCTCTGCCACATCTAGCGCTCCTTCTCTCCCTCGAGCCATGGATTGGAAGGAAAAAGAGATAGAGAGAGAAGAAAGAAGAAATTGGAGGAGGAAAGAGGAGGACGTGGTCCTGATGTGTATATGATAGGGATTTGGTGATCATGTTGACAGGGCTGCTATGTCACTCAAACATGCTTATGTGTCAAAACCATAGCCACATCGATGCCAAATAGGTGACACATCAACTAAAATTGCCTTCAGTTGGCCTCTGGGGGTAAAATATCCAGTACTGATATTTGAGGGATGTCAAACATCTGGCTTTGCAGTTGAAGGTTGAAACTTAGACTATCGCAAGAGTTTAGAGGGGTAAAATAGACTTATTCTAATGTATTTTGACCCCTCACTCTCCATCTATACATTAATAATTTTTGAAAGTCCATAAATTTAGATTGGACCCACATTGTATCTATATATTACAATACATTTTTCCTTTCAAAATCAACTTACCAAAAGTTGAAAAATATATACAACTTGAACAAACATGTTATACTTATTTATCATCTTCGGTATATTTAAGTATAACATATTCATTTAAATGTTATATCAAAAGTGGGTATGTACACATAGGAGTACAGAAAAGGCTTCCTACTAATTCTATAATACTCCAATGTGATTTTGTCAAAAAAAAATTCAATGGAGTCCTTTATATTTGTTATACACTCTTTTCAATATATAAAATAAGTATATACATAAATTATGCTATAGAAAGTGGAGTTTGATAAAAAAAATTTATAGAACTTACTTTAGAATATCCTATAATCATTATTAAAGTATACTAAAAAAGATAAAAATGTATAACAATATCATTTAAACGGTATATAAGAAATAAGAAATAGGAGTATACACTCTAGGAGTATAGAATCATTTCTCTCTCTATATGTGTGTGTATACGACTACGCAATTCTGTGCACTATGTGCGTCAGAAAGTTACTATCGTGTGTGTGAGTGAAGTTACTGTCAAATGCATATAAAGTTACTATCAGTTATGTATTATTAAAATTGATAATAATTCTATATATATTTGGTAATAACTTCACCTATAAACGATAGTACCACACATTTGACACCTGCGCTCAAAATAGTATCTCTCTCTCTATACACACACTCTCTCTATGATTGGAAACGTCCTAACTCCTAAGTACTGCCATGTATGTAGAAGCTTTGGAATTAAACGCCAAGCAGCTGATCAAACACAAGAAGCTCCAAACATTGTAAGAGGCATAAGAAACGTACATATACGCAATATATCATACACGAGGATGAGGACGTATGTACAGACACAAAACAAGCATGGTACACACACAGATTATTCCATAAGAGAAGCAAATTTATATAAGCTTTGTCCAAATCTAGCAGCTCTAGCTCTAGCTTGATGTCCAGCTCCACCTCCAGCTTGATCTCTTGAGTAGTCGAGCTCTAGCATGCAAATGTATGGATCAAGCATCCTAGCCCAGAGGTGCTGCCTTTGATCATGAACTTGCCGTTTGTTGGCCGTCGAGCACCACCGGGATCGTCGCCGGGCTCCACAGCACTATCCTCCCGTACACCGGCAGCTGCCTCGGCGGCGCCCTCTCCATCATCACCATCTCCAAGCATGGCCCATACACCCTGCACACACACACATCATATATTTGCATATATGCATGTCTTGACGCATGACACGGCGCACACAGAGAAAGAGAGTGAGAGTGACATGGGCTTACAAGTTGAAGATGATGAGGATATCCCCATAATATACATATCTTCTACTTCAAGCATGTATAAAAATGTGCAAGAACCTGAGGGCTCAATGACGAGGACAAGAACTAAACTTTTAAATAAACATGTGCTTTTGTTTCTTAAGAAGTTTCCTTTAATTGATAATGAGCTTGGGATACTACCTCATGCTAGTATTTTATGTATTCTAAAGTATGACTTGTGTGAAAACTTGAAAAGCAAAACTTGGACGGAAAACCTAAAGAAAGGAGTTCATGAGATTGCCATACAACCAGGGGAGTTCAAAACCAAGCAACTACGTGATCACACATTCCATGGCATGAGAAAGATGTGGCCTGTGTGCCAAAACATATCCGAACTCATCTAAAGTTTCGGTCTTGTATTTAGATAGGGGCTTAGCCTGAAAATAAAGGAGTCTGAATAGCTAAATTTAAGAAGTTGGATTAGAAAACCTTAACTGAATAAGAGATTGATTCGGCTAAAACTTTCCTTACGTGTGTTAGGGAAGACACTATAAAAACCCTTGTACTCTTCCATTATTGGGCAGACTACCTTTGAAGGAAATCAACTTACTAAAAGTTTTTGTTTGAATTCTTTGTGATTGCCGAAGTTCTAAGGAGAATTAGGTATGTTCTTTAATCAATATCGTTCAACTTTTTCGCTGGAAATTGAGTGCACGATAGATCTTCGCTTGGTGGTCGGCGAAATCAACGCGAGCGTTTTTTGGCGGATTAAAGAGTGTTTATCCTTTACATTGGTATTAGAAGATCATTGCGATTCATCAAGACTCTCGTGAGTATCCATCCTACGTCGAGAAGATCGGACGACCCCGTATCAGAAGAACTCTGTCATGTCCTCCTTGCTGATGGGGTAGCCTCTGGAGAAGGTGATGAATAGTGAGCGGTAGTCATCCGGCAGGGGGCTCTGCTGTTGCACCGAGAACAACGGTGGTGCCATCGGGTTTATCCCCGCTGATGGCGTACTCGTAGCAACTACCTCCTACAATAGCTGCACTGCTCACTATTGTGCTTCTCCAGCCATGCTGTCACAACATATGGCTTCGCAGAAGTCTCTGCATTCCATTTTGGTGGTCTTCGGTGGTCTTCATGGTTTCCCGTTGTCGGCGCCGAGCTCGGCCAGGTCGACCATGGTGCCTCTTCTGTATTGCTACCCTCAGGAAGAAGACAACGTACTGTAGCGCTGACTAGCGGGTCGCATGGTAGCTAGTCATAAATAAACCAAGATTATTTAGTATTTGATTAGAAAATAGTGACACTATGGCATATGAGGGTGGCAGTCACCCAACTCAGCAAGTTCTGTTAGCAAACGGAGGAAACTATCTATGGTGCAAACAGAGACAAGTTTAGGTAGCTGAGAAAGTAATATAAAATACAAGGTTTGGGAGTAAGGTAGTACAACGTCACAAGTTTAGAGATCTACAATGTAATTTTCTCTTTTTATATATATCAGCACATACCTACAAACAAAATATCATAAAAAAGGTAACTCTAGTTTGAATTTTGGTTCAAACTTCTTTAAGCTAGTTGGTAAATCAGTTAAACTTGGCATAGAAAATTTTCAAAATTTGTCGCACGTTATACATGAGGAAAATACCTATTTTAAATCATGGTGTCAGGGCACCATGGTGTCCCAGTTAATTAATGTATACACACACTAGCAGAAGGCCTCTACGCCGTTGACCTGATCCCTAGACTGGCCAGCACTGAATGGCACTGCTTCGAGGCTCTCGTCTATGGGCCCCGACCCTAATCTGTATGAGAAGTAACACTACCATGCTCTCCCACCACCGCCCTACATGTACGCCCCTAGCTACCATCCCTCTGTAGTCGACTTGTACATTGTGATCAGCAGCTCAAATGTGTGGAGCGTTTCGGCCCGCAGCCTTGCCAAGTACATCCCCGAGCACAAGCTTTGGCTCAACATAAATGTTAATCCCTTTTTCTAATGTTATCATCAATTACCAAAATATTTTTTGAGGTTTAGATACTTTCACACCCCCACCCCCTACCGACGTGCCACCCTCCATCCGCTATGCCGTCGCCATCCACGGCACCATTGCAGCCAGCCGACGAGACTGCGACCTGCAGCATCGACGGTGCCACCACCGCCCCATTGCCGGTCTACCATTGCCACCAGCCTTCCTCTTAAGTCCAGAGGGCTCCAATGAGCTAAACTCAAACCATAACTCTAACTTGTTGGAGCCACTGCTAGAGGTCTCACCGGAGCTAGAGGAGGAGGTGGAGTATAAATCTCGAGACAAAATCATATGGTGAGAAATTCAAGTGCTCAATCCTAAAAAACACTGAGTACTGATAGTGCTCAATCCTAAAAAAACAACTACGTACTAATTAGATATTCCCTTCATTTGATTTGATTTGGTAGTACTTGTTAATTGTTATCTACGGTGCACAAACCTAATATAGTTTTTGGTTTTTCAAATTCATAAAATGATTAGAAAAGAAACACTAGAGAATAAAAGAAACAACACAGAACTCATCATCTCTGTTTGCAAGTAGCTCGATCAAGGAAAGGATTAAGAATGCATGAATAGCTCGATCAACAATTCAGCAGCTCTATTTGCAAGTGCATTCCCCCTTCTACAATTCTAGCAGGTGCTTGATTACTCCTGTCACTGTTCAGTTCAACAATGTACAAATACTACTTGTGGTACAAGGGATATGAACCATGAGACCAGACATCCCAACACACTGAAATTAAGAATGATGCATCAACCATGAGCTCCAAATCCACTCCTAGGAGGCTACAAAATGAGAGCGCAAGTTAAACTTCTTTGCCCCTTTGGCCAACTAGAAGTGATCAACAGTCGTTGAGGCATCGGGACGCTAGAACTCAAGCTGATATTTCAGTATTACACTCACACCCACCGCAGTTGCCCCTGGTACTCCAAGCTATGACGGATGTCACCGTCAATGGCGATCGTCTGCTTTCTCATCGCTAGAGCGGTCGGTCTCGTATTGTACTTCACCTGAAACCTTCCAACTGGGCTCACGCCATTGTTCATCAAGCTTTCTTCAACAACCTCATCCAAAAATTCATCGGCGACATCACCATCTTCATCAATCCTTAGCCTCTTTGTATACCACCTAAAACCCTGGTTGGATTAAGACAGGATAAATATAAGTTTATATTCAAATAAAGGGATGGAAGCAGCAAAATCTTAGTCAGTTGACAAATTTGAAGGGATTTCACATTTTATTCAGAATGTAAAAGAAACATTAACATGTTTAAAGCACAAACATCCAACCAAAAAAACACTTGATAGGTAAGAGAGAATTGTGGCTTGATGCAAGATATGAACATGCTAATCAATAAAACAAAGAAAAATGGCATTTCATATTGTTCCACTACAGAAAAAGCTGCCGTGACAGCCATGTACTATCATGTATTAGTTTAAGTATATATTTATGTATAATAGAAGGCAAATTAGTTGCCCATTTCCTAATATAACTCTTTTTTTGCTACCCACATAACCAAACGTGTTGCTTAGTTGGCTAGTGAGTGAAGTTTGAAGTCCATCCCTCGGGTTGCAGGCTCGAATCCTGGAGGACGCAATTTTTGCATTATTTCTCCCAAGGTGGGATTGGATCAGACTGGGCTTACCTTGCCGGATCGCATTCAAACCAGGCGGTTCGACTGGTTCTCACTGGTTCAACGCAGGTCAATCCAATGGTGTGAACTGGACCGGACCAGGCTCTAGGTCTGGTTTTTTCCGGTTGGACCGCCGGTCCGGTCCGGGTTTGATAACTATGGTATTGACAACTTTGAAGTCTGAACTAGTACAAAACTACAAGTCTACAAATGTATATCTAAGTTAGGTACCTCATTATTATCTTAACACGAAAAAATCACTAAAACCCACTTCATACTGTCATTCCCCAAATAATTAAACAACCATCTCAAGACAACCATTTTAAGCATTTAACCAGTCAATAAACATAGATATTAGACAGTGATCACAACAAAAAAACACCAGAACCAAATTTAAGCATGAATAGGCTAAGCAACCATGCCAATCTAACCAAATTGAAAGAATTCATATCCTGACCCTTAAAAGAAACAAGTCAGAGAAAGTAGGACCAAGACATACAGATGCTGATTAGACTAAATAGATTACTAAAGTAGAGCTATCCTGAATCAAATTAGACCATAACTGCAGCAAACTCTAGATGTGCTTCTCAGCAAAGAGCAACACTGAATACCAAAAATGAAAACAGCGAATTAATTACTCCATCCGCTATGGCCATTACCAAAGGCCTTGGTGGAGTAAAAATGCCTATGCCAAATTTACCTACATACACAAAAAAGCACCTTAAACCAACAACAACCATCAAGTGAGTCCTTCCAATAAAGTAGTACCTAAAGCTGGTAGTTTCAATCCACAACCAATTCAATGAACCAATAGTATCCAAAAGAACAGAAGTCAGATTTCAAAACTAAGCTACTAGAAGTTGACGAGCAGATCATAGAAACGTTATCGTGCTAAAGCAGGCTTACCAGATTAAAACAAGTATTAAATGACAAAATACATACAAACAGAGAATCAGATGGAACAAGATAAGCTTTATCAATCAAATGAATTTGTAAGGCAAAGAAATACCCCATGCCCCCTCCTAATGTTCTGAACTACTGGTATCTTGAATTCTTGACCTCTGTTTAATTTAAAGTGATGAGGCTATCTGCCTATATACCTCCTCAGCATCATGTCAGACCTTTTAGTGATAGATGCTTGATGTCAAATCCTTACATCACCTGCTGAATACACTACAGAACCCTACCTGAAGATCATAAGTTCTAACAAAGGTGACCCACATTGCTTATGGCTTACTACTACATTGGGCAAGCTCCCTACTCAAATTTATCCAAGATAATTTGCCTTTGCTACCTTACTCCTATCCCACCCTCCATAAATTGTAGGTATGAAGTTCACCAATGTAAGGTAGTAACTCCCCGCCTCTGACTTAGCAAATTGTGTGATCATCGTTTCCTAATCTATTGCATCTTCCTTGACATAACACGAGACAGTTATGAAAAGCATCAATTTGCTAAACCAACAACCTAGGCAATACCAAATATAATCATAACTAAGAAGGAAACATCTTTTGGTGCTGGGGTAAATCCTATCTTCACGAAGGTTAACAAGGAAAATAGACCTACATCCACAGAAGGTGAAACCATCCAATAAACAACACCAGATGCTAAGAACTTACAACTGCACCGAACTTGACAGAGCAGATGATAATCCGACACCCTAAAACCAAGCCTTTGTATAAGCACGTCAAGCAAACCCACGGTATGAAACTAAGAAGTATGAACTGGCACAACCAAGACTGGATTCAATTACGGCAGCACCATCTAATTGTAGTGTATGGGATTCTCGGAAAGAAACAAGATCCTTGGGGCTCAAAAATCCCAACATTTGAGCTACTTCTTGAACTCCGCATCCAGATTCAAGGAGCCATTACACCAAGATCACACACATTTCAGCAAGCAAAATAGCAGAAACATACAAAACAAGGGCTCTTCCAAGAATCCACCTCCCAAGATCCCACTAAATACTGAATACAACAAGACCTAGAAGGAACAGCGAAACTACTGCAACACACATACATCATTGCACATGGGGGAAGCAATCCAATTACCTGGACGCCGCCGTCTCCATGGGGGCAGAACACCAGCACCGGCCCGGCCCCGGGACGCTCGACGGTGACCGGCACCTGGACGCTGAACCCGCGCCTCGTCGCGTGCCCGGAGGCGGCGGCGGCCGCTGCGGCAGCAGCCACCTTATCCTGCGGGACGTCGCCCGCGGCCGCCGCCGCGTCGGGGTGGTCGGCGTCGTCCCTAGAGATGCCGAGGATGCCGGCGATCCGGCGGAAGAAACCCATCGACGGCGAGGTTTCTTGGAGGAGAGCGAGAGGCCGAGGAGGAGGAGCGGTTGATCCGACGGCGGTGGGGTAGAAATGTCAATGGCTCGTTGACGGTGGGGTATGTCTCGTTTTGCTTCTAGCTTTGGGTTTTACAATTAGGCGATCAAATTAGCTTCGGCTTCTCACTTCTATCAGAAACGAAATTTGATTTGAATATGAGTTTTTTCAGTTGCGGCTGATGTATTATGGCTATAGCTGTGATTTTTTTTTGTTACAGCTGATGTATTATGGCTATAGCTGATGGTTTTCGGTTTTAGCACGAACATATATATGAACAAACTGAATACCGATAAGTTGATAAGTTGTTTTGAAAAGGTTATCTCGATAAGTCATTTTGAATAGACGGTGAAAAAGTCGTCTTGTTTATTTTGTTCGAGAGAAGCAGTAAATTGAAATAAAAGGGATCAGCTTTTAAAAGCGGCTTCTCCGTATCATTTTCATAAGCTGTCGGCCATTCTTCGTGCTTTCTCTATGTTGTGTCTTTCAAAAGCTATTTCTCAAATTTTGTTCCAAAACATACTTCTTCCGACCGGCCCTTGCTACGTGAAAAATCTGGAAGCGGTTTCTTCATGTTTTATTTTGTATTTTTTAGAGCTTTTTGTGGTGTTTTTGTTTTCTTTTTTGCGTGTAAAAGAAGTGGGATATGGGAGTGGATATTCGGTTCTTGGGGTAGGTGAGATGAGATAGATTATGGTCTATGGATGAGCAAATAATAATCAAAGTATCGAAGGGGATGGCAATTATTGATCAAGTAGACATGGATATAAGTGCATGCTGGACATGATGAGATAGATTATTGTGCCTTTTCTTGAGAGATTAGTGGTTGATTGGGCTAGGATCCATGTGGGAGGCCAGGAGACGTTCAATCAGAAATCAATGGATATGATGCAAACATAGATGATGAAGTACGGTGATTTTCCTTGTAGCATTCGAGATATCTTTCGTTTTGAGTCATCCATTTAGGACACCTCAAAAAGACAAAAAAAGAAAACAAAAGTAGATAGTGTACGTGTTGTACGTAGTTTAAGCGAAGAATAACATCTGATATAAAATTGACAAGTCAAGTCACGTATAAGGTTACTAATAAGTGTTACACCAGTGTCACTGACTGTGCTACAGCAGCTCGACAGGTCTTATCGAGCCACCAGAGCTCACAGGCTCGCAGCACCTGTCGAGCAGTAGTGGCTCAGTAGGTCTCTTGCCGAGCAGCCACACTTTGATAGGGGATTAGGGGTATGATTAGCACTAATTAATCAATATATTGTATTGATTAGTACTAATTAATTATGATTAATGCTATTTAATTGGTTGGTATTCTACCGAGCGAAGGAAGTACCTGTCGAGCAAAAGGAATATGTTAGATTTGCAAAAATGGATATCTAATGACTAAATTTTTTTAAAAAGGCTATATTACTATTCATGTAAACAGTTCTAAAAATTATTTTAAAGGTCAAGTTGCTGAGATTTTTTTTTCCAAACCGAAGCTAACAATGTTTCCGATGCTGTCCAAGTTTATTTCGGTTGTCGTAAGTTCTATAGTTGTTTCCTTTTGTTTAGCGTTTGAGTCTGGCAAATTAGGTGTGTGTGTTTATGTTAGTACGTGTGTGGGCCAATGTCCGTAAGTTTTAAGGGGGGTGATCGTTTCGGCTTTTTTTGGCTTCAGCTTCTAGCTTCAGCTTTTTTTTCACTATTCACTACACTATCCACTAACTCACTCATGTTGTTTTTCAGCCACTCGGTGTTTTTTCAGCCAAAAGCCAAAAGCCATCGCTATTCCGATCACCCCCTAAATCGGCTATGTAATGCGTCATGGAAGGTAGAGTTGGGTCATGAATTAAAACGCGTGCGTGTTGTTGGTCTTTGGATGTTAGAGTTCATTCATATTCTACTATATTTTTGTGAATTTTAATCTAGAATTTAATCTTTGCATATTGGTTCTTACGGTGGTATAGTTATTTGCCCACTCGATTGTATGTTGTGGTGTGCACAGCAGTGAAATTATTTATCGTAGTACGAATTATATTCTGTAATTCGTACTCTATTTGTATGTAATTGTTTTACTACCATAAAAGATTGGATGACCCTTGGATTTAATCTTATCTTTATGTTCGATCGACATCAATTATTCTATCTCTTCCACTCAAATTATTTGTGTAACTCATTTATGAATGGGGAGTTGATGAATGTTTTTCTACACCATATATGTATCACGTCAAAAGGTAAGAAATTAAGATCCGCACGTATAAAATGTGATTCTTCTCCTCCAAATTATGCCGCAACCCCATAACTTTCGCCAAGCAAGTTGGTGAGTGTGGTGACACATCAGAATATCACATATATAGCATCCCAACACACGCATGCATCTATTATACCATGCAATCATGCATGTTGCTTATTCAGTTATTCCTCACATAGATGCTATACTTCGCCACATACATAGCACTCTTATGTTTCTACTGCAATTATTATATTACATGGTAATAGAACTATAGATGCCACACCCCAATACATACATACGTACGTACATACATACAGTAGTGATGTAGCAAGTAATAAGTTGATATATTTGTAATTAATCAGTTGGTGATTGGAATGAGCCTCCCGTATGCCTTCCCGTCGTTGTCCTTGGGGATGGTGACGGTGAGGACACTGTTCTCGAGCATGGCCTGGATGCCGTTGGTGTTGGCGTTGGGCGGCAAACGCATGGTGCGCACGAACCTGTCGGAGCTCTGCTCGACGTGGTGCCACCGGTCGCCCTTGTCCTCGGCGGTGCGCGCCCGCTGCCCACTGATCTTGAGCACCTTCTCCACCTCCACCTTCACGTCTTCCTTCCGCACGCCGGGCAGGTCTGCCATGAACACGTGAGCCGTCGGTGTCTCCTTCCATTCCATGCATGCCGTTGAGAATGGCATGCCCAGCGCCGACGAGCCCACCGACGACGTCGCGAATGCCATCAGAGAGTTGGCGTCGATGAACGACTCCAAGCTCGCTCTCCCCACCGCCGGTGCGGCCGTTCTTCTGGTTCTACTTCCGGCCCAGCATGCTAGCTAGCTCTTGAGTTCCTGATAAGCTTCTTGATTAGTGTACTATGTAACTGGTCACTTGGTTGGCTCTACTTAGCTATTAGCTTGGCTTGTGTTGGTCTTGGCTTGTGTTGGTCACTCTTGTTGAGCTCGCTATATCTATCGTGCTTGCCTATTTATAGAGGATTTATTCATCATATACCCTCTCCTTAAACGGAAATTCAGGATTTACCCTCCTGGCCCACGTGTCAGTGACTTGTGATGACCCCACATGTCATTGAGTGGGGAGGGTAAATCCTGAAATTGCCAAATATGAGGAGAGTATATGATGAAGAGCCCCATTTATAGATGGGTAAAGCATTGTTCGTTTGGTGTATATGGCATCTTCTAGGAGCTAGCTTGTAGATGCATGGTGTGAATAGTGATGTTGATCAAAGATTCTTCGGAATAAATCTATCCATGTTTCACTCGTAATGCACATGTATGGGCACTACACTACTACAAAAAAAAAAGACTATACTAGACGTCACATCACAAATGGTTTTCTAGAATCGTCTATGTTATAATTATCACATATAATTTTTGTTAAGAATCATCAGCGAACTATCATAGATTGATGGTTCTTATTGAAAACCATCTGTGATGTTTGTGATGTTTATAATCATCATAGACAGTTTTTGATATATAACATACTTCCTTTATAAATATTGTCCTAGAGAATAAGATATAGAGCTTATTCTTTGTGGTTTCTAAAAGCCGCTTTTGGCTTTTGCTACAGTAACTAACTTTTAAACGAAGTATTTTTTTAAGATGGGGTCTACAAATTAATTGTAGTACACGTTAAAAAACTAATATCTGTATCATCAAAAATTGCAAGCGAGTATCTCTCTTTCCGCAATCTCTGTCGTAAACAGTCAAAAAGCCATCAGCCGCAGCTAAAAGCCATCAACCGCAGTCAGAAAAAACAGGCCCATATATGCCTGAGAAATTAGTGGATTCGTTATTCGATTGCTACATGCACTGAGATGAATTGTTCTCAGAGATCATACGCATCACTTCTTTTTCCGTGGGGGTGCGCGTCCTTCGGAAGCGAATAAAATGAAATAGCATATAACATATGAAGCTGGGATCATTAAAATTCGCTCATGGGCTCATGCGATGCCTACTGCCTTTGCCTCGTGATCTGAGCCATTTTCACGACAGATCGATGGCATATATTGCGTTTGGTTCTACTACTTATCTTTGCCTAATTGCCTATTGCAATATGTATCATATAACCTATGTTTTTTTTGGAACAAGGGCACGTGCTCTGTCAATTCGTTAAAGGAGATGACTATCCGGGCCAGATTGAATCTAGGCTCATATGAACCCACTATAAGAACCTGATTTGCATGCGTCAACAAGTATGATACTACTCCCTTCATTCCGTAATATTTAAGTCTATAGCCTATCATACTTGTAGACCAAGAAAACACTAAATTTAAGAAAAACTTAATGCTATGGATCATGTACACTCCTTGTTAAATGATATATAATTATCATGTACTTATCTATTTTTTCAGTGTTAAAGTAAAGATATATTATCAAAATATTATAATAAGTATATATTTGATCTCCACAACAGATTTATATTGTGTGACTACGTTTTTTTAAGAATGAGAACTTATTTGCGGAATGGAGTAACTACTAGCAAGCGCTTGTATCTTGGTTAGCTAATTTTCGTGTTAATTACGCCCTTTCTTTTCCGAATAAGTAGATTCAATGATCTGCAGGAGTGGCTAGCAATTCACGAAGAAATGGTTAGGCCGTGGAAAGTTACTAGGCTGGTCTAGGCCTCTAGCTAGGGCGCGGAAGCAGCTAATCAAATGGTCCATGGTTCGGGTCAGTGTCACGTATCCTTCTCCCTTCCCAGTACGCCTCCTCTCGCCGGAGCCAGCCCGCCACGCAGCACAAGGTCCACGCCTACGACCCTGTGAGTGGAGCCACCGAGACGGCGCTCTCGGTGCCGGACACGGCGGTCGGGCCACAGGGGGAGCCGGGAGGCCATCGGTGGTGTCCGGTTCGAGGAGAGCCTCGTCCCCGTGCGCGTCCAAAGCCATGGAGACATGGAGGCGTCGGCTGAGCGAGCCAAGGCGGTGGCCGGCGTCCTTCTACTGCTGCCGGTGAGGAGCGTCGTGCGGGCCATGCTTGTGTGCCGATTCATTGCGCTGGAGAAATGGCTTGAAGCTCCGGAGACGTCTCTCCGCGCCATCCGGCCTCTGGAAGAGGAGAGTCGTCTGCTCCAAGCCCTGCAATGGTGTGAACCTGGTGGTCATCCAGACCAGCGCCGCGCTCATGATCTGCAACCCGTGCGCCAGCGTGATGCCGAGGTGGTGATGCCGCTACTGATCAACCGCGAAGAAGGCGGGATCTGGCTCGCCACGACGATGCGAGCAATGCGCATCGTCTACTCGTTCGAGCTGCCGTACCCGGTGGCGGCGGTGGTCTGCGAGGAGAGCCTGGTCCGGCACGACAACTAGTGGGCAAGTTCTTGTCCATCTAATTCCAAATTAACTACTGTTTGTTTGCTCCTGATTTCTTTTTTCTTTGCTGCTCTTATTTGCTAAGGTTTCTATTGTTAGAAATATAGACAATATTTTAATTTTAAATTTTACTAGAAAAAAATAATTAATATAAAACTAGTGATGCAAAACTCACAACTAATAGCAGGTTACTCATTATACTTCAGAAAATAGGCAAGAAAAATACAGCATAAAAGTCGATGGAACATACGAATGACTTACTGTTGGGCTTGATGAAGAACAGGAAGCAGCGTAGGCGTGATGCAGTGCAGAATATAGATGACACAGCGTCTAGAAACCTTATTGCCATCCCTTGCAGGTCTTTATAACAGCAACAGCTCAAAGATGTCGCTTCCCTTCTTCACGGTGCACGCTGGGAAGAAGAGTCAACGAGGTTCAGATGAAGCAGCACAACAGCATAAGTTCACAGGAGGAAGAGAAAATGGGATCAACGAGATTCTTGACAATATGCCCAGGACATATATATATATATATATATCTATAGGAAGCATCTTTTCTACACCCGGGTGTAATTACACCCTATGTCGTATCTCATACTGTAGGGAGTATTTCACGTAATGGAGAGTATGTACGTATAGTATACGAGTATTTAAGATCATCTAACTATGGATTCCCTTGCAATTTTTTCATGTGGTTCACATTGAAGTATATCCAAGGTAATAAAGGAGTATTTTAAGTTTGTTTAGGTGGTATATTAGAGGTGGGTGTAATTACACCCGGGTGTAGAAAGTATTTTTCATATATATATAATTATATATATATATGAAAAAATACTTTCTACACCCGGGTGTAATTACACCCACATCTAATATACCACCTAAAAAAACTTAAAATACTCATTTATCACCTTGGATATACTCATATACTAATTATAAGATACTTCAGTGTGAACTACACGAAAAAATTGCAAGGAAGTCCATAGTTTTTAACGTATTTTGTAAATACCTTCATATACGCACATAAAAAGGAGTATGTCTAAAAAAATGTACATACTACCTCTGAAAAATTATTCATACCACCTAGATGATCTTAAATACTCGTATACTATACGTACATACTCTTCGTTACGCGAAATACTCTCTACGTTGTGAGATACGATATAGGGTGTACTTACACCCGGGTGTAGAAAAGAGGTTATATATATATATATATATATATATATATATATATATATATATATATATATATATAATAATAATTAAATAGTTATTTACCCATTGGCGCGATACGGGGTGATGCGCTAGTGAAGCAGCACGACAACGAGCTCGTGAACGACGAAGCCGATAGATGGGACGACAACGTTGGTAGAGAGGGGATGCCATCGTCGGAGGAGAGTCGACACCACTACCACCTCACCCTGGAGTGCATCTCGACCCCCGCCACCTTCCCTTGAGCGCTCTCCGGCCGCAGGAGGGGGGTCAAAGTCGGTAATACGCGCAAGTGGGGGGCAAATGCGGTATTTCCATGCCGTTAGGGACAAAATGGCCAAGAATTCTTCAATTGCCGCAGAAATCTGAAAAAATTCATAGTTCCACCGAGACTCCCAGGTTTCAAACTTACAGTACACCAGCAGACTCCAGTACAACACTTACGCTCCCTCACCGGATAAGAAAATAGACCTTACTCATGGGCCTATTTTTAACATCTGTTTCTTTCTATGTTTGATGAAAATTGAAATTCGTATAATTGTACTTGTTTGTTGCAACAAAATGATCAACCCATGTTGTGCACCCAAGGATTTGTTTGCATGGCGCATTGCTGGAATCGCTGAATCAACCTAGAATGACAGCTTGTTTAGAATGCAGGAATTTCACAAAGAACAATTCAATTGTGAATTCTTGACCATTTTGGCCCCCATTGGCACGGCAATGCCGTATTTGGCCTCCTCCCATGTGTATTGCCATCTTTGGCCCCATCCTATGGCTAGAGAGCGTGCGAGGGGAGATGGCGCGGTCGGGGACCACGCAAGAATGGTGGGCAGCTGGGCTGTGCGCAAGGGGGAGGTGGTGCGGTACGGGGTCACATGAGGAGGTGGCTCGATACGGGGTGATGCGCCGGTGAAGTAGCACGACAACGAGCTCGTGAATGACAAAGCCGGCAAAGATGGGACGACAACACTGGCAGAGAGGGGATGCCACCATCAGAGGAGAGTCGACATCGCTGCCACCTCCCCTGGAGCGCATCTCGACCGCGCCACCTTCCCTCGGGCGCTCTCTGGCCGTGAGAGGGGGTCAAAGTCGGCAATACGCGCAAGAGGAGGCCAAATGCAGCATTGCCGTTGGGGACAAAATGGCCGGGAACTCTTCAATTGCCGCAGAACTCCAAAAAAATTCATAGTTCCAAAAGGGCCGAGACTCCCAGGTTACAAATTTACAGTACACCAGCAAACTCCAGTACAACACTTCCGCTCCCTCACCGGATAAGAGGAACCCCTGCCAGCCTTTTATGTCGAGATTTTTTAACAACTTGCATATCAACAGACTATTATTGGTTCGTTGACATTTGGAAGAAAATCGAAGGTGTGGTTATAAGGTCATGCAGTACAGAGGTTTCAGTAATGGCGTACACACCATTGCGTGGATGGAAGCCATGAATGTAACAGAAATTTTGGGAGTTGCGGGTAAAATCTTCTGCATTGCACGAGATATCCTAGAATGTTCAGGGTTTGAATCTGATACCACTACGTACTTTGAACGGCGTCAAGCGATAAAAGTTGAGTTTATTCTACAGATATTTTGTTATCCCCCTCCACGGCGCTTAAGAGCGACAAAGTTTGAGATACCTGACACGCAAGAAGGGATCCAACTAGCTAGAAGCATATAATCAGAAGCTATTTTTGATCTGGTGTAATGTTTTTGCATGGCACACTGCTCAAGTATACAACAACGATACACAGGTACAGAGTAGAGGCTCTCTTATTGTTTACTACGCGCCAGGGGTATTAAGCAAGAACAACACACTGCCACAGCAAAGCAGCATCAGAATCAGTCAATCAGCAAGAAGGGGAGGATCCAGCCTGAGGCTAGATGTAACATTGAAACAGCAAAGTGAAACAGAACCTGATCTGATTTCTCAATTTCACACAGCTTTTTGCACAGCTCGAGGACAAATGGAGACTGTAAGCATATCCATCATCCAATATGAAATGCTATCGTTTGAGCATTGGTTAGAAATCTATTGGCCTAAACTGGTTGAGCAACAACAATTTCGTTCAGCACTCCATTATTATTACATGACATGAGAGACTTCTGTTCTAGGCAGCGAAAATTCAGTCAAGTAAATCTTCAAATTCGAAAGACAGTATAGATCCTTACACCATTAGCTGTGCAATGTCCTTGCGGAAAACACCATCGATCAAATCCTTCCTCTTAGTGGTGACAGATGGGAATGCTGAGTAGGAAATGCGCCTACACTGGCTGCTCACGATGATTCTGGTGGGCTGCATCATCGTAGGCAGAACAGGGAAGGATTTGGGTCGAGTATTCAGAGGCGAAAACAGCATCTTTCCACTGGAATCGTGTAGCAAATTTTTAGATGTGGTCTTCTGAGATCCAACAGTCTTGTTCGTGGTCGAGAGATGCCTGAATCGCTCTGAGTTGCCATTTGGTGGGCCTGGAGGATGGGGCCGAATCTGTGCAGATGGCTTCATGCGGTCAAGCCAGCGAAGGATCATGTTTCCAAGGTTCCGACCAACTTCTATGTCCCTCTGCTGAATGTTCTTGTGCACTGAGACCGCAACATTGAAAACATCCCGTGTTCGCCTGCAGAACAGGGAGAAGAAAGGAATCAATCTTGACTACCATGAAAACAGACATAAGCGTCATTTGGCGATATAAAATGCATTCAAATCATTAAGCAAATATGTTGCAAGTATTTAGGACAATAAGTAGTTCGCTAGTTCCGTTCCAGAATCTGAAGAAGAAATAAAAAATGGAGCAGATTGCCATCTCTCAAAGCTGCCAATGTGGATTCTTCAGTCCTTAGTCTTAAGGAGGCAAGTATGACCGGATTCAGTATGGGAAACAGTATCAGGGTTACGTCCAATATAAGTACAAAGTTGGTGACATGGGTATATTGGTATTGCCAAGCCACCAGACCAGGACACGGCACCATGTAAAAAATCCTGAAGGTGAATAAACACCAAGTTGAGGTACAATTTATCAATGTTGATTATTCACATCAAATTTATCAAGAAGTTGCACAAGTTTTTCATTTTGGGACCGAAGCCCATATTGGTGATTGGCTGGTACAGGGTACCGATCTACTGGCCGGTGTTCGGAAATCAGAACAGACAAGGTCCCTGCCTGGATACACAAAACCATGTCAAATCTATGTAGGGTGAACTGAGCAGTATGCAATTCAAACACATAGCAAGGTAACCCCTTGCTAGCATAATGCTTATGTTAAAGACCCATTTAGGGCAACCCAAACAAAAGAAAGTAATCAGACAACTAAGTGCCTCAAGACTGTATGCAAAATGCATGTTCATTCAGCAATGACTAGTAGCTGTGTACCACAACAGCTTTGCTCAACTCGAAATGAACGGCAACGAACAATCTAGTAAGTATAAATTACAGTATGTGCATTTTTAAGATGTCGTACATCCAGTTTTAAGCTAGGAACACTGTATCAACACAAGATGAAACTCCCAGGTCGCAATATTTAGGCAGCAATCTCCAACGCAATATTTAGGCAGCAATCTCCAACGCAGTATTTAGGGTCCCTCTCCAGGTAGGGGAAACAACAAGTAATCTCTCGTGTGGATTTGGATCGATCCCATGCGGCCCCCGCGAATCCAACGCGATTGATTTCTTGAAGCGTATGGGGGCACAGACAGACGCGCGGGGAGAGAAATAGGAATAGGAACGGACCTGTAGACGAAGTCCCGGATCCTGGGGTGGTTTGGGGGGATGAGGCGGCGCTGGAGGCGGAGGGCGAGCCGGTAGGTGCGCTTGAGGCCGAGGAAGTAGGCCGTGATCGCCGTCAGCTCCCACAGCACCATCTCCGGCCGACCAGCAGCGAGCGAATCGCGACGACCAGTCAAGAACAGCGGAGGCGGAGGGGGAGGAGGTGGTGGTGGATTTGGCAGGGGGGCCAAGGAGGAGGCAGCATCTGCTGCCTTTCTTGCAGGAGGGGTCGGTTTGCCCCGGTGGATCGTGGATGGACCGACAAGTAGCACTGTGGATATGCCTGGCTTCTCCTTTCTGAAATTTGGACACACGTGATATATTTGATCTTTAAAATTTTAAAAATAGCTTTTAGAACTCAAAATTTTCAAATATAGCTCCCTGCCCGACCTCACAACTATCTAACATTGACACGTGTGCGGTGGTGTGGCCAAGGAGCGCACCACCTACTGTTCACAGAGTGGTGGTGCGGCCAGGGAGCGCACCACCCACTATTCATCATCTGTATTATTTTTTACATTAAATTATAGTTTTTATTTGAAATCTTTTGTAATTACATAATTTAAAAAATTGTCCATGATTTATATGTACAGTGTGGACAAATATAATTTTTGTCCTAAATTATTTATTTGTACAATGTGCATGAATTTAATTTTTGTTTGTAAATTATTTATTTGTATAGTGTGCACAAATAAATATACAAATAAATATTTTGATGAAAATTAAATTCGTGCACACTATACAAATAAAGCCAAGAATCAACTATCCTCTCTTGATATTAAGTGTTTATGAGTTCTAGGGTTACCATTTGAGAGAAGTTGAATGTTGTGGTGTGCTATCTTATTCACCAGGTGGAGTAGCTGTAAAATCTTTATATTCAAGTAGTAATATATCAATCTTTGTTTATTTTCATGAATTTCTCTTGTGTTGATTGATTTGATCTTGACTTAGTTGTTTTTTTTTCTCTTCTCTCATCTCATCTTGATCTTACTATGCTAAGAACATACAAGAAATGAAAATAACCTCTAAAAATCAATCTCTACCCATCTAGCCACTTTGATGGCAAGTTCATGAAAAAAACTCAGTTTTGCTATATTTTGGCCTCAACAAGTGATTTTGTGATCCGATGGTTTTTCACTTGATTTCTTTATTGTTCTTACTTGTTGTGATATGTAAAAATACATCTATAACCATTTTCTACCCATAAGCAAGTCATATTCATTGTTTTTATATTTTGCTTTCTTTCGGTGCATACTTGCTTAAATATGAAAAATGTATGAATTTTGACTCAGATTTCTATGATCTATGGATGAAATGGGTTTTTGAGACCTTAAACAAGCTGTGCAAATTTTCATTGCATTTGGACTTGTAATTTAGAAATTGCACATTTTTTGGATCATGCCAGCCAGTTCTAGATAGAGGGCAGTCTGACCTCCAGATGAACAGCTAGACTGGCATGGCCCTAGCAGTCCGACTGCCTAGAGGTCAGACCGGTGGCTGTTGGCAGTTCAACCTCCAAGGTTTGAGTTTTCCAATATTTGATTCTTTAAGTTTTTTGTTTTGGGAGTTTGGCTGTTGATTCTTGGCTTCGTAACTCTATAGTTACAGGAGTAAAGAATCAAGAATATTTGGGAAAATTTTTGGATGGCAACACTCACCCCCTCCTCTGTTTCCTATTTGGTCCTATAAGTAGCATCATAGCTCGGATATATCTTAACCGATCTTAAGAGCCATGGCATCAAACAAGAATTCTACCAAGCCATATGTTATGATGAGTCAATCTTCTTATTGGAAGGTTCGAATGCATTCCTACATCGAGGCTCAAGGGCACGTAATTTGGCTCAAGATCAATAATCCTTATGCGATGCCGGCCAATGATGAGGTGATCACACCCGATGTAGAGGCTAACAGCAAACCTTGAATTTTCTTGATTTAAAGGCTTAGTCGATTTGAGTTTGAGCATTTCACTCATTTGAGGTCTGTTCACAACATCTGAAAAACTATTGCTGATTACTATGAGGGATCTACCGCAATCAAAGAAGTGAGACAGAATCAACTGAAGAAAGAGTACTCAAAGATTGAGAAGAGGCCTGGTGAATCTTTGGATGAGTTGTGAGAAAGTTTTTTCAAGATCATTCATGATTTGTGAGATATTGGCCTTGTGTTTTCTAAGTCTGAGAATGGACGCTAGCTGTTGGGTGCACTCGATATAAGAGTTAGAGGATGAAGATCACTTCCATTAAAACAACGCTATCATGAGTGAGCTTATTATGGATAAATTCTACTCAAGATTGAAGACGTATGAGATTAACTTTATCTTGTGTCTCTCCAAGATAGTGCCGATGGCACTTGTGGTTGACCCTTCTCAGCGTAGCTCTTCTTATTCCTTAGACTTTGGCTCTTCAAGATTTTTATTCTCCGCCTTGCACTCCTTGAGAGATGAGCAGCTAGAGAGGCTACCTGATGATGACTTAGTCCTACTATCCACAAAATTTATGAGAGACTACAACAAAGTAAGAAACAAGAGAAAAGGTGGCTCTGTCACTTACTTACATTCAGGCTAAGTTCCCCAAACTAAAGGGCAAGGAGAAGGAGGACCTCTGGTGGCGTCCTCAAGCTTGTGACATAAAGGCCAAGAAGCCCAACTACCGTAAGTTCGTCAACCGGCTCCTTGCCACTCTTGAGAATATCGATATGATGATGTGGACTCAGGGACGGAAGATGATAAGGATGACTCCCATGGCAAGTAGCAGGCTTAGAACTTCAGCAGCATATGCTTTATGGCTAAGGGCAGCCACGACATCGACTCCTCTTTCGACAGTCCTACAGTGATCTCGACGAGGTGTGTCCCTCCTCTAAAGAGATAAAACATGCTCTTATTACTGCTAAACAAAAATTGAAGAAACAAGTTAAAATGATTAGGAATCAAGATACTATGATTGACAACTTAAACCTAGAAGTTGTTAGGCTTAAATCCATGAATCCCAATGATAATTATGAATCTTGCTTGGGTTTTAATTACAAGAGATGAGTAGGAAATGTTAATAAACCTAATGGTTATTTCTAATGATGGCATAGTATTGTAATGTCATGTACTACAAAGCTATTTGGCTGAATGGAGCATAGGATACCAGAATACATGTCAAAATATTTCAACGGAACAATTATGGTTGATATGTTGATTTGAGTTCTAGCTATTGGTTAGTCTATGTGGAATAAGATCATCAAACCATAACCAAGTGGCTTTCATAATTTGCAAATGATGTATATATATAATAACTTAGCCTTTGGGTTT
Organism: Melocanna baccifera; assembly: GCA_036346265.1. NCBI lineage: Eukaryota > Viridiplantae > Streptophyta > Magnoliopsida > Poales > Poaceae > Melocanna > Melocanna baccifera. Next base: position 35,504,408 of record CM070679.1, read on the forward strand.
CTTGAGAAATGGTCAGAGATATAATGTTGTAGTTCTTACAACTATTGCTTGAATGGTTAGAGATGTCACATTTGCTTTGTGTTATTTGCTTAAACGGTCACATGTATAATAACTTAGCCTTTGGGTTATTTGCTTTGTGCACCAAGTTTGTCTACGTTATGTGTCTCCACTATATAACATATGCATTCTCTTGACTTTCAGGTTTTTTTGCTAGTCAAAATCACAAACAATTTATGCTAGAAATATGAAAAAGGAAAATAGTGCAAAAGGGTGGTGATAGGCTTTAATGCTACTTCGAGAGTGTAAATCAAGATTTGTTGCACAAATTAATTTGAACTGCGCAAAGTCTTTCTATAGTCAAAACTATTTGTTTGATCGCGATTTTTTTTGTGTGTCTTCTGGAAGCTTTAACGCAGATCATGGCTCTTAAACAAAATCTACCTGGAGTCTGCATTCTGTTTAGAAAAAAAGAGCAAATGAGGAAGCCATGTAATAAGACAAAATTTCTTTGCATGTACTATGATTTTCGATCCATGTTTGTGTGAGCAAGGGCGGGGTGTAGGAAAAAGGTTTTGGATTTAGGTGTTTTGGTTAGTTGAACTGTTCAAATCATTCTGTGCATACATTTGGTTGTCTGTAATATTAGAGGTAGATCGTATAGTCAAGTAGAAACAAAATTCTATTTCTTTCAGCGAGAATATATAATTGTAACATAATATTTATGTCTAAGTTTTATTTTTCGTTATAACATATGGACACATGACTAGTTATTATTTATAAGCTAAAAACAAGACCGACCACCCTCCGACCACCACGGAAGGGAGGGCAACGGTAAATGCTGCGTTGCGTGCATGCATGCAGCTGCAAGATCCTCGATGACCGTGCAAAGAATAAGGAATTAACCGCTGGCAATTTTCATCTTTTTCTCCTCCTAGAGATCAGGGAACACGGATTCACTCTATGGATCGCTCGAGTCTTAGACAATTTGGCATAGGATTCAGATCAAAACGAGGAAGGGAGCCTCCTAACACATTTTTTCTTGAGATTGTATACTAATTTTGTAGCTGTGGACGAGATGGATAGGGCATAAACTTCGTGAGTGTACTATTATACTTCTTACATGCCCTATAAGCCCTAGTCGCCCAATCCCGAATCTGTAAATATGTGGGACATATTATTCTTAGTTAGGGGTAGTATGGATCAGAAATCAGGAACACATCTCAACCCTTGTTAGGAACGCATGGAATTCATACAAATTTCACGGAAAACAACTAAGGGTCTGTTCTTTTTTGGTTTATGGTTGGAAATTTTGAATTTTGGGCTGTTCGTGATAAAGATTACGGAGAGAGATACTCGATTGCGATTTTAACTGGTACAGATGTTAGATTTTTAACATGTACTATCATTAACTTGTAGACCCTGTTTTAAAAAAATACTACGTTTGAAAGTTAGGTACTATAGCAAAAAAAATTTAAAACCGCTTTTAAAAGCCACAAAAAACAAACCCTAACTTCTCATAGAAATCAGAAAAAATTCCTAGGTTACAAATCGAACCTAAGCTGTAATGTTGTGAGATCAAATTGAACTTTGGAAAAAGAAGAGGAGCAAAGTATATGTCTGGGTTCTATTCGGCTATGAGTTATGGTTTATGATTATGGTTGATAGCTTTTGATCTGATGTGAGCGTTTATATAAATAAATCGAATGTTCATATACTGATAAACTACTTAAAAAAACTGTTCTAATAAAAGTTGAGGAGCCATGAGCAGGAAAAGAAAAAACGATCCCGTAGGCCCTAGCAACCAGTCAAACGATCTTAGATCCGGCGGCTGGAACAGAACAGTCGAACTAATAATAAACCCCACTTAACCCAAATTAAACCCTAGCCAGCCACTGCCCGACCTTTCCCCTTCGATTTCCTCCCCATGCCGCTCCCCTACTCCTCCTCCGCCGGCGCCTTCGCCGCGCCGTCTCCTCTCGCCGCGCGCAGCCAGGGCCTCCTCCGCCGCCCGCGCTCAGGCTCCATCGTCGTGGTGAGCTCCTGTTTCCCACCCTACCCCTTCCGCCACTCGCCTTCCTCTGTTCCCCTTTTTTTCTCATCATGTTCTAGTAGTATCCATTTGTCGCTCGGGTTATGGATGTAGCTCTGATTTGTGACGATAATAGTGCCCTTTGGACCACAGGAACTATACTTGATTACAAATTTCCATTTTTTTTTGAACTTTTGGGCAAGTTCTGTGAGCTTGCCAATACAGTATTTTTGTTGGATTGTGTTAGCTGATTTCCGGGGGGTTGTTTTAATTGCACAAAAAAATCGATTTGTTAAGGCGTTTGGTGCTCATTGTTTGGAATTGTGCATGCGTTGATTTGTGTAAAATCTGTTTGCCTCAAACAGAAGCAGCTTGGTTCTTACTATAACGCGATAAAACAAGTTGCTTTGCGGTAATCGCGTTCAATCAATAGAGTAAACAAGTGTACTGCTGTGTCCTTGAGCAAAAATGGTCTTTGTACATGCAGAAGTGTAGAAGGATTGATCCTCTGAGCCTGAGGACAGTCAATGGAGCGCCAGCATACATTTCAGTGTCTGGCAAATCTCTATTGACTCCTGTAACAATGCCAATTATCCGGGATGCAAACAGTACGAACGACACAAGGTTGCGTATCTTCTCAGGCACAGCCAATCCTTCTCTTTCCCAGGTCAGTTGGATCTACCATGAAAAAAATCTCTTTTCTTACTTCCACATACTCTTGTTTCGAATTTTACAGAGACAACCAGTTAGGCTATGCTTTTTACTGCTGTAGTAACCTCAAATCGTCGAGTTCATCCATAACTTTTGACAAATGGGTTATTGGTAGACGAATAAATGAAAATGAGGTATATCTAAGCTTAAAGAGACATGAGCTATGGAAGCCGGAAAGCTGCTCCTGAAATGAAATATAATAAGTAGTTATTTAAGTATGACTTGTTATATTAGGCCCATCTCAAAGCGAATGATTTATCTCTCAGTGCGACTCTAAGATGCATTTTTTTCTTGGTGTCTTATCAACAGGAAATAGCGAGCTACTTGGGTCTAGAACTTGGGAAGATTAACATAAAAAGGTTTGCTGATGGCGAAATATATGTTCAGTTACAAGAGAGTGTAAGGGGCTGCGATGTTTTCCTTGTGCAACCAACGTGTCCTCCAGCAAATGAGAATCTTATGGAACTTCTGATCATGATTGATGCCTGTAGGAGAGCATCTGCTAAGAATATCACTGCAGTTATCCCTTATTTCGGTTATGCCAGGGCTGACAGGAAGGTAATGTTGCTTTATTATAGTTTCTCAAATTATGTCAATGGTTTTGAGGTTTTTTTCTTTTTTGAATGGCAAAACATACGCCTACAATGTAGCACTCGTCACATGCTTGTTCCACTTTGCTTTTTTTTTTTCTGTGTTGTGCATAAGCAAACTTTCTAATGTAAATTTTATGCTATGTCCATATGTGGAGGCCTTTCAATATTCACAAATGAGGGGAATTGAAATTAATAGTCAATAGCATTACATATTGTCTTATCCCGAGGAACTTGTTGTTCTGAAAGGAGAATGTATTATTAAATTTCTTATTTACAAATGACTTCTGGCACAACAGTCTAGCTAGCCATCGTCAAAACTAAAAAAAAACATTTTTCTGTTTTCTCAGTCTCAAGGTCGTGAATCTATAGCTGCAAAACTTGTAGCTAATATGATTACAGAAGCTGGTGCGAATCGTGTCCTTGTTTGTGACCTTCATTCCAGTCAAGCCATGGGATACTTCGACATCCCAGTAGATCATGTTTATGGTCAGGTATGTACTGATTCATGTTGCTTCAATTGATCAATGACTTTAAAACTTGATGTGATATTCATTCCTTTTATAATTGCTTCCTGTCTTTGCTTTTTTGATCTGTCAAGCCGGTGATTCTTGATTACCTCGCCAGCAAGACAATTTGTTCAAATGACTTGGTGGTGGTGTCTCCTGATGTTGGAGGTGTTGCTAGGGCACGTGCTTTTGCCAAAAAGCTATCAGATGCACCGCTAGCAATTGTAGATAAAAGAAGGCATGGACATAATGTTGCTGAGGCAAGTAGTATATTCTTTCCTTTCTGAGTAATAGTATAGCAGGATGAATTGATGCAAAAGAAGATCTTAACTCATTCAAAAAATTTCTCCATAGTGCATGTAATATGAACAGCTGACTATGATGTATACAAATTTTCACTGGGGCTTTTCCCTAGTTGGTTAGGCATTACTGTGATTATATTGCGTGCTATTCAATCTGCATGAAATGTATAATGCATACGGAGATGTGTTATCTTACCGTGTGTTGCATGCTGCTTTAATTTTCCATGCTTTTATCTCAGTTCTTTCAGATCAAGCAAGTACAGCTTATGATGTGCATTTATTACAGGTAATGAATCTTATTGGAGATGTTAGAGGAAAAGTGGCTGTTATGATGGATGATATGATTGATACAGCAGGTAAGTTATTGCAAACATAATTCTTGGATTGGCCATTTGACCCAGAGAGGCAAGTAAGCCATGACTTTATGGCTTATCAACTATCCGGTAGGGCTGATGCGAGCCTGCATGTGGGTGGGTGGTTACTAGTCAAGGATTTGCTAGGACATACCTATTAAAAGCAGAAAGCGAATATTATACAATTACTAATGTTTTCTGATAGGATCAATAATATGACTTCCACTACAGTTTAAACTTTGAAACCTGCTGAAGTGTTCCGCATTCATGCATGACAACTGAGAAGGAAATTGTACTGGCACATTGCATACCAAATTAGTTAGCCTTTGCCTTTTGTTGAGATACTTCCTTCCAAATATCAATATCCTAATGAAACTACTACAATTAACTAGGAACTATTGCCAAAGGAGCTGAGCTACTGCATCAAGAAGGAGCAAGAGAAGTCTATGCATGCTGTACACATGCTGTTTTTAGGTATGCTAATTTACACCCACTGCATAATTTCTAGTAGGTATAGTGCTAGCTGAACTTGATTTGCCATGGAGAAGCCCCATAGCAAACTATGTACACACTTATTCCATGCATCGAGAGTTCCATGGAACTAAGCTATGTACTAATTTGTCTAAGCATTCAAAAGTAGCCATTGCCTGTCATTTCTAAACTATGCACGTATGATCCACGGTTTTATGAGCTAATAAGTGTCAACACCAACTCAGTTTACAACAGAAAAACAAAATTCAATGGTGATAGATGCAATATGATTGCTGTCATGCATAATTTGGACATCTGGTTTCAATAGTGCAACTGCTGAACTGCTAGCCTTATTTGGTTAGATTCTAGACATCATGGAAAAGTGAACTCAAATTTTACCATCTATATGGGTGCAAAAGCTCCTAATATTTGTTGTAAACCTTCAATAGAGATTGTCATTGCTAATTTGCTATGTTGGAAATCTCTGCTGAATGGGTAAGGTGGAAATGTAGTTAGCTGGATAGTTCTTGAAACTAAAATTAAGTCATTTGTTTTGTGTCAATACGTTATGCTGTAATAGCTGTCTGAACTGCTTTGAAACTTGAAAGTATACTTGTACATTACCTTTTCAGCCCGCCTGCCATTGAAAGGTTATCAAGTGGTTTGTTTCAAGAAGTAATCATCACAAACACTATACCTCTGAAGGAGGAGAAGAATTTTCCGCAGTTGACCATTCTTTCAGTTGCCAACCTTTTAGGCGAGACAATATGGCGTGTTCATGATGATTGCTCAGTAAGTACTAAGAAGCAACAACCTGTCAGATGTCAAGCAAATTCTCTACTCTTTCGTATACCAAGATCGGGTGCTTCCGATTGGTCACACCTCATTTCTGAATGCTCATGATAGTCTTTCTAAACAAGCAGCCACTTTTTTTGTTCTAGTTCTGTGATATTTTTCTTGGACTGGTGATATGCTAAATCGCTATTCAATGTAGGTTGGTCATGAGCCATACTCCAGCTTGGATATTGATTGATGCTCAAGGTGTGTTACGCTTACTGCATTTCGGTGGGGACTCGCTGATTCATGCCTAGGTGAGGATGATACTGTCCAGGGTCCACTTATCATGACCTCGATTGCAGCAAACAGTTGTTTCTCTACAAGCTGTATACCTGGCACATCTAACTCCGCTGCCGACCTAAATTTATCTGATCTACATTTGCTACTGGTGATATTGATGGCAGTTTCTTTTTTCTATGCAGGTATAATTGTGGTAGTGGCAAGCCCCCTTTTTTTTTCTTCTGGATCTTCTCCACTTTTGTTTTGTGGAATAAGCTCTATGTGTAATATGAGATTCTATTAGCAAGAACTTTAAGCATGCCTTTGAACGATAGTACATAAGATGGAAGTTTGGATAGTATAATTTGCATTTATCCTCAATGTATGTACATATAGCTCACATATATTTGGAGCTTATTTACGAAACTGTACTCCCGAATTGGATCGCGCAGAAAATCTGCGATCCAATTTCGCTCCATGGGACACCGTCCGATTGGGAATAGGCGGCTAACTGCACGCGAGCATTTAGAGTTAATCAAAGAAAAATCAACACGGACGGGGGCTTAATTTCACTTATCACAGGAATTACAAATGGAAGGCAGGAACAGAAACAATTAAACGAAGTAACGAGCAATGCTTTCATGCATGGAAACTACTAAATCAATAGAACGCCGTAGCCATGGATCGGGTGATCACGCATGCTTGGTAGCCGGCCGGCCGGCGATGGGTGGACGGATGCATGGGGTGCCTTTCACGCCGTGGGCGTTGCGGCGGCGGCGGCGCCCTGCTGGACGGCGCCGCCGAGCCCCGTGGGGACCTGGTTGACGATGCCGCAGGCCTCGTTGCACATGATAGTGCAGGCGTAGTCCTCCTTGCCGTTGGCGCAACGCTGGTAGCAGTCGTCGTAGCAGCCGTAGGCGCTCACCGCCGGCACCGACACGGCCACCACCACGAGGGCGACGAGGAACATCGCGACAACGGCGGTCCTGCTCTGGGCCATAGCGTGGCTAGTTAGTTTCTCGAGTGGTTCGAGATGGAGCGCGCGGCGAGAGGGGATTGAAGAATTGATGCGTCTGACGGATCAAGAGTTGCTTGTGAAGGACGTGGTGGTGTCGATGGGTTTATATAGGAGAGCGCGAGAGAGACGACGTGAGGACGTGAGAGCTTCGTGGGCTACGTATGGTGCTCATTGCATGCCTCGGCGTTCGCGCTTCCGTTTCTTCCTGTATTGACCGAGCACTCTTTGTTTTCTTTTCAGGGGAAGCAGTGAACTTTCATTAAACAGGGAAGTTCAAAATACAATCATCACCCAGGCTATTCGACAGGACAGAGAGATAGAGAGAGATGGCATGATGTTTGTCTGTGAAATGCCCCAAAAATTCAAAAGTTTTTGAATTTCTTTGAAGTTTGGCTAAATTTGATTTATTTCCCAATTCGGAAATATTCCCAAGCCAGCCACTTTCCCTTCTGGTCATTCTGCCATCTCCCTATGTTGGTGTCCTCTCCATTTCTACCTTCTCTCCTGTGCCCAGCCTCACTTGGCCTCATGCCATTCACCGCCGTTGCCAGCTCCCGCACGCCACCTCGCCGTCATAGGTCATCAACGCTGCACAAAGCTTCGCCACCTTATCTACTGTGCTATTAAGGCCCATCACCTCATCGCCATCCTTGCATTGCGCCTCGTCGCCATTGACCACGCCACTGTCCCATTCATGCTCCACTCGGTCGATGCACGCTCGCACCTATGCGCTGCCCCGCCAACTCGCAAATTGTGTCAATGAAGCGTAGCACACCAAATGTGCCAGCACCACAGCCGCCTCGCCATCGAACCCTCCAGCTTGCCAGCTCACCGTTCACACGTTGCCACCGCCGAAGCCACGCCTTAATCCCACTGCCTTCGCATGCAATATAAATCCTCGCCAACCTACTATCTAGTCTCCATTAACCTCTAATCGCACCACTAGGCCCTTTCTTCCCTAGCTCCAGCTTCAATTCACCGCCGCCACTGTGCCCTACGCCAGTGAGCTCCTAAGTTTAATCCCCTGCCAAGGCCCGCCACAGTCCAATTCCTTGTAGCCATAGCTTTGCCAGGCCATCACAAACCTGAAGTGGACCTCGCCGACCTCCCTCTAGGCTTCTGGGCCGCCAGCAACATGCGCCACCACCGTTCGAGCTAGGCCAACGTGGGCAGCTACGTGCAGACCATTACAGCCAAACCCGTCACTTCCCTAAGCTTCCTAGATTGCTGCCGTAGATGCTTAAGACCTCCAGGACCTCGCCAAGAGACCACTAGATCTCCACCATGGCATGGAAAATGCTCTCATGAGCCCTCCTCATCGGCAGCCAACTTTGATGAACCCTGGTTTTTGCGCAACCCAAAAATGGATCCCTCACCTCCCTGATCCCATCTAGGCCATCGCTCACCATCGGTGATCATCGCTGGAGCGTACGCGAGCTCATCGCCATAGTTCTCTGCTCGGGCGCCATGGTGCCAGAGCGAGCTGAAGTCGAAGCGAGCTAAGGGCTTACCAGGCCATGTGCCTGGGCCAGGCCGAGTCGGCCAAAATCTTTGAGTCAGCTCAGTCGAGCTAGTGGGACAAGCCCACAGTGATGGCCCCACACTGTTTAAAACCAGCCTAATACTATTCAAAGTCCAGTCTGATATTATTCAAACCCAAACTAATTACTGTTAAGCCCAGACCTATTATTACGCACAAACCTGACCCACTATGAATGGCACCAATATGTTACTATTCACCTAAAACCCATTTAGCATGTTTATATCCATTTTGATCATTTCAATCCAGTTTGAACCATTCTCAGCTCTGTTTAGCCTATCCAGACTTCAATAAAACCTAAACCCATCTATATTTAGTTTTTCTGAATTTTATTCCTTTTATTTTATTTTATTTTCCTAACTTGAGTACTTTCAAACACATACTTATTTGCTTGTCTTTTTACGCTAGCTCTCGATTACGCAGAACCATCTGTCTAAGAAGCAGGTCAAGACCCAGAAGACTTTGAACCAGTTGAGTACTTTAACAAGGCAGGTGACATGCTTTTGATCATATTGAACTGACATTGTTAATTATTTAATTACCAATACTTTCATTAATATTATTTGTGCACTGCTATTTATTTAAAAGAATTATTGAGAATGGCATGATAATTAGTTATGTCCTACCACTGAAAAGCTATGCTTTACTTGAAAGCAATATTTTACCTTGACAGCCTTACTAATAATAAACTATTATATAATTAATCATCAGTAGACTAGGTAATTAAATATTTTACACTAGTAAGTAAATTCAACATTTTACCAATAGATTTATTAAATTGTCTAGGGGTAAGAATAACTCGTGGAAAGTCACTAGATCGTTGAAGTCCACGACCTTACCCTAGGGTGGAGGCTTTGGTAAGTGGTGGCAGTGTCGTAGCGCACTGGGTTTGTGATCAGTTGTCTCATTTGTGAAAAGCAATAACTAGAACATTATGTTGAGTAAAAGATATAGAAATCACTTAACCAAAAGTTTTGAGTTATCAGATTTGATTAGTAACTACTCGATTTAATTGAATATCTACAGAAGGGTTAGATTTTCCATTGCGATGGAATGACCCGCATACAACAAGGTGGTATGAAGGCTAGACTTGAAAAGTATCCTCTGTATTTCACAGCGGTAGGTTCACCCAAAATCGATTCGCGATTTTCGCTTTGACCAGTGGATTACTGACAATAGATGGCTACGAGCCTACCTGTTAAAGCTATCTAGTTGCGTGTCTATTGCATAACATTAAGAGTTTAAGATATCTTGTGGGTAAAGCTAAGTAACTTTGCAGAGTCAAACTTATAGTATTCGGATACGTTGTGCTTTTGATAAATGAAGATGTATTTAATGGGTGAATCCAACATCAAGGCCTAAGTAGCTTTGGTAATGTTTTCAATTTAGTAATCAAGTTTATTAAACCCTTTTCCCTTAAGAAGTTAACTTTTGCTTTGGAAAGTCTTTTAAAAACATACATCCATAGCTGTAGTAATAAAGACAATATACTCTTATCCCTTGAAATATTGGCAAGTAGTTAATTGGTAATACTTAGCGAGGATAGAGTAATCCTCAAATTATTATGTTATTATATTCTTTAAGTATACTCCTTATCAATAAGAGAGAAACTTCACAGATTGGTCGTAAGCTCTTCTAAGCCCATCTCATAGTTTTAAGTTCTCTTATGACTATCTGGTTATGAGTTCTATGACTACCTCATGGTTGTAAGTTCTCATACGAGCGTGAGATATTCGCAAGTTGTCTATGATCACCCTGTGGTCGTTGACCTTTTTGTGACCAAGTATAACTCTAAATAGCCTGTCTACAACAATCTATCACGTTGTGGATCTGTCTGACAAGACAGTTAGAATGTGCATTTATTCTTAATAACTGCACATGATCTTTCTCTAACAACAACCATCATACGGCGAATGGGCAACCACATTTCTCAGACAATAACCTGTCTCAGGCAGTTATCTTCCAAAACGTTAAGGTGTATCTTGATACGGGACAACGACCGTCACTTCATTAGCTATATACGACTTGATGTCAGAAAGGGGAGGGGATCCGATCCAGGGTTGAATTCGCTTAGAGTAAGATATAGCACAAGCTTTTTATGCATTACATTCTTAGTTGTAATCATTCCTCAGTGCCATAGCCACACAAGAAGTAGGGTTATTATTCTCCCAGGAGAAGGCTCAAACTTGTATAAAAATTTTTGTGTCTTCTCTGTGTGTGTTCGTAGCCAAATTCCTTGAGAGAGTTTTCCCCGAATCCAAACAAATCATTTATAAGATCGATATCAAAAAACCGACAGTTGGCGTTGTCCGTGGGAAGACTTTTTTCCTAAGAATCTGATAATCTTCTTGTCGGCAAGTTCTCTTTTTCCTGATATCCTCATGGCAGGAGAGTAGAACGAGGAGAGCTGGTTTGACTTGGCCGAGTACGCAGCCTCGATATAGAGGCCTACTATGAGTACGGGCAGATAATGCTTGTTCCTGACGGTGCAGCTGTCTCTAGATGTCCATCTAGAGACCTCAGAGGCCACACTGCACGAAAGGCTGAGGGACGATTCTCATCCCCCATAGCAGTATGCTCAATGGAGGAGTCACTTTTCCCAAATAACAAGGGTCAATAAGACCACGAACAGGACTCACAACACGATGACAGGCCTGTCCCCAAGCACTCGAGTCCCTCTGTGATTGCTCGCTCAGGCTCGGCGAGTTCTGGAATCCCACATTTGTAGGATCAAGGATAACTGACTAGAGGGGGGTGAATAGGATGTTTTAAAATTCTTACCTAAATAAACAAGTAATTTCAATTTCAACACTAGACAAGAATACTAGAGGAATTTACCCTACTCGATTATAACAATTCTACTCAAGCAATTTAACAAACTACAAGCACTAGCAATCACAAGTAATGTATAAATGCTAAAAGAGAATAAAAGGATCACAAAGACAAATGATGTTTTCCCGTGGAATCGAAGACTTGCCGGTCTTCACTAATCCACATTGAGGAAAGCCCAAGCACCCTTGGACCGGCTCCACGAATTAAGCCAAACTCCTCGATCACTAGTGGTAACTCTTCCTCCTCTCCGGAGATGGCGAGCTCCAAACCACTCACAAGTCGGCACGGACTTCTTCACACTCTTCCTTGAAGAAGTCACCAGCAATCAATCTTCCCGCCGTCTAGGTACTAGCAAGCACCAAGAGAATAGATCACCAATTTCACTTGACGACGCTCAAGTGCACAATGGATCAACTAGACTTGAATGCACTTGAAAACAATCTCTCCACTACTCAAAAATGTGCTCAAGAGAGAAAAAGAGAGTGGAGTAAATGCTCTAGAGTTCAAATGTGTTTAATGCAACTTCAGCAATCTGCCCAAGTGTAGGTGGGGGTATTTATACCCTCACCAACCAAAACTAGCCGTTGGAGAAAATTAAACCTGAAAAATCAGAGAAATCGGTACTATCGATGTACAAAGTGCGGTACTCCGATTTACACTGTAGCACACAGTAACGGCTATGTCAGAATCGACAGAACTAGCCGTTGGAATTTAGTGCGGTACTACCGCCGTTGAAAGTGAGGTACTACCACATGGAGGTGCGGTACTACCACACTGCGGTTGTACCGCCGTGCTAATATCGGTGCTACCGATTTCTGGCCAGTTAAGTTCTTTCTCGGGGAACACTCTGGAAAAAACGTTCCGCAAATCGGTACTACCGCGGTACCTTGCGGTACTACCGCACTGCGGTTGTACCGCCCTTCATATTTCTGTACTACCGATTTTTGTGAGCTAAAGTCCTCCAAACGGGTGCTCTTTGGAAAAAATGTACCGCATAAAAATTTGTACTACCTCAGTGCGGTAGTACCGCAGTTTACACATCGGTGGATGCAGTGCTACCGATTTTTCTGAGAAAGCACAGTGAGTTTTCAAACTTGTTTTCAAATGCATGCATGATCCAAAATTTATCCAATATGAACCCAAGCATGCTATCAAGCTACTTTCAAATATCCCTCTTAATAGTACGGCATCTAACCTATAATTCGATCTTCCACCTTTCTCTCAAGACCGGTAAAATGAAAACGATCCTATATTTTATGTACCTCTGTTTTAATCTTTCTTGACGTCGAGATTCCATACAGCTTGTTCTTGTTTATTTCCCATATGAGATTTTGTCTATACGATTTTAACACACATGTTAGTTCTATATTCATAAATCGTCATCAATTATCAAAACACTAAATTCGGGGGCCTAGATACTTTCAACATTCTAGAATGCCAACATCATCTAATGGTCGTAACTCTCCGATGGAACCTACAAAGAGAGTGGTGTGCTCCTTGCAAGTTCGCCCATCCCTTTGCAGAGTATAAATCCAACCAGAAATAGTTATAACCTGCAAAGAGAGTGGTGGGCTCCTCGCTGGAGGATTCTTCAGACAAGAGGTTCTCCACTGAAAGTGGAGATTATAGACAGGAGGTCTTGGCCCTTCCCATAAATCCTGATCACTTTCCCAGAGGAAGACCTCGGCATGCTCTCCGTAGTCACACTCTCCTTCCTCTCATGAGGATGGCGAGGAGACCTCTAGTGATGAACTAGGTCAGTTCTCTGATGAGCGTGGGAGAAATACAAGAAATAATCGCTCCCTTTTGAGGTGGCAGCAACTAGCCTCAGATGTGGAGGATCCGAAGACTGTTAGGACGAGGCGATTGGCTGCCTAGAGATCTTTGCCTAGGCACGTTCAGTAGCAATCTGAAGAGCCTCGAGAGCTTCAACGCATTAATGACTTGCTCGAAAATCCAACCCAAGAGCTTACTCGGGTGCAAGGCTAGAATCACTTCACCGAAGGGATCGCGTGAAGACTCCATAGCATGATGGCCCGACTCGAGCAATCTCATCAGCATAACACCACGAGCTAGCAGGTATGATCATATTCAATCGTTCACAGAACTTACCATGTGGGAATCAGCATGATGACAGATCACGTCGGTCCCCTAATCACAACTCTAGCCGGAAGAGAGTTCCATGAATGGCTCCAGATCAATGGCCTTACCGAGGAGGTGGTCGATCGCCGCTTTGGACAAAGAATCTGTAGCAGCAGACGGAGTACGAGGAGTATTCCTCCCGTATGGACGAGACCTACTATAGGTTGGCTCCACCAATTGCTAGGCATCGTCGAGTATGATCGCCTGGTGAAACTAACCACCCTTTCCTACAAATGAGGCATCACGAACTTGTTGCTGGATGTCAGGCATTTACGCCTGAACTTTGAGCAGTGCATTGGCCACCGTGGTTTCACCTAGTGAATATAGAGAAATTCGATGGGTCCTAGAATCCCATTGAGTTCTTTCAAATTTACACGATTGCGGTGTGAGCCGCAATACTTGTCTAACTAATTAGTCGTATTGTAATAAAATATGTATATTGATTCATCAAATACGAATAAAGATACGGACAATCCGGATAAATAACATTTCGAATGGTAAAAGTTTACACCATATTCGCTTACATAGTTTTGATGCGAACACGAATAAAATATATATTGTTAATTAGATTAAAAAAAATATACTATATTTACATCCTATTAAATACAACTGAATAATACAAATAATTTATATCTACTTTTAACCCCTAGTCACCGATGACCGCCCGCCGTTGTGCCGGAGCTACAAGTACGCCGAGTACTTCGATAAGTTCTGGGCCATAGGGCTCAACTGCTTTTTCAATAATGATTGGGTTCAGAAAAATCACTAGTGAAATAAGATAAAATATAAATTATCGATGTAAATACTTGTCTAAATAGTATTTGATAAAACATAAATAAATTATTGCTACGTGCAGTTGCAGAGATGGCAGAGTTGAACAGCATATGGTTCCGGTTCCAATATTATTATTGAACATATCAGTGTCCTGTGGTTGATGCTACGTAGATCACTTCATATCGGTTTATCGATTCAAACAAAAAGTATGTGACTTGAAGGCACGATGGAATCTCCACAAGTTCTTAATAAATTTGCCACAGATACAACTTTTTTAAGTCTCATTCAAAATTTTGTCTATCCTGAAATTACAATAGAAGGTTTTATTGATCTATAATTAAATCAAAAGACGCCATGCAAATTTCTAAATAATCAAAGCAGGTATTTTACAACCCATGGAAGCATCTTACATAAAATGTTGGTGCCATCACAAAAACAAGCATTATACTGTTATCAATTGATATGTCAAACTGGCCATTGTGGCGCCGCTAACTAGCTGCAGATGTACCGCAAGCTAAAACCCCCACGAGTGAAGGGCTGGCTCAGGATAGCTTCATGTTCTTCAACATGCTGGTGATAAGTGGCTCCTTCGACGGTGCTCGTTGCTTGTAATCCTTCAATAGTGCCTCTGCAGCCAAGCTCTGCAGCTCTGAGCTCTCTTCGTCCTTATTTCTCCCTTTGGTAAGTTGACTTATTGCCGTGCTACACTGTGGATATTGAAGATATTGCATAAGAACTAGTATTTGGTTAACAGAACGAAGCAACTGTAACTTTCTTTAAGTTGTGGAGCAGCAGTGTTGCCTTACCAAACACACACCAAACAGGGCTCTTGTGTTTTTGCCTCCAGTCAATTGGATTGTTGATGCATAATACTTTTTAGCAGTCTGAAGGTTTTCCAAACCACCCATAGTGTACAGAACCTAAAAAAAACTTAGCAAGGATTACACAAGCATTCATCAAAACTACACGCAGGCGTTGCATGAAATCAGTTCAGCTTCCAGCAGAATCAGGGCATGTTCTTGGCTTGAATTAGTAGTTTGTATGAATGAGAAATGCTAGGGCAATTTTGCATTCCATAAGAAAGACTTACAAACAATTAGCAATAATAGCGGCGTATAAGCATGTCAAATAAATAACCTATACTTAATATATAAATAGGAAATCAGTGGGTACCTTCCTTTGCCTCCCTCACCCACCTACTACACAAAAATAGTAAGAAAAAGTCGTGCACTTGCCCCTCCCATCCTAAAAACACACACTATCAAACAGAAAGACCCTCCCCATCCTAAAAACACACACACTATCAAACAGAAAGATCCTCCCCAAACAAACTCCAACAGACTCCTCAAGATAGAGGTCTAACAAATCCCCGTCCTAATCTCTATATGCACCTCTGGCCCTCCCCTACCACCTACCATACAAAACTGGTAAAAGAAACAGAAAAACCCATTCCCCAAACAAATTCCTTTCATCCTTTGTAAGATAAAACTGCCAACAATGTCCCACCCTTATTGTATATCACTAAAATTGTTTTCTATGGTAGATCGCAGCAATGTGGGGGAGGAGGGCTTCTGAGTAGTGATTAATAAACAACAGAATATAGGCAGTTGACAGAATCGTTGAATCATGTTAATTCACTGCCAATGAAGATAAACTCATACAGTTGCAATGCCATAGCGCCAAAATACTTCCTCGTCTATGCCCTAGAGTTGTTGCAAAAATGTAATGCTATCAATCCATTTGAACAAATTTCTAATATAGACTACTATTTTGTCAAACACAGCTTCAGGAAACTTAATATACTTACTATATTTAACTTTTTCCCATTAGATCACTCTGTACACAAAAGTTTAAATTCTCTAGAATCAAGTAACCTTTTTTCATTAACATAAACATTGACTTTGGTATGCTTAATTTTTATATGGCTTCTCTATGTTAATTGTCATCTTACAATCATATTTAACCATTAGTTCACTGAAAGAAAGGAATCATCAGTGGAGCACTACATAGAACAAGGAGAAATTTCATAAATTGTTACAGGCACTTTCATTTTTCTTTCTTTTGAGGTAGGAGAGACTGTGTTTGGGATGGTTCACTTACCTCAGCATAGGCTAGATGATAAAGTGGAATGGTTGGTTGAGCCAATATTAGCTCCTCATAACAAAAGGCAGCTTGTTTATACCTGATAAAAAAGGAATCATAAAATTTAGTATTATCACATAATCACATCCTATCAAATTATGTTGAATGAATCAAGATCGAATATCTCACATTTGTAAGGAAACATATATTTCTGCAAGTTCTCTCCAGGCATCATGATCTGCCATAAATCTAACACAGGGAAAAATTTATTATGTTACACCAAAGGACAATGGAGGTAACAATATCTAGTTCATAACACAAAGTGGATGCAGATACTTACAATTCCAAATATTTGTTGAGATAATCGACAGCTAATGACATGTCACCTTGTGCTTTTGCAATGGCAATTTTTCTCTTGTGGACAATCTGCCAAACACAAAAGGAAAATATTC
The DNA here is from genome assembly GCA_036346265.1 of Melocanna baccifera. Lineage (NCBI taxonomy): Eukaryota > Viridiplantae > Streptophyta > Magnoliopsida > Poales > Poaceae > Melocanna > Melocanna baccifera. The sequence goes on from CM070679.1 coordinate 35,521,269, forward strand.
AATATAGTGTAAAATGACATAATATTAAGGTTTGCAAAACTATCACCCTTAGCTTCTGAATGGTTCTAGAGACCAAGGAAATTAGTTCACAACATGAAAACCAGAATCATCATCACTAACCCTAATTAAAAAAAATGAGGAACAATACACCCTCTGGTCTCTAGTTCTAAAAGAAACCACAACCACAAATTATCGTACCTGATCAAATGGATTGTTTTCTAGGATAAGCGCATAGGCTCTTTCAGCTTCAGTCCATTCACCCTTTGCTTCAAACAGCAGGGCTTCCAGCCGGCCTGCATTTTAAAGCAAGGTGTGTTCAGCATATAGAGAAAGATGGCCATAAGAACCAGCATCATATGACTTAGCAGATATCAATCTTTTATGAGCTTAAATAGAGAATAAGGGGTTTTGATGTTAGGTGTATGCAGAACTTTTTTTATACACTAGGATTTAGGTAATCAGCCCTTAGTTAATAAACATGCCATATGTACCACCTTCAATCTCCACTACACCTTGCCCTCCTACTTTAGACCAAATAATGCCCATGGTTGTAGCATTGCTAAGCTCCAACTTACCACATACCACGTTGTCTTCATATAGTAAACTAGAGTGCAGGTATATTTGTTCAAACAAACCAACATCTACACACCAACATGATTGATTTGGCATTATATTGTTGAGCGATCATGCACATTCCATAATATTATAAAGTAATACTTTGGCCGTTTGCCTTGTAGTTCTCACTTCTCAGGACACATGTTGATGAAGTGAACTATCACTAACCCAAATCGGGACCTTTCATAAGATGAAGGCACAAACTGGATAATATATTTAAAATTTTCATGTAAGAGTTTAGTCATATCTTTGAACAAACTCTTTTTCCATTTGGAAAAAAAAACTTTGGAAAAAATTTAGTTTGTCTCCACCTCATGTTTCATGTCTGCAATCTATGGCCATTTGGAAACAAGGTTTACGATCTAGTTTTGTTGTTAAATTACGCTGGTCCAAAAGAACTTACCAACACGTGCGCTGCCAGGAAACTGCTTTGAGAGGACTCCAATACAATCCTGCAAATCCATGAAAAGAAGTTACTTGATCAACAAATTATGACAGGTAATTCAGTGGACAAAATAAAATTGCGCTCAATCAGACTACAGAACATCACAAAATGATGATGGTACGTGACAGAAAAATCTCACCTTTGCCACATCAAGACGCTGGCAATCCATGGCCGCCACTGCCACCTGCTCGTAAAGCGTCCACTCTGCATCGAAAGAAACCAATCTCACGTTTACTACTGAAACCAAGAGCACAGCCAGCAACCGGAAGCTGCAAAGTTACAGACATAAAGCCCTAATTTAACAGATCCCACGGAGCAGCACTGCAATCTAACGCGAGAGTTCAAGTCCAGAGCAGCTGCCCATCCGAATCCACCGCACCGCATCCACGGATAGATCGGAGTGGAGAGAGAGATCTACCCAGAGGAGACCACGAGATCTATCTATCAATCTACCTACCGAGAGGAATTGCGCGAATCAGTGGGGAAGGGGGAGGGAGGAAAGGGCAGTGAGCGCGTTACGTTCTGATGCGAGGCGGGAGCGGGCGGAGGAGTCGTTGAGGAGGGAGAGGCCGAGGCGGAGGACGGGGGCGGGGCGGCGCGAGCGGAGCTTGCGGGCGAGGCAGAGGTACTCCCACGCGCCGCCGCCGCCGTGCTCCGCCTGCTCCGCCAGCCGCAGCAGCCGCGCCTCCTCCTCCGCCGCCGTCGCAGCCGCCGCCGTTGCTGCCGCCATGGGTGCGTGGGGAGTGGAGAAGAGAGATTGAATCGGCCGGCTCCTTGGTTAGCTCCGTTAACGCATGTGCCCCTTTTTTCCGCCCTTATAATTTATACTACATTACTAACTTTAAATAGAATATCTTTTTAACTCTAGATTTATAAATTAATTATAGTAAATATTGTACCGATTTCAACTATATCAGACAAAATCACACGCGATTAGCTAACTCTATATTTATAAATTAATTATAGTAAATATTGTACCGATTTCAACTATATCAGACAAAATCACACGCGATTAGCTCTCTCTCTGAATTTTCTTGCGAACAACCAAAATTCAAAAACCATAATCCACATCCAAAAAACGAGCCCTATATCTCTCTGCCTTGGAAATCTGATTTTTTTCTCGAGGGGAGAGGTGAAATCTGATTTTTTTTTCTCAAGAGGGAGAGGTAGTATGTCAACATTAAGTAGTAGTGGCAGGCCCAGGATCAAATTTTAGGGGGGGCTGATGGAACTTACTCATCGGTTTACCGAATGCAGACTTATCGACCTACAATAGTCTGTCGCATTGCCTCCTTTTCGTTACACATAGGAATCTAAACGAAAAACAACGCACTTATAATCTTCGTAGCAAGGGTGTCCCCTATCCCCCCATCCTTCTGAAGACGTAGTAAAACGCCGAGAAGGTCCTCACTCTCACTTGCCCCGCGGCCGTCACCAACGTCACCGGCAATTGCCACCTTGCTCTCCGTCACCCTAACATGGTCCTGGATCATGGCGCCCATGATACAATGGATCCTTGTATGCACCTCTCGTACCGCCTATAGGGACTGGCTGCCAAGCACCATCGCCAGCCACGACGCCAGGAATAGGTCGACTAGGTTGAACTCAGCCATGAGCTTCAGCACCACCTTGTCCATCTCCTCGAGGAACGCCTCTCGTCGGGGGCATCTGTCCCCAACTATAGCCCTCATGATGATGTCGTCATGATAAGCCTCATGAAGGCGGAAACTATTCATGCATTTAATTGATTCTGTGAGTAGCCTCACGTATAAAAAGAGTACAGGAGAGCAATCAGCTCTAAAGCCAAGAAGGAAAGCAGAATTACATGCCTGATTGGCCAAGACTAAATACGGCAAGAGCCAAAGCTAGACATGGCAAGAGCTAATAATCACAAGAGGCTAAAAATGGCAGTAATCACATGATGCTAAACACGATGATGGACGCATGCATGCGACTAGATCGTATGCATGCACTTGGACCGTATCCTGCATGGCGATGTATATGACCAATATATGTCTAACACCTCACCTTGGCGTTGACGTTCACGAGTAACTCGCTGCCTCCTCCCAGATGGAGCGGAAGGGGAGGACACGCTTGGAGTCGAGCAACTTCGTGGTGCAGATCCTGCGAAGCTCCCCGATCTCAGCGAGGGAGGGGGGTGGCCGCTGGCGGTAGGGGGCGCCAACCCCACTTAACCCCTTGGTGGGTTCGCGCCTGCAATCTAGACAGCAAGAATGTTGTTGTAAAGACAACATGTATTGAAGATGGTCTACAAAAATTAGACTAAAGAGTAAGTTGGTTTGTAAGAGTTCTTTAGTCATCACGATAGTTTAATTAAGTTCGGAGGATAATATGCAAGTGGTAGCGTCCAAAGGTAGTAGCCGATGAATACATCAACATTGACCATAGAGTATGGGGATCATACAATTGATGTATTTTTCAAAGTGTTTAGTGTGATGCTAAACATGAGAGCAATTACGGCATACGTCGAATATGTTATTCAATATGAGATAATTGTGTTTTACAAAGGTTCACTTTTAAATATCATTTTGGATGTGTGTGTGTGTATATATGCCTATATTGTTTAATTTTTTGACGGTGTATATTCGCATTTATAAGTTTTAGTGTGCACCGTGATAAAATAATTGTATTTCTGATAAAAAGCTGTAATTTTCAAGAAAGTCTTTCTTTTTTTTTTTCTGCCAAAGACGACAGCAGCAAAATCCTGTTCATATCGAACTCTCCGCCTCCACTCTCCCAACCCTCCCCACCAATCTTCCATGGCTGCGGCGGCGGCGGCCACCCACCTCCAGCCCCTTCTCGTCCTCCTTCCCTCTCCACCACGGCCCCACCCCCCTCTGCGCCTCCGCCTCCACCTCCTCGTCCCTTCCCCTCCACCGCTTCGCCTCCGCCGCCGCTTTCCACTCCTCGCCGCCGCCGCCGTCTCTGCCAGCGGAGGCCGCGGGGGCGGCGCAGAGGAAGCCACCAAGAAGTCCGACAGGTCCCGGCAGCTGCAGAAGCGAGTGCTCGTGGGAGTCGCCATCGGGGTGGGCGCAGGCGGCGTCGTGGTCGCCGGCGGCTTGGTGTTCGCCGCCGCCATGGCCACTGTCGTCCTCGTCGGTGCCCGCGAATACTTCGGGCTTGTCCGAGGCACTGCCGGCCGCGGAGGTACCCCGCCGCCGCGCTACGTTTCCCGCGTCTGCTCCGCCATCTGCGCTCTCATGCCCATCCTTACGTTGTAAGGAAACCTCGCGTTTATAATAGCATTTGTTATTTTTGACGCTCTGTGTCATAACTAAAGTTTTGCTTCAATTGGAGTGTAATTGAGGTGGAATTTACTCATGATTTTTGGTATAAAGATCTCATCTTTTAGCGCAAGTTACCTTTAAGCAACTTACACTGACATCGTTCGCACTTCGCAGTACATATGGTCTTTGAGAGGATCTGAGTATGCCTAAAGTTGAGCTGTGCGTAAAATTGCTTCCTCCTCTTTAATTTTGTTGAGAATTTCGTGAGCTGGGATAGATGGCAAGCTGTTCTGACCACAGAAGATGCAAATGAATTGAATGTGCTTGTTCGTATTGAAGGGAATAAAAGACATTGCAAATATTTGGAATTGAAATTCTGGCACTAGGTTGATGCAAATATGATCTGATGGAAATTAGGCCCGACTACTGAGCATCTTATCACTGAATTCCTGAACAAAATATTTAGAAGAACTTCAAGTAGCAATGCACATTCTAATACTATGATCGTTGAGGTATTGTTGAGAAGAGATTTATTGTGGAGTTTATGCCTTGCTGCTTGATTGCTCAAGCCTAAAAATGTTATAGCGTCAGTTTTGGACTTGTATGGAAGTCAAATGGTTTGTGTATATCTTAGTCCAGTGGATACTTTTGAACAAAATAAGTGAAGGAACTGCATATAGTAGGGCTTAATGATGATGCACTTGTTGAGTATTCAGTTGTCATTTTTCTGTAAATATGACTACATTTTGCAGTTCTGATGTTTCACCTGTCTATTTGCTTAGGTACTATGGGCACATGGATGTCACCGTGACGTTTTCTGTGTTTCTTATTGCAATATCATTGCTATTACAAAGAGGAAACCCTCGTTTTGCGCAGCTAACTAGTTCAGTTTTTGGGTTATTTTATTGCGGCTATCTTCCTTCTTTCTGGGTTAAGCTCCGTTCTGGACTAGCTGTTACTGCCTTAAATACAAGTAAGTTGCTTGATCAAATCCGCTTTGTCCTTTCTTAGTTGAGGCATCTTTCTTTTATCAATTCCGTTGTTGTTTAGTTTGTTGGTTTTCGAAGAAGCATTTTTTCATTGAATTATTTGCTTGTATTCTTCTAATTATTTTTTTGGTGTAGTCTGAACTGATTTCAAAGTTTTCACTATATAGGATTGCTCTGCTTATACACTGTGCTTTGCCAGGAATAGCATACAGTTGGCCAATACTTCTTGGTGGGCAAGCTCACTGGACAGTTGGACTTGTGGCAACCTTGATATCTATTAGTAGCATTATCGCTGCTGATACATCTGCTTTCTTTTGTGGAAGGGTATCCTCTTTTCTTCTATTTTATGTGATTTCATTTTATTTTGTTATGTTAATATATAGAAGTAATATTTCTATTGAATTCATTATGATTTATATTGCCACCACTCCATCATTTACTTTTGCAATGCACTGTTGTAATGTTGGACTAAGAAACAGCTATTGTTGGGTGTGTTCTTGTATTTTTTTTATTCTATTTTGTTTTGGGTAAGTATAGTCGGTATTATGTTAGCTGTGTACATACAAGAGACTTTGCCAACTGAGGCCTATCAGTCATGATGCTGAGGAGCCATCCAGTTCATGGTGTAACTACTATTGTTTTTACCAGAAGTAGCTACTATTGTTCAACCTGTTAAGCTTGCTGTGTTGTAGGAACATAACCGCACTGCTGAAAAATGTATTAGATCACAGATAACTGCTAGAATATCTTGTGCCCTGCTGACCAAACTGTATAAATCTATAGATTTTTCATATGCTTCTATTATATCTTGGTTCTGCTGTATCTTATTTCTATTATATCTACATTTTTGCAGTCAACTGAGTCAAGTAATATGTTTAGATAGTTCTGCACTTGAAAGAAGGAAATCATGTCATCATGTTATTTATTTTCCGTTTCAGGCATTTGGCCGTACTCCTTTGACTAATATAAGCCCTAAAAAGACCTTGGAGGGTGCTTTAGCTGGTCTAACTGGCTGTGTACTGACCACTGTACTTCTGTCAACTATCTTATGCTGGCCAAGATCACTGTTAAGGTATTGCTAATTTTCTGGCATATTTGTGTTATTAGTCTATTACTGTCTTAGTACTGAAATGTAACTTTTGTCCACTGATTTTTCTGAAAATTGGTTGCTTAAACGCCATATACTAGCCAATGTAGGTTCTAGGATGGATCAGATGGTACCACATAATTTTGTTTGGTTAAACATACCAAGAACAAAACCACAAGTGCCAGGAACCCTTTATGGAAGTAAACTACATTGGTGCTCATTACAAGTTAGACCTGATTATCCTCAAAATGTAGATACATGTGACAATGTTCATCGGCTTGTTCAGTTTACATTCAACATATAAATTGTGCACTCTCGAGTTGTGCATAACAAATATTTGCATAGTGCACTGCCTCAGTGCCTAATTATTTCATTGATGTCAGTGCTACTGCTTATGGAATCCTGATCTTTCTGGGTTCATTGTTCGGGGATCTTGTCGAGTCTCTGATTAAACGTGATGCTGGTGTGAAGGACTCTGGATCACTCATTCCTGGCCATGGTAAACACTCTTAATTCCTCTCTTGTTCTATTGCATCGACTGCTCTGAAATTATTTTGTGTTGAGATTAAACATCATTGATTAGGAGTTATGCATCAAGCAGGTATCTAAGAGCCTCATTAGATGCATATCCTCATGTTGTGTCATCTCAAGTTCTCAACTGCATTGGATGCATGCAATTCTCAACCGTTGTTTGTTAATTATAAGAGTAGTTCACATATATGGCCTTTTTGAACTTCCAAACTGGAACTTACTGAGTTCTGATGTCAGTACATTTTCTGGCGTTATCAACTTGACACTTGCCCACAGTTTGTGGAAAATACGGGACTAGGTTGTGTTGTGCATCGCACATCTTGTTTCCCTTGCTTTTGTCCCTGTATATGAAGGGGAAATACATTGCCATTTTGTATCTAATATCTTGTACTTGATCAACATGTCATAACTCGTGCATGAACATAACACAAGGCTGCAATGCAGGTGGAATTCTTGATCGGGTTGACAGCTATGTTTTCACAGGGGCGCTTTGTTACTCTTTTGTCAAAGTAGCTCTGCCCCTTTATGGGGTCTGATTATCGCAGCGACCAGTTGGTTGTTGTGTGCCCATCTTGTACCTTCAGCAATACGGTCACCAAATGTAACACTATGATGAGTCTTCGCTGAGATGCCCTAGACCATTTTCCATCGCAGCACGATGTGGTCCTCCTGCTCAAGGGAATTTGGTGGCTGACTGTTCAAGTGAGATAGAATTATAGAATGCGGCTGCTAACTGAACAGTGTCTTCGATGTGATTGAGGTTTTCTTTCTTCAACACCAGTGTGGTGAAAACTTGTCACTTTGGGTGTACATATTTTACTGTTTTATAGAGTAAAAAGGAGATGCAAATGATTCATTACAAGTTACAACAGTTCTTAAAAGTGTATTAAGGTGGTTTATGGGAAATGGATAGTTCCCGGGACCAAACTGTACCTGTTGATCCCCATTTTTCCATGCTTCATGCCTTCCCATTGTCGACTATCTTGATCGTTGAATATTGGTATTGTTCCAAACAACGGTAGGTTTTTAACTGAAATTATATTGTAGTGGTAGTTAGTTTTTTAATAATTAAACTTCAAAAAATATATAATCACAAATAATGCAAAGAAATAAAGGGGAAAAAAGAGGAAAAGCAAAAAAAAAATCAAAAAGATAAAATTAAAAAGCCAACGTGTTCTAAAAGCTATAAATTATTTAAAGCGTGGCCATTACTGGTCCGTAAAGAGAGAGAAGGGTTCCATTTCAATATTGCAAATCAGGCACGATAATGGATCCGCACTGCATTTAGTTATGGCACCAATTGCAATGTTGCAATGCATTATGCGATCATTGGTGAATGGTGAGAATAGAAAAAACTCATTACAGTTAAATGTAAACACATTTAAGGATGCTATCATATTTGAATGACCCTTTTCTCTCAGAGTGCGTCAATGTGATGTTATCATATTTACTCAGTCAGGCAGTTCATGAAGCAAAACTGCTCTACATATGCATGATGGGGAAATCTCCAAATACAAGGTATACATTAAAGGCAAATCGATGAAAAATAAACTGACATATCTCATTCCCTCTTCTTAGCCTAACAAATTAATCATCACACTAAAGTCTTCATCGTGACATCCGGTGTTAGCTATTCAGTGCCAAGAGGGGAAGCCATCACGGTGAGATTTTTCAGTAATGCTCCATCATTTTGAAAGCCAGTAAATAATAAAAAAAGATGGTGCTTTGAGCTTGACTTTTCGTTGGACATCTCCAAACAAAGGCTCTCTGACTGGAAAGGGCTACTCTTGTGCTTTGAGCTTGGCCAATTACCTCATCAATCTGGAATTGAATGAAAACAGGAACTTAATGCCTTTTGCTAGATGAGCTAGAGTTTATCACAAATGCAAATTAACAGTGATAACAGTTTCTCCCGCAAGAAAATCAATTGCATTTCTTTCTCCTTTCCAGTCGAATCATCAGTCAAAGCACATCATTTTGCCATAGTGCACAAAGCATGGTTGTAAGTGTTGTCAACACCCTGTTCTTTCCATTGTTGTTTTCAGAACTAACGACATGGCTGAATGTTATAGCAGCAGGAGAGAACTTGCTGTGAACAATTCACATAATTAACAAAATGAGTAGGTGAACAGTTCACATAAAACAAAATGAGTAGTTGCCATTGATATCATCTTAAGAACATAGTTCACATATCCCATTGATAATTGACAATTGACGTTCATAAAAATTTATCATTACCTTGGTCAATGTGCTCAAAGGGTAATTGCTATTGTCATGGTACACGATCTTCTTGCATAACTTACACATGTGTGGCATTCTTGTTTTATTCTCCATATTCTCGTCTTTCTTCACATCTATCTTTACCTTCTATCCCGGCTTCATTCTCTTGCACCTACCCTTAGAGTTAACATCGTTTGGTGGCTTTATACTGACTTCCTTATGGATAGGACAACATGCAAATGTTTCAATCTTTTCAGCTCTACTTACCACATTCCCACCAAGAATACATATTTAAAGTAAGTGGATACCATGATGCACTGATTAGGTGCTGAGTAGCCAACTACTTATTGGATTCCAAACCAAAATCAGAAATAATGGAAGAAAAATGTTCCTCAAATCCCTCCGGAGTTTCTGAGGCCCATATACATGAGTTAATATGTTGGTACAATAAAGGGTTTTCCCTCAAATGTAGCGGTACCTTTAGCAAAAGCTTTTGCAAAATGCACCACATGCATAACCTATGCGTGCTATTAGAGAAGACAGTGGAAATTGAGGTCTTCATGCTAGTATCTTTATCGGTTATGATGAGCCTAGGTGCAACTCTTCCGATTGCTTTCAAGAATGTATAAAACAACTATACTCACGTCTCAGTCTTCTCATTATTTATTAATGCAACCACAAGTAAGACACATGCCTTATGGTGATTTACTCCAGCGAACAATGTGAAGATCATGTTGTTATGGTTGGTGTTATATGTAGAATCAAATGAGACAAGATCTCCAAAATAGACATAATTTTTTTGACATATACTATCCGCTCATAATGCATGTACCAACCTACCCTTGTCATCAACAACATAATCAAAGTAAAATGAAGGATTTATGTCATTCTTCCTACAAAGGTTGTCAATAAACAGCTAAGCATCTAATGACTTAATACAACTTCTCAGCTCTTTATGATAATTCTGTAAGTCTTTCCTAGTACATCCTAATTTCTCAAATCCACCCCCACTAATGCGGAGTTATCTATATGCCCTGCTTGTGCCAATGCTTCCTTTATGACATGTGATTAATGCACGATTAGTCTTCTCATTTACTTTCCTATTAGACCTTATCAATTATTGTTTGCTAGATGAAACCAATTCATATGTATGTGATTCAACAAATGTCTTCACCCTAAACCTATTGTCGCCAGTGTGTTTTATAGTTAGAATTGCCTCATAACCACACCTAGTTAACTTCTTGACATATTTTCTTTGCTTTGACTCCACGTTGTCCTTACCTTTCTCAGACCAGAAGCCTTCTCTTGAGCACATCCATTGCTTTCATCTCATAACAGCATTGACAACCGCATGCAGACCAACACGGACTCCAAATCTGGTTGAATGTGCATATGTCTTGTAAAATTCCTCTGTAGCGTCCGAGTCATCAAAAACCATCTCTTCCAATGGTTTAATAGTTGGGTCGACACAAGGTGTATAAGAAGAACCCTGCAATGCAAATGATAAGTGTCAAGCATGATGAATTAACAGGTAGAATAAAAAACATGCACACAACACAATACTTACTATGAATGGGGTGCTTTTGCTTTTTTTCGGGGTACCAAAATCGATTAAATGGTGGGAGGTGAACTAATTTGAGCGATCGAGTGCGCATCGAGGCTTTCTTGTTTTGGCAATGATAACGCCACACTCTCATTGGCCATTGATTCCATGCGCACAACAAAAATTCTACAATTGATAGAACGACAAAATGAGACAAGATTTTCATAACCTTAGAGAGCATAAATTATACAGCTGACAAATGAGCATCTACAATTAAAGAACCTATTATAGCATGTCCATTTGTTGCATCGCATAGCCACACAAAGAGTTTGCCGCACAGTTGAGTTATTCTTAAATCTACGGGGAGACATGAATTTTTTTAACTCGGTCGACGGCAGCAGTGTAGAAGAATAGGGCAACAGCACTCGGGAAAGAATGTGGCGGCTTGGCTGCCGTTGGTGGAGGGGGGTGGCGATGCTTGGGGAGAAGGTCGGGTCAGCGCCCTAGTGCGTCACAATGGCTAGGGACAACGCCGACTATAGAGTGTGGGAGGGAAGCAGTGAGGCTGCAAGGTTTCACCTAACCGGGAAGCGATAGCACCGCAAGATTTCACCTAACCCTAACTCCTCGACCGCACGATTGCTTTGCCGCACGAGGTTTCTTCACAGGCGGGCTGGGCAGGAGGGACTTATCTGGAAAGAACGAAAGCCGCGTGAGGGGTTTTCAAAAAATTGCATAACTAAGCTGAGGGAAGGAATCCAACTGCCTGGATCGTGGCCATCCGAGGCAGATCCGACGATCCTCATTGCTATTAGCGTGTCATCACTGAAATGGTCATTTGCACCAGATACATACATACATGCATGCAAGGGTTTGTATGTGTGTGTATCCCCCAAATATCTCGGTTATTAAGTAGGTGATCAAGTCATCCATCTTATTTAAATTCCAGAGTCCAGACAGAAACGGGATGAGATCAGGCGGGCTTGGACTTGCTCTTCTTGTTCGTCTGGAGAGCAGTGGCGCCCATCATGGCAACAAGCGTGAACAGAGGGACGAAGACGACGTTGGGGATACAATTCAGCTTCAACTTCTTCACCTGCGGGATGCTCTCGCCGGCCCTCTTGGCGAAGATGGCTGCCGCCGGCGCGGCGAGGCCAAAGATGATGAAGAGGCTGTCGTCAACCGTGGCTTCGGTGATGTGCGACTCCATGTAATTGATGAACGCTTGCTTCTTATCGCGGTCGTCCTTCTGCGACCATTCCTCATAAAATCTCTGCATTATACGTATATGTATCATGTTTAGTTCACTTTTTAGACTGTCTGGAACATGATAGGCCAATGCACGGCAATTTTTCCCATTTTGGAAAGGAACAAACAAATGAACGATGGGTTACCTTAATTTCAAAAAGTGATGGAGTATAGAAATCTTGACCAGGCATTACAATGTTCAAATACCTGCAGTGATTTCGGAAGATGGCATTAACAAAAAGAGATGAAACACAAGATCGCGCAGGTGATAAAACCGCACAAGCAGGAGGCTTACTTGCAGAATTCGACATAAGCAATATGAAATTTTTCAAAGTTGTCAGTTTCCTTGCCCTTAAAATGTCGATCATAAACATGCCCTGAAGGTTCCACGCTTAATCCTGGCAGTCCTGAGAAGAACGACAGCACAGACAAACTAGTTTAGAACATGAAACGGAAATACAGGTAAGATGTTGGTAAGAAAGAAAACAGAATGAAACAACAACGCGAGTTATGTTGCACATTCAAATGAGGTCTTCCTGGAAAAAAAAAAGGAACAGCCATATGCAGATCTCTCCAACATATTATGTGACACTAGTCTACCTCACGAGATAAAAACAAAGAAAGAATTGAGAGAAATTTACCAAAGTTGTTGAAGGCGCTGAAGGGAAGACCCATTATTGATCCAAGGAAGAGGACGCAGAGAGCATTTGCTTACAAGATGTAAGGGAACCTGAGTGTTTATATAGTTTGAGAGAATAAAGGGAATGCAAGCTTGGAATGCATTCCTTTCTTTCCTTTTTTCTTATCTTACTAATTCTCTTTCTGCCCCTCTTATTTGATTCCTGCCCTGGAAGTGAAGTCAGACTTGGCCTGGTTCTGGAGCTGCAGGAATCGTTTGAGGGAAAAGCTTCCAGCTTGGCTATATGGGTCTGCAATGAGGGTCAAGGTCTAGTTTCTCTTACCTCCTGCAGAATGTTCTGCACATAATTTCTACAGGTTAGTTAAAATTTGGTTCAACTGCAGAAACTGAAAGAGTATGTCTAGAGAGTGATGAATGGTACCGAAATTCAAAACCTTAAGTTATGGTACTGTAATTTCAAGATGACTTGTAACATAATAAAGGAGCCAAGGAGGCAGAAGGATGATACTAGACATGCTTTTTGGCACATGTATATGCTTTTGCTTGCATAAGACGAATTGAATAATCATGCTTTAGCTGATAAAAGAGAGATTCCTACTGCTGCCTCCTTTTTTATGTCTTTTGGAGATCAGTAGTTTATGTTCCAAGATACAACACCCACCACCCATTACTAAATGCTGGCATTAGAAGCTGGATAACTCATTTTACATAAATTCCATTTCTGATATGTCAAAATTGTCTGCTCTACTGCACAAAATGGACTCTACAAATAAATAGAAAAGAATAGCCCTTTTAAGTAATCACTTAATCTGATCATTCTGTACTGATTTTGTCTAGGTAATCAGTCATACTTCTACTGCATCTTTAAATTTTTGTTGCGTAACAAACTATCAGTTTTTCAGATTTCGAACAACATAAAATTTCGTACAGTCCGTACTCTCATTGTTGTTGCAGCGGTACGCTCATAGACTATATCTCATATGGATGTCAAGAACACATTTCTTCATGGTGATCTATGTGAGGAGGTCTATATGCAACCACCCTCACATGTTGAGGCTCCTACAGGCTATGTTTGCCATCTTCGGCATGCTCTATATGGTCTCAAGTAAACTCCTCGTGCTTAGTTTTAGAATTTAGTTCTGTAATTAGAGCTGCTGGTTTTTCTCTAAGTGAGCATGATCCTACCTTGTTTGTTCACATTTCTTAGTGGGGTCGTACTTTGCTTCTGCTTAATGTAGATGATAAACTGATCACAGGAGATAATATGAACTATGTGACATTTGTCAAGAAGAAATTGAGTGAACAATTTATAATATCTGACTTCCTGGGGATTGAGGCTCATTCAGATGGTGATGGCAACTATCTCTCTCAGCATCGATATGTTCAGGATTTGCTTCATTGTTCTGGTCTGACTGATACTCACGCAGCTGCCACACCTATGAAGCTTCACTTGCAGCTTCATCCTACTGATGGTGTACCACTAGCAGATCCTTTCCACTATTGTCAAATTATTGGGAGTCTTGTTTATCTCACGGTAACCAGGCCAGACATTGCTCATGCTATACATGTGCACATCCAATTTGTCAGTGCTACCACCTCAGTTCACTATGGTCACCTTCTTCGTGTGCTGAGATACTTGAGGGGAACTGTGTCCAGACGTCCGTTTTATGCCAGTTCAAGTCAACTCAGCTCCACGCTTACTCTAACTCCACTTGGACGATTGATCCTGTTGATCACCAATCTATCACTAGCTACTACATCTTTCTTGGTACTTCGCTCATTGCCTGGAAGTCCAAGAAGCAGATTGTGGTGTCACACTCTAGTGCAAAGGCTGAGCTTCAAGCTCTTGCCGCTATCACCTCAAAGATTGTGTGGCTTCATGGCTTTTGGCTGATCTTGGTGTTCTTTGTAATGATCCTGCACCTTTGTTTTGTAACAACACAAGTGACATTTAGATTGCTAGTGATCCAGTTAAGCATGAATTGACAAAGCATATTAGTATTGATGCATTATTCACAAGGTCTCATTGTTAGCAATCAACCATCAACCTCCAGTATGTGCCTTCAAAGCTTCAAGTTACAGATTTTTCACTAAGGCTCAAAACTTGGGAACAACATCAGCTTCATCTACTCAAATTCAGCACCTTAGATTCTTCTGACCCACCTTGAGTTTGAGGGGGTGTTAAGAGTCTTGTACATATTAGTATCTAACTTCTTGACCCACCTTGAGTTTGAGGGGGTATTAAGAGTCTCATACATATTAGTATCTAACTCTGTCTCTTTCGGCCCATGTGGCCCATGTAGCCTATGAGGCTCAACTAATCGTGTATATATATGACTTCTCATAATAAATAAGATACACAATTGTGAATAGCAAAACATCTATTTTAGAATGTCTAATAAGGAATACCAAATAGCTGCAATCATGCTAAACTCAGATTCATCTTAGCACAATTATCATGCTAGAGCATCATGTTTCAAGAGAGTACATGGCAGAATGTCAAGATCTTTGAATCTTCCTAGTCAGATGAAATCCGATGGCACATGAAGTGCTTTCAATTTGTTAGAAGTATCACATAATAATAACCATCATAAACTCTGATTCACTTCAGTCCAATTATTGCACCAGAGCATCACCTTGCAGTCAGAATTCAGAGGAGTTCATGGAAGAATGTCAAATACATTGCATGTGTTTGCTTGTCACGGCTCAATGTTGGTATCATATAATTGTATGGTCATTCTTGCATGGTGATAAATCTTAGGTGACCTAGCCATGTGAAAACACAGGCACAATTAGGTTCGCCTCATGGTTATTAAGTCATCGACTAGTCGACAAGTCGGTGGGGAAGGACCGACTTGCGCCGGCGACTCGACTTGCGGCGGCAAGTCGGGCGCCTGATCAACTAGTCATCGACTTGCCCATCGACTAGTCGACCAGGCGACGCCAAGTCGGGCGCCTTGGGGCAGTGAAGCAGTGAGCGAGCAGGCAGTGAAGTGAGAAGTGATATGTACCGAAGTAGTCGAAGAACAATGGCGAAGAAGCGATCGGCAACGACGCGATGAAGAGAGAGTGTGAAGCTCGGTGCTCCGACCACAGATCCGGCCTGCAGTCGCCGCCAGCCGCCGCCAGATCCAAATCCAGGTAAGCCCCTCCGCCCCGGCCTCCCTCCACCTCCCTCCTCCCTGGCCCCCTCCACCCCGGCCTCCCTCTGCCCCGGCCACCTCCTCCTCCCTCCACCTCTCTCCTCCCCGGCCCCCTCCGCCCCGGCCTCCCTCCTCCCCAACCCCCTCCGCCCCGGCCTCCCTCCTCCCCAGCCTCCCTCTGCCCGGGCCTCCCTCCTCCTCCCTCCGCCTCCCTCCTCCCCGGCCCCCTCCGCCCCGCCCTCCCTCCTCCCTTCTCCCCGGCCCCCTCCGCCCCACCCTCCCTCCTCCTCCCTCCTCCCTGCCCCCCTCCTCCCCGGCCGTTAGATTTATACCGCCCGGCCCGGCCCCCTCCTCTCTGTTTTGTGCATATGTAGGCATATGATTTATACCGCCCGGCCGTTAGATTTATACCGACATTGGATCTTTGGACTTATACTGCTCTCTGTTTTGTGCATATGTAGGCATCATGGCAGAGCAATCTTCAACTCCAACTCCAACTTCAGCTCTAAATCCGACAGCAGGCACCGAAGAGTATGATCCAGTTAAAGATCCTAAACAGAAGGCTAAGTCCATAGATCCGGGATGGCAATACGGGTTTTGGCCAGACTTGACAAACAAAGATATGGTTCAATGCATACTCTGCGGCAAGCAAATGCATACCGGAGTACGAAGATTGAAGCAGCACCTAGCGGGAGGCTATGGAGGTGTGGAGAAATGTCCGAAAACAACCACAACTCTCATGAAAGAGATGCGTGAGTACTTGTTCAAGAATGCCAGAAATAAACCCTTTGACCTGGATGATGAAGGTGAGCCAGGTGAAGATGATGAAGTTCAAGAAATCCAAGCACAACTGGCGTGAGTACTTGTTCAAGAAGCTCCCATTCTTCCCAAGATCTAACATAGGCTATCATTCTTGCCTTTCTAGTTCTTTGGTGGGGTGCATTTGGTGGCATTGCTCTAGAGCTCCAAGCATTTGCAAGGCGTATAATTGGTCTTTGTTGTTCGACCTCCGGTTGTGAGCGCAATTAGAGCACCTTTGAGTCATGCGCAATTGGTCTTTGTAGATTCATACCAAGAAAAAAAACTGATTAGAGCACAAGAGGTTGAATGATTTGGTCTACATCCAATACAACCGGAAGATTGCAAATCGGTTTCAAAGGATGCAAGAGGAAGGGCACAATTTCAACCCCTTGATCCTAGATGATTTTCAATGGGACAATGAGTGGGTTGATGTTGGTGCCGAAGAAGTTCATCATGGAAACGATGATCTTACATGGGATCATATTGATCAAGCCATTGGTGCATCAAGTGCACTTCAAGGTCGCAATTTCCCTAGGAGGGCTCATGGTGAGGTGATAGGTTACTCTCGCCGTTCTGCTCATGCAGCAAGGGTGGTTGATGATGAGTCGAAGCCTGACAATGATGATGATGGTGATGATGATAATTTCGTGCTTGATGATAAGGGCGTTGATGATTTTGGCGAATCTCCATCTAGTCCTACTCATGAGAGCGATGAACCGAGTGGGAACGCGAACCATTTCGATGATCTTGAGTTGTATGACATTTGATTTGAGGCTTGTGTTAAGCCATGTTGATGGATTGTCATGATTGTGTTAAGCCATGTTGATGGATTGTCATGATTAAGCTGTTGTTGAGAACTTGATGTTTTAGATGCTTAATTTCCTAATTGCTCATTTATTTGTTGTTATGTCATATGATTTGTATTGTCCTCTTATTGCTCTCACTTGAAGGTACTATAAGATTTCATCATAGTTCATCACAATTCATGATTTATGTCGTATGATTTGTATTGTCCTCTTATTGCTCATTCTTGTTTTTTATTTTTTCAGCATGAAGATGTCAAATCATGCTTAAACAAATCAAATGAAGAGAGTTTGGACTCAAAAGTCAAAACATGTAGGTCATCGATCCTCTCTTTAATTCAAGTTATATATATACCTTTCAATCACTGTAAATTTGCAATATAGGGTATATAATATATACATATGTATATACATATATGGTATATTAATATAGTATATACATATCACTGTCATATAAACAGTACCTGTCGACTAGTCACCGACTAGTCGGTCATTAGAAGGGTAGTGTCGACTTGTCGACTTAATAACCTTGGTTCACCTTCATTTCCCCCAGCGATCTTAAGTTTGTAACCATACAGCAGGACCAAAAATTTGTCCCAGTAACACAAGTCACTAGGTTTTCTTATGGATCTGGTGGCAGCTCATAACAAAAAAACAGAATTTTCTTTCCTTACTCCAATCATATTGGTCTGATCATATAGTCGCATGAAGCATTTTTTAGGCCACTTCAGGAACAATGCTCAACCCAAGTAGATCCAACATGCTTTTCCAACCCCTTGTCCTTCATCACCTCCCGCAGCTGGTCAATCTCCTCCCACAAGCCAGCCCTTGCATACAAATTTGACAACTCGACATAAATCCCAACATTGCTAGGTTCCAATTCGATTGCCTTCTGAGCTGCCATTCTCCCAACCTCAACATTGCCGCAATCACGGCAAGCACTGAGCAGAGCACCCCATGTAGAGACGCCAATCTCACCTCCACAGCATTCCCTGGTAGCGATCTCCCATGCCTTGGACACCTCCCCTGCCCGGCATAGCATGTTGACCACACAACCGTAGTGCTCTGGTGTGGGCACCAACCCGTAATCTGCATGCACGGACTCAAAATACTTGAGCCCCTTGACAACCTCCCCAGTATGCTGGCATGCTGAGAGCACAGCCAGAATAGCGAGTTCGTCAGGCCAGACCCCAAAAGTCACCATCTGGTCATATGCCTGGATAACCTCCTTGCATTGTCCGTGCCGCCCATACGCGTTGAGCATTGCCGTCCACAATACAACATCACCTCCACCAGCATTTGCCCGCTGTGCCAGGCAAAACACCCGCTCAGCGTGGCTAACAAGCCCACACTTGGCATACATGTCCACAAGCGTACTGGCCAAGAACACATCCGACTCCACACCTATCACCCTCCTGATCACATGCCCATGCGCCTGGACGCCCAAATCAGCATTCGCCATCTCTCCGCACGCCCTTACTACTGCTGTCATCGTGTACCCATCAACAGGCAACCCAAACTCCCAAAACCTCCTTGCAAACTCCAGCACCGGCATCCACTTGCCCGCACTCACATACCCGGCAAGAACAGCATTCCCAAAGACGCCGTTCCTGACGGAACTTTCGTCGAACAGCCTGCGGGCGTCCAGGAACCGGCCGGCCCCGCCGTAAGACGCGGCGAGCGCGCAGGACACGAACACGCTGCCTAGCCACCCGGACTTGGAGGCAACGGCGTGGAGGGGCTCTGCTTCGGCGGCGGAGGCGTGGCGGAGCGCGGAGCAGAGGGCGTAGGAGTCGAGGGTCCCGGCGGCGGCGGGGCAGCGGTGGGCGAGCGCGAGGGCAGGGAGGACGAGGGAGCGAAGGCGGTGGTGCGGGGAGGAGGCGGCAGCGGCGAGGAGGGAGTTGAAGGAGAGGCGGGAAGGGAAGCTGGAAGGGGAGGATTTGAGGAGGGCGGCGTGGAGGATGGCGGCGGGGTTTGGCGCCAACGGAGGTGGAGGCGGCGGCATTCAAAGATGCCCTCGTTTCTTTTTTCTTTTTCTTTTTCTTTTTTGTTACAAAAGATGCCCTTGTCCATCTGTGTGCTAGTGCCACACTGGAGCCAAGTGACTAGTGATAACTACCGGATGTTTGGAATTTTACGGTGGTTTTACAGAGAAATTCAAATTTTCGAATCATCTAAAATTCTTTCACGAATCCTATTCAGTATGCATTAACTGAATTTGGCTAAACTAGGACATGATGATGCAGTGGTTTTTTCACGAATCTAAGATGATGCAGTGGTTTTTTTCTGGTTAAACTAGGACATGATTTGGCTAGAGTATACATTAACTGAAAGTTGACCATCTGATCACAGCATAAAACTCTTATGGTACCAGTAAATAAACATTACAACTATTATTCACATTAATTAATAGCGACAAAATGGACCAGATGTTTTTCCTGCTGAAGAAAAACATATTAACAACCACCTCACTCAACTATCACAAATATCTAGTTTATATCCTCAACTATAACACCGAGTAAACACGTACAAAAGAATAATCAACAATTTATGTTGTTGATCTCTCCTTTTTTTCTATTGCAATGAATATATGCTATTGATCTTGGTAATAGAAACAACCAAAAGGTGGATGGTTTACTAATGGTCAAGACACTTGTATAAATATAATCCCATTCAACAGTTGGTATGTTGGGATTACCATTTTAAACCTTTTTAAATAATGCAATGGAAGACAATGCACTCCCAGACAACTTTATTGCGATCAATACGTACAATCAAATCATACATACATAACTACGCATTAGAGAACTCTGTACAAGAAAGAGAATGGGGAGCCTTCAGCACAACGTCGGCCTTTCACGCTTTCTGTAAATATTTACCTTAAAACTTATCTCCAAACTGCACACAGAACCTGGGTGCTAAAAAACAGAAACCCTCACATCACATGGTACCCAGAGAAAAACAGCACAAAAAAATCACAAGCCTACTGTACTCCTTACTAATGGCTCCGCCGCAATTCAAAAAGCTTGAGGATTTGGAACTCCAGTTGGACTGGGAAGGTTGCTCATGCTCGCGGTCCGCAGTAGCTTACGGAATTCAGACAAGTTTATTCTCCCGTCTTTATCAATGTCGGCCTCCTCCAGCAGTGGCTCAATAGAGCCCTTTAAGCCAGTGTGCTGCACCTTGAAATAAAACATCAATGAGAAGAATACTTCTAGCTTTGGTTTCTATGGTGCAAATGCGATACTTGATATTTGTATAGGCATTTATCTCAGTAAAAACATTTACAAGTTCAATTTGTCAATAGTAGTCTAAAATCTAAATGCTGAAATAGCCAACTGTAACAAACTGGTCTAAAACTAATCGAATGAACCCATGATACATACTAATGTGGAGAAAGGAGTGAACTAACCCTGGAGACAATCTGGGATTTTATTCTTGATGAAAAAATCATAAATTGTCTGTACAAATAACTTCGTTCACTGAATATTAGAAACAATATAGTGAAACCAAAGCACAATACACAACTGCAGCATCTTATCTAGAATTCTAGATTAAGTCTAGCCAGCTTGCTATTCATGAAACAAAATGGTAAAAAGGGATCATGTAAATACGTGTGGATTGATAAGCCAACATGAACACAAAGCAGGAATAGAAACTTACCATTCTAAGCTCATCTGGCGTGATATATCCATCACCATCCAGATCGAATTTGCTGAAAGCAGCTTGACAGCGTATGCCCCACCGTTCAGAGTCAAGCTCAGCCATCTGATGTATATGGAGAGTTGCTGCAACAAACTCTTTGAAGTCCACAAGACCATCGGTGTTGCTGTCGATCTACCATAAAATAAGATAACAGTTGATGCTCAGTCCTCTAATAGAAGGTGAGCTACTTGCTCCGAAATGAAAGGGAGAAAGGGATCGAAAAGAAGGCCCAAAGCTTACTGCTTGAATAATCTCAAGAACACGGGGACCCTTCAATCTCCAAGGAAGATCCTTTGCAAGGGCCTGTTGAAACATACAAAGATCATCAGCAGCACAAAGAAATTCAGTGCCAAAGCAAGACATTTTCATTAAGAAAATCTAGTAAAAACTTACATGACGCATTTCCTCAATACTAATTGATCCACTTTTATCAACATCAATTGCATCAAACTGATCCTTCAGATCTGCTAGTTCTTCCTCATTTAGTGTACTTGCTAAAGCCTGAACATGCCACAAAGAAATATTATAAGGAACAAAATTAGAAAATGATATGAAAGATTTGGTGACAACAATAATTACCCTCAGTGCAAATTGCTTAAAACGGCTGTACTTGACAAACTGGCGCATGTTGGACAACACAGATATATCAACTGGGATCTCAGATGCATCTCCTCCTTCTCTTACCCATGGATGCGCTAAACATACCAAAGCATAATCAGAATCAGTAAAGATGATTCACTACAAGTTCCTTCATAATCTAATTCAAAAGAAAACAATGCCAAATGTCACTGTACTGCTAAATGAGTAAACGTTAGGATTTCAGTTACAAAAATTAATGCTTCTTTTTTAAACTATGAGATTGATAGTTTGATACTATAGGACTAGAGGTTGACACCCTATATCAAATAATCATCGATAAGATGATGAGACCAAGGGGAAAAAGTACAACAGCAAACCCCCAATGTCTTAGGGGGTGATGGTGATTGTTTTAGCGATGGCTTCTGGCTTTTGGCTGAAATTTTACTGTAGCTAGCTTTTTTTACTGTAGCTGATTTGGCTTTTTGGGCATAATTAAATTTTAAAAAATGTAAAAATAGAAAAAATATGTTAGCCCATCACGGATAATGCAAAGGAACACGGGAAAAAAAGAAAAAATTAAAAAAGCCCAAAAAATCTAAAAAAATTCAGAAAGAGACGAATTACTGAATAGTGAAAAAAAAAGCTGAAGCTGAAAAAAAAGCTGAAATGAGCGGGGCCTTAGCTCATTAAAACCTTTGAAGCACGGACACTTGTGTTTTGTGCCGTATCCATGTCCGATATGGATACAACACGGACATAGCACGGACACGTGTCAATGGCATGTTGGATGATTTAAAAACGAATTTTAAGTTTGAAAAATTCCGGACACGTGTCGGACATGGCTGACCGCGAGTCCGACACGGCCCAACCCACCATGCAAGCGGAACCCTAACCCCTCACACCCCCGCTGTTCCGCCCCCCTCCACACGCAGTCACACACTTGGTCTCCTCCCCTCCCCCTCCTCGCCTCCCATCTCTGTCAAAGCCGGTGAGCCGCCGCCCGCCTCGGCCTCCCACCTCTGTCAGAACCAATGCCCGCTTCGGCCTCCTACCTCCGTCAGAGCCGGCGAGCCGCCGCCCGCCTCGGCCCTGCCATTCCCCGCTGCTCTCCTCCGGCGAGGTAAAGAAACCATCTGTTTCTCACCCCCCCCCCCCCCCCGCCCCCCCGCACGCAGGCTTGTTGGTGGAACTGGTGTTTCTTGCATGGCTAGATCTGCGCGCATTTGGTGGGCACTGATCTATTGTTTCTGTTCTTGTTATACAATATAATTGCTGTTGTTTGGCTTGTTGATTTAGTTAATTTTCTCTCCTGAAATCTAGCTAAACGCATTTGTGGAGTATCTGTACTGGCAAGATCTCTTTTGTAGTGAACACCACCACCCAATTCTTGTAGCTATGTGTGCCTTCTATTGAGTTGATTCATTCTCTCTCAGTCATTTGCATAGGGCATAAGCAGATATGTAGTTAGCTAATTGTAAATCTTCAATGTAGACACTAGGCAATAGCAGCTTCTGTTGAGCAAAGCCATAGCCCATAACAATGGTAACTATGGTGTGAATATTGATATTTTTGTTCGTGATTCATGTTTATGTCCAGGTCATATACTGTACAGTATGTCAATAATGTTAGAGATAGAAAGGATAGAGTAGGAATTAGAATAGGCCTACTCTATCCTTTCTATCTCTAACAAATAAAACATTTCTGCTATCAAAAGCTAATAGGGAAATGCTACAGCCTACAGAAAGATGAATATGACCTTCAGGTTAATTTCGATCCTTTTTTCATTTCCTTGAATTGTTAGGCTTGTTCTGGATCATCAATGGATAATCATTTCTTTGGTCATACATTATGAGGAATTGTCAAATTTCACTTACAAATATATGTTTGTAATTATAAGCTATGGTTACTATGCTCAATGACAAAGTTCCTTTTAGGATGCACTGGCCTTTGCATTCTGATATGCAAGTTAATGGTGTGTGCATTGTCTTACTATATATTGTGAGGCTGAGGCATATTCTCTGATAGGGTTTTATAGGAAATTGTTTATTCAGTGAAAGAAACACTTCCTCAAGTTCAATGCACTGGTTTTGTCCATGTGAATATGTTACCTTTATAGTCTTGCTGATCTGATCATGTTACTTTTTTCTCAGGTTAACGGAATTCTTATTTCTGGAAATGGTATTCACATGAACAATTATAGCCATGATTAACAAAACCATTGATGAGATACATATTCTAAGTTTACTTTACACTTTACATTATTTCAGTTTGACAAGTATGAGAGAACATAAAAAAAATAATACATATACGTAATTTATTCTTATTATTTAAATATATATAGCTGTGTCGCCGTATCGGTATTTTTGGGAAAATGGCGAATTCCCGTGTCGGTGTCATGTTGTGTCGACATATCCGTATCCGTGCATCATAGATTAAAACAATAGATAGAAGTATACAGTTATTGAGTAATGAATTCACATGTGTCTTTTTATTTTATGTGACTTCTGGAATTAGAATGCAATATCTGATTATGAAACATCCATACTTATAACATGTCAGCAATTTTATGATACGAAACAGAATAGTCCTTGGCCTTTTTCATATTTACAGTTGTTCCTGAAGCATGCAGAATTCAGACATACTCTATATGTGCATTTTTCTCGCACTATATGTGTGTTTTCTCATGTAGAAAGAAGACATAGTTAAAATAGCAACTCTGAGAATCATGACTAGTCTAGTGAATTACTGACACTATCTTGGAACTTACAGAGAGCTTGAGCAGCAGTTAATCTCGCCCTTGGGTTCTTCACTAGTAACCTTTTAACAAAATCTTTAGCACTTGGACTGATGCTTGGCCAAGGCCTCTTACGAAAATCAGGCTTGTTCCTTAGAACCTGATAGTACGAAGTCAACAGAATGCAGAAGATCAAGTACACCATAACATTATGTCTATGCTAATTTAAATGCACATCGATATTTAACATTACAACAAAAATGATGGTAGGTGGTAGATTGAAGAGGGAAACCATATTGCCCAATTCCTTTTACAGGTTAACTAGAATGTTTAACTTCTTCATATGGTTCTTTTCTAGATTTACTAATAAAGTAGAAATGTTCTATGTCATGGCATATGGTGCCAGAAGACATTTCTAGCAAGCCAATGAGAAATGCTGCAAATTGTTTGTCCTTTTTATGAAATACCCAGAAATCAAGACATAATTCAAAACAAATTCTAGCATAGTCTGATTGGGGGCAAACATGATCCCAGGAGGAAGCATTCTACACCCAGTTGGTGCCAGCTGTCTGAAACTAAGGCAACTTGCCATGTCTTTAGCCATGGATAATTCAAGGATTCAAATTCCCCAGTAGCTATACCACCGGGCCACCGGCTATGCATTGATTTACCTGAGGCCATTGGCATCCCAGGTTGCACTTGTTAGACAGATGGATCGTTGATTGTACTGCACAGCCCAAAGGACAATATATATAGTACAAGACCTAAGGACACAACCCTAAACCCTAAGACAATAGAAAAAGACACAAATACCTTTATATCCTTAACAGAACTTTCATATTAAATAGACGTGCAGGTCATTTTGCTACTTGCTCTTATCATGGGTGCATCGTAAACAAATTGTTCAACGCTGCACATTAACATATCTAAAAGATGGTGGGCATTATAAAACTGAAAAACTGCATTGTATCAAGTTAGCAAAGAAATCACAAGGACAGCTTGACCAAATAGTTCATTGCCCTACCATGTTAAAATTAGTACCACTATATTGCCTGACATTGACAAATGGTTAACAGGCAGTAACACAGGTTACACAGCTATGTTATGAAGTAAAAAAAAATGCAGGTAACACCACTCCTCCATTGTGTCAGTACACTGACAACACTAGGCAGAAGCTGGTCACTCTCATCAAGTACATTTTACATGGAAGCAGAAGGCATGCAACAGTCATCCACTTACCTCCCTGAATATACCATCCTCTGTTTTATCCCAAAAGGGACGCCTACCACAGAGCAAAATGTAAGTTATAACTCCTATGCTCCAAACGTCTGACTCCGGGCCAGACCGGCGTTTTAATACTTCTGGTGCGACATAATAGGCACTGCCAACTATATCATGGAACTTCTTCCCTACAATCATGAATTTAAACAATGAATGAGCCAGAGCAATTGGTGATTTGTATGTGCCATTCAAATCAGATAGAAAAACTAGAAGCATTTAACAAAGATGCACATAAGCAGAGGACCTTGAACCAGGTACCTGGCTTTATGAAGTCTGACAAACCAAAATCCGTTGCCTTCAGAGGTGAGTCGTCTCTAGTTGATTTCAAAAGGAAGTTCTGGGAAGGAAAATAGGTACATTCTTACATGACCTGAGAAGTAGTGACATATCACCAAATGTATACTAAGTGCCAAGACATTCAAATTGTTTAATTTCTACCTCAGGCTTCATATCTCGGTGAACTAGCCCACGCAGATGACACTCGGCCGCCACTTTGAGCATCTGCCGCACTACAACTGCAGCATCTTTCTCACTATAACGGCTGTTTTTTCTATCAAAAGGAGGATGCCAATAAGACATAAGTAACGGTCCTTGTACTAGCAATTAAAACCTAAACAATGCTGGCAGCAAACATCAAGCTAAAATTTATTGGAACTAAAAGACAGCACAAAATCTAGCAACCTTTGACACAGGGAGAGCAAAATATACATGAAACAAGAAATGGAGGATATATCTTAACTTACTTTGCCAAAATCCGATCCAACAGTTCACCACCCTCACATAATCTGCAAAAATAGAAGAGAAGCAAGAGTTGGTACTGGAGCATAGGAATGAATATTGAAATCATATGATCATGTGCGCCCTTTTAAGATAAATTTGAGAAGAAGAAAAAAGATCCTAACTATCCATGAGTGTGATGGATCAAGCTATATACTAAAAGAAGTACATCTAGTTGACAATTTGACTTATTTATAGTACATAACAATGCAAGGAAACTATGAAATATGATGTAGTTCTGAACATAAATGATTAAGTGCCACGAAGCCATGCATTCAAAATGTAATTTTGAAAGAACGGTTTATTTATTTGTATATTGTAAAAAAAATGATAGAGAATGCAACTGACCGAACAGCACGAAAGAATGGTTAGTATTTAGGAAGACAATTTTAAATGCAAGATATGCATATCGCAAATAGCACATGCATGTCTGGGACTCTGGAAACATGGTATCGTGATTTTTGTTAAAACGAGTATGGCAAAAGGACATTGTAAAATCTGCATAACATCAAATTGGTAAAGGCTAAAGTTAACTAGAACAAGTTCTGCTAAAGAAGTGTTTGATTCACTGATCTGTTGTATGGTTAATTGACTCTGATAGCAGAAGCTAGTAGCATAGTGCAGGAGTACTTACTCCATCACAATATACACATATGAATCATCCTCAAATGCATTGTAGAAGTGAACAATATTCTCATGGCCTTTAAGTGCTTTAAGAATCTTGACTTCTCTCTTTACATCCTCCACAGCAACAGGACGGTCCATCTGTTATAAAAAAATCATAATTTTAATTTTCTTAAATCACATATTCTAAAGATGATGCGGCGTTGACATATGTAAAGGGATAACTGTACATATCATCCATCCAAGGCTCCAATTACCTGCATTGATGAAGGGATGTTTGCATTCTATGCTTTTTAAAAAAACATCTATGCATGTCATACCCTAATCTAAATGAAATCTAGAAAGATCATAATCAATAATCATGCAAGTTCATTCATGCATAATTGATTACTTTATCTGTTTATCCCCATCAAGAAAACTCCAAGTGGAAAGCCGTGGTGATGAAACAACCTTATGGTCATCATCAGGATAGTCCTCATTGACCAACAGAAGTAGATTAACTCAAGAGTGCACATCGAACAGCCTAGATCCCTAGACATGTACCCAAGGATGTGCACAAGCACAGAAAATGGCCAAAACAGTTATATCAATTCTCCACTAAAGGTTCAAATATTATGTGAAATAGCATTCAAACAGCATCCAGTTATTCTGTTCTCATTGGAATAGTTAGGAACATAGCAGCAGCGTTGGTGCTCCATTTTCTTTCCTTACCTATAAGAGGTGAAATTTTCACACAGGTTAACACTCATAGTCAGTATGAATTTGACAAGGACATCACCAAGTCAGCTTTCTCTTGTTATACATTCTGCCAAAGACAAAAATGACCCATATTTCTAGTGTAACTACTACCCTAATTTACCATAGAAGTTATCTAAGATTCCACAATGATTGGCATTTTCCTCCAGGTGTTTACATTTTCAGCAAAATTAATAAAGGAATGTTGACATTTCAACCAAAGGTCCAAAGTACTTGGTGAAAATAATCAACACCGTGTCGATTGGAATATGTATTCCAAGGTCAAATTGAGTGGTGAAGAAAATGCCACCCACCTATAGTATGGAAGAAGCCAAGGAGACGTTGTCCATTGCCAGAAGGCAATGGTTGGCTTTCCTGACCTTACCAGGAGCAAATATTGGTTATCCTAAATGAACCTACAGGAGATGTCTGTAAAGACTGAATTCTCCAAAACATAAAATCAAAACTTCAAATGAAGTTCAAGACAGCAACAGGACTCACACGTAAAACTGGAGCTCCATGTGAAATGTGTTTCACAGAAATGACTCAACATTCAAAGATTTATAACCAAAAAAAACAAACAAACAAAAGGCGTCAAGGAAGAATCATGCAACCAACTAAAGATCAAAACCATTTTCCCCGAAATTAATACCATAAAGCATTTGTACAAATAGCCAAAAGAAAGCATCTTTACCGTTCCAAAGAGAACTTCTTTCACCATCTTAAGAGTGAATGAACGTGGTGAACAACTCCTCATTCGTGACATCCCCCAACTAATGTTCCAAATTAAGAAGGAACCAGCAACGATGGTTTCACTCATGTGCTGGACCCCCCCCCCCCCCCCCAAAAAAAGGCCATCTAAACCTAGTGATAATTGGGAACAGAAAGAGTGCGGTAGGACCTCGCCGACGTCAAAACCGCCGCCTAACTATCACCAATCTCGTCCAGGATGTTTTTTGAAGAGAAATTTCGTCCACATAATGTGACACCTAAAGCCGCAAAACAACCAAAATATCGCTAATTAACCAGGAATTTACTCGAGCTAAACATAGAAAAGTCAAAGACTATCCAATTATTTTCAAAGAAAGCACTATCCAATTCACCCAAATTTTTGGCACTAATGTCATCCCGAATGAAACACCAGATTTCCCTTGAATTACTCTGAATCCTCTTCAACGCTTGGAAAACCACCCAAAAGTTACCAATCCATCCGACGGAACCTGACCTCCCCGAACCACGGCCTAAGGTCGCAGCTTTACCAAGAAGAAGAAGAGCAGCAGCCCACCTTGGCCTTGTCGATGCGCTTGACGGCGACGCGGTCCCCGGAGTGGCGGTCGGTGGCGGCGAAGGTGTAGCCGAACTGGCCGTGGCCGAGCAGCCTCCCCACCTCGTACCTCCCCTGGAAGTCCCTGTCGTAGCCGAACTCCACCCGCATCGCCGCCTCCTTGCCCCCGTCCGGAGAACTGCGCACGGTCTTCCCCTTGGGAGGCCCGCGGCTCGGATGGTCGGCATCGACGGCGGTCGGAGGGGAGGAGAAGCAGGCGCCCATGGGTGGTCGTCGGGGACAGGGTTTGGGTCTGGGAGTTAAGCATACGGGTGGGTAGTTTGCGCGTGCGCGTGGGCGCGAGGGCGAGGTATATAGGCAGGCAGCGCGGAGGTGGAGGTGGAGGGGGTTTGGTTGGATTGGAAGGAGGAAGGTGGAGAGGAAGGTGAGGGTGGGAGGGGAAGGAGTGGCAGCCGGGGCGGTGATGGTCAAGCGGTCAAACTGTCAATTGTCAACACACACCTCCAGTCCAGACCTCTCTTCTTTTTAGATGTTCTTTGCTGCTTTCTTTGCTTGTTTGTTTCCCTGGGTGTAATTTTCTGTTTGTGTAACCTTATTTTTCCTATGTTTGTTACCAGTCTAGCGTAAAGCTCTGTCTTGCTCAATTTAGCTTCTGTTTCTGATCTCTATTTTTTTTACTATTCAGTAATTTTATCTTTTTCTTATTTTTTAGATTTTTTAGGCTTTTTGTATTTTTTCCGTATTCATTTGTATTGTTCGTGATGGGCTAACATGTTTTTTCTATTTTTAAATTTAATTATGCCAAATAACCTAACTCAGCTACAGTAAAAAAATAAATTAGTTACAATAAAAAAACTATAAACCATCGCTATTCTGAACGTCCTATTTTGATCCTTTTTGACATCATGTTACGCTGTCTCGTTCAAAATAATTTTTTTGCTGATAGCATTTGGCTACTGTTGTTTGTTGTTTGACTGAAATACGTATTGTTAGCTGTTGATTTAGATATTAAATTAAAGAAAAATAAAAATATCATATCTCTACATACAATACAAAAAGAAAAAGATCACATTAAGAAACTAACTCATTTAAAAGGACTTTAGCTTCTATAAGTAAAAGCCGAAAGCTATTTTTAACGGAACCACTATGTCAACGCGAAGTCACACTATAAAAACTATTGACACAAAATACTACGAAACACAAGTTATTGGGTAAGTTCTTTTCGATTTCTCAAATCGATTTTTAGTTTTTGCTATAGCCGCCGCTACCCTAGATCGTCGTCGTCACTGCCCTGCTAGCCACGCCGAGGCCAAGCCCTAGGAGTCATGTGCTGCCAGCTGCCTCCTCCAACGTTGCTGCCACGTGCGTGTGCTTGAGCCCGTACTGCCTATCGTGCTTGCCGCACTAGCGCTACATGCTGCTACTGCTGGCTTGTTGCTTTGATGGTTGCCATTAGGGCATCTCCAATGGTCCTAGTTAAGTACTATCTATAAAAATTTCACATCATCTATAGAGTACACACTAAAAGTTAGCATTCCAAAGGACTATCTATAAGGATAGCTATTTGATGTTTACATGCACACACAGTCATTTATAGAACCTATCTCGTTTTGCGTTATAGACTAGTAGCTAGCTGTTTGTGTTTTGCATACTCTCTTTCCTCCACATAGGATATATGTGATGTGTACATGCAAATAGCCAGCTGACTCAGCACCATTGGAGATGCCCTTAGTTGTTGCATACTTGTGCGTGTGCGTGCATTGCTACTACTAGTTGCCGCCGAGCTACTGCTTGCATGTTGTGCGTCTGTCGTGTTGGTAACAAAAAGGAAAGCAGTGAAGAAGAAGAAGAAGAAACAAGCTAAACCAAGAAATTGTGCATTAGACAGAGTAGATGCTCAAACTGTCTTCGTTTGTTGTTCTCTTATAAGTGTTAAAATAGATATGAATTTTGTAATGATTAGATAACGCTTTAGTAATTTACAGACTAAAATTAGTATATGGCTAAATTATATTATAGCGATAACATCAAAGTTATAGATAATTATCTAAGAATTCCATATAATCTAAGAACATGAATTTTAGTTAGTAAATTGGAAGTTATGATTTTGAGAAAACTTCTGTCTAGAATTTGATTGCTGCTGGACGCAATCATGGGAAACTATTAAATTGACTTGGCAGATGACATAATTGAATTTTGGGCATAACTAGAAAGAGGTAGCTAACTTTTTGTAGATTCTAAAAATGCTATGGTTTGCTGTATTTACATATGTAAATTAAAAGATACCAAATTACTAAGTCGGTTGTCCAGAGGATGACAGAACTGTCTTCTAGGGTTAAAAACAGAGGTTCAAATGATTTCATCAAGAATTGTGGCCAACTAAGAATTTATAGTAAATTTTGTGTAAATTTTAGAACTGGTGTAATTCTAAAATTTACACAAATAGATATATACCCTAAAACTTTTTTTAAATATATCTAAATTTAGATTGAATTCATACATTTATAATCGTTGTGCTCTGACGTAATTATGTCCCATTTCGTGTATATATAGAGAGAGTGGCGATTAAACTTCGCGTACACGTGAGCTGTACTTGTATGGCGCCAGCACAAGCAACTTTTCCAAAAGGTCCTGAGACCGGACCAAGTCAAGATCCTTTTCCATGCTTCCCCAATCCCCCACTGGTGTCCTGTCCTGTCCTCCCTCAAAAGGAATAAAGGATGGATCCTCGCATATTAATTATCCAATTCATTCGTATAGCCTCATGGCTAAATACTAGGACCTTTGTTTTACTCCTTCCTCATGGCTAAATAGCTACCACATATACACATATAGACAGTCTTTTGTACACTTACTAGTTGATTGATGATGTGAAAATTTTCTAGTTAGTTGCTAGCTAAGACCATTGCAGATGCCCTGAGAGGGTGAAACTCAGATGAGTCGGATGGAGCACTTGTATCTGTACACATGAGAAAGCGTTGAAATGTTTTAGAATCAGGTCTCTCCTCCTCTTCTCTATCTCTCCCTATATATATATATATATATATATATATATATATATATATATATATATATATATATATATATATATATATATATATATATATATATATACACATAGGTATAATTACAATCATCTCTAATATACTATCTAAACAAATTTATCATTTTGGATATACTTATGTACTAATTATAAGATACTTCAATGTGAATCACATGAAAAAATTGCAAAAGTGTTTAGATGGTATATTAGATGTGGGTGTAATTATATCCAGATGTAAAAGATATTCTCTATATATATATCCTCCTTTATGGTTAGTAGGAATTGATTATTTCTCTCCTTAATATTCTGATTTTTATTTTACAGCCAGGCAATCAGCTAGCACTGAAGAATTATTAGTCTTCGTATCAGTGACCGAAGAATTCACACAATATCTATCTGAAATATAAGCTCGATTGATCCTAGCCTACGGAGTTTTTCAAGTTTGAACTCCTCTATCCTCTTGGACTGGTCATGCATACATGAATAAATACTTGCGTACCGTTGATTGTTTGAATCTTGGAATTCTCTAAAGTCCGAACAATGGCTGCGTTTGAGAGGGTTTAGGCTTTGGTTTTTTTCGAGTGTGTATCACAGTAATTTACTTTTAAATGATGCATTTTTTTAAAGTAGATTATAGTTAGTATACACTGTACCGAGTTCAGCTGTACCAGTTAAAATCACATGCAACTTTTTTCCTCTCCGTATTGTCTCTCATGAATACCTAAATTTCAAAAACTATAAGCTAAAAAATAAAATCACAGCTCAAAAAAGCCCACCAAATAACCCAATCAGTTTCTCACAAGATTTTTTTGCGTCGCGGGTGTGTGCAAAAGTCGTGCACATACTCGATCGTGTACACACGGCACAGTGCGTATCAGGGTTCAGCCGCCGTGTGCGTACGTGCGCAGTACGTTGAATGATGTCGCGCGCGAACGAAGCTTCCCATGGCCGCGGCGCTGGCTTCTCTTGCCGTCGCTGTCACTTGACCATCGCTCGAATCCTACAGGGCGGCGACGGCGTGGAGAAATCCACCGGCGGGGGCCGGGAGGGAGGGAGGGACCCTTCCACAGTGCCATGGAAAGGCTCCGGTGTCGTCGCTGCAAGCAAAGGCTCAGCAGTGGAAATTTTCTGACGGAACCAGAGAATTTCCACGAGGGTACGTTAGCCAGTCAGTCTATGGCGAAGGCCAGAAAATTTCTACAAGAATTAATAAGTCTATCTAACGAGGAAAAACGCACCTGTCAGAAAGGAGGTCCAACTGAACATTCGATGCACTTTTACGTGGAGTCGCCGAGGTGGTATTCATTAACCTAACCTAAGGAGTTACGAGAGAACACGTACGCTTTTCGAATGAGGAACCAGAGGCGGTCGCAGATACGAAAAATACCATCGGACACACGGAACTCATGGCCATCCTTCTACATATGCTTACCTTCACTACTATAAAAATCATTATCATAAACAGTTCAAAAACACCATCACAGACGGTTTTCTGAACCATCTGAATTTATGAGTCAGTGATAATCAAAAGTTATCACAAACGGTTTGTGAGCCGTCTGTGATGAATACAATACAGACGGTTTGTAACTAGAACTGCCTATGAAAAATACTATCACAGACAGTTCTAATAAAAAACCGTCTGTGATACTATCACACATATCACAGACGGTTCTATATATAGAACCGTCTATAATGTTATTCACAGACGATTTATACTACAAAACCGTTTGTAACAGTTCATTTCATACCTAAAATATTTTCTATTTTTCAATTAACCTCAGGAAATATTAGCTATGCCGTTTGAAAACAAGCAAATACGACAACAAATATAGCAAGAACATTTTATTTATATTACAACATTCTATTTATATTACAATCCACCATTACAACATCACATGATTACAATCCACCATTGCAATAGCAGAGAACATTCCATTTCCATTATAAATCGAGTAATAGAGAAGAAAGAAAATAGAAGAATCAGATATCCTAATCGAAGCTCGTCCCTGATGCAGCTCGGGTAGACCTTCTTAACGGCCGCCTCACTGTAAGCTTCCGGGCAACCTTAAATCCAACAAAGTAGCAACAATAGAGGCTACGATGGAGACTTAAACCTCATAGAATCAAATACTATAAGAAACAATGGAGAGAGTAAGCTTAAGACGCATTTGAAAGGAGGGGGCGGATGGGTTCGAGAAAGTATTTATAGATGAGGGAGAGCTACGATCCATGATGTGTGGGTTGGTCGGTTTCTATTGGCTAGAATTGGGTTGAGGAGGATTGACGGGACCAGTGGTCAGGAAATAAATTATCACAGACGATTTTTGATAAGAACTGTCTGTAATAGTATCACAGACGGTGTCAACCACGAACCGTCTGTGATATTGGCTATATATATACCGATATAATACAAACAACTAGTCTCAAAATATAAAATAACAAAGTTCTATATGGCTTATAAATACTCATTTGAATGGTTTCGACAAGATCTACAATTTTGCAGTTGAGACAAACCCCAAATTTCGAAGGAAAAATAGAAAATTTTGATAAAAACAGAAATAAAAAACTTACGATTCGAATTAGAGGCTACAAATGGTTGATTTTGGGGGTCTTCGAGGGTGACTGACGTTAGCTTTCCAACGAGTACAAGAACATCAAAAACGGACATCGTATACAACAGTTATGCTCGTTTTACTGAAAGTGTATCAGAATAGAATCCTACTTGACATCAGGCGGGAGATTATGAAATTTTGGAGGTTTAGAAGGCGAAAATCATATCATAGACGGTTTTTAATTCAAACCGTTTGTGATAACTTTATTATCATAGATGGTTTGTAATACAAACCGTTTATGAAGTATCACAGACGGTTCTTTCCAAGAACTGTTTGTGATATTGCCAATATGATATTGTAGGAATATTACAGACGGTTCTTACTAAGAACCATCTGTGATATACGATATATCATAGACGATTCTTGGTAAGAATCGTCTGTGATAGTATCACAGACGGTTCTCACCATAAATCGTCTGTAATTGTATTTATCACTGACGGTTTTTGTGAACCGTCTGTGATGAGGCATCTAATATAAACTTTTTTGTAGTAGTGCTTTCTACGGAGCTTACCATCCTCTCCGTCCGGCCATCGTCCTCCACCACGCACACGGAGCGTGAGCGATGTCGTCCTCCTCGCGGTGGGCAAAACGTCACTATCCGTCATCCCTGCACCGTGCCGTCCTCCTCCGTCACACGCGGAGCTCGAGTGACGCCGTCTTCCTCAGTTTCACGCATGCGGGAAATCTTTTCGTTCTGGCTGCAACCTACACTAGCCATCCTCCTCTATTAGTGTGCGCGGCGAGTGAGCGATGTCATCCTTCTCCATTTCGAATCCTCTAGTCACCGGCTTTAGTCACTATCTTCAAACTCCTCATACGCACTTCAAATATTATCTGTAATCTTCCTTTGTCTGTTACTCTGCCATATCTCAGGCAAGATCGTGCTTTTCTCCTATGTCTAGTTTGCATGCACCGTGTTTGATGAAATACTTGTCTTGATTCTGTTTGAAATGCTTTTGGCTGGATGTTTCTTGTGATGTTTCACTTGGTTTCTGTACTAAAAATTCATTCGTTTGGTGTATGTGCAAACCGTTCCGCCCATGGTCGAAGGTGTTGACATGATATTGGATAAGATTAGTATTGCACAAGATAATGAATTGAATAATGCCTTTGCAGAAGATTTATTAGCCACAAGTAATGGTTAGAGAAATGGGGATGCAGACAATGAAGAAATGGGGATTCAGTTTTTAATAAGAAAGGTTTCAAAAGATTCAGTCACAAATTTCATAGAGTATTTTGGAGATCAAACCTGAAGAAAAAAATGAATACGCAAGTGTCGGAGTAAATTTGGGAGGTGTCTGGGAGAAGGGGATTGCTCGTGGCACCCTCGCATCGGTCGTTGTTCATCGGGATGTGGTGTACGAGCAAGATCACAACGAGGGGTACTGCGTGGCCAGGGAGGAGATACTTCTTGTCGAATCCTCATGCACTTCATCAACTGCATGGATGTAGTCGTTGGGCGGAGGGCGTCGATGAGGAGGAGCGCGGTAGGTGCTCAAATAGCATCCACCACGCCGGTCGCAGTCTGCCTAGATGCAGTGGTTGGGTAGGAGCGAGTCAGTGAGGAAGAGCGCACTGACAAGGCAGGACTTACGTCCTACATGTACTCTGGTCATTGTCCATGACGGTGTGACCAACGCCAGAACCTTATCAAAAAATCAGAAGAAAAATGAGATGGTGAATGGAAGGGGAGTGGAAAACTATACATCGGGAGTGGGAGCAAAGCTGAGAGATTCATGCGTCCCTGACTTGATCGAACGGGACACGGTCTATATCATCGAAGCGGGGGGAACGATATACCATTCTTTAGTTTTTTCCTCATTTTTTGAAACTCAAAACTTTGTGGTGGTATAATTTTTTTAATTGGGCAAAACTCCCACCATCCGTTTAATATTTTTTTCCGAAGCGTTGCAATTACCTGTGCATATATAGAATTTCATTTCTGCTGTTTATTTTTTTTATCGAGCTTGTAATTCCTTTTGTTTTGCAGTTTCATCTATTTTCTCTTCAAAACAAAAACATAAACAAAAACACAATTATTTTCCCATTTTAGTTTGTGTTCCAATCGGCTTCACCGCTTCATCCTCCTCCTCCCCTAATTCTAGGCCACCACTATTTCTCCTTGCCACCCCAAACTTGCATGCACATGCATTCTTCTCTTCCTCTCCGCCTCTCTTTCAGCCGCACTTTTTCTCCCACATTTTTATCCTTTCCTCACTCTATCCGAAGAATCCCTGATGCAATTACATTGCTCTTCCGGCCATGCTCGATGCATTTCCTTTCTTCTTCTTCTTTTTTAAGGATATGCTTGATTCATGCTTTGCAGTTTAGTTGCTGCATTTTGCATTCATTCGTATTGCTGCGTACTCCTAGGTAGCATTCTGTTCGGGTTTTCCATTGTTGATGTGTCCTTGAGCTCGATCGGAGGAGGACGAAGAGGAAGAAAGCATGAGGCAAGTACACGGCGGAGCGAGATGCTCTCCTTGAAGCTGAGAGCCATCCTTTTCCCTTTCCAGATGGAGCCGAGGCGTGAGATGCTGCTGCACGAGCTGGGGGTACCTCACTTCTCTCTTCGTCTCATCGAACCTATGCATGGATTTTGCCAATGGCGTTTGATTCGGACCACGAACACAACACAAACCTCAATCTGTTGCAGGAGATGTGGGATGAGATCGGGGAAGGGGAGGAAGATAGGCGGGAGATGCTGCACGCGCTAGAGGAGGAGTGCCTGAACGTGTACAGGGTTAAAGTTGAGCAGGTGAAGCAGTACAGGGCGCAGCTGCAGAGGGAGATCGCCGACTCGGTGGCGGAGGTCGCCGACATCTGCGCCACCATCGGCGAGCCACCGGCGACCGTGCAGACGGCGTGTTCGTCGCTGGTAAGCAACCGTCTTTCATTTCTTTTTCGCAAATGTGGCAGTTGTGCACTTTTATATGCCAATGATGTCAATATTTGATGGTTTGGAAAATTCAGGGCACGGGGAACCTAAAAGAAAAGCTAGGCTCGATCGTGCCGGAGCTGCAGGAGATGAAGAAGAGGAGGGAGGAGAGGAGGCGACAATTCGTGGAGGTCATAGAACTGATCAATGGGATGCAGCAAGAGATGAAGCCGAGTGACCAGCCTCATGTGAGCATCGACAACTCTGACCTGACCCTGAGGAGGCTTGAAGAGCTCAGAGCACATCTCCAGCATCTGCAGTTGGAGAAGGTTCAGATAAAATTTGAATGGATTGCTAATGTGCAAGAAAATGATATTTTTTTTATCGTAATTGTTATTCAACATTCTTCTTTTTAACAGGAAAATCGCATCAGAAAGATAGCAGAGATCATGGGTTGCCTGCATTCATCATCATTGGTTCTTGGCATGGATTTCAGAGAGATCAATCTTCATTGCAACGAACAAGCAGGCGACATCAGCGACGGCGCAATCGCAAGACTGGTTTCTGAGATCGAGAGGCTGAGAGAAATCAAACGGAACAGGATGCAGAAGGTGAGCCAGACATATACTTGAAGTAATTAAGGAGTACAATGATTGAGCTTCTTTCTGTATTTATTAGCTTCTGTCACATTTGGTAGCTGCAAGACCTTGTGGCCACCATGCTGGAGCTGTGGAACCTGATGGACACGCCATCAGAAGAGCAGAAGAGGTTCCAAAGCGTGGCTTGCAACATTGCCGCGTCCGAGTGTGAGATCACAGAGCCGAATGCTCTCTCCATGGACTTCATAGACAATGTCGGTGCACACTTCTCGAGACTTTGTATATGACGAGGATCGAGCTATGGACTTTGTTTTGATGGGAGTGTGATGCAGGTGGAAGCAGAAGTGCTGAGGCTGGAGAACCTGAAGGAGCTCAGGATGAAAGACCTTGTCCTCAAGAAGTATGATGAGCTCAAGGAGATACGCATGCGCGCTCATATACCTGTGGAGGACGACGACGACACGATTCTGATGTTCGACGCCATTGACAGTGGTAATCGCCTCCACTAGCACAGTCGAATCGGAATTGTCGTGATCTTTGCTTCCAGTAATCAGCCAAATGTTTTTCCTGAACTGATGCATTTGGAGATTTTACTGTCACTGTAAAGTAATTCATAAGTCATGAACACATTAACAACCAAATTGGCAATATTTCAGGAGTACGTAATGCAGGAACTTTCTCATGTAACATTGTATTACTTCTGAAGCCTTAGAAATGAGAAAAATGCAAAATGGCAAATGTATTCAGAGTATGTGACACATTGTTTTGCAGATGCCAAACGGTCTCTAATCCTCGAGCGGCTGGAAGTGCAGATCTCGGAGGCAAAGGATGAGGAGTTCAGCAGGAGGGATGTTCTTGAGAGGATGGAGAAATGGCAGGCGGCTCTGGAAGAGGAATCTTGGCTTGAGGAGTACAGCAGAGTGAGAAATCTGATTTCTTATTTCTGTTCTTCAGGATGATAAATAAAAATGAATGTCTGAATTTCCAAAATGCTGAAACGTGGTGTGTTTTTTCAGAACGAAAACAGATACAATGTGGGCAAAGGAACACATCTTGTGCTGAAGCGCGCCGAGAAAGCGCGTGCCTTGGTCAGCAAAATGCCGGGTAATATGATCCCGTTCTTTGTTCTTACGCGATGGATGGTGAAAATATACCTGTCCATTCCCCACCCTAAGTACAGAGCATTGATACTTCCCTGTAAAATTAATGTGTTCTGTGTGGGTGCATGCAGCAATGGCGGAGGCCTTGACCGCAAAGGTGGTTGCTTGGGAGAGAGAGAGAGGCGTCAAGTTTGAGTACGATGGTGTACGTCTTGTTTCCTCCATTTGTGCATGAATTTCTACAATTCAACCTGGTTATTCTCCCATGTATAGTGCTGTCACAGATGCATGCATGGCCATTTCATTTTCTTGGTTCATGACAAAGACATTACTGCAAATGCAGGACGGGCTTTTGGACATGCTGGAGGAGTACAGCAACACGAGGAAGGAGAGAGAGCAGGAGAGGAAGAGGCAAAGGGATCAGAGGAGGCTGCAGGGGCAGAGCACCGTGGAGTCACCGGTGGCCAGGCCTCCCCCGAAGAACCTCAAGAATGTGACGAGGACGCTGTCCATGGGCGGGGGCGGGGGCGGGGGCGGCAGCGGCAAGAAGGCGTCGGTGTCGTCGTCGTCGTCGCCCGCGTCGAGGCCGAGCACGCTGAGCTTCCTCAAGTCGCCGCTGTCCGCGCGGAGGAGCGACGAGGGGCAGATGCTGTCGTCGGACTTCTTCGAATGAGCTGCCTCCTGACACTACGGGTGTCTTCTTTTAGCTCTTAAAAACTATTTATGTATTTTTCTATAATAACAGACTTTCAAATGATATATCTTTTTAAAATAGGATTTATAAACTGGTTAAAGTATACACTATAACTACTTTATTTATATTAACCAAAACCGCACACGAATTCTTGTTACTCCATACTTCTGACAAATAACCAAAACAAAAAAAAACACTGACCTCTATTACAACTTTAAAATAACCAGTGCTAAATGCTGTCTAGTTTTTGACAAAGTAATTCATTCATGTATTTTTATCTGTATAAGAGACAAAATTCCCAAACATGTTTATATGACAAAAAGAACATGAAAATTCGTCGCAAGAAGATTATCGCATCTTTACGGATTTCTCCACCGGCAGCCCAAAAGCTAGCTTCTTACAGAAGATGTATATAGGCCGAATAGGCCCAGATTTTTCCATTAGAAACAATGGGCTTGGTAGGCCACAAGTTGTTGGGCTCGATGAGTCAAATTGGGCCCAGCTCTAGTTCCGAGATGGGCTGCCTCCTCTTCCCATGTAGACTCACAGCGCAGCCACCTCCATCCACGGCTGACGGCTCCCCTCCCAACCGCGGCGATCGCACTCCCTCCACCGCCGCCGGCCTCGTTTCCTCGCCGTGCGGTTGGTGGGCGGTGCCGATCACCGAGCAGCTCTCCGTCTCCGCCGGCGGTGAGCCCGCCATGACCTCTGCGCACTCCAAGGTCTACTCCGGTAGGCCATGCGCAACCTCCCCCGTCGTATTCTACAGCCCACGCATCGCAAGGATGACGGCAACGATGGTGCAAGGATGACGGCAATGGTGACATAGAACCACGCCAAGCCGACAAAGACAAGGAGGGGCGACCAAGGAATCGACCAAGAGCACGTCACAACCACCATGACCATCGTCAACATCTCAGTCCTTTTCTGACCCGGCACAGCAAGTAGGCTCCCTCACCATCTCCTTTTGCTTTCAGTTCACACCGCAGGCACATCACAGAGCAATAGTGTACCCTCTGTGAGAACGGGTGGCGTCGACTGCCTAGCACGGCCATTGTGCGCACCCAGCAGCACTCCTCGGTGCTCCCCGGCGCACAAGGAGGCTCCAAGCCCCGTCGCAGTGGACCACGGCCAAGGGAGCTTATCACCGACACCATCCAAATCACCAAGCATAAACCACAAATCAACCATGATTACAAATAAAAGCGGAACCCATGCCATAAGAGTGAACTAGCAATAAAAGGAGTGGAGGAGCCGAGGACCGAGCGGGGTGACCAGAGGGAACCGAAGGCCAAGTGAGGTGGTGCCGAGCTGCAGCCGAGCAGTGGTCGGCCGGGTTGGAGGAGGCACACGGAAGTCGGAAGCAGAGAGGAGAGCAGGCCGGCAGCACGGAAGCCGAAGCAGGAGGGCGGCCGGGTGTCACAGCCGAAGCCAAGTCGGCTGGCGGCCGGAGGCGCCGGAGCCGGGGTAGCGGCGGCACGGAGGAGGCGGCGCAGAGAGGGCCAGTGGCGGCGGAGCTGTGCGGCGACTCGAGGGTGGTGTGGCGGCCGAGCTGGAGCCGAGGGCAGTGCGCAGGGGCGGTGCAGAGGCCGGAGTCGTAGGGAGCTAGAGCCGGAGGGGCCGGCAGGAGAGGCGAGGAACCGGTGCCGCAGGTGGCCGGAGGCGCAAGAGGGCAGGTTGAGCGTAGGGGAGCCGAGTGGTGCCAAGAGCAAGCGCAGGGAGCAGCCGGATCTGGTGGGAGTGTGGGGAGGGGAGTAAAGGGATAAGGTGAGATGGGGAGAAGTTGGGGAAGAAGAAGTGGCTGAGGGGCTGTCGGCCGAAGAGGAATTGGGGAGAGAGATTAATCGTGCGTGATAAAATTGTTCATTGCGAGTATCTGCTCTTGAGCCTTCTGTTTAATACTAATGTAATAAATAAAATTTGCTAATAATTTTAAAACTGCTAAATACCACAAATCAGTATTTTTGTCTATCTAAATTAACTTTAGTATCGCCAGTAGATTAATATTTTACGTGTACCGATTAAATTGATATTCTGCCATTTAAATCTTTCCGATGCAAATTTAAATGTCAAACTAATTCTGTTAGTCACTTGTAAATGGTAGAAATTCATTTATCATTATCTAGAAACCTTGGAATAAATTAACTTGTCATTTTTATATCTAAACTTGTACGCAATTAAATAAAATTGTGCGTAGCAATTAAACTTCAACACGAGGAATAAATTAGCAATCGAGTCGTAAACATATGTCAATGGCCAAAACAAAATTTATAGGTCACACCAAGGCATTTTAGTGTAGCTTGTGCAATTAATTACCTATTTGCCATTTCTTCGACACCTATTTATTAAACGGTAGCACGCATAGTAATTGCAGAAAAGGATCAGGGTTTGAAGGGTGCCTTTTATCCAACTAATCTTGGAACCCAGAACTTCCCTCTAAACTCAGGCAAACATCCATTTGAGCATTTGATTAGAGTATTTTTGGTAAAATCAGTATTTACATATTAAATTATATATTGCTCTGCATAAAAATGAAAATGATGTTTAAATCGGAAGAATGCTATGAGAAAGAAAGAGAAAAGTTAAGGGCAGACAGTGGGAGAAGCCACTATCAAGCCGGTAAATAAGGGGGTGGAAGGTTCCCCAGGGCAGGCAAGAGAAGGGTAGGTACATGACCTTCTGCATAGGGATAAAATATAAGAACTTACAAACTTCACTTGTGTAATGGATCGTATAAATCATATCAACCAATGCTCTGTCAGAAGATGGGCAGAATTAGTAACTCTGTCGAGGTTATATATTCTTCACATGAGTAAGTAGTATACTAGGTGGAGGAACTCAGAGCTGGTAAAGAGTCGGGAGTAGAGGATTCACAGCGGGAGGAACCCAGAACTGGATAGAGCTCAGAAGTGGGGGATTCTGCATGCATATATGAGCGTAGTGGAGTGTTGGGTAAGGGTGAATGAACCGGCCCAATCAACAACTATGTTGTTTCCGGTGGGTGCAGGCTGCCGATTGTAAATAGATGAGTGAAGATATAATATACTGAGACAGTAGTAAAAGTTTTGTACTTTGATCTGGGCATCACATCTAAGGAAATGCGAAGATCCACGCGCTACAAGGATCAGAGTGGCTATGAATAAAGTGATACATGCCTGTGCAGTGCTATCTAAATCATGAATTCATGCTTGTCTCCAGGACTGGAGGCTACGGAACCTGTGTAGGTATTACCCACTATACGAGTGTTCAATAGACTTTCGAATTGATAATTCTGGAAATATTTCAAAAACTATGAACATCTATTTTCTATAAATAGTGAGAAAAAGAAAAATAAAGAGAATGATGATGACATAGAAAATGAGAATGAGCGTGAGGATGAAGTTTTTAAGAATGTTGGATTTATGACCATATAATGTATTTTGCCAATAATGCTTGCTGAGTATTTATGTACTCACTCCTGTTATTATTCTCCTTTGTTTAGAGGATAGTCAGGTTGGAGTTTCACTTGGTGTGGATGCGGCTTACCCCGACGAACTCTATCCTGAGGGGGAATTGGAGGGATTTGAGAGCATGCCATATGGGGCTGACGCATTATACGAGACATGGGACAACTAGGAGATCACCCATGGTGCGGGCATGACCCCGTGGTAAATGTAAAGTTTATATAATATCCTTATCTCTAAGACTTTGTATAAGATTAAAATGTGGAACCAAAGACCTACTTTTGGTATTGTACTTCTATTCAAGTCCTAGAGACTTTGTACCAGACTTTAGGCCCACATGACTATGTTTATGTAATAAGAGCATGTTCCGTCTCTAATTATTGTTTCACTGCTAGACTCTAATAGGCTTATTATTCATTGAAACGGTGTTCTACCGATCAGATAAATAATAATCCGTTAACCAGTGTTATTACCTCTCGGTAATGACGCGGGTCGCCACAGTATATCAACTTGTTCTTCCAGATTTAAATGCACGAATATGTTTATAAACTTCACTAATGGCAAATTAGGAGTCCAATTGGGAAATTTTCAAATTTAAGAGGTGAATGTATCCTCGCTGGACCAAGTTGAAATGTTGGAAACACTATCAGATTAGGACACCTTATGTTTGTATCGAGTTTGGCATCTTAGTTATCTGAGTTGGATATTAGTACATAATCAGATAGACTGGGTGGTGATTTACTTGTATGCGAATCGCTTGCTTCAATATCATGTTTTGCTTTGGCAGTAATGGGAAACTTGTTCTGTGAATTTATATTGTTCTCAAATTGGTTTCCCTCTGTGTTTGTCTACATCATCTTTGAGTAAGAATATTTCTATTTCAGTTAAATTGATTAGTTTGCTGAGCTCAATGACAGCCTGTATTTGCAACTGATTTACACTCAAGAACCTTTCTGTGCCTCCCAAAGACCCTGGGAGTCGATTTTCGTGCCTCGTACGTTTTTCTCAGTTCCTCTGTGAAGCACTCTAGGTGGTAGAGACATATTCATTTCTTCTGTAGTGGTATCCTTAAGGAATCAGGTTAACTTGCATTTTGAGAATCTCGATTACATATCTATGAGCGGCTTGTTATAGAATTATTTGAGAACATAGCAAAAGACATGCAAAGTATGAGAAACATACAGCTGATTTGTTTCTGAAGTTAAACTTTACCAAAGGTCTGGTCAGGAGTAGCAGTTCAGGATTTTGTATTCTTAAAACTTCCACCCAGTTTGTCTCATATTACTGACAATTCAACAGCATCTAATTTGTTTTACTGCTCTGCAGATGTTTCTGCGCATCTAATTTTGTTTTACTGCTCTGCAGATGTTTCTGCCATAAGAAGATTATTGACATGGGATATGTTTGTTCAGTTTGTTTGTCAATATTCTGCAAGTATCGTAAGTGTTCAACCTGTGGGTAAGTTGTAGCTTTGAGTTTCTATTCTTTGTTTTATTTCTTCCTCAGAGCTTTTATTTCACTTTTAATTATAATCAGCTTGTGTGTTTTTCCTGTTTT
Source organism: Melocanna baccifera (assembly GCA_036346265.1). NCBI lineage: Eukaryota > Viridiplantae > Streptophyta > Magnoliopsida > Poales > Poaceae > Melocanna > Melocanna baccifera. Next base: position 35,566,228 of record CM070679.1, read on the forward strand.
CCAGATACCCACAGATTGTGATCTTTGAATATTCTTTCTTTGCTATGTTCATGCATGGTCTCTATTGTCTTTTCCCTTCCATTCCTCTCTAACTCTTTGTTCCTGAACTTTGGCCCGTATATTGACCTGGCATTGTCTACAATGCAGCATTGATTATGCTGACTTTGCTCCCTAGTCAATGAAAAAGACAATCAGATGCATGTTGATTTTACTACTCGATTTGCTTGTCTACGTGAACAACTATACTTTCTCATGTGCACTGTCAAATTTCTCTCCCACCTATCTTAGTCTTAGGACTAACATTTATATATCTTTTGCATTAAGATATCATGAGTGTATGTTTCGTCTAGCAGGCTACACTTATACGAGCCATTAGATTATTGTTAAAAACTTGAAGTGAGATACTTTTCATGCTTCCCTTCAGCTGCAAAATGGTTGTGCTTTCCTTTTTCCTAAGTTATTGCTGCTTTCTCCGATGTGGTGAAAAAATCAACAGTCCACCCTGATGGAACAACAGAAAAATTAATTTGATGTTCAGTGTTTGCAGGTCAGAGTTCAACCGTGTCATGCCTGATTTAAATTCCATGCCAGATCAAAGGCAGTAGTCAGTAAACGGTGAAATGTCAGACTGCAAACTTGACTCCACAGGTTCGCATGATGTGCGTTTTAGGAATTTTGGTGCTACTTTGTGCTAGTTCAAAAATCCCATCCGGTTTCCTCTAAAATACCGTACCCTCTCAGAGACTCAAGACTACTTTCTTCATTGAGATAGCTTGATCTGTTGTTCTGCATTATCTGATTACAGATACGCATTACGCAACATGCATTAATTATGACATAGTGCACTTCGATCTCGGTTAATTATGTTTTGTCCTTATGGTGCATCCCCAATATTTGATATGACCACTCTTTGTTCCATTCGTAAATGTGGTACGTCTCCCATAAACATCAGCTCTTAGCATTTCTACCTCAATCTCATATCTGTGCTCTTTCCTACAATATACAGAACATTTGTTTGATTGAACTTACGCAGATGGTTTTCGATATCTAATGGTGGATCATCCTGTCTGTGATTTCCACAGGTTCAGCTGCTGCAGAGGATTCATCGCGTGTATATTCGAAGGGGTGCCAATTAAGTAAAAACTGGGCTAATAGGAGGAGCAATTTTGTGAAGAAAATTATCTGAGGAAAAAAAATCGCGCATTAATTTTGAAACTGTTTTGTTGTTATTGGGAGTTTCAATTTGCAAATTGGGGAACATGAACTTGTGATGCACCATTGTCAAATAGCAAGAGTATGCATGATTTGTACTGTTGCTTGCTGAGAAAAAAGCAAACCCGTATATGGCAAACAAGCCCCGCAACCATGCTTTATTGGCATAGCTTTATTATCGCCAATCTGTATATGTATTGCTTCAAGCTCCAATAAATCATGGAAACAAGATTAACTTCTGATACTGTGAGATCAAGGAAATGGGATAAATTTTTTTCAAATTTATTTTGTTTCAAACAAAAAAATCGGCTTTGTTGGTTGCATGACTACGCTATAAGCCTGAAGTGTAGATTAGCTGTTGCACATAACGTTCCCATGAGAATGACTGCATAATATACAGTAGCAAGCATACACCGCAAGACTGCGAGTCCGCAAAACTATAAAGCAGAAAAGGAATATTTTATTGTAGCTGACTTAATTTTTTTATTATAACTGAATTAACTTATTTAATATAATTAAAATTTCAAAAATTTAAAAATAAAAAACATATTAACCCATCACGGACAATGCAAAGGAATACGAGAAAAAAAGATAAAAAAATCCAAAAAAAATCTAAAAAAAAGCTAAAATTACTGAATAGTGAAAAAAAAAAGCAGAAACCAAAAGTAGAAACTAGCTTTAAACTAAAATGAGCGGTGCCGAAAGCAGGTGAATCCAAATTTCCCATCAACAAAACATTCAACCAACGAAACCCGGCAGCAGCATTATCTCTATCACAGAAATGAGTTCATACTTTTTACAAGATGGCGTAGATATTAAGTTCGTCCAAAGTTACCGAGCCTCACTAAATGGGGAAGCAAAAGGCTGGAAGAAGAAATACAGCATAAGGAGGAGGGAAAAGTCCATATTGCCCCCTTCAACTATCACAAAATTCACTTGTCAACTATTTCTTCGGCTCAGCAGGGGATTCCTCTTGCCAAGTTGCCTGCCATTGCTTGTTGTAGAATGTTGTTTCATCGATGAGCTTCTTCAGCGACTCGACGTCTTCATTCTTCCTTATCAGCAGCACACCAGCCACGGTGACAAACAGCAGTGTTTTGCAGAAAAAGTTGCCCGTTTGGTCGACGAGCCCCACGCCCGTCAAACTATCAACAAAGTAAGCCATGAAGAAGCCAACCATGGCAGCACGGCCTGCATAGACATTGCTTACAATATTATAAGTGAAAAGGCAATGGACATATGGATGTACAATTCTTCCTGTATATGCCATACAAGTCTCTTTGCACCAACAGTTTGAGTGATTGAAAACGCAGAATTCAATCGTTTGAATGAAAACGATTCAGAGATAACCATTTAGCTTCTAATGATTCAGGGATAACCATTTAGCTTCTCAGCTTCAGGAAGATGGAACCGTTTCATCCATGCCCACCACGGTATAATTGAAGTATCAAACACAACAGCCTCATCGGTGTTAGTTGCCTCTGGATAATCTTCAAGCCATTTCCTCCTCCTGGCCTCTGGAAACAGACAAAGATGACATCAGATGATTGCAGGATATTATTTCAGTCAGTCTCATTAGATTGTAAGGAATCCAATGTTTGTTCCATTCACTGTAGCACATTGACAAGTGTCATAAGCTTATGCACAATTAACAAGTATCCACATCCGTATGAACAGAACTCTGTTCAGGTCAATTCATGCAAACAATCACATGGACAGAAAATAAATCAGTTGAAAAGATAAACCAATTTGAAATCAGTTCAGAAAATACATCAATTCGAATTCCAAAATCAGTTCAAACTTTAGTTGGGCTCACACATTGCTCTTCTCTTTCCCCTCCCTCTCCTCCTAACCCACTCCCAGCCAGGGTTCAAAAAAAACGGGCGGTTACCAACCGGTAAACGGATTCACCAGTGGGAATTGGTAAAAAAACCCGCCCGGGTTACATTTGAAATTATGATTGCAAAATGCACTTTCTAAGTTAGTTTAGACATTTTTGTAATAAACTAACTATTGTATGAAGTAAAAATGTATGAATTATTGTCCTACCATGTCCCCAAAAAAATCAAATGTAAATTTGAATTTATAACTGCATAATACACTTCCTAGGTTGGTTTAGACATTGTTTGTGGTAGATTAACTATTGTATGAACTAAAAATGCATGAATCATTGTCCTCGGATGTCCCCACATTTTGTAGGACATCCAGGCTAGGTAGTACATGCTAGTTTGAGATAATTATCGGCCACGAGACTCCTTTTCCTACGAATCCCATGATAGCTCAAATTCTATTCCGACTTATGGACGTCAAGATGCCAATCTATTACCTTCTGGTGATGATTCTCATTCCTCTTCAGACATCTCTTCTTATCATACTTACCATAATGAAAATCAAGCCAATACAAGAATTGTTTACTAGTGGATGGAACCCGCATATTACCAACTAGTTTATAATTACTGTGTACACTTTTTAATTAATATTTGCATTATTCCAATTTTTAATTACCCAAAACCGGTTTTCTACCGCCCCCCCCCCCTCCGTTTTTCCAGTTTTTGGATGGTTACCGGCCGTCAAACCGAACAAAATTCACATTTTGTTTGACGAATTTTGCCCAGTTTTTCTCTGGGTTTTCCGGTAACCGGCCGGTTACCATTACCGGTCCCCTGGCGAGATTTGCCCCGATATCAATATTTACAACCTTGCTCCCAACTATTTCCATATCTGCTCACCACTACCCCATCCCTTGCTATTACCTAGCACCCCTATAACTCTTAACTCTTTCCATGCACTTTGATATGTATCCACCTAGCATCTTCCTATTTTTCACTTTTTTTACTGTACCACATAGTTAATTTAGGCGAACTCACGATTTCGCAATGTGAACTTTGTCACAATGCCCATGTACTTTGATATGTACCCTCCTAGCATGTTCTATCTAATGATACTCCCGAGGAATAATGCACATGACGACATCAAAACCGCACAAAACTTTCAAAGATATGGAAATTCATCATCAACCAACCATTGATTCTTGCAGCTGTACAGCCATATAAAACACTAAAGGAAAAGCACTGAAGGTGTTCTATTGGCATGCATGTTCATTGTTTAAGCAGGTCGAGGTTGCTAGCTCTGAGATTGATGAGCAATAAGCTCCAATAGGCTGGCAAAAACGTCCAGGGTATAGCACAAACTTGTAAAATCCTCCTTGCATCATTCTAAGTATTAGCTCACAAGCACAGTAGCAACTCGGCCAAAAAGCTAAATGTGGAATCGAATCCCCAATGTCGAGAGGGGGCTACAAATTCGAAGCATACGCATCCAGTACATTCTAGACAAGCATTTCAAGATTCCTCAAGCAAATATCTATTGGCAGATGGAAAATCCCAAGTGCGGCATGGAAATCCGCATTTCCCCATCCATCCGAATGAATGCTAGGGGTTACCTACCGTGCACGACAACTCGGCAGCAGAAGCAGCAGCGTAGAAGTGAAGGGGGCAACTAATAATCTCACCGGCGTCTATGACGGCGTCCCAGTCGACGGCGCCACCCTTCTCGAACCGGCTCAGGTCCCACGTCCCGTTCACCCACCTCGAGTCCCGGAACCTCGGCACCGCCGCCTCAGCCTCAGCCTTGACGGCGGCGGCGGCAGCCCCGTTGGACTCGGCGGGGCTCGACGGTAGGGCCGGCTCCACATCCTGCTTGCTCGTTGCCTCCACGGTCGCCTCCCCGGCGGCGGCGTGGGCGAGGCGGAGGCCGGCGCGGAGGCGTGGGAAGGAGCCCGCGAGGAGGAGGCAGGGTTTGGCGCCCGCCTGCGGCTTGAGGGAGGGCTGCGAGGCGGGGGGAGGGGAGAAGGTGGAGGTCGCCATGGCCATTATTTGGGAGCGCGAGGGCTGCAGCTTACTCTATCCCTTCGACCCTTCCCTTGCGGGGAGCGGAGTGGGAGAGGAGGAGGTCTGGCTACAGCTGGCCACCTGGGCCGTGCCCACGCGGACCGCTACTATAGGCACGGCCTGGCATGACGGCCTAATGAACTTGACCGATACGGCACGATAACCTGGACCGTGTTTAGGCTAGGAGGCTGACACAGTATAATCCGTTTACTTTGTGAGCCGTGCCGGCACGGTCTCGGAGGAAACGGGCGTAAGCGGGCTGTGCCAGCACGGCACCGCTCGCCCGGGAATATAACCGTTTTTCACTGTTTTTTCGACCATTGGAGTGTTAAAAACTCCAAAAAAAATAGCAAACAATTCGGAAAAAAGTTAAAATTTTTTTTTATAAATAGAGAGTCATCCGACCTCCATTTTTCACACCTCAAACCTCACTCTAATCTCTCTATTTAGTTATGAAAAATTCTGAAGTGCTTGCGAAAATTTGGCAAAATTTGTGGAAAATTCTGAAATTTCAAAAAACTTTAAGGAATTTTCGGAGAGCTGCAGAAAAGGTAATAGTGCTGTCTTATTTCAATTTTTTATATTATTTTTTGATTGAATAATATGTTAATTATTTAATTTCTATTTCAATTTACAGTTAATTCAATGGATAATTATGATTTTCAACTCTCCGAATTCGGGCTCACGGCGGATGATATGCAATCCTTTCAAGAAGGATATCCATCTGCGGAAGGTCGAAGTCCTTATGACCGTTAATGATTGAGAACAAGCTGAAGTAAGACTCCAACATACTGCCCAAAATACAGACTTAGATAAATCTTTCGATAATTTGTATTTAGATACCAATGAATAGGATTTTTAATATTTTTCTTCAGATATACTCACTAGTGAGCTTTATAGGTTGTACTTGTTTTTCTTTACCAAGGTTTTCTCAAATTGAGTTTTTACGTTTTAAAGTTTTTAGCGAGGCAGCCATTTAATGTCATTTAACAAGTTAATAAAGCTCATTATATCATTGATAATAATTATCTTAATGATTAACATTATCTATATTTTTTTACAATTTTTCGACATTTTTTACAATTTTTTTGCAATTTTTGTACAATTTTGCTATATTTGTTTGGGGTTTTTTTTTGAAATTTCCCGGGCTAAACGGGCCCGGCCCTCGGCACGTCGGTTGGCACGGCACGGCCCGTTTATTAGCCGGCCCTAAACGGGCCGTGCCACGTTCGGGCCCGTGCCGTGCCGGCCCGGCACGGCCCAGTGGCTAGCTATAGGTTTGGCCTCTGGGCGCGGGTCTTCTTAGTGACGTGGCAGAGGTTCTGCCGACGTGGCCGGCTGAATGGATGGGGTCTCGTCCTAGGTGTGGAACGGTTGGCTTGCGGGCGATACCATGGGATGTGGTGGACTAATTACTAGCAAGAATTTTTAAATAATTTATTGTTATTCTAAATTACAGAAATATAGCCGTAGAAAATTTTTTTACAAGAATGTCCTCAAGTCGTCTAACCGTTAGACGACTGGATTCTGTCGCCCAATAGCTGCACGACACATATGCAGTCGATGAACTGTTGGACAATATAATTGCAATCGCCCAACCGTTGGGCGACTGGAGGTCCAGTCGCACAACCGTTAGGTGACTGCACAAGATATAAGACTGCCCGCCTAGCCGAGCCCTCCATTCGTTCACTGCGTCGACTGAAAGCAAATAGACTCATTGGATTATCTCAAAAGTGGAGCCGCACTCCTGCATTCTCAGCAGTGTTTTGCCGAGGCATCGTAAGTTAACGTCTGCCTTTATAGCCAATTTGATGTATGAAGAGATAGTAGAGAAGAAGAACATCGAGGCCACGCTCATCATGGTGGCTATCGAGAAAAATTCAAGTATAAGATTAACTAGCGAAGGTATGGCGTGTGAAGCAGAAAGCTATAGAAAAACAGTTTGAGTCTTTCAAGGTGACGTACGACAACCTTCCTTGTATACTTCAGGTGCTGCAGAACAGGAACCCAGACATGCACACTGCTATGAGGGACAAGCCATCTACAAGGCCGCCAAGCTTTGTGGTGTTGCAGAGGGCCTTCTTAACCTTCGGTGCATGCATCGAAGCATTCAGGCATATGGTTCCCATGATCTCAGTTGACAGGATCTTCTTGATCGGCAAATACAAGAGTCAGATCCTGATGGCCATTAGCATTGACGACAACAATCAAGAAAATAGGTTTCGGTGGTCAGGGTTTAGGTGATGCTTCATTTGGTTGAACGAAGTTAAGATTGGGCTAGATGGGTCTGAGACGGTCGAAGAGGTATATAGGTGTTATAAGGATTTATGCGAATGGTTGCGGGCAAGAACAATACTGGGTTTGGGGTCAGATTATCATCTGGGCGGTTTAGAGATTTACCAGAGTCTAGGATGGCGAGATGGAGCTGAAAATGGTGTAGATGAACTCAAGACGATTAGAATAGGTATACATGAGTTTTTAGGGTTTTGATGAATAGTAATGGCGAAACAGTAGGAACATGGGTTTAAAATGACATTTGGGCTCGCTACATTTTTATTGGGGTCTAATATGGAAAATGGAGCCGAGACTAAGGTAGGTAGGCTCGAAATGGATGAAATGGGTATATTTTGTATTTTTAGGTATGGATAAATAGTAATGGATATTTTATTATTCACCTTGGATTTCCACTGTTCATTGCGGATGCACACTATTCAAACCGGGTCCACTATTACAGGACAACACAGTGAAAATAACTGGCCTAAAATGCTAAAGAAAATCGGCCTGCTACTGTGCGGCCCAAAAAGCACTATTCATTGTCCTCCTCTCGCCACACTGCAGCGATCGAAACAGGGCAGTGGCGGCGATGGTGGTTTGCGGCGCTGCGATGGCTGGTGATGGCAACGGAGGACATCTACAGGTTCCTTAGGGTCTCAAGATTCCATTTTTGAGGTTGGTCGGGCTTGAAGGGCGGCGGGTTTGGCCGGCAGTGAGGAGCGGTTCTGCAGGCAGGGGCATGGCACAGGGCGGCTCTGGTGGAGTTCCAGCGGGCACTAGGGTTTTTAACCATCTACGAAATAAGGCGAACTCAGTGGCAGTGGTGGCTCTAGCTAAGATGGCATGTACTGGGTTGTCGACGGTGACCCCCTTCCGCACGGCGGTGGTGCACGGCGCTGGCGAGGAGGAAACTGAGGCAAGGCTCGGCGAGCTCGGCTCTGGGTTCCTAGTGGCCTAAAGGTCCTCTGGTCACTAGGAATTGAAAAGGTATTAATTGAATCACAAGATTGGCCGGGAGGCTTACCAGTGCAGGGGAGAGAGATGGCGGCGATGTAGAGCGACGGGGGACGATTGGGTGATAAGATGAGGTACTAGAGGTGTTCACGAGGTAGATTGGGTGCTCGGCTGGGCTTGAAAGTAGGAGGATGACGGTCGGGCGCGGCCGGTGAGGCTGGCTTGCAGGTGAGGTGACGGGGCAGCACTACAGCCTTGACGGTGCCACACAAGTTGACGGGAGCGAAGCATGGCAATCGAGTACGAGTGTTGGCCGCATGATGCGTAGAAATGCAGCGCGCCGGCGGACTAAGCTGGCGGCTGGCGCGGCTCAGGCGAGGCAATGACCGGCCACTAACGGAGCGACGTGTGGATTAAGCTGGCCATGGCTCAAAGTGACGAAGACGTCGAAGAGGGAAGCTGCAGCACGGGCGAGCGAACAGTGGTGAGGCGCGTGGCCAAACCTTCAATGGTAGCCGGTGAATTTCTGGAGGGCGCCAAAGCAAAGGAGAAGGCGGCTAGGCCAAAAAGGAAAAGCGGATTTCCAGGGTTTCTTGCCAAATTGGAAAGGTTTGGGGAAATTCAAGCAAATTCAAAAAAAAAAATCAAACAAAAATGAAATTTTGGGTTGTTTCAGATGTAGAGCGCTTTGGCAAAAATGAAAGAAAGAAAGAAAGAAAAAAGAGTTGCATTGTTCCGAAGGGAAACATCAATGCAGATTGCAGTCTGCATCCAATGGACTGGACTGGAGTACTTACTATCCTAGTGGCAGCGACATGCCAACCAACAGCCGCAGTGCATCCGATCAGTATACCAACACCATATATATCAAGAAACGATTCAATACAAACAAACGCACTCGGCAGGAACTAGGTCAGTTGAGTATACCGACACTAATGCAGAGGCATCACTATCATCAAACCATTCCATGAGCAGCAAACAAAGAATCGTCATGAGCATTCAGCAGCGTAGGGACTATCTATTACACAATAATTGGTTTTTTCTTTCACTCTCAATCATTTTTTTATCTATTAGATGAACATCCGCCTCTTTTTTTTTTAAGGGAGGAATTTGTTTTTGAGAAGGGAATTAGTACTATATAATTTTAGATGACTGAGGTAAGAAAATTTCAATCGACTGTGCAATAGCAAAACCGATATAATAAAGCAACCGCTGCAATCCCTTTTCCACCCAAGCTGTGCTGCATCTGCATGCAAAGCCTGAACAATTACCATAATCTCCACCAGCTTGCCCCGGCTCCAAACTGCTTCCGGAACAAAAACGTAACTCCAGGAGGCATTTAACTTCCATATAATTAGAGTGTGGACAGGAATAATCCTATGGAGATTAATCATGCCTTAACAGAATGGGAAGAGTAAATACCACTTCTCTCATACATCCAAACCGGCATATCCTGTTCACTTGATAAAACAAAAGAATGTGCAATTCACTGAGTTCATATCAGAGTTTTATAAGTCATCATTGAAGCATCTTCTGAAAGAATGTTTCAGCTGTTGTGCATCCCATACTTCAAGGCCCAAGTTGAAAAGAATGTAACATTGCAGTTGTTCATTTAGATGTATGTGTGTGTGTATTTGGGCATCAAATATTTGATCAGCCACAAATCATATATATAGGGTAACATTGCAAAGTGTCACTGGCAATGTGACAAAGGTCAAAATGCCCAGGTTCCTGAAGAACTTTGAAATGAGTATGACCAAAACCATGAAACCAGGAAGGCAGGAATATGCCACGGTCCAGTTAGTACTATACAATGAAGCAATTCCAATTTCTTATTCAGCTAGATTCTAGCGTAAGCTCTCAACTTGATGGCCGCAAGATGAGACCGTAGCAAAGGCATACTTCACGTACCAAACCTCAAATGAAGCATGGAAAAAACTAAAAACTAAATGACAAATAGCATTTGAAATGGCTAGCCGAATTGGGAAAGAAACAACTCATGCATTGATTTCTTGTTACAGTAATAAGATTGACTTAAGGAGCACGAATTTGCTATAAATCTCATCTAATCTATCTATGGACAGTAAGACAAACACACAACCAAAATGCAAATGAAGCATGCCATCCACATTTGGCACCACGGCCACCAGTGGCTGCTGCTCTTGCGGCAGTGGAGGCGGTGGTGACGGCGACAGAAGGCGTTGTGGCTCCTCCGTCACCGCCTCGCCGTGCTGAGGCTCATCCGCCTCGGCCACAGCAGAATTCTCAGTCTCATTCTCCTCCTCCTCCTCCTCCCTCTTCTCCTTGTCCACATTCTCCTCAGCCTCCAAATCAGGCAGCCAAGGCGGTGGCCGCGGCGGCACCGCGTGCACCCTGCAGGTCTCCTCCACGAGGGCGCCGCAGAAGGCGCGATGCGTCACGAAGCTGTCCCTCCTGAACCAAGCCAGCACGGCGGCTGATGAATCAAACAGGAATGCAAACTTCCCCCCTCGAGGGACCATTGGAATTGGGGGGAAAGAGAGCGGAAAGTACTACCTGGTGAAGAGGGTGCCGCAGTCGCAGCGGGTGCCTTGAGGCCGGCCTGGACGGCGTAGCGCTTGCCGCAGCGGGGGCAGGGCCAGCGCTTCTCGCCGTGCTTGCGGCAGAAGTGGTTCTCGTGGTATTCCAAATTTACAAGCTTGCCCATCCATTTCTTGGACGCGGCTTCCCTATTTCCTTCTCCTGTCCTATTCGCCATGTCGACGGAGACACGAGGAGAACAGAGAGAAGGGAATAGGAAAAGCCGCGTTGCCGTTTCCTCATGAGTATTTCTTTCTTTCGAGGGTAATATGTCTTTTGCTCTCATGAACATAACCCGGTCAGGTTGGTCAAAATCGGTTGGGTCAACTAGGTCACGTAAAATCTGTCTGAGTTGTTCGGATTTTCCCAGGTCAATTACATCGATGGTCCTGTGAGTGTGACCGACTCGATGTAGCCTCTGGGTCTGGGTTTTGAAACGAAATCGATTTTGCTCTCATGAACATAACCCGGCCAGGTTGATCAAAATCGGCTGGGTCAACTAGTTGACGTAAAATCTGTCTGGGTGGATCGGATTTTCTCAGGTCAACTACATCGATGGTCCTGTGAGTGTGACCGACTCGGCGTAGCCCTCGGCGTAGCCTCTGGGTCTGGGTTTTTTCAATCCAATCGTCGGATCGGTCTGGATCTGATAACACTGGTCTTACGATCCAGTTGGTGACGTTGTCTGTGGCCTCGACGACGCGGACACGGGTCTCCTCGCAGAGGGGCTTGATGGTCTCACCCCGGTGCCCGATGAGGCCGCCTACCTTCTCCACGGCAACCATCAGCCGTAACACGCTCGCACCAGGCCACCAAGGCCTCGCCTCCCCCCATCCTTATCTGCTTCGGCTTCGAGTGGGGGAAAGGGTCCACTGCTTGAGCGCCGGGTGCTCCAGCTCCGGGTCAGAGGACGTGAGCTACGGCTCCTCCACCTCAAAATACACAGTTTTTTTCTGCATTTCACAATCTACGTATGATAATTGCATATTTCATAAAAAGGAGGAGATTTCATCGATCATGGATAGCTATATATATATATATATATATATATATATATATATATATATATATATATATATATATATATATATATATATATATATATATAGAGGTACGTCCATTTCAATTATAATATTTGCCAATCGGGGGAGCCTATGCAAGTTAGTTTAATGGTGGCTGTAAATAATAGGATCACTCGTGAGCTAGCTACTTGTTCCGAAATCTCCTTGTCCAATGGTTGCTTCACTTTCTTCTCTTGTGTTATACCAGGATCATCTTGAAGGAAGGAGTAACCTCGCTAGAACAAAGACAATCCATCGCATTCGCACAATTAGCCCAAGCTCATGCAACCTCTTGTTGCGATTAATTATGCATACGAGAATCAATCAACAGTGAACCGAGGCTGATAAAAACATCAGTCCAACATAAAAAAAACACTGGAAAAATGAAGAAGAAACAAAAGAATAACGAGGGCAATACCCGTTTTGCCCTTCAGGCAGCCGTGAAGGCTCTGCTTGCGACCGTGGCATCCTTGTGCGCCTGATCCTGGCTCTCCTCCTCCGGCGAGAACCGGCTGCCGCCGACAACCGGGGACGACGACGGAGGCTCGTCCGTCATCATCTCGCCCTCGAGCGCGGCGCAGTAGGAGGCGAAGGTGGCCGGCGTGACGTTGAGGCGGAAGCGGAGGGCGAAGAGGAACTCCAGCTCCAGGCCGTTCATCTCGGCCACCTCCACGCCGCCCACGCGCGCGAAGTAGGCGTTGTTGTAGTGTCTGCGTAATCAGCATCATGCCCATGCACGTTAGGTAATTTCACCGCATCCTGTTTTCATTAGCTCCTTGTTTTATTTGGAAAATACTGTGCCTGTTCTTTTTAGCTACGGCTTATAGCTTTTGGCTGAAATTTTTGAATTTTAGCTGTTGGCGACAGAGATTACGGAGAGAGATACTTGTTTGCGATTTTGGATGGTACAGATGCTGGGCTTTTAACGTGTACTATAATTAACTTGTAGACTCCATTTTAAAAAAATACTTCGTTTGAAAGTTAGGTACTGTAGTAAAAACCAAAAGCCGGTTTGAGAAACTGAAAAGAACAGGTCCTGTGTCTTTCCTTATCTGTTTCGGCTGAAATGGCATGCACAGATCTTTGGAAAATGTATTTCCGTATCAGATTAGTTTTGTAACAGGTTCTTGTAGTCTGCACTTTGTGGATAAACAGAGGAAGAAAACCGAGAAGCGTGTGGCGGTTAGCACACGGCAAAAACCAATTTGTTAGCTGTGATATTCAGAGAAGCCACCAAAACCATCTGAAACCACTGTTCATCGTCTGGGACGCTTGCATAACAGAGGCGCACCGGGAAAGCATGCATAATCAAGGAGAGGAACAATGAAGGATGAATGGATTAATTGGCGGCTGGCCGGAGCTAGCTGTTTGGAATCCGTTCCGCTAGTGCAGTTTCTTTCTAGTTTTCATTTTTCCTTTGGTTGTTCATCATTTCTTCGACTCTACTTCAACGAGCTTGTTCTTCTGGTTTCTAGCTTCTTTTTTTTTTTTGCATTTTAACTTTTTTGGGTTTTTTTCAAGTTCTTTTTCTCTCTTATTTCTTTACATCGTCTCTGATGATATAATATTTTTATTTTTTAAATTTAATTACGTAAAAAAAACTAACAATAGCTATATTGTATTTTTAACCGCTATAGTAAAAAAAAAAGCCAAAAATCTAGGCTTATAAGCCCTTTGGAGGACTGCCGCCGGTAGAATAGGCTTTTAATTTTCTGTAGTTCCGTAGTTGGTCGTTAGCTGGGAACTTGAGGCTTTTACACCTCCCAATCCCGGCTGGTTGTACCCTTGATTCTTCTTAAGGAATGACACACAAATTTCTTATGTGTTCTCCAAAAAAATTATGGTAAAAAAATTCACACGACAGAACAGTACAAGATTAATTAGTTGTTAGGAGTTTCTTAATCAGACTAATGAGTTGGTGGCCGAGTTCGGTTCAACTTATAGTTTATGCTACAGTAATTATCTTTTAAACGGTACATTTTTTAAAGTTAGGGTTAACAAAAAATGTACTGAGTTCAACTGTATCAGCTAAAATCACATATAATTATTTTCCTCTTCGTAATACCTCTCGCGAATAGTTATAATTTAAAATTTTAAGCTATAAATTATAGCTTAAAAGAACCCACCTGGTGTCGTGGGGTGATATCGATGATGGGAGAATCCGAGGTGTTCAGAATGGCAATAGTTTATGTCTTTTTTTACTGCAGATGACTTATTTTTTATTATAACTAAATTAGTTTATTTGGCATAATTATTTTTTTAAAAAAATAAAAATAGAAAAATATATTATCTATCACGGACAATACAAAGGAATACCGGAAAAAAAAGAAAAAAACCAAAAAACCTAAAATAAAAAAACAATCAGAAAGAAACAGTGCAAAAAAAAAAAAACACAACGCAGACGCAGAAGCTGCTGATCTGAGCGTGGTCCATCTTCATGTTAGGTGAGCAATCGATTTCAGGGGGAGAGGAACAGCCTAGCGACGAGCTGGACGTCCCAACAGAACAGACCATGCACCTACTGCTCCCTCCCTGCTATTTGTTCAGAGCAGGCAAGTGTGATACCTCACGTGGACAGAGTAGTTGGTTAGTACTACGGTATGGATTCAGTGGTTAACCATTAACCAATAGGTCCAATACACTCATGGTGCGCTCATGGCCAGCTTCCCTCCTCTCCTAATGTACGTACTGAATTTATGCGTCACTGAAGCACCGGTATATATTCTACTCTTCGCCGACAGGTCACAGATCCTTCTTCCTATCAACAGCTTCTTCGATCGATTGCTCTGTGTACGCCTAGTAACATGATGAGTTACGAGATGTTAGAGATCGCACGGTTCGCCCGCCGTGCACGCATAGTGGGAGCATTTTGGTTCATGGCGGGAGGCGAATACGTAGCAGAATTTGTCGGTCAATTCTGTGCTTCGATTTTTTTTTTTTTTTGCACGAATTGGTAGACAATTCTGCTCTAGTTTAATTTCTTGTTCACAAGTTAGCAGTCAAATTAAGGGGGAAATGCGAGCTGGGTTGCGAAACTGGAGTACTCACATGTCGTCCATGAACTTGGCGGCGACCATGACGCTGGTGATGAGCAGCCGGTGCACGCTGTACGAGTCCACGCCCGCCGCCGCCGCCTCCTCCTCCTCCTCCCAGCGCCGCGCGAGGCGGTCGAGGTACACGTGGGCCACGACGAAGCACGCCGGGCTGCACCCCGCGTACCGGTATATCCTCTCCGCGTAGCGCCGCACGCTGATCTCCGGCTTCATCCGCCCGCGGAAGGGCGCCGCCGCCGAGCCCCCGCCCCCCTCTCCGTCGCCGCGCCCGGCGGCGCGCTCGAGCAGGCCGGCGAGGACGGCCACCACCTTGGGCGCGGCGGCGGCGGCGGCGGCGCCCTTCCTCCTCTCCATCGCTGTAGCGTGGGACGGAGGGAAGGTGGCAGGCAAGGTGGGGTCCGCCCGGGAAACCGAAGGCTGCCGCGAGTGTGCTGCTTTCCGCTTTGTGCTTTTATACTCGCGGAGGCGTAAACTGCGGGAGTAGAGTAGTAGTAATGGATAATGGAGTGTCGATCACGTGGATGATGGGAGTGCTAGTGTGGCACCATCAAAGCTTATATATAGACGGAGATTTACCCAAGTTTTTATATACGGAGGTGACAGCCAGCCTTGAACCGAAGATGGAAGCAGTAAATCTAATTCTTAACCGAGGGCTCCAATTGACGGTAATATAAGACGCACTGGGCCTAACGTGGTTTGGAAGCCGTAGAGGGTTGCGAGACGGGCACAGCGATGCTTTTTATGCTTTGAACGGCAGATGATGATCTTCTTTCATTTGGTACGCAAGAATCGAACTGTTTCATGTAAAATAAACCACCGTGAAATTGATGTGTTTCACAGGCCGTTAGGTTTACCGAGTTTCGCCGCACGACAATTTGTGCACCGACGGATAGAGCACATCAATTCGCGGGCCTTTTGTTTTTTTTTTTTTGGCTATGCGGATCTCAGCTAAACAGCAGCTTGTCAAATTGTCGCGTGCCGCTTTCAGAACCTGCGCGCAATACCCGATTAGAACTTGTACTGAGCCGAACAAGATGCAGACGCGCACCGTCGGGTTAAGCTTGCGGTCGACATTAATGTGTCATGAAGCACCCGTGGACGTGGTGCTACCGTACTAGAGTCGATTGATCCGTCGGCGTTGCTTAACACCACCAACCTTTGACAGAAGGCAACAGATCATCAAAGATGATCTGTTACGGCAGCGGAATCACATGTACGAGACATCAAAGATGGCAGAGCCGCAAAGTAAAAATTGAGGCAAGATCAACCACACACAAAAAAGAAGAAGAAGAAGAAGAAGAGGACGACGAAACTGTGCAGTGCTAAACATCGTCTTCGTCGCAAACGAAGAGTTTCAGGTTTCGACCAACGCAACCGTCACAAGAACACACGAGATCCCGCCCAAATGTAGCATATTTGCAAAGCTTGAGCAAACTCCAGCAGATTCACACCGAATTAACATACTCGAAACACTTCTGTTCGTCACAGTGGCAGGTTCCTACGTAGTAGTGGTAGTACCAGCAGTAGTTGTGTAGTGGTATATACTGTACTACGTGCAGAGGAAATATTCACGACCTCTTCTTTCTCTTCTTGTCCTCCGACTTGTCAGCTGCGTTCTTGAGCTGCAATGGAAACAACAGAGCGGCCGGCGCTCATTGGCAGCAAAAAAGGCGAATCGAATGGAATCGCAGCAATCTGTGGAGGATGAGCAGGACGTCAGGTGAGTCGGCACTCACCATGATGACGAGGATCCGGACAAGGACGGCCACGAAGTCGGTGAAGAGGGTGAGCGCGTGCTTGATGTAGTCCATGTCGCCGTGGTGCGCCCTCTCGATGATCTCCTGCGTGTCATACACCATGTACCCCAGGAAGATCAACAGCCCAAAGTAAACCTGCAGGGCATATGTTATGTTTCATCGTTCATTCGAAAGATTCCAGGGCGAATTTTGACAAGAGCATACCACATATGGATGGATATGTTTGCTTGGATGACAGCAACTGGGCTCCAGTATCTCACCTCAAACATGAAGCTGCTAGTGGAGTGGCCAAAGATGGACGCGGCCAACTGCAGCCAGAGCAGGATCGAGAGGCCAGAAGAGAGCAAGCCGCCGAGGTAGAGGTACTCCCTACGTTTGGCGACGATGGCGGCGCAAGAGAAGCACCCGAACGCGATGGCGGTTCCAACAAATGCAGTCACGAGAATGCTGGTGACACAGAGCAACATACAAACTATGTCAGTCGACAGAAACAGCATGACCGTTCAGTGAAGGTGAGCAGCAAGGGTAGCAATTATATGAGGAATTCTGGCATCCGAGGTACTGAAATCAACAAAAAGGTGCACGGCCCCATAAAACAAGAGCCCAAGCCCAAACCATAGGATAGCATTCACTAGACTAACAACAGTATGGGCATCCAAGGAGCGAAGTGGTTAAGGATAAACAGACATGACAGAAGCAAAAATATGCAATGGTCTATCCTAAATCTAAATGGTTAGGATCAACAGCATCCTCTGAAAATTTATTACATGCTTCATCTCTACGTACCCCAGCAATGAAGAAGCAACTCAGCTTCTTTACAAATACAAAATAACATGTTGAGCATCTTTTGACAAAGGGGGAGGCATGGTAAAGGAATAACAAGGGACAATACATCTTAAACAACATTAGCTACATGTTTAATATAAACTAACTATTGATAATATCATGCAGGATGCATGCACCCGAACTACCATGATCAGCAAATAACTCCAATTCTTACAAAGCTATTGAAGCAAGAAAGATTGACAGGAGCAATCCAATTCAGAGGCAGAATTTTGCTACTCTGATCTGATCTAGATAACCCATTTAATGCTTGCAAGAACAACCAGACAATGATTGATAAAGACACGTAGTGGACAGATATCCACGAGCTACCATGTGCCACACTCAATCCTTGCATACTGCCAACCGTCATCACCAAGTGGTTTGTCTATTACATTATTATTTACTACCCCAAGTTAATTCTAATCCAGTCATAACGAACTATTTGATTAATGAATAGCAAGAGGCCAATTTTGAAACAACTAGGATAAGTTCGTCGTTACCTTGGGTCAAAGTCTACAGTGAGCTTGATCAGAGGTCCAATCGAAGCCCCTTCCAGAAGGGCAGCAGCCATCAGCAGCCCAAACCTCTTCCTCTGTTCACAGGGCAACACATCAAGAAAGTCAGCGCACCATGTTATTGACATTTTTGGTAGCCAAACTTCTTGTAAATTTCTACTCGGGCAAGGCAAGCAATCAAGGTCAGAGGAAGAAGGCGAGACGAACCTCCTCGTAGACGGGCACCGAGAACAACCAGGCGATGCTCCCCACGCACCCGAGCATGGTCAGTATCCCGCCGATGTTCCAGGCAACGTGCAGGTAAGCGCCCACCGCCGAGGACGCCAGCGCGACGCATAGGGTCAGGTAAACCTGCAGGCACCGTCAGAGTTGAATATTGCTTCGGGGGTAAAACAGAACTATTAGGGGGCGCTCGTTTTAGCGATGGCTTCTGGCTTTTGGTTGAAATTTTACTGGTTTTTTTACTGTAGCTGATTTGACTTTTTAGGCATAATTAATTTTTAAAAAAATGTAAAAATAAAAAAACATGTTAACCTATTAGAGACAATACAAAAGAATATGGAAAAAATACAAAAAAAGCTTAAAATATCTAAAAAATTCAGAAAAAGACGAAATACTGAATAGTGAAAAAAAACTGAAGCTAGAGGCTGAAACCGAAAAAAAAACCGAAACAAGTGGAGACTAAGGATAGCAACAACGCACAAAACCAAAATTATTGTACTAAATATGATATGGATGCATCCAGTTCCTGTCCATGTTACAGTAATAACCTATGGTCATTCAGTGATCCAGAGCATATGCTTCACAAATTAAACAGTAACACAACGTATTCACAAGCAACTAGCTAGATTAAACGGATCTGCGAGCTCACATCGAATCAAGTAGCATTCGCCGAATTATCTGAATATATAGAGAAGATTAGTACGTATTACAGTGGAGATTTTCCAAACCAACGAATAATCTCTAAAGCTAATTCTCCAAACCAACGGGACTAATCTCTGAAGCTAATTCTCCAAACCAACAAATGATCTCTCCTCAAAGCTAATTTGCCAGACCAACGAGATTAATCTACGTAGCTAATTGCATGCAAGACGTTTCATAGAAAAAACCTGCGATTCCCCTGAGGCCATTTAAATTTAACTAGAAATTAAGCGGAACAACTCAAACCAGGGGGCGCAAACTCTAGACCATCAAATCAGTGGTCGCAAATTAACCAGCCTGGAACTGAAGCTAACGAACAATCCCACAGAAACCGCAGCACACCGAATTTTCTCTCTCTAGAAAAAACTATGAACCGTAAGATTCGAAAGCTTACAAGTAGAATTTTCTCCCAAATCCACTGCCGCATCCCACGCCGCGGAACCCTAGAAACTAGCAATATCCATCTCGCTACGAACCAAAACCGCCCAAAGAATGGAAAAAAAATCGGAGAGAAGAGGGAGAGGGAGGGCAGGGGGGATGGGGGCCGTACGAGCTTGACGTGGGACATGACGGCGGGGGAGATCTGGCGGAGGTTCTTGAGGGAGTCGTAGCCCCAGCCGCCCGCCGCAGCGCCGTACGCCGACGCCGGCGACGAGGTCGAGTAGTAGGCGTCCATCTGGCGTGAGCCGGATCGAATCGGAGCGGCCTCGCCTCGCACGCAAAGTGTGTGTGGATTTTTTTTCCGCTACTTTGATTTGATTTCGAACCGTTGGGTCGCAACTTTCTCTTCTTCTTTGCTTCGTTGGTTCCGGGGGCGAGCGGGCTTATATATAGGTGGTGCGGTTCACGTGCGGGGCGCGCTCGTGGAAGGAAGCGGCGTGCTACTGGTCGTGGTCGGGTAGTTTTTTGGAAGGCTCGGTGTGCGTGTGTTCCGCGGTGGCGGTACGGTGCCTCGCGAGAGGCTCAGAACCATTCGGCGCTGCACCGTCCAGTTCAAAAGAGCCATTCATACAGACTTGGGTTTCATCGTCGTGTGCTATTGGGATGTGGGTTTCATCGGTGTCTCGTTCATCACCAATGCACATGCTGTCATGCCTACAAAAGAATGCACCGTGGCGGCGGCAACATCACTCTATGTCTTCGCTATTGTTGGCGTTCGCAGGGTAAACCAACCACCAATTGCAAAGCCACTGCTTGACAATCGTAGAGCATGAGCGAATGTGGCTACAAACTTGGCAATTACAATCAAGAGCGTGTCTGAGTGACAGTTGCACTGAGTACCGCATCTTGGTACTACCGCAGTTTGAATACCGATACTACCGATTGTGCTAATAAAATAGCATTGTCATCTATTCATCTCTAACCTTGACCTCATTGTCCTGCTAATATTTGTTTCATTTTGTGGCCATGCAACTGTTCTAAATTGGTTAAAGAATTATAAGCAAACTTCGTGATTGGTTCATAAGCAAAACTTGTTTTGTATTACGTTCTCTTTTGTGTTTGTGTTGATTGATATTGTGAACAAAATATTGATTGAAAGTGTCATACAATAGGTAGAAAATAATGCTATTACGTTGGTCTAGCTTATCCGTGCTCGGGGTGCTTCCATTTGAATGGGAGACTAGCAGTGAACAATGATGTCTTCATTTGCATTATCTTTTTTTTATGTTTATTATATGGTTTGGGATCACATTTGATGATATAAATCTCTTTTGATACTTTTTTTGATGATATGTATAACCCTCTTTTGGTACTCCGTTAAAATACGCTGGTATCTTTCTAGATATAATCGAAACAGAAATGTTTATATCTACCTGCAGTGCATTATTATCATAAACTCGTAGCTAATCTTACGCATATCATTTCGGGAGGGATTCGCGGCCTCCGAGCGTGTCCACGTCGGATTTGTGCTCTCGTCTGCTGGCGCGTGTCGTGGGGCCTTCGTGTGTCTATTCTCGTCCGTTTGTTCGTCCTCTTGTGTGCTCACTTGTCTTCGATTACCGATGCGTTCTATAGGAGAGCTCTTTTCTTCGCTGGCTAGTAATTTATAATATAAATGGTGCCTCTGCCGAGTCCGTGCTGTTTTCGCTTAGCCTTTCTTTGCCGACATGGAAAACCGTAACTACTGAAAATTGGACACAAATAGCTTGTTTATTCCTCAAAATTCCAAAAATAGCCCCTAGATTACCGGAATTCCAAAACTAGCCCCCTTCCCGACCGCGGAACAACGGGAGAACGACACGTGGGCCGGTGGTGCGCCCGGGGGCCGCACCACCCATCAGAAGTGCACCGGTGGTGCGCCCCGCCGCACCACCATCGTTCATGCGCGGTGGTGCGGCCCGGCGCACCACCCCATTACCGCCCGCTTTATTCTATTCCTCTCTCTGAAATGCATTCTCCACCCAAAATATATATTTACTTATATATATAAAGTAATTATTTAAAAAATATATGTGCATATATAAAATGAGTGGAAAATGTAAATTTGAAGTGGAGTCCACTGTAATAGTTGTGTTAATTTTTGTGCAATTTTGAAAATTTAAAATATTGTTTGGTAGAGTACTGAACGAAATTTGTGTGAAGTAACGATTAGTGTATTTGTGATTTTCATATATTGCCGACCGTGAAAATGTGTTGAAGTGGCAATAACAAATTTCAATCATGGTATGTTGTTTTATTAGAAGCAATTTAATGAAAAATTTTTTGAGCACAAATGTGATATGAACAATTGGACGAAATGAATGAAAGTGATATTGAACACGTGGGAATGAGTGCAGGACCTGTAATGATTATAAGTTTTGTTAATTTTGTAGTTGTGAAACAGAAAAAAATCTGTTAAAATTGTAAAACAAGTTTATGTTCATTGGCTCATTGTAGATGCATAAAAAATGATGGTAATTTTTTTTAGGAACGATTGTGCGTAGAACGATCGATATATAAAGTGGTAAGTGACTTTTAGGTTTGGTTTGTTTTAAGGGTTTGCAATCCGCGTGATGTTTGTATGTTTTGTCAATTTTGTAATTATAAACTACGGGAAAATAAGATAAAGGTGTAATAGAAGTTTATGTTCAATGTGAGTTGTAGATGCATAAAAAAATTGGGTAAATTTTTTTAGGAACGATTCGATACATAAAGTGGTAAGTGATGTGACCATTGGCATGTGGCATGTGTGGAACTCTCCACCAAGAGTCCTAACATGCATGCCTTAGGAAAATAACTTGCCGGGTCTATTACATTTCGCCTCTTCGGGTGTAGCGTGGATGTTTTTCCTTTTGTCGCGCTTGAAGATGGCTCCACGCATCCTTCTTCCCGTCACTCTTGGTCTTGAGAGCGCCTCACGAGCTTGAAGCTCTTCCTCCTGACGCTTGATGGCTGCCTCACGCAGACTTAACCGCTCCCGCCTCCTTTGCAGCTCATCCTCCTTGCCCTTCAGACGGATTTGGTCCACTCTCACGCGGCGCTCTTGCTCAAGCCGCATCCGCTGCTCCACCTCGCGAGCTCGAGTCATCTTGACAAAGTATTGTCCTTTGTTTTCCACCGCATCGCCGGTTATTTGGCCATGCCGCGACACCCGATCCACCCATTCGATGAATGTGCAAGCCTATGTGTGGCGTGGTAGATGTCATGGATCAAGTTGAAAACGATAACGAAACAAATGATTTAGTTGTCGTTGTTACCACGAAGTCGCCATCCGGTCGTGACACTTGAAGAACCTACGGCCGTATTTGGCTCGTTGTACTCGATCCGTCGGACTTGCAACATCGCCCTAAATCCGCAATGGCACTTCTGACGGTCATGCCACTCCGGCACTCCAAATGGGTCTGACCTCCGTGAAGACATTGTTGTGTAGTAGGATTTTGTGATGGCTTGAGGAGGAGATGTGGTATGGAAGACATAGGAGGCCCTTATGTAGGCGGGTTATCCAGTGCGATGGGCATAGTCCATGGAGAGGACGAGATGGGAAGCTTTTGATACTCGTGATAGCAAAGTGTAGCAATAAATGTCCCTATGAAGGCTTGTCGAGCTCGCAAATTTTACGCTTTTGTCATGTCATCGCGAAAGCCGGACTCTTTTGTAATGTCATCTGCGGAAAGCTGGCCCGCTTTGTCGAGTCATCGGGCAAAGCTGCCTCGTCACGTACACATGCCTCGTACCACAACATTATGTACACTACAATGAAGCATGCATCATATGTGGATTTGTATGTACACATACGCACTGTATGACACATTGGCTTATAATGCGTATGTGCATGTAAAGATTACCTACAAATACATAACGGACCAAATATTGATTTGATGTGAATTTGTGTTTTGAATTTGGTACTACTACGTTGTATTGTAATCAAACGTAAAAGATATTTGAAACATATTGAACATATGGAGATTGATACTAAATCATTCATCTTAATGTCGCCATAAAAATATTGAACATATGGAATTGAATGGGATGCTAAGTGATAAACATGGAAATAACATAGCACACAAAGTTTGGTTACATGCGTAGCACGATAGAAAATAAACCGACATACTCCTACGACACATGTGCGCGTTGTTATGCGGACGAAAACAAACCCGAACACACACACACCTAATAACCGGGGCCATTCACTGCACCAGTAGCGGAATAGCCCCACCATCGCGTGGACCGGGCCATTTTCCTTCCTAACGACCTCTGCGTCGAACTCCTCGGCGCCTCTTTTGCCTTGGCCGCTAGTTCCCGCTTTCTTCGCGCTCCCTTTCGCGAAGCCATACGCTGTCTCACGTGCACGCCTCGAATGAGCTTGCGTCTCCGACGATACGGTCGGCCCGCTCGTCGATCCGGCGCCCGCCTCGCGAGTCTCGATGCCCTTCAGCCACCCCACTCTGGAAGTCGAGTCCATCAGTCGTATGGGTGGATCTCTAGATCGATCCACTTGCGATACCCGCACACAAATGGTTCCGGGACTTCAGTACACAAGAAATGTTATGCGTATATGAAGAGAGAAGTAGTGGGAGAAACACACTATAAGTGGTTCTTACCGCCGTCGATAGGTTCTTGTGTCCCAACGTCGGTCGGATAGTCGCTGAGTAGTTTGCGCAACCCCGATGAGCGCATACCCAAGCCGAGCGGGTGCTTCGACTTGAAGAACTTACATAGGTCTTGACACCAACAGAGGGTGGCATCTCCCCTCTGGCGGGTCTTGCGCTAACGCCGCTTGGAACCGCCGGATGGGGTCGGTGCAACGCGGGATATCTTCTTGGGAGTCGTCGCTTTGCACGCACCGCTGCTTGGCCCGCGCGCACTGCCCTCACCCGCTCGTCGCGGCCGCGCAGCTCTTGCTATGTCGCGAGTATCCTCCCATTGCTTCGCATCTTCTCCCACCGGGCCTTCGCTTCTTGTCCATCTTGAAAGTGAGGGGTTTGGATGTCAGAGTGCTTTCTTCCCAATCCCTACACCTCCTTATGTATGATTAGGGGATGGTATGGAGAGGTTACTTCACGCCGGAAAAAGCTGGTCCGAAGTAATGAAACTCGCGCAGAGCTGGCCACCCTCGCCCCGTCGCGTCATGTCTTGGCACATCATCGCAGAAAGCTGCGCGCTTGGGTTGTCACCGCAAAGCCGGCTCGTATTGTCTTGTCTCTGCGGCGCAGCTAATCTTTCATTGCGAAAAGCTATGTACTCATGTGTTGCATCGCCCAAAGCCGACCGTCCAGTCTTGTCGCCGCTAAAGCAGCAACCCGCATCGCCACGCATAAAGCCGCCAAGTCCGCCAGTACTCCATGTCTACTCATTGCGTAAAGTCGACAGCCGCTTCACCCATCGGAAAAAGGTGCGCTGTCCTATCTTTGCGATCTGTGGTCATGTCGATGCGCAAAGGTGGCCTAGTCCAGCCTTTGCAGTGGGTAGCCCTCACTCGGTTGGGTGGGCACGCGCAAAGCTGAACTTTTACAAAGTCATGTCGTCTTTCGTCTTTTCTCGAGTGAAGGCCCCCACCGAGCCTATAAGAGGGAGGCATTCCTCACCTAGTCCCCGCATTGCTCTCCTCACCTCCCGAGTTAGTTGTAGCTTTCTTTCGTGCTCACTCCCGGACGACGAAATGAGTCATCTCAAAGACCTCTTCATCGGCACCTCCGTAATTTGCCCGCAATGCAACGCGGTAGTGAGACGTAAGACCTCACACACGGCTGCGAATCTCGGACGGCACTACTACAAGTGCCCCTTTCACTCGGTGAGGACGATTGTTTCGTATTCGCTCAAATCGTAGGTACATTTCATAATCTTCTTCTCATGAAGTGCGGGACGGCCGGCGGTTGTCGCTCGGGTGTGGGAGGATGAAATGGGCACTAGTACGATAATGTTCGCCGTGAGAGAGTCGTCGTGGGGATAGCGACCTCGTGGAGATGCGACGTCGTTTCCAGAGATGGGGCGCCGCTTCGACACAATCGGAGTGGAAGATAAACGTAATATTGTGTGGTATTTTCTTTATTGTGTTGTGTTCATTTTTAGTGTGAATATGTCGAGTGGAGGTTGTTATCGCTCTATGTTCGTAATGTTTCATGCTATGTTGTATCTTGTGTTTGTTGTTAGCGAGTCTTCTCTCGCTGGAGAGTTATTATATATATGTGTAATGCATGCTAAATAAACTTTGTGCGCTATGTGAATTCCATCTGCATGCAAGTCTATTTCCATGTACTACATCCCGCTTTAGTTTCAATACAATGCAAAAATTATGTTGGAGGTGGTGGCCGCCTTTGCCGACGTAAGTGGTCATGAGAGTATGTGAGCCTGTTCGCGCATTTCGACGCGTCTCGGTCGATCGTGAGGCTCGCGGTGTTGCCAAGAACTCCGTGGAGGGTCTGCGATGTATTGCCGAAAACGGCGCTTAGCCATTCGGTCGCAATGTCAATGTCCCGTGCACATATCAAAGGTTGATTAGTACAAACACCGCGACATTTATAGTGCCGAGTAATCGTAGTAAGTCATGTACTGCGTGATTCGGCAATGAAGACGAACGACCACGCCTTCGTGTCCGAGTTGTTCCGCGAACCTCGCATTCATTTACGATGCGTGTTAGTGCGCCCGGCGCACATATATATTATGTGTTGACATTATATCGCATCAAGTATACGGCAGAAGTCGTGCATGTACTCTGCAAGTGTACCTTCAGACGCGTCGCTCATACATATGACCAAAACTTCCATGCACGCTTGTATGACGGCCATAATCGCATGGAGGCGGTGTCTCGGCCTGCTGCTGTGCCGAGTCGGTGTCATTTTCAATAGGGAGCTCTTGTTGGCCCGAACGGAGCATTGGTTGTGGTGTCGCCCTCCGGGACCGACGCGTGCATGAAATCGCTATCTCGTGCCAGCGCCGCAACAAAGTGAAGCATGAGACTTATGCGCCCAACGAGTATATAAACGAAAAGTTGGCAAATATCACACCGCTGGGCCTAAGCGCGTCGAGGACGAGCGAGCAAAGCTTGGCCGCCGGATCGCTCCCCGATCTCCGGCCGAGTCGTGCCGCTCTCGTCCCGCCAATCTCGGAAGAGGACGTTGCGCCTTGCGTGTACCTCCTTGACGACAATGGCTCTAGCAAATCGGTGTACCGTCGTGATGGCTGCAAGCACAGGTGGAACTAGATAAATAAGTGGCAAAAGAGTGAATGAACAACAGTTAGCAATTATCATACCGTGTGGCCAAGTCGCACCGATGATGAGCGAGCGTAGCTGGGGCGGGCACTAGATTGCGACGGACGCCCGTACGAGGTGGTGGAGCCGATGTGGTCCCCCCACCGTGTCGTCGCGACGATTTCATCTCTCGTGCCGCCGCGGTGATGGTCTTGATCGCAGCCTTCGCCTCGTTGAAAATGTTGCGATCAAGACATCCAATGATTCGCCAGTATTTCGCCGAAGCCCAACGTCGTAAGGTCGCAGCGTCGCCATGTATACGATGGAGGCGGTCGATCGCAGATGAAATAAGTATTTAGTGCACAACGCGTAAAGAGATATGGCGACGACATACGAGTATTGAGATGTATTATTAAAGTAAACACAATTACCACTTCGCTGCTCCTTGCGGCTCTGGTGGCGGTGCGGACTCGCTCAGATCGCAGCCTCGTGCACGACCTCTCGGGCGATGTGGCATCGACCGATGAAGTCCGCCGCGGTGTTTTCAACATACCACTTAAGGTACTCCGTACGCGTCGCGAGGTCGTAGGCCCGTGGCTCGTACACAACCTCCGTGTCCCCGTAGTCACGCCACAAGTCCGCCCACACCGCCGTGTGTGGCTGTCGATCATTCTCCCGTCGCCCTCTCCTCGCTTTGCCTACAATTTGGGTGACACATAACACGGTTAGTATTACTATGCATACATAAAGCAATCACAATTACCTTGAAGATACATACCGATGGGAGTCTGCGGCAAGTGGCCGCCTGGCGGGTGGAACTACCGTGCACCCAAACCGCCTCATGACGCGTTGTGGGTTGTACGGCTCGACGGCGCGAGAGACGAGGTGGCAAGTCGCCACCAAGACGACCGGTCCTGGTGGCACCGAGATGATAGGCCGTCGCGGGCCACCCTCGCAATGAAGTCTATAGTCCACGGCAACCGACTATCTCACTCGTGGAGACTCTCCAACCGGTTGTGGAACTCGTGTACACTCGCCGAGGTCCGCCCTTAGCCCATCGGCCGCTGCGGTGTCCAACGACTACCCATTGTGGGCCCATGAATGGGGTCGTGGTCCTCGGCATAGAAATGTGGATCGAGGGCATAAGGGTGTACGCAGATCGCGAAAGTCCGCCTACCAACCGGAAGTGCTCCCACGACCACAATCGAAGTAGAATGTAACACACGGCAAGGACCGGCTCGGCGCACAAGATCGCGCGAGGCATCACATAGGCCTCGGTATGTGGAGCTACACGCTGCACCCCAACCGCACTCGGGCACTGGTGTGGCAAGGCATACGCCAAGGACTCGCAAGGTGTATGTAGCTAGGGTGAACGGAGTCCCCAGTGGTGGTAGGAAATAGGACCCACCCAAAGAGGAATAGCAGGTACACGAAGAAGTGAGTCCGCACCACGCCCTCGCGCATCCTCGGGCAGGTCATGTACCGTCGGCCAAGAAAGAGGGACACGTGCTGCACTACGCGGATCGCGATAGGGAACCGCCGACCCGAAGCTCCTTCCGCCACCGGATGTCGGGTAGCACTATTGCAAAGACCACGTAGAGGTAGTCCAGCTTATCATGCACACATCTCGAAGAGTGATCGCCATCTCACCCCACCGAAGTGGAAGGTGTGAGTCTCGGTCTCCGCCGATCAACAAGTGCGGACAACAACGCCGCATCGAATCGAATGCATGTGGTACATTTACCATGAGGGCAATAGGCAGCACTGGTGTTCCGCGAAGTGGGATGTACCGCTCGTCGAGGCGATGCTCGCGGGGCCCCTAAGGATGAAGGTGGGGACTCACCCGATATCCACGCGACATCGGTGGTGCTCATCCCAACGGGGGTCTACCATCTCATAAGCCATGTCCTGCCATTGAAGCAAAGAATGTTAGTCCAAAACGATAACACAATATGGAACAAACGTAACGACAGTGACATTTACCAAACATAGCAAGATATAAAATAAATATACGTACCAACATACCCATGCGATGAAGTAAATAAAATACAAAATTGTCACATGACCTGTGTAGCGATAGCACCATAAAATACAAACATAGCACCATAACGGCACGATAGCGAATTGTAACAAGTGTAGCCCCATACAAAATTGTAGAACATATCACTTGACTATAGTACAACACACACATAAAAGCAACTAGCAAAAAACACTGCATAACTATGAGCTCACTACGGCGGAGCATTGCTTGACGTCGGCCTGTTTGGGCACTGCCTCAACGAGTGCCCAATCGCCTTGCATCCGCACCTCGGACGCCGACGCCGATCCCCACGCCGGTCGTCGTCCATGTCGTTGTGGATGCGACGGCTTTGCCGCCTTCCGCGCCGACATGCTTCAATGCCTCGTTGGGCACCCACTTCACTTGACCTAGCCATAGCTCCTCGTAGTGCATGTCCACCCGTGCGAATGGAACTCCGTGACTCGTGTCCGATCTGTCTTTGAATATCGAAGTACCTGGAGATGTAAGGAGTCGGTGCCTGGCGCCATACCGCGCATGCCGCGTATACATGGGAGCACGGCTTATGTAGAAGTTGCGGCTTATTACAGGTGCAACATGCGTTGTCATCAATCGTGCAGACCTGCTTGCGATCCCCTCTTGTGTGACCCCTCATGTAGTTCTGTCTAAGGCGTATCTCGAATTTTCTTCTAATGCCATCCATGGTACGAGCATTATGGCAACGAGCCTTCTCTATCTTTTTGTCCATATGTGCTTGGAAAACCTCAGAGAATTGTTTGCCCTCGTCTAGATGTTTTCTCGCCATCATGGCTCTGTTCACAAAATACCCCACAGTACGGTTCCAAGTCTCCTCCACGACCGCTGTGATGGGTAGGGATCTAACACCTTTCAACACACCGTTGTACACCTCGGACATGTTTGTTGTCATGATTCCGTACCTTGCTCCGCCGGTGTCATGTAACAGGGACCACATCGCCAAGTCAGACGCGTTCGACTGAACCCACCGTGTAAACTCCCCGACTCTTGTAGAACCCCCCTCCACAAGGCCAGCTTCACCCTGGGCAGGTTGTTGTCCATGCTTGCTGGTCTCCTGATCAAGCAGCCTCCACAATGAGTCAAACTTCCGCTTTTGGTTCTGCATGCAAAGCTTCTTGAATATCTTCATTAGTTCTTTGCTACGG
Source organism: Melocanna baccifera (assembly GCA_036346265.1). Classification (NCBI taxonomy): domain Eukaryota; kingdom Viridiplantae; phylum Streptophyta; class Magnoliopsida; order Poales; family Poaceae; genus Melocanna; species Melocanna baccifera. Next base: position 35,596,056 of record CM070679.1, read on the forward strand.
AACCTTGTGTGAAAGTTCGCCGCGAGATGCCTCATGCACCAACGGTTCTTCATATCATTCCACTGAACGGGGTTCATGACGATCGCATTGCGCGCAACGCGACAACAAGCTCCGCATTGCGGTCCGAGATGATACACACATCCGGCCGATCTTGCACCACGGCCGCTTCACATTGACCAGAACCAAAGCCGCCATCGGTGTTCTCATTCTCCACAATTGCGAAGGCCACAGGGAGTAACTGGTCGTTTGCATCAGCTGCAACCGCAGTGAGGATCGTACCCTTGTACTTGCCAGCTAGAAATGTCCCATCCATTGTTAGCACTGGACGGCACCACCTGAACCCTTCGATCGCTGTCGGAATGACCGAACACTCTATCAAGGACATAACAATTCGGGCCCCGTTGGGATGAACCCGCTCCTTCTTGTTGATGTATGTTCCCGGTTTGCTTCGCAACTCGATGAAGCATTCTTGGGACCAGTCATACGCCTCCTCGTGCGCTCCAAACATACGCTCTAGCACCTTCCGCTTCGCCCGCCACACCTTTTTGTAGCCGACTTGAACCCTACCATGTTAGCCACTTCACCAACAAGAACTTGGGAGAAATACACACATCTGCCACCACGAGGTGGCTTATAAGCTCCGCAACATACGCCGATGTCATGTTGCGGTGCCTACGTAGCGGCGCCGCAAGCTCGCAACTGTGATCTTCCAGCACCGTAATCCGGAACTCCGAGGTTGTGCCCTTGAACCGCTGCGCACGGACCTTGCCAGGACATGAGTCGTCCACACATTTCACAATGTAGGTGTCCGGGTTGGACCTATACACCCGATAGTTCCGGCTAATGCGGACGGCATGTCTAGCAATAGCCTGCTGGGCGGCACTCTTGTCGCGAAAGCACTCCCCTAAAATGAGTGCGCCCTCATTGAACCCCCACTCCGCACCCTCTGCCTGTGGTAGGACTAGGCTTGCCGCTGCGATGTCGTCAAGTCTGGAGGAGACGTATGAAACGTCCGTGGTCACAACACCACCTACAACACCTCCCATTGAAGCCTCGTCATCTTCCTCCTCCCCAGAACTGGCTGTTTCCATATCCTCCTCGTCCTCCTCACTTTCAACTTCTTCCAAATGGTCCGCGAGGTACTCGTGACAATCAACACGGGCGGCCCACCACCTCCCAACACCTTCGGTCGCCTGGAAATCCTCCACACGCCTCTGCAGGCCTCCATCTCCCACTTGCTCGTCGAGATCTTCTTCCGCATTGGCATCTTCATGACCGTCAGTGAGCCTCGGCGCTTCATCTCCGCCACCACCACCACAACCACTAGAACCACCAACGACGGATGACTCGTCCCGTCCACGAAGTGAATGTACACCATTGGCTGCCAGATATCGATGCGGCAGGGTTGCATACGACCTCCATGTACCGGGCCCATGCAACATCACTGGTCACCTTTATAAGTTGCCACACAATCTCTCCAGCCCCATCTCCCGGAGTAGCATACAACGCCTCGATCCGCAACTTCTTCCGACTGGTCTCCCGATCGAACGCATAACGGACACACCTCCGAAGATCATCCAGGGTCATGGTGTTCAAACCGGGTGCATGGATCACAGTCCGTTCACAATTTAACACGTCCGCCCCGCACGGCCCATCGCGTACGAGCCCACTCCCAAAGAACACGAGTAAGTCTTGAATGTTAGCCATGGGTACCTATGATTATTCCATACAAAATACCTTAGTACACAACGAAATTTAACAAAACAAAAAGCCCACAAAATTCTCTACGCTGCACTACTAATTCTCTATGCATCATATGTGTACAAAATAACTTCACACCAAAGAATTTAACAATTAAACACTGCACATTTTATGTGTATTATTTGTTTTGAGTTTTAAATATAGTACACAATCTACAAAAAATTAACTGCAGTACTCCGATACAACATACATAATTTTGTAATTTTTGCACAAATTTATCCGATATAAATATGATATAAGTTGTTACATATAACAACTGATTTCCAAAAATTATAATAGGTTATGTGAACCCTTCCAATAGGGCCACCATGTTTTCAGGGCACCGTGATTATTAATATCAGTTTTACAATATAAATCCATCAATAACCTATCATAATGATATCCATACCTTTCAACATATATACTTGAAATAAATTTTACACAGTACACATTGCATATTATTTATCATGTAACATAAAAATTATTTATTTGTAATAATGTTTGAAATTACTAAAATTTCTGGTAAAATTTTTCATCTAATAGCCTGTGTATTTTCAGCTAATTATGTTTCACATTTTTAGTTTTCTGACTTTTAAGTCCTATGTACAAAATAACATTCTAAATATTGCATAACAATCTAAATATCAAATACAACTACTTGGTCTGCATGCAAAGTCATTTACCTAAATTTAAGTCATAGTGACTACTAACTAATTAATGATAATAATAACACTTGCTCTTCTAAGTTAACTATGGGCACAGACCAACTACACAAGGCTAATACTATATTTCTACACTAAGAAGACATCATTCACTAACTACAAAATAAACACATTGCTAAAACTAAAATGACATGTCCAAAAAATTTATAGTTACACGGGGGAAAATAATATACCTCTTCTAGAAGTCCACGAGACGATTTACAACTTTCGCAACTACAAAAACTCCTAAGTGAAACGAAAAAGCATCGGTTTGCCTAATTACGTAATAAACACATGGAAAAAATTTTAGTTATATTTTGACAAAAAATTTACCTCTTCTTCAAACCCACGCGACGATTTACACCTCTCGCAACTGCAAAAACTCCTAATTGCAAACGAAGAAACTGAGAGTTTGCCTAATTACTTAATAATCACACAAAACAAATTTTAATTACAGTGACATAAAAAATTTACCTCCTCTTGAAGCCCACGAGACGATCTATAACTTTCTCAATTGCACAAACTCCTAATTGCACACGGAATTAACTGTGCGCCGCGATTAAACCTTCAGTTTCTTCGCTCTTTCTCACTCTCTCAGACGCTACGTAGGAAATGAAGCAAATGAGCAACGATGGAGAAGGAAATGAGCAACGGAGGATGATTTTAACGCAGCGAACGTGAGAAATGATATGACATAAAGATGCACAGTGCATCACTGTTTCACATGTTGCAATGATTCCTTGGCTTGGCGCGGGCGACACCAATTATCGGAGCAGAGGCGAGCGCCGCACGGGAGAGAAGCAGAGCGCCAATTATCGGTGGAATGAGTGGGTGGTGCGCCCGAGGGCCGCACCACCGCGCGTGAACAGTGGGTGGTGCGGCCGGGGGGCGCACCACCAGTGCATGCTACAGTGGGTGGTGCGGCCCCCGGGCGCACCACCGGCCCACGTGTCGATCTCCCGTTGTTCCGCGGTCGGGAAGGGGGCTAGTTTTGGAATTCCGGTGATCTAGGGGCTATTTTTGGAATTTCAAGAAATAAATCAGCCATTTGTGTCCAAATTTCGTAACTACTAACAGGTGCAGTGTTATGCTGTGGCCGGTGCGCAACCTCACGATGCCCCGCGGGAACATCCTAACACGCCTTATCCTGCGCCCATGTTCGAATCTTGGTCGATGGCGCAAATTATCTGGACGGGACCAATGCCTCGCCGACACGTGGCAGAGCTCACGCAGGAAGCAGAGGAAGCTTCGTGGGAGGTCCAGCGACGTGACTGAGCCGTGAGAAGCCGCTCGAGTCGCCCAGTAGTGGGCAGGTATCTTTCGGGAATAATATGGCCGATTTTCTTTTAGCTTATGATTTTACGGTGCATAATTTAGCTCGCATAAATAATCAGATCATTTATTTATTTTTAAAATATCTTATCGAAATAATCTTTTTAAAACGATTTATCGGTATTTAGTTTATTCATATAAACACTCAAACTAAGGCTAAAAATTATTAGTTGTAACTGTAATTTATAAGATGCAACTAAAAAGAACACCGGCGAGTAGGCTACCCGAGTTTATCTATTTTTCGGGCTATACGTTACATTTTTTCCCTTCTCGTTTGAAATTGTCTATATAATTTGGTCAGTGTATGGTAGCTAAATTCTCTTTGCAATGGTTACTAGTATGATCTGATTCTATTTATTTTTCTTCTCGTCTTGGGCATCTCGATCGACTGTAGGAAATTTCGTGTTCATTTCTTCTGCCGGCATAAATTGGCATTTAGCAATTAGCAGCCGTCTGCTAAAGGATATATATATATATACATCTTGAACGATTTTTTTTTCTCTTCGAAGAATGCTTTTTTAAATTTAAAGATAACGAAAAAGAACCCAGTGCCGCAAGAAATAATTAAGGGAGAAGGGAACTCGGACAAGAGCCACTGATTCCAAGCACTGTCACCATCTACTTGCTATCTAGAAGTAGTAAGGAAAAAGTCACCTTGTAGAAACGAATTTTAACCCAGAACTCCATCCAGGAAGAACCACCTATCGAGGCTAGTGGAGTGGTGGAGGAAGTGGAGATTTCATACTATCTGTAGAACAGAAAATACATACATACATATATGAAATCTTTTTCGTATTTTCTGAAGTATAGAATTATTTTTGCTACATATATGTGTATATATGTATACATATATATATGTAAATATATATATTTACATATCTATATATGTGTATATATATACATATATACATATACATATGTATATATATGTAAATATATATACATATATATACAGCACCACCTAGTAATTTTCAGGAACTTGCATGCACACGAGACGAGAAAGTTTCCTAAAATTGCTCAACGAATGCAGCATGCAACTTCGCTAGACTTGCAATTTTCCGGAGACGAGATTGGGTAGCTAAGCTAATTGGCGCTGCTGTCTTCTTTTCTACTTGCTGCTGCTTGCTAGTCCAGGATGCTTTGATACTATAGACTGCTCGGCTGAACTAAAATTTAGTGATTTACGATTAAAATTATATTATAGTTAGCTAACTGAAATTATACTATAACTGATGGTGGTCTATTTGGTGTAATTAATTTTTAAAAAATTTAAAAATAGAAAAAATATGTTAGCCCATCACGAACAATGCAAATGAATACAGAAAAAAAGGTAAACAAGCTTAAAAAACAAAAATAAATAGAAAAAGATAAAATTTATAAATAATAAAAAAATAAGTCAAAAACTATAAACATAAACAAAAAATGATCACGATCTTAGTCTACTTTCTTGTCGAGTTCTGACGGAGCACTGCGTGCACTTGTTAATTCTAACGTCTAACCAAAGGCGAGAAAATTGCTGCATGTGTCAGCAATCAGCATTGAAAGTTAGGGTCATGCCTGGGAACTTCGACGAACTTCACCGATCGAACGTCGTACGTACCCCTTCTCTTCTGTCTCTCTCGATCGGCCGGTATTTTCTTGGATTCCCAAGGGACGACCGATCGACCCATCTCGACCGGGACATGCTTTTTCTCTCCTAGTTTTACACGTGTCTGCACAGTTCCCGCTGCAGTTCGACCATTACAAAGTTTTAGATTATATGTCAGTAAAGTTTATTAATTAAGGATATAAGATATGAAAATCAATACCTTTGATGATGAATATGTTAGTTAGTATCGTTTTCTTAGAACACATCTAGATACTGTTACGTGTATGCTTTAGTGGTTAAAGTTTTAACAAGTTACGTACCATGCACTCGTTGTTGGACGTCCTAGTATGTCTATTCAAGAAGAGGGAGTAGTACGTAGTTGGATTTATTCGCCTCTATATATATATATATATATATCTTTCCGTATAGATCAAAGCTAAGCTTGCATCGGTAGATATCTCGTTCAGAGAGAGTTACTCGTGTCACTAATTTGGCCACTAATTCGTCGATCGTGGCTATCTTTTTTATTTGCGATGTACTCACTCACACACACGACGTCTCTCTGGAAAACTAGAAGAATGAAGTTTGACGGAGTCATCACCAGTGTCTCGCTTACAACAGTTACGTCACCTCTCACTAAAGAAAATCCTCTTAAAAAAGATATATAAGGCTAAACCTAAGGTTTAAATTCTAATGAACTAGGTTACAATCACCTCTACTTAGCCACCCAAGCCAATTCAAATTGGTTCTCAGTTCGTCGTGGTTATCTGTTTCTATATATATAGTGTATCTCTAGCTAGCTAGCTAGCTAGCAGCCGCTCTCGATCGAGCACTTGCTCCAGGTAATTTCCAGTTCCAATATATATATATACTACATGATCACAACGATGTGGACATGCATGTAATTCAGGTGGTAGCTATCGCATGGCGCCGAGATGGAACGATATCGGTAAGTATACGTACTGCTACGCATGCATGCACGTTACGTCGTAGTGACTCGATCTCTAGGGAGAAGGTAATTAAATAAGTTGATGGAGAGGGTAATTAAATAAGTTGATGGTACAGTGCCCTGAACGACCTACTATATATACTGGTATGTTAATTTCTTTCTATGTTTTGCTAATTGAATCTGTGCCGCTCGTGTTTTTTTATTACTTTCTTTGTTTGCCGTGTGTATTTCAGACACGGTAATTAGCTCTTACTTAGCTTGGTGCTTAAGAAATAATCTTTTTTTCTTTAAGAGTATAACAAGAATATACACATATAACACTGTGTATATATGTAATCATGTATACCACACACACCTATGTGGGTAGCTAGAAAATATTCTGCCATGTACGTCCTGGTAAAACAGGCAGAAATATGGCTGGTTCGATAGAGAAACGGTGGTACTGGGCCACTATCACGCACGAAGCTCGTGCTAGAAAACCCGAAGAAAACATGCAGATGCTCTTATCCAGAGAGAGAGACTGAGACTGAGACGCTAGAAAAACCCTGGACCAAGTGATCAATGAATGATGTGGAGTGTCGCATTATTCTTGCAAGCATAATCGAAATTAAGATGATGCATGCCACTTCAGCTTTGAAAAGTCCTGGACCAAGCACTCACGCGATGAGTTACGAAGACTGCCATATAAATATAAATACGAGTAAAATGCACCATAGATGCTATAATTTATGAGGCGAATACAAGTTAGTCATACATACTACTACAAAAGAAGTTATACAGGACGGCTACATCACAGACGGTTCATACGGAATTATCTGTATTGTAATTATCACAGACGATTCATACGAATAACGTATGTGATAATGTAAGCCATCGTAGTCAGTTCCTATTAATAACAGTTTATGATAATTCACAGACGGTTATTTATATAAACCGTCTATGATGATGGTAGATATCACAGACAGTTTATATAATAACCGTCTGTGCTAATTCACAGACGGTTATTGATACAAACCATCTGTGATAGTTTCATATCATAGACGATTTCTGGTTGGAACCGTATGAGATACACCGCATCATTATATATCTAGCGTGGTCTCGATAGATCTGTTTTCATTACGCTGCATTGAAGGAGGCGTCCGACTTTGGAGAGTTTGGTGAAACTATATCGCTTGTAGATCAATTTGTTCTTGGTGATTAGAGGCTAATATTTACTTCTAATAACTTATATACCTTGTAATAGAGATATGATAGCTAGCTTTTTAGATCTAGCTACGTACCTAAGTTTAGAGAGAGATGGCAGTTTGCTCCAATTTAATAATGGGTCAGTACTCCTAGTTTATTCTTACTTGATATATATATATATATATATATATATTGTTTCATAAATATGTGTCTAGCTACTTAATTTAAATATACACAATTTATTATAATGTGAATGACAATTATGTGTGTAAGTAGTTAGCCTAGTTAGCTATAGTAGCATTAATAATCCAATTTGATACTAACTAATTTGTTACATGTGTAGCGTAGATGGACTGAAACTGAACATACGTTGAGAACCGTGTGAGTGAGGAGTACATTAATGACGTGTCTGCTTTTAGAAGAGCGACCGAGCAGGATATATTGAAAAGGGGAATAGAATATATGTATTATCCATGTATTGATTGCGATAATATGAAAATATTTACTAACTCAGCGCAGATTGAAACTCATTTGATTTGAAGAGATTTCAAAAAGGGGTATACATGTTGGACCAGTCGCGGTGAAGAGAAGATTATATAGGAAGGTAGATATAACATCGTCGAGGGAGACAACGATATGCTGGTTGTGGACTGTGCTTTCGATGAGAATAGATCGCAAGATGACAATCTCGATTAGATGCTATGCCATGCAGAAGAGAACTATAGTGAAAAAGAGTTTGGTAAATTCAAAGTCTTGATGGAGGACTCGGAAAAACATTTGTTCTTGGACTACAAACCACAATACACAAGTTGTCATTCGTTTTTGAACTACTGAAATTGAAGACAAGCAATGATTGGTCTGATAAGAGTTTCATGGCATTGTTAGGTCTCATATCGAACATCCTTTCAGAAGAAAATGTGTTGCCGAGAACCACCTACCAAGTAAAGAAGATTCTTTGTCCATTGGGAAGAAAGTAGAAAGAATGCATGTATATCCAAATAATTGTATCATCTACCGTAAAGAGTATGAAATCTTATATATTTGTAAAAATGACTCTGATGACGGGAAGAACATCGAGGTGAAGTAAGGACCCACTGCTAAGATATTGCGGTATCTGCCTATAATTCCTCGTTTGAAGCATTTATTTGCAAGCCGGAAGGATGCAAGATTGCTGTGTTGGCATTCGAAATAGCGTAAGAAAGATGAATAATAAGACACGCTGCTAATTCTACCTAATCTGGAAGAAATCACATATATAGGAACTTACCTTTACACTGTTCTCGTTCAATGCCAATCCCAGGAGAGAGATTATGGAGACAATATCATCTCCCAGGGGCGGCGCGACGAAAGCTGTGGAGGCGGCGGCTCAGGAACGACATCACTTTAATACCATGAGAGCATAGAATATTTAGAGCAATCAGCTATTTGATTCATTGATTCAAGTCACAAAGAGTTACATATATATATATATATCTTTACTATTTAAAAAGAAGGAGTTGGTGGTTGCCGTCACGTCCATCCTCCCTCACTTCTTAACCATTCGATCTTTCTCCTCTCTTCTCAGCCACACGATCTGATTAAACCCTAAAATCCCAACATCACCCCTCCGCCCCCACGCCTACCCCTCGCTCTTCCCCCCGCCGCCCCCACGCCTCCTCCTCGCTCTTCCTCCTGCCGCCCCCACGCCTCCCCCTCGCTCTCCCCGCGGCCCGCGGCTCCTCCCCCTCCCTCCCGCGCGCCTGCCCCCCCCTCGCTCTCGCTCTCCCCGCCTCGCTCTCCTCCGCCGCCCCCTCCTCCTTCCTCCCACCCCGTGCCGCCGCCTCGCTCTCCCTCCGCCGCCCCCCGTCTCCTCCCCCTCCCCACGTAGCGCCGCTCCCTCTCTCCCCCGGTCCTCCCCAGTCCCCACTGCGCACACCCGGCCTCCTCCTCACCCCCGCGCCCGCCAGCCCTATCCCCTCCCGCCTTTCCCGCCGCCCCCTCCTCCCTCCCCTCCGCAGATCCGCCCCGCCGCCTTCTCCCTCTCCCGCTGCCCCCTCCTCCTCCCCCTCCGCGCCCCTCTCCTCCCCGCCGCCCACGCCACCCCCTCCCCGCGCCCCTTCCCGCGCAGCGGTCGGCGCGCGGCTTTGCCCAGCGCCACGAGCTCTTCTACAAGGGAGTGTAGGGGCCCTCCTCCCAGCCACATCGTGATTTCCTCCCGATTCGAATCGTCACCATTCTTCTCCCCTCGCCTCCTCTCCCGACCCGAGCAGCTCGGGCCTTGTCTCGTTCGCACGTTGCAGATCCGCACGACGGACAGTGGGAATGCCGCACGAGAGGATGGCGATGGCGATCTGGTCCTTGCCTACTTGGATCCGCCGGGTCTTGCCGGACGCGGCGACACGAGAGGAGGCCAGCGAGGTGGCGGCGAAATGCGCAAGGGCACCGACGAGGCGTATGCCAGCGGCGGGTGATTCTTGGTACCAATACATCGCGCTCCATTCTCTTGCCCCGCATTCCTTGATTTCCTTCTCAAGTTATGATCATCTCATGGCATGCGCCCGAGTATTGGCCGCAGCAGCCTAACGGACTCAGGTCACCTCAACGTCTCCTTTGCCTTAATCCTGGTTCATCTCAATGGTAATTCTTTCCCTATTCACTTGGCATGCTATCTGCTTGTTGGATTGCTTCATAGGAAGTGTTCTTTGTATTGCCTTGAGTCGATTACCGATCGTTGTTAGGTAAGTTAAGATCGATTGCTTTGCTTTGTGTTTACTGATTCATATTAGTTACGTATGATAAACAAAACAACAAAATTTTGCTTGCTTTGAGGTTGTTTCATCTGGATGCTACTGTTTAGGAATTTTTTGTTTGTTGAATTAAAATCTGGTGCCCTATATGCAAAGGTGCACTATATGGCAGAGATTGTGGGAGTATGTGAACCTGAGTGTCCTGTAACTTCTTACTGTCTGATGCATAACTTCAAGTTTGCGTTTTGTACTGAGGTTTCCTGATTCCCAGTGGTACGCCGAAATTCTCTGCCAGATTCCCGCAGTAGCAGCAGCAACATTCGCATAATAGTATTCCATTGCTTGAATTGAGTTCTGGCAAGTAGGAGCTAGATATTATTTCAGGAATAACGCTTGTTTGTAGCCAATGTTTGACAGACATCATCTACATGCATACTCTGAAACCCTTCATGAACCCTAGGTAGTACATGCATGCTTTTACAAGTTTTGAATTAGTTTCTTACTCCTTCAGCCCTGATACTGTTGAAGTAGATACATGAGTTCATGCTCATGGTAAAAATGAAATGCATCAAGATTGTCATATACATGATTCTATGACAGGCTATATAGTGTTGACGGCTATAAGGTTCAAATTTTAATCACTCATAGATACCACTAATCACATAACCTATCAACATTTGCTGTTTAGGTTCTCATCCCTGTCATATTACCATTTACCTGTGTAGGCTAAGTAGATTTTCCTCCCTGCTCAACATGTTCACAGTTGTGTTGCTCCTTTAGTCTATACATTGATACTTTGAGTAGGGGATGTGAGCATGAAAATTAAGTTTTCCTTGCGATGTAGATTCTGCTTTTTGGTTGCGATGCATTTATGGGGCCTTATTGTCAATTGTTTCTTTGCACCTAAAAATGCACAATGAGTCAACTTCTCGACAAAGGTCAATGATGATGTTCAAGAGGGTGCTCTTCCTCCGTATCTACTTGATCGTGATCGACGCAAGCGTGCCAAGGTAAATGCTTGTTCCTGCCAACTAATTGTGAATTTGTGATACGACGACTTCGTGTTGCATTGATCATTAATAGACTCGTGAAATCTAGGTTCTCAACAACACAATAAAGCAAAAGAGGAAGAAAAAAAGCTAGCAAATGGGATGTTCTTTTGCCAAAGGTAATTCTCAATGCACACTATTATTGCCTACTTGTTTCAGTCGGTTGTTTCCTACATTGACTAAATATTGTCACGATTTATATCCTATCAGGTCTGTCCTGTGGCTGAAGAAGAGATGTTCAAGGTTCTGCAAACTTGCAAGAGGAAAAGTAAGTGATAATAAGATTTGTTAATAAATTTGGAACCTTGGTTAATATTTGGAATTTGCATGTGGCATGCATTGCTATATAGGCATTGCATACATTCGTAGTTCATTAGTAGTTGTTAACCCATTTGTATTCGGATGTTCTTTTTAGGAACTACGATGCGCTACAAGGCAACTGAATTCTGCCATCTCCTGTGTTTTGTCTAAAAATGCTTTTATAAACATTAAGTGAACAATTACATGGACTACAAATATTTTTAATTTTCCAATGAGCCAAATAATTGATATTTGTGTTGATATGCAAACAATAACATGAGCCCTGTATATACATACATGATGACGTAAGAAAAGGTTGATATTTATTATTCAGTTTGAGATATTTGATAGTATGCATCACTTTTATTTGGTTTTTCGTTGCAACGCACGGGCACCTTACTAGTATATATATATATGTGTGTGTGTGTGTATAGGAAAAATACATTCTACACCCGGGTGTAATTACACCCACCTCTAATATACCACCTAAACGAACTTGAGATACTTCTTTATCACTTTGGATATACTCGTATACTAATTATAAGATACTTCAATGTGAACCACATGCTAAAATTGTAAGGGAGTCCATAGTTTTTAGCGTATTTTGTAAATACCTTCATATACGCACATAAAAAGAAATATGTCAAAAAAACTACATACTACCCCTGAAAAATTGTTCATACCACCTATATGATCTTAAATACTCGTATACTACACGTATATACCCTCCGTTACGTGAGATACTTCCTATGGTATGAGATACGACATATGGTGTAATTACACCTGGGTGTAGAAAAGAGGCTTCCTATATATATATATAGCCTATTATGGCTAATGAGAACACATGACTAATATGAAGTTGTGAACAGAAGACTAATATAAACACAACACAAGATTAAAATGAACTCAAGAGGTTGAGTATAAAACACGAGGAGTCGAGGCGTTCGGTAACCAAAGAGTTAGGCTAACACGCCCCCGCAGTCTGAGCGTCAGCAATGCAGACGTTTAGACTGAATCTAAACTCCATGAAGATAGAGGTAAGCAACTCCTTGGTGAAGATGTCTATGAACTGTGATGACGTCGGTACATAAAGAACACGAATATGACTGAAGGTGACGCGCTCTCGGTGGTGTGACGGCTTATGCTCGCGGATGATGGGCCGGCGATGATGATCTAGCATAATGACGACGGTAGACGGGGTGCCTGGAAGGCCGCGAAGGGAGGGCCATGTCGATAAACGCGCCGCGTCTTGCCACGATGTCATTTGATGAGAGGAGGCATCAGAGCGGTCAAAACCAAGGCGGTGAAGTTCGGAGGTGAGGAACATCTACAAGTCGGTAGAGCGACGCAAACCGATCTATGATAAAAAAAATAAAGAAAATCTGATTTGAAAATGACCAAGAAAAACTCTAATTGATAGCCGATCGGATGATTGGTGACACGATTTAAATTACGGATTGTGCAGCCCCTAGGAGAGATCATAGAGACAAGATCATCTCCTAGGAGCGGCGCGGCGGAAGCTATGGAGACGGCGGCTCAGGGGCGGCACCGCTTTGATACCATGAGAGCGTAAAATATCTGGGGCTATTACGCTATTTGATTTATTGATTTAAGTCACAAAGGGTTACATATACGTATAGCTTCGTATGGCTAATGTGAACACAAGATTAATATGAACACGATATAAGATTAATGTGAACTCAAGATGTTAAACATAAAGCACGAAAAGACGAAACATTCGGTGGTAATCAAAAGGGTCAGACTAACACCGCTCACTTCCCTGCTGTGCTCGTGCAGTCTCTCCGATGGCTCCGGCAGCTCTCCTCTCGGCGATTTGGGATTTCAGAAGGAGCTTAGGATTACTTTTCGACTGGGAGAGAGAGAGAAAGGGAATGAAGGACCAGGAGGGTGCGGCGGTTAGTTATAAGTTAATCCGCTAAGCCAGCAACCAATGCCAGCACGGACGCCTACGTGGCACAAAACCACTCCAAAACGGACGAAGGGGGTATCTTTTGCCTGATTTTGACAATCGGATGGCGTGTGTTTATCCGGTATTGCAGAGACAATTTAGATGGGCCGAAGAGTTTTGGGACGAAATATATACTTAAAACAAACCATCTTTTGGTAAGAATGGGCATACAGCAGTTGAGGGAGCTACACAACCATAAGCATTGTATAAACTCGAAAATGTCACGTGCAAGAGGCGGCGGCTCAAGGCCTGCAAGCTAAGCTACAATCTGATCCAGAGTCCCTGCCTGATCATAAGGACAAACAACATGTTGGATTAATTGGGCTTGGTCCATTTAATTTAGCAATTAATCAAATGAAATTCCTAGGCCCACATGGAAAAACTGTTTAGTCCCATATAGAGAGTAAAATGGGAGTTACACCACTTTAAAAGGTGGAACGTGGTAACCCCCCTTGTGGAATTGGAAAGAGCCAACACACGCGCGTGCGCTCGCTCGCTCGCTCGCCTCGCCACGCCACGCCGCACCGTGCCGTGCCGTGCGTGTGCGTGTGCGTGCGCGTAGGCGTGTCGGGTGCGTGCGCGTTTTTTCTTTATCTATTCGAAAATCGTAACGCGACCGACTCATTGCGATAACGGTTCGATTACTAGTGAATTATGGCTGCGATTACTTTGAGTAATGGCTACGATTACTAGTGACTAATAGCTGCGATTACTCGGCTCTTCGTTTTTTTGTTACAAAACTCTCTCCACTCCATACGGGATGATAAAAGAGGATTAGTTACGTCTTGTGCCGTGCTAAGAAATCTCGGTCCGAACTTTACGTGCATAGAGTTTTGGCGAGTAGGCCTCGAAACTCCGTCCGTTCGCGTACACGCGGGTAGACGGGCAATCAAGTTTTGGGAGCGCATTGGCGCGATCGCTCAATCTGTGAAGAACGCCATCTACTTCTGGTGGTGAATCGTTCGCGAGATCGCACGGCGAACATCTTCCTCGCATCATGCCTCGTCCCGCATCACGCCTCGATCGACTACATCGAATAGACCATCATGTCGATCGATGGTAACGGCGCCTCGGTGTCACCGACATCGCCCCGCCGAGGTATAACATGAACACTTCTACGGTGTATTTGTTTCGTATGTTATGAATTTGATAATAGGTGTTCTTTGTTAGCTTGTTCATCGCAAATATGAATACATCATTGTTGAATCACTCATGCTTTTGTATGTCATGTTTTATATGCTGAATTTACGGATTAAAATATGCCAAAATTGACTAAATATTCAACAATCCAAAAACTTGATAGGTCTTTTGGTAGTTGGCTTTCTTTGCGTTGTTAAGCCGCACCCTCCGTTTGATGGTTCAAATTTTAAGAGATGGCGTGCACGTGCGATCCGTGGTTTCTTGCCATGGAATGTTTTCATGTTGCACAAGGCAAGCCCACGAGCCTCTATCTGCGAGGATGAGCGCAAGTTCAATGTAGCGGATAACTTGTTTCGAGTGCACTTATTAACATCTTGTGAGATAACATTGTGGATGTGTACATGCATTTGCCTACGGGCAAAGAGATGTGGAATGCACTTGAGGCAAAGTTCGGAGTTTCGATCTTGGCGGTGGTCAGATGTCATGGAGCGTTCTATGACTACAAGATGGTCGATGACCGTTACGTAGTAGAACAAGCTCATGAGATTCAGCGCCGCAAAGGAGCTTGAGAACAATAAGTGCGAGTTACGGACAAGTTTGTGGTGGCGGTATTATCGCCAAGTTACCACCTTCTTGGTCGGATTTTGCTACCTCTCTAAAACACAAGAGGCGGGAGTTCGGTGTTACCGATCTCATTGGCTCTCTTGGTGTTGAAGAGAAGCGAGGCAAAAGATACTCGTGGTAAGAAAGTTCTTCTTGAGGAGGTTCTAGTGCCAATTTGGTGCAGAAAAAGAACCCTCGGGCTTTCCACAATAAGAAGAAAAATAAGCCTATTGGCAAGCCCAAGACTACTCTGAGTTTAAGAAGAAAAGCAAAGGAAAGGCGCGGCTGCTTTGTGTGCGGTGATTACGCCATTGGGCTAAGGATTGTCCAGATCGCAAGGATAAGCAAAAGAAGTCCGCCAACATGGTTATTAGTGATCTTTGGAGGAACATCGAGTGCGGTAATTATTTACCTACGATTCTTTACGTTTGTCAATCACACGAGTGGTGGGTTGACACTGGTGCTAATATTCATGTGTGTGCTGATATTTCCTTATTTTCATCTTATCAGTCCGTCGAGGTTCCTCCTTGTTGATGGGAAACGGATCGCATGCAGCTGTTAATGGTGTTGGTACGGTCGATCTGAAGTTTACTTCGGGAAAGACCGTGCAGCTGAAGAATGTGCAGCATGTCCCCTCCATAAAGAAGAATCTCGTCAGCGGATCTCTATTGTGTAGGGATGGCTTTAGGCTTGAATTTGAGTCCAATAAATGTGTCGTGTCTAAGTATGGAACATTTGTTGGTAAAGGCTATGAGAGCGGATGCTTGTTCCGCTTTTCTTTGATGGATTTCTATAATAAATTTGTGAACCATGTGTGCAACGATGATGATGAATCTAATGTTTGGCATTCACGACTTTGTCATGTTAATTTTGGGTGTATGACGCGCTTAGCTAATATGAGTTTAATCCCGAAATTCACTTTGGTCAAAGGTTCTAAGTGCTATGCGTGTGTTCAATCGAAACAACCTCTTAAGCCTCACAAGGCGCGAAAAGAGGCGAGGAATTTGGCACCGTTAGAACTCATTCATTCCGATTTGTGCGAGATGAATGGCGTGTTGACTAAAGGTGGGAAGAAATATTTCATGACGCTTATAGATGATTGCACTAGATTTTGCTATGTGTACTTATTGAAAACAAAAGATGAAGCGTTAAATTACTTTAAGATCTATAAAGCTGAGGTAGAAAACCAACTTGAGAGAAAAATCAAGCGGGTAAGGTCTGATCGTGGGGGAGAGTATTTTTCGAATGAGTTTATTTTATTCTGCGAGGAACATGGAATTATTCATGAGAGGACGTCTCCCTATTCTCCCGAATCAAACGGGGTTACCGAAAGAAAGAACCGCACTCTAACTGATTTAGTTAACGCTATGTTAGACACTGCGGGACTTTCTAAGGAATGGTGGGGTGAGGCTATATTGACCGCGTGTCATGTCCTGAATAGAGTTCCTACAAAGAATAAAGAAGTAACACCATTCGAGGAATGGGAAAAGAAGAAATTATCTCTATTATACTTGCGCACTTGGGGATGTTTGGCCAAAGTTAACGTGCCAATTGTCAAGAAGCGCAAACTTGGACCAAAAATCGTAGATTGTGTATTTCTTGGTTATGCTATGCACAGCATGGGTTATAGGTTCTTAATTATAAAAACTGGAGTACCTGACATGTGTGTTGGTACAATTATAGAGTCCAGAGACGCCACATTTTTTGAGAAAGAATTTCGTATGAAATGTGATGTACCTAGCTCATCTAGTCAAGAACCTATAATTTCCCTTGATTCTTTTGTGCCGATAGAACATGCTGAAGAAACACCTATGGAAAATCCTGAGGAGGATAACAATGAGGTTACTCGAAAGAGTAAGAGACAGAGGATTGCAAAGTCCTTTGGTGATGATTTCATTGTATATCTCGTGGATGACACTCCAAGAACCATGGAAGAGGCATATTCTTCTCCTGACGCTGACTATTGGAAGGAAGCAGTACGGAGTGAGATGGACTCTATTATGTCTAATGGAACTTGGGAGGTCGTTGACCGTCCTTATGGGTGTAAACCCGTTGGGATGTAAATGGATTTTCAAGAAAAAGCTTAGGCCTGATGGTACAATTGAAAAGTACAAGGCAAGGCTTGTGGCCAAGGGTTATACCCAGAAAGAAGGCGAGGACTTCTTTGATACTTATTCATCTGTTGCCCGATTGACCACAATTCGAGTACTACTTGCCCTAGCTGCCTCTTATGGTCTGCTCGTTCATCAAATGGACGTAAAGATAGCTTTCCTAAATAGAGAGTTGGAGGAGGAGATTTATATGGATCAGCCAGACGGGTTTGTGGTAGAAGGTCAAGAAGGAAAGGTGTGCAAGTTGTTAAAGTCTTTGTATGGCCTAAAGCAAGCACCTAAGCAGTGGCATGAGAAGTTCGACAGAACTTTGACATTTGCTGGCTTTGTTGTGAATGAAGCCGATAGATGTGTGTACTATCGCTATGGTGGGGGAGAAGGAGTGATCTTGTGCTTGTATGTTGATGACATACTGATTTTTGGGACCAACCTCAATGTGGTTGAGGAGGTCAAGGACTTTCTGTCCAAAAGTTTTGAGATGAAAGATTTGGGAGTGGCTGATGTGATTCTTAACATTAAGCTACTGAGAGGAGGTGATGGTGGGGTTACACTTGTGCAATCTCACTATGTAGAGAAGGTCTTGAGTCGCTTTGGTTATAGTGATTGCAAGCACCTTCTACTCCTTATGATCCTAGTGTGTTATTGAGGAAAAACCGAAGAATAACAAGAGATCAATTAAGATACTCCCAGATCATTAGCTCATTGATGTATTTAGCTAGTGCTACGAGACCTAACATCTCGTTTGCTGTGAGCAAGCTAAGGCGATTTGTTTCAAATCCGGGAGATGATCATTGGCGTGCTCTTGAGAGAGTAATGCGCTATCTAAAAGCAACCGTGAGCTATGGTATTCACTATCTTTGGGTACCCAAAGGTACTTTGGAGGGCTCTGATGATTCAAACCGGATCTCGATCTTGATGACATAAAAGCCACGAGTGGATATGTGTTCACACTTGGAGGTGGTCTTTGTTTCTGGAAGTCTTGCAAGCGGACCATCTTAACGAGGTCAACCATGGAAGCGTAACTCACGGCATTAGACACATAGCTCGTTGAGGCTGAGTGGCTTCGCGAACTCCTTATGGATTTGTCGGTAGTTGAAAAACCAATACTGGCTATCCTGATGAACTGTGATAATCAGACTGTAATTATCAAGGTGAACAGTTCTAAGGACAACATGAAGTCATCTAGGCATGTTAAAAGGCGGTTGAAGTCTGTCGAAAAGTGAAAAACTCGGGTGATAGCATGGACTATGTCGAACGACTAAAAATCTGGCCGACCAATTTACAAAGGGTCTATCACTCACGTAATGTGATAGATAGTGCATCGAGTGAGATGGGTCTGAGACCCACATGAGTCATACCACAGTGGTAACCTGTTCTACGTGATCGGAGATCCCGTGAAGTAGAATGGTGAAACAAGTTGTTAATTGGTCGGGAGGAGAGACCTTCAGGGCCCATTTCTTCAATGATGCACTTCTCTCCTATTCTGTATGGCGGGTTGGTTTTACCTCAATGTGATCCGAGTGGCTTATTTAGAGCGAGATGTCGGCCTACATGACATCTTAGAAGGAACACACCTATATGAGTTCGATTGCTGGTCACGATCTATGAGATTTGGGTGATCTCTAGATACTCATGAATAGGCTTGGAGTATGACTTATACGCTCCAACTAGAGGATGCTTTTGGCGACCTAGTACTAGTAAAGGAACTGGTAAAGCTTGTTCGCACAAAATCACAATTCAAGGCATAGTCCATTGTTCGATTGTGGATGAGTGTAACTCCTTTCCTAGGTGGATGTTCAACTTAACGCTTTCCATCGAAACACCGGTATATCAAACAACGTGAGAACTAAGAACATTTCTCGTGTGCCTTGAAATTTGGTGGGGATTGTTGGATTAATTGGGCTTGGTCCATTTAATTTAGCAATTAATCAAATGAAATTCCTAGGCCCACATGGAAAAAGCTGTTTAGTCCCATATGGAGAGTTGAATGGGAGTTACACCACTTTAAAAGGTGGAACGTGGTAACCCCTTGTGGAATTGGAAAGAGCCAACACACGCGCGCTGCGCTTCGCTCGCTCGCCTCGCCTCGCCACGCCACGCCCGCGCGCGCGTGCGTGCGTCGTGCGTGCGTGTCGTGTGCGTGTGCATCAGCGCGCGTGTCGGTGCGTCGCGCGTTTTCTTTATCTATTCGAAAATCGTAACGCGACCGACTACATTGGCGATGCGGTTCGATTACTAGTGAATTATGGCTGCGATTACTTTGAGTAATAGCTACGATTACTAGTGACTAATGGCTGCGATTACTCGGCTCTTCGTTTTTCTTTTTACAAAACTCTCTCCACTCCATACGGGATGATAAAGGGATTAGTTCGTCTTGTCTTTGTGCTAAGAAATCTCGGTTCGAACTTTACGTGCATAGAGTTACGGCGAGTAGGCCTCGAAACTCCGTCCGTTCGCGTACTGCGGGTAGGCGGGCAATCAAGTTTTGGGGCGCATTGGCGCAATCGCTCAATCTGTGAAGAACGCCATCTACTTCCTGGTGGTGAACTGTTCGCGAGACTGCACGGCGAACATCTTCCTGCATCACGCCTCGTCCTGCATCACGCCTCGATCGACTACATCGAATAGACCATCATGTCGACTGATGGTAACGGCGCCTCCGGTGTCACCGACATCGCCCCGCCGAGGTATAACATGAACACTTCTCTGATGTATTTGTTTCTGTATGTTATGAATTTGATAATAGGTGTTGCTGTTAGCTTGTTCATCAGCAAATATGAATACATCATTGTTGAATCACTCATGCTTTTGTATATCATGTTTTATATGCTGAATTTCTAGATTAAAATATACCGAAAATTGACTAAATATTCAACACAACAAACCAATCCACGAGGAATGGTGTATTAATTGTTTTTCTACTAACATTGCGTCACTCATGGCGGTGATGATGAATTTCCCACACAACCTGCAAGGCCTGCAGCGTCAGGACCGTTGGCATTGGAGGGAACCGGCAAGCTATCTGTAGTAGGCTCTCGACTTCACCCTCCCCGGACGGGGACTTCGGTCTCTGATGACGGCGTTTTCGTCGCTCCGGGCGCCGGCGGCTGCGCAGGCGCGGTCCAGTTCTCCACCTTGAACGCCGACGCTGAGCTGGCCTTCGCCGTCCCGGAGCGCGGCTGGCTGCCGCTGTACGAGTCCTCCATGTCGCCGCTGGAGATCGTGAAGCCAACGGTTGGCGGAGGCGGCGGCACCGTTGTGATCTCTATCACAGGCTTCTTCGCGTTCTGGTCCAACTGGTAGCTTGGAAGGAAGCTTCCCACCACAACCTGACAGAATGACGAGCATAAATATACATCAGATGATTTGCAAGAGCACGCATCAGTCATCATGGACAAGTGACTATAACAGTTAATTCAGGCAGCTTAAAGGTCGGTCACCTGAACAGGACTGGCAGCCACAAGGAGGCCAGCGACTCCACCTCCAATGACACGGCCATCGGTGGCCGCTAAGGAGACGCTCATGCCACCAGATCGGCTTCTCGTTCCACCACTGTCAGTTGGCGTGAATGATCCAGACAGTGAGAGCAGCTCAAAGCGGCCCTGAAGTAACAGAACATCAGTAAGGACTTTGGAGAAACCAGTTCTTTGATACAAAAATGTGCATGGCTATACATATCCATCATTAATCAAAAGATTGAAACACGCATGGTGAAGAGCGAAAACACATAATGCTGCTCGAAATGAAGATTTCACAAGGATTTGTGCAGTTAATGAGTATAGAATGGACGGCTTGTATTACAGATTGAGACTTCATAAGTTTGTCCAAATAGAATACGTACGAAAGTTAAGATAGATTGGAAGGTCACCACTGTCTAAATATATTATAGCAGCCCTATCAAAGGCGCATTTTTTCCACTACTAGGTACTAACCACATACGCCTGACTGTATGAGATGCATACAATATACACATAATTTCCGTGTAACTTCTTCAGAATGGCTTGTTATTAGCTTCCACCAAATTTCCTTGCATTTACCTTTCATCATAGAGATAATAAAAATAATTTTGAACCATGGAAAGGTCCTGATCATGACTTCGCCAAAGTACTCAAGTCAAGCCATATGAATATAATTATATATGGTGTGCCTTTCAATTTGCAGCTCCCTTTTTCTTAATTTGCAACTGCTCTGGATGTGGCAGCAACACTTGCACTTCCACCGAGTAGTATACCCGTACCCTTCTGGGGAAAAGTCAGTAGGCTTCAATAGGGCGATCACTACAATATGCTTTTGAGAATTGCTACTCAGTGTGCAATTTCACAAATCAGTTGTCAGAAATTTGCAAGCCTAGCAGTTTACTCAAGTTGAATTAGTGATATGCCCCTTCACATTCCATTGGACTAGAACACGGTGTTTACCATGATCTTAAATTATTCATTATTGTTATCAATAAGTTGTTCTTGAACTTTCCAATTGAAACTGCAGATGATAAGATAACTGCTGTCTTTACATAATATTGCACCCTACCAGCAGAGAATAGAATTGCTCCACAGAGATCTCTTTAGTTGGTTTTTGTTGTCTTTATGAACTGACCTTGTTTTATGCTGAAGTAAGGCACAGATCACTGGTGATAACTATGGTAAAAAAAGATCCATCAAAGCATACTAGAACAAGGACAATATACTAAAGCAATTACACACCTCATGTGTAATGCTTCTGTTCAGTTTACAAGAACATTTGCTTTACTATTAGCTGCACAGTACCGCTACAAAGCTTACACATGCTAATAGACCTGTTTCCTACATGTTACATATCAATCACATGATCAACATTATATTTATCTAATATTTTTTTCTCTGTAGCACACATGCATTGTTGACAAACAGCATTCTTATTTAGCAGGAGAGGAGTGCAGGACTACAAAATCACCATAAGGCTATGGAGAAGATGGTTTTAGTTTGGGAGTTTCTTTTAGTACCGTGGACTGGAATGGACAATTGATGATCTTAAATCCAAGAATAAGAATAACATACACAAGACCTCTTTTTAAAGGGACAAATACAAAAGAACTTGACACAGTAATATGGCAAGTAATAATCACATATAATCCACTGGATTCTTCAACTCATAAGTGACATGTGGAAACATCAAAAACAAAAGGGAAAAATTATACATGAATATTAGTTTGAAAGTGAAAAATGAGCAAACCTCGTAAGTCACCGTACCACCTAAAGAATCCTGCTGACGCAGCGTAACATTCGAAATAACACCATTGGCAGACAGAATGCAAATTGCCCTTGGACCTTGTTGGGAGAAAGATATGACCTTCATATTAACATCCTGGTATAACAAAAGGAAGTTGTGAAGTGTTAATTATTCATGACAAAAAAGGTATCTGAATTGTACACAAAGATAAATTCAAGATCAAAGGGTGTTAGTGTTCAAGCAAATATAGTAGATAAAGCTATTAAGACTGAATTTTTTATCAAGCAGAAACACTAACAAGTTCAATGGTATCTTACCTCACCAGCAGCAACGTTTAGGATATGAGGTGTAAAGTTTGCACCAGAAGCACATGCTTGCAATTCACCTGTCCATCAATACAAAAGGTTCTCAGCATTGAGGGAGACAATTTTCAGGAGCATATGCACTTCGAATATTCTGCAAGCATTGCTTTTATTAAGCATGGAGGCACACCATTGTCTTTAACCAAATTTCATTTACTGTTAAGGCCTAAACAATGTAAAATTACAAGTAACAATTGACAGCCTTATCAGTTATCATAGAAGCAACAGTTCTATTCAACTAATGCATCGAAAGTAGTGTTTTTCTGCATGCCCAGGTTAATGAGACATGGACGGTGCCCATCTTCATTGTCTTCCCAAATTGACCCTCCTAGAGAAAATTGTGGAGCTATCCTAGCCCAATATCTGAATATCCAGTGTGGAAGTGATCTACTGTAGAAGTGATCAGTGTCATGCTTGGCATCATTTGAAACCACCTTCAAAATACAGATATCACACGAACCCCACGCACGCCATTCTAGTTTCCGAAGCAACTTCACCATCTAGTTTTCTCCAATAGAAGATGCTTCTGTTATTAGTACGAGACCAAATAGTAAACTTAAAAGCACCTCCGGTCAGATGTGGAGACCGCCGAAGATGCAGAAGGACTCAATGAGAAGCATACGAATGACCAAGTGTATTCAACTCAGTGGTCTCCGCATCCGACAACAGCTTCCATGAATCACCATGGCACCATCACCATGTTATCCAAAACATGGCCTTTGCAGTAAACAACACCACAGAAAATTATATTCAAACCTAATAACATCTACAGACATGCAAACCCAGCAGTCTAATAATCAATCATACTAGCTATTTGTAAAACCATAAGTAAACATATACAGCCCTCCAAATCACACTACATCTCATCACATTTGACTCACCAAGCATACAACTTAAACATTGACACCCGAAGGCTCTATTTGAAGCGTTACACCACTCAAAACAGAGTGTCTGCACATAATACATTCCGGTATGACCAGTGTGGCAGTGCCTCTCACTCTCCTCTAGATACTAACTAGGACTATTTGAAGGGAGATGCATACTAGACTTAGGACTTGCATACCAATTCATCAAGTATTGCAGAGCTAGGTTAGTAGGGTGTCTTCTGAAGGCTGAAACCACTTCGTCCTTAACATAGAACACCAGTAGGCAGTACCTGAGTTCTTTTCGATTTATGGTTTCTCTCAAACAAACAAATGGGACTTTCTTCGTCGTCATTTTGAAGTAGCTTATCGGGACAGCATTTTGAAGCGGCTTATCGGCGTTTAGTTCATTCACATCAGCACTCATGTTAGAGAAAAAACTATTAAGTTACAGTTAACCATAAGCAACTATAAAACCGCAGCCATAAAAAACTACTCCTACTTATCTTGTGCTGGTCCAAGCAGAACAGCCATGGCTCAGTTCACCTACCTAGTCACGTAGGCAGTCCCTGTCTCTCTCACCGCCACATGACACCACCCAACTAAGCTCCAACAAAACAGACTGTCTTTAAACTAAAAAAAAGTTGCAAGCTTTTCAACGCAGAATTCCAATCTCAGATCAAAATTACACGAAAGTATGGGAAAATTTCTCAGAATTTAGGAGCAATGCATCTAGCTGAGGCGTGAGGGGGACGTACTGAGCGGCCCGAGCTGCGTCTGGGCAGCGGCCGGCGATGACACGATCAAAGCCGCGGCTGGCGCCGAGCGGCTGACGAACCCCACCAGGCGCCCCCGGCCCCGCTTCATGACGGCCCCCACCGCCGCCGCCGGCGTGTACTGCCCACCGCCGGCGTCGTCCGGCACCGACGCCGAGATCGGCGTCGCTTTCAGCGGCCCCAGCAAGCTCCCGTCCGGCGCGTACTTCCTCGGCCTGCCCCTTTTCCTCTTCACATCACCTCTCCCAGCCGCCGCCGAGGCCGCCAACGCAGCAGGAGCCGCAGGTGCAGGCTGAGAGCTAGCCGGCGGCGTTGGCACCGTCTCCGGCGCCGGCTGCGCAGCCACAGCCGGCGGAGCCGCCGTGGTCTCCATCGTTCTCTCCAGGCTAAACGCTATCTCTCACCTGATCGGGCCGTGACCATCAGAGACCGCTCTGCTTCTTCCACGGGTGCGATCAAGAAGCACCAAGAAATTCGAACTCGAACTTCCAAACCACAATTCAAAGTTGAAAACTTGGAGTGCAGACTCAGAAGCAACCGGCGCAGTTCTCCGGCGAGCCGGCAGCCGGTTTCCGGCGATGAATTCAAGAACAGGAGATAGGAGAGAGGGAAGGCGAGGGAGGAAGAGATGGGAACTATAGAGAGGAAAAAAAGGGATTGATTGGTTTTTAATCTAAACAAGGAGAAATTTTTGGCAAATGGGTGGAATTATTATTATTATTTGGTTTGTTTGGTTTGGTGATTGGGTTAAATTAGCGATGTTTTTTAAGGAGGAAAATTAATGGTGGGGCTTATTGTTTAATTGTTTTCTTGTATTGTTTCGTCTAGGTGGATATTTTTTTAATCTAGGTGGTGCTAATTTCGAAACATTCGGTGTGACAGGGAATTAGTTTATGTTTTTTGGGTATTTTTGTGGCAAAGTCCTATTCACTATCAGAAATTAGAGTTTGGAGAAGGATTTTGTGGTGTTCGAATCCTTCCCGCTTTTGTCTACCTAGGCCGCAGTGCTTGTCTGAAAGAGAGCTTTGTAAAACATACCAGTCAATTTTCAGGTATTGCACAGATTTTACTACAAGTATTTGACAAAGACATTCTCAATTTAGCTTCCATCTTCTTTTTTTTACTATTTATTAATTTTATCTTTTTCTGATTTTTGATTTTTTAGGCTTTTTGTCTTTTTTTTTCCTCGTATTCTTTTATATTATCCATGATGAGTTAACATGTTTTTTCTATTTTTAAAAATTTTAAATTAATTATATCAAATAAGCCAACTCAACTACAGTAAAAAAATAAACCAGTTATAGTAAAAAAAAGTCATAAGTCAGCGCAATTCTGAACACTCAAAAACATGTTATACTTTTTTAAAACATTACAAGCACCATATTCATGTGGCCGGTCTTAATGTTTATCAAATGAGTGGCTAAAGTAAAAGAAATCAAGATCACGCGTAAGAAGGTCGTATCTTTGCATTTAGTATGGAAAAACAGGCCTAAATGTGGTTGTACGTTCTGAAACGGCGTACACCTGGATGTAATTGTAAGTAATAACATGTGTTATTTGCTTGAGCCAATTAATGACTTCCTGTATGTTAATATACAGGATTAGTTGGAACATAGGAATTTTGCAAGAAACAATTTCAATTTTGGTACAAATATGGGAAATTCACATATTCAAAACGAGGCCTTATTTATAAACTTGTTCATGAACTATAAATACTTGGTTCAAATTATCTCCTTTTTATTCCCAGAGAGGAAACAAGTTTTTTAAAAAAATAGTGAATGTGAACATTACTAGTAACTTACAACACATTAGAACTGGGCATGGATGATATAATACCAAAGTTTGGTACTACTATTTGTGCATTTTAGTCTGACTCAACCCTATCGATCAGAACAAAGATTTGGGTCGCAACTCCGCTGTCATTACAGTCCAGTCTAAAATGAATTGGCATGCATGATTTGCAATTGTACAGACATGCAGGCGTGCTTTTGCAAAAGTGTTTATTATATTGCCGTTTCTTTTTCGAAGGTTATTTTATAACCTCCCCCACGACGCAAACATTAAGAAAATGCGAGTAAAGGGTAGATGTGGAAAGCAAAGTACGACTTTGAAGTTTTAAACTAAAATTCTGCAAATTTTTTATATCGAAATCTCATCGGTGGAAAAGGGCCTCTCGCCCACTATTGAACTACTTATTGTTCGACCTGAAAAAATATATTAAATGAACCTTTTGTAAAGTAGAAAACAACCATGGTCATGCATGATATATCGAATTTTCCTATCACAAAAATGATGCTCAAATGCATGGTAAAAAAAACACGATAGAGTTAAAATCCTTTCCTTTTCCCCTACAAAAGAAATATCATTTCCTTTTCCTATCCAAATTCGACCATATTATCTAGCTACTAGCTAAAGTCAATTACTTGGTTCTGACTACAAGATATATCATTAAGGCAGCTGGATATGATGATCGATATTATTATTCTCACAAGATATATCATTAAGCTTGGATCGATGATAACACCTTGAAATAAATATACAATTGAACTTTGCACATGAAATGTCAGTACATGCCAAACCAGATATAGCCCAAGTGGCAGTGCATTAGATTATCCGAAATGAAGACTATGTTCAGTTCTCACAAATATTTTTTCGACTGTTCAAACCTATCAACTCTCCCGTGGTCTGGTCTAAAAAAGAAGAGCCCATTTAAGCTGAATACTAATTAAAATATGCTAGGACCAATACAAATTAACAAGTCAACACAAAGCCAGATTCTTCGAGAGCAATTTTCCCATACACTTATGGAATGTTTGAAACTAGGGAATTTACAGCAATCCCGTGGGAATTGTATTGTTTTCTACGAATATGCGCAATTTGTAACAAAGAAACATGCCGCTTTGCCTTTGTGAGAAGCAATAAGTCTCATGCCCTTTTATTTCTAAGAATATTCGGAGCACAAACCATAGTGATTTTGTTTTAACCCAAATGTGTAGTCATTTGCTTTGTCATATTACATACTTGAAGTTTTCAAATTTTCGCCATATCTAGCACTGAAATAACCGTATAGGAAGTGTATTAGCAAAAATAACCTTTCTGCTATCTAGTGAACAGGTGGCAGCGCAATGGGGCGGTCGCGTTGCCCTGCCATCCCATGGGCGGATGGGTAGATGGCAGGAGGGCCTACTGCGTGGTGGTGAGATGGCACGTGATTAGGCCGGCTAATTAACCGGCATAATCACCTGCCATTTTTTAATTTTATGTAAAATTTATGTGAATTTTTAATATAGCAAATAAGATTAAATTTTTTTGAACATTTATGTGTAGCCTTCGGATACAACGTAGTTGACCGTATAATTTTTTTTGTAATTTTATGCACTATCAATGTTGCACAAAAATTCGTATGATTTTAATATCTATAGAAGTTATTACATATAGCAAACGAGATTCAAAAATTATAGAATTTTATGTAAAGCTTCCGATACTCTCATAGTAATTGTATAAATGTTTTAGAAATTTTATGTACTCCAAATTTGTCATGTTAATGTAATCATGAAATTAAATTACTTGTAGTACAACATCGCTAATTTCATGATTAAATTAATATGAATTAACATGATAAATTTAAAGTATATAAAATTTCCAAAAACATTGTACAATTACTACGAGTGTCAGAAGCTTCACATAAAATTTCGTAATTTGTGAAGCTCGTTTGCTATATGTAACAGTTTCTACAAATATCAAAATTATATAAATTTTTTAGCAATATTCATAGTAGATAAAATTACAAAAAAATTACACAGTCAACTATGTTATGTCCGGAGGCTGCACATAAATTTTTATAATTTTTGAGCTCATTTGCTATATTACAAAATTTGCACAAATTTTAAATAAAAATAAAAAATAGCAGGTGATTAGGTCAGCTAATTAGCCGGCGTAATCACCTGTCGTCTCACCGCTGGGCGGCAGGCGCCACACATTCACCCCCTACGCGTTGCCGCGCCGCCCACCGGACGGCAAAAACGCTAATACGCTTTGTATACGGTTATTTTTGTAATTATAGTGCCAAACAGTGTTAAATGTGGCGAAAATTCGAAGTTTTCGCCAAGTAGAAGATCTTGTATACATGTATTATTAGTTTATAATATTTTTTGACAATAGTTTACAACGTATTTGAGAAGAGTGTAGAAGCACTTACTTAATTACGACTTCCAAAGTATTCACTTGCATTTGGGTCCATTTCATTGTGGCCATATTATATTATTAGCACGCCATAAGAAGTATGTTGTTATGGAGACATAATTTGACCGAATTATTTTTTTAGGGGGGACACATTTTGACCGATATGATATGATATACAGGACAAGATTATGGCATCTTATTTGACAAGAAATATAGATTTGTGTAATCTAATGTAAATATACAAGGCAGCTTTAGTGTGACGTTGGTGTTAATAGAATTATGATATTTACGGTGGAAGTTATATCGATGGCGTGCTATTGTTGCCATGCTGCTACGTTTTTAAATTATAGATTTGTATCAGATTAATCCAAGCTACCTCTAGGCTTGGATGAGAGATCAGAGATGAATGGTACGCACGGAGTGATGGGACTAAAGATTTGTGCATGGCTACTAACAACATAACGATCAATAAAATAAAATAAAATGACAATATTTTCTATGAGATTTCTTAAAAGGGGAAGAAAAAAAAAAGCTGTTCTTACACTTGTACCGAAAGAAAATGCAATTTTAAAAGAAGCTCATTTTACTTTGTTGAATTTGATGGCCTTAACATCCGATCACACGTGGTCGTATTCCACGTGTCATCCTTTGAGTACTTCAATGGAACGCAAATTGGGCCTCCCATGAAGAATTTGTTTGGGCTGGCCTGGTGGCAGCTACGCTAATTCCTGAAGACGGACGATACTGGAATGAACACACGTGGGCCCAGCCCAGGTTCCACTCCGCGCGCTTATCTTTATACACGCGCATGTGGCGCGAGTGGAATGCTAAATTAGGGGTCAGAAGTGGCCTGAAGAAGACGTAGGGGCCAAGTTAGCAAATTCGCAAGCGTAGGGGCCAAGTTGGCAAATGTAGCTAGTCCAAGCAGAACTTTGTCACGGATGTATGTGTGAGGTAACTGGCTGTGGGCCCCGGAGAGCTTCATTAGCTGAAATATATTTTATTTTGTAATTCTTTGAGGCAAAAGAAATCCAA
This sequence comes from Melocanna baccifera, assembly GCA_036346265.1. Taxonomy (NCBI): domain Eukaryota; kingdom Viridiplantae; phylum Streptophyta; class Magnoliopsida; order Poales; family Poaceae; genus Melocanna; species Melocanna baccifera. The sequence goes on from CM070679.1 coordinate 35,625,872, forward strand.
CCAGATCTTCCTGCCCCTGGTTTCTAGCTATGTATGTGTGCGTGCGTAACACGTGCTCTATCTTGGCCTTGTTGCGTTTTTATAATTTGTTTCGGCCATACTTGTTAACTAGCTACATAGGCGCGGCGTTACGCCGTGTTAGCCACCATGTGTATCGAAATAAAATGGGCAAAAATTCGTAGTAAAAGAAAAACGTAGGGGTTTTTTTTTGTAAAAAATCGAGAGCCTTTCCACAATAAAAGGAAAGTGGAGGGGTTTTTTCGTAAAAAACAGATATATTTTTAAAAGAACCGAGGGTCTGTACGTAATTTTCGGAAACCACGAGTCGTTATCAACGAAAAAAAGTGTAGGGATTTTTTGCAAAAATCCAGAGATCTATTCATAAGAACCGAAGACTTATACGTAATTACTAAAACTATAGGAGCTATTTTGCAAAATTCGCCACGTTCGCAGGGGAGGATGCGTGGGCACGGTCGGAGGCCAGGGAGTCCCCCTCCTCTAACATACGAATTGTGATTGCTCGTAGTCTCTGTGACACCAAGGTTGGCCCCCTAGAATTGAATTACTAGCTACATAGGCGTGACGTCACGCCGCGCCAGCCACCGTATGTACCAAAATAAAAGGGGCAAAAATTCGCAGCAAAAGAAAAGCGTATGAGTTTTTTTGTAAAAAATCGAGGGCCTTTTCACAATAAAAGGAAAATGGAGGGGTTTTTTCATAAAAAATAGGGACATTTTTAAAAGAACCGATGGCATGTATGTAATTTTTGGAAACCGTGGGTCGTTATCAACGAAAAAAGTGTAGGATTTTTTTGTAAAAATTCAGGGACATATTCATAAGAACCGAAGACCTATACGTAATTATTAAAACTATAGGGGCTATTTTGCAAAATCCACCACGTCCGCAGGGGAGGACGCATGGGCACGGTCGGAGGCCAGGGAGTCCCCCTCCTCTAATATACGAATGATTTTGTTCCGGTGGCCATTCCAATTTAGCGTTTGGAACAGAAGGTTTCAGTACCAGAGTATTTCGGTGTGCCGTACCGGCCTATGCTATTTTTGAAGATTATATGTGCATATATAACCCAGTTTAAGGCTCAGTTCTTTTTAGTTTATGGTTTTCCTCAAACAAACAAATAAATGGAACGACTTCTCTGTTGTTGTTTCAAAGCGGTTTATCAAAATAATTTTTTTGGTGCAGCTTATTATCATTCGGTGTATTCACACAAACGCTTGTACTAGAGTTAAAAAAACCATAAGCCACAGCCGAAAAAAAAACTCCACCCTAACTAAAATAGAGTTAAGCCAGGGCCTAAAAGGAAATATTCCTCAGGTGGAAGGTTGTATACATTAACGCTAATAAATCTAATGGCCCACATGTAAATTTGCCAAGCAAGCCAACGGAAGAACCCTAGTCGACCATAGCGTCGGCGACCTTCATCTCCACTCAAATTCGACGGCTGCTACATTACCACCTCCAATAATCCCTATGACCGTACCTCTCCATCAAGATCTCATTAGCTCACCGTCTTCTTCACCATCTCCGATGAACCGCCGTCGTGCACCACCACCTACAGATCAGAGGTACGCTACCAAGCACCATATTCTTTCTCCTTGGCCTACAAGACTCCACTGCCACCCCATCTATCTTCTTCACATTTTCCTGGTACCAAAATGGATGGAACACAAACTCTGCCCGGAATGGCAGGAATCGAGGTGGTTCGTGCACGCGACGTCTCTGGCCAATCGATCTCCATTGAAGGCACTGGATCTAATCACGGCAAATTTATAATTAAGCACCCGTCAATTGGACCTGTGAGTTGTGACGCTGCCAATTTTGCTATAACCCCCTAGCCGTCCTCATCCCCTCCCATCTCCTCTCCAATCCTGCAGGATCAATATGAGTCGAATAATGGATAGAGCAAATAATTGGATCAATATTAATGGCATCTAAGTGAAATTCTGGGATGAGAGCTTGCACTCAACAGTCAAGTTAAAGTTGTAACCAACTAAAAAATGACAGTGGGCCTGTTCGGCTGGGCACAAGCCGGCCGGCTTTTGACTTCTGCTAGAGTACTTGACTTTCAATCGAAGTATTTTTTTAAGATGGGGTCTACAAGTTAATTGTCGTACACGTTAAAAGACTAATATCTGTACCATCAAAAATCGTAAGCGATAATATCTCTTTTCGCAATCTCTGTCGCAAATAGCCAAAAAGCCATCAGCTACAGCCAAAAAGCCATCAGCCACAGCCAAAAAGAACAGGCCCAGTCCAGTGTAGTTTGTAGCATAGATGTCCACTTTGAAATACAATGCTTACGTAGACCAAATGCAAAAAAAATTAGAATAAAATGGGCAGAGAATAGAATCTTAAAATCTTTTTATAATTGATTTGGGTCATGTTTAATGCCTCGACAACATTTCTCCTCAACCTCAACTAGCAAAACCAGGATGGCGTTGGCGACGAGCTTCTGCGATGGCGTTGGCTTCTCAGGTACTATAGCGATTTTGTCCTTTTCTTTTGTTTTTTGTGTTTTGTTTTTTTCCGTATTCTTTTGCATTGTCTGTGATAGGTTAACATGTTGCTTTTTATTTTTACATTTTTAAATTTAATTATGCCTAATAAGCCAACTTAGTTACAGTAAAAATTCAGCCAAAAAATCAAAAATCATCGCTATTCCGAACACCCCATAGCTGTTAGCCCCCTCAGCCCAACTAGCAACACCGTTAAGTGATTTAAGTACTAGAATTACACATTGAGCAACTATTCCAACTCTCCGTCTCTCTCCTACTTTTTTTTAAAAAATAAATATTCGTGCAAACTCTTTTTTTAGGGGGTGATCGGAATAGCGATGGCTTTTGGCTTTTAGCTGAAAAAACACTGTAGCTGGCTGAAAAAACACTGTAGCTGAGTTAGTGGATAGTGTAGTGAATAGTGAAAAAAAAGCTGAAGCTAGAAGCTGAAGCCGAAACGATCACCCTCTTAGATTGTGAGCACAATAAAGATGCAACATGCATAAACACATATTTATATATTTATATAAATGTGTCCAATATATACACCAAAATAAAGTAGAGGCTCTAAAACATCACAGAACGACCACTGAAAGCACATAGAGAGAGCAAACCTACACAACTCGTGCCGACATCATCAAAGCCACATTAGCTACTGAAGCCCACCCATCACCGTCCGATCTCAATCGAACGGTTCAAATCACACACGTCACCTCTCGCCCTATATTAGTAGTTTCCGCTCGCAGGAGCCCTTTACACGCTCGTCTCGTGCTCGCCAAGGCCGCACCACCCCCCAATCCCTCTATTGACCGCAAGGTGTTCGACGCTTCGACCGCGCGCCGCCATGGCCTCCATCTCCGCCGCCGCCAAGGCCTCCGCCGCCTTCGCCCACAAGGTTCACCCCCCTCGCGCCTCCTCTCTCCTCACCTCGCCCCCCTCCCTGAACGCTTGCTGACCCCTTCCTTGCCTTGCGCCCCCTGTCGCAGAAGGAGCTCGCCGCGGCGCCGCCGACGCAGCAGCAGAACGCGAACGCAAGACGCCGGCGCGCGCGTCCCGGCCGAGTCCGCGCCGTCGCCACGCCAGCCCAAGCGCCGCGGATCCCAGCCTCCACTGGCTCGGTACGCTTCTGAATCCCGAACTGGAACGCCCCTGCTGTCGTTGTCGATTTATTGCTGTACAGATGCGGATGCGCCTCTTGTTCTGTTCGGTTCAGGTGAAGAGCGCGATGACGATGACGGAGAAGATCCTGGCGCGGGCGTCGGAGCGCGCGAGCCTGGAGCCTGGGGAGAACGTGTGGGTGGACGTCGACGTGCTGATGACGCACGACGTCTGCGGCCCGGGCACCATTGGGATCTTCAAGCGGGAGTTTGGGGAGGACGCCAAGGTGTGGGACCGCGAGAAGGTCGTCATCATCCCGGACCACTATATCTTCACCAGTGACGAGCGAGCAAATCGGAATGTTGATATCCTGAGGGATTTCTGTATGGAGCAGAAGATCAAGTACTTCTACGATATCAAGGACCTGACCGATTTCAGAGTATACCTATGGATTTCCTTATCGATTCATTCAATTGGTTGCTTGTTTGTCTCATATCAGACCTGTTTTTATGTTCCTTTTAAAGAAAAAAATATTTTTGTTCAAAAATATTTACATTTTTGAGTTGTTTGCAGGCAAATCCAGACTACAAAGGTGTTTGCCACATTGCGCTTGCCCAAGAAGGTCACTGCCGACCAGGCGAGGTACTTTTACTTTACTGACTATACTAACTGCTAAGGTCTAAATACATGATTGCCATAGAGGATTAATCTGCTCCAATTGTTGTATAGGTTCTCCTTGGTACTGATTCTCATACATGCAATGCTGGAGCCTTTGGTCAATTTGCAACTGGAATTGGAAACACCGATGCAGGTTTTGTGATGGGCACTGGGAAGGCTCTTCTCAAGGTATGCAAAATGTTCTCATTACTTGCAAATAGAATTTGAATATCAGTCTTACAGTAAAAAAGGGCAAAGACATATGTTACAGCAAAAAAAGGGCAAAGACATATGTTACAGTAAAAAAGGGCAAAGACATGTTTGTTGAGTATATGTGAAGTTGCGGTTCTATATCTCATTGATGTGTCAGGAGTTTTGGATTTGTTTTTGTACGTGATGATGAGACTTTAGCAACCCACAGGCTTTCTACAAATAGTCGAATATGAAAACTCAAGATAGACATCTGACAGGAGTAGTAAAAAGGTTCTTTTCCATTATTGTACACTCTTTGTGCTTCCCACATTTTTGAAAACTATTTTCTTAATGTGTGAAATAATGGCCTTTGGACATGCTATCTCTTTGTCATATGGTGGAGACATTTTGTTACCTCTGGAAAAAACAAAACGGTGTTTTGATCTGTTAAACTTATTTTCAGGTTCCTCCAACTATCAGGTTCATATTAGACGGAGAAATGCCACCTTATTTACTGGCGAAGGATCTGATTTTGCAAGTAAGCCTACAAAATAGTCATTTTTATGCTAAAATTGTTTTTTTTCATGGTTTTCTTGTTGTAATCGAGATGTCCCATCCTTGGTAATTGCTGTTTACAGATTATTGGCGAGATATCTGTATCTGGTGCAACATACAAATCAATGGAGTTTGTTGGATCAACTGTAGAAAGTCTAAATGTGTGTTCCATGCTCATAACTAGCTTAATTAATCGCTATACCATGTAAAATTGAACTTAGTTTTTGACACTGGCTAGATGGAAGAGCGAATGACACTGTGCAACATGGTTATTGAAGCTGGTGGAAAGAATGGCGTTGTTCCTGCCGATGAAACTACATTTAAGTACCTTGAGGTATAGAACTAGCCTCTGAAATGTAATATTAGAGCTGAGGCAATATGTTTTTCTTTTCAAAGTAAAATTTCCAATAACTTTGAGATAAATGAGTGAGCAAAGCAATTTACAATAACTAGTTTCTAATATTTTACATCATGATAATTGTGGCATCTTATCTGTCATCCTGGTACACTGCAGGGGAGGACATCGCTCGAATACGAACCTGTCTACAGTGATGCTCAGGCCAGGTGATTATAGTCTGTCCCTGCTCTTCTTGTCCTTTGTATCATGTTATATATACACATAATTCAGTCAACTTGTTAGTCAACTTTGAACTTAATGAATAAAAGGATTCATGCTAGCTATTCAGCTAGTCTATTATAGAACTGGGTGTTTTTTAAAACAATTTCTGGACAAACGGTTTGGTGTGGACTGTTGATCTTTTTTTAATAGAAATGGCTTTCTACTAGGGTGTCAAGACCTTATGACAATGGGAAGTTGAAAAACCTTGTATAGTCAGTTTATAATCACTACAGTTCACTGCTTTCACAGTGAAGAACATATCGTAGTAACAAAATCAATGTTAATCACATTTCAGTAAACTATGCTCTTGAGCTTCTTCTGCTCCAGTCATTTATGGAAAATACTACACATAAATTTGCATATTGATTAATTAAACTAAAAAGAAGGATCTCATAATACTATGTGCAGGGCATTAAAAGAACTTTGAAATAACTTGTTCTTTACTATTTGTTGTCTTCAGCTGATCACAATGGTTTGCTTGGTATGGACATGATTTGGCTACTACTAGGAGCTTCTCAATAGGAGACGCCATTTGCGAAATTTAGGCTGTCCTTGTGCATTTATACGCTATCCTTCCTGTATGGTAGATAGATATATAAGCCTATGTAAACGAACTATGGTCCATGTTTTCAGATGTCTTGTGTTTTAAAGTTGACTATGCATATATACAAGAATCAGAATGTTGTTGTCTAGTGTTTTCCTTCGAGATTTGCCATCCTGTATTTTCTTGTGTCGTGTTATCAATTGTGATATGGAATATGCACAAGCTGTTGATTTCTTTTGTTCTTTTATTTGATTGACTTTGTTTTCAGATTTGTTAGTGACTACCGGTTTGATGTATCCAAATTGGAGCCAATAGTTGCCAAGGTTTGTTGATGTAGTCTTTTGCAATCTCTATATCCTTTTTGTTGATTTTCTTATATAAAAAATTCCAAGTTGTAATCTCCGTGAACCTGCAGCCACATTCGCCGGACAACCGTGCTCTAGCAAGAGAATGCAAAGATGTGATGATTGACCGAGTCTATATTGGTTCTTGCACTGGTGGTAAGACTGAGGACTTCTTTGCTGCTGCGAAGGTGTTCTTAGCTTCGGTAAGACGCTTGCAACCTATCTTCTAGTAGCATGGTTAAATATAGTCAGGATTGTTTTGTTTATTTATGTGTGTTGGTAGACACTGAGATACCTGCTATGTATCTTGAAACTTGTAGAGTATGATCATGCCAATGGTTGTGTACTTGTATCAATTGTGTCAGCTTCTTATGTTGCCTCTGCATATCATGAAGTTAAAATAGAAAGTGTTGCAGTTTGTGTAACTAAGCCTGGTAGTGGACTACCAAAGCTTGGCATGGACTGCTAGTATCGCTATCATGACAGGTTCAATAGGTTCAGATGCACTGGAAGTTGGGTTGAACCTTGTTTTAGAATTAATTGGGCAGTTGGTTGGGTTAGTGACTTACGTGTTTTTAGGTTCTGACTCTAAAAACTAAAATGGACCAGGTTTGGGTTCACCTCATTGGCCCCTTTACATGGACAACTGAAATTAATGCTGAAAACAAATAGTCGTTTCATATAGGCACAATTAGAATATGCAAAACTTTGAAGGCCAAAAGGGTTGATGTGCTTTGGAGTATATGTATAAGGATCAAACTAAGTTGGGCTTTGGTTGGAGTTTAGTATGGTCGAGTTGTGAGCAAGGTTTTGAGTTCATTGAAGAGGGTGAGGTTACGATTTTGCTCATTACTATGATTTATGCGTCTGCCTCACCGTAAAAGACTTCCAGCTTGATTGACTCTCCTGTAACTGAATGAAACAAAGTATTGCTATTACTACTTGCTGAAGCATCTTGAGCCATCCTATTCCTTTAATTGTTCTTTGTACATAAACCTAAATATACTTCTGTGACATGTTGCAGTAATACTCGAATCACACGACTCCATGATTACCTGACTTGCTACAAATTGTTTCCTTAATACAGGGCAAAAAGGTCAAAGTTCCCACTTTTCTTGTGCCTGCGACGCAAAAGGTGAAAATTTGCAGTAAAAATATGCTGGAAAAAAATCATCTTGCAGTTTGAATTTTCTGAAAATAATGTTAAATCTTTGTAGGTGTGGATGGACATATATAGCCTCCCTGTACCAGGATCTGGTGGCAAAACTTGCTCCCAGATATTTGAAGAGGCTGGTTGTGATACACCAGCTAGCCCTAATTGTGGTGCTTGTTTGGGTGGTCCTCGTGATACATATGCACGCATGAATGAACCTAAGGCAAGTATCTTATGAAAATTTCCAAACATTTCTGTAAAATAGACATGCTACTGGATATACAAATAGAACAAAGCTTCCATGATTTTACGTTTACCCAAAGCGGCAAAGTATCTTATTCTAAAAAGATAAGATATTCAATCTTTAACCCCAACCAAATTTTATCTTGTTCTAAAAAGATAACATATTCAATCTTGAATCCCAACCAAATTTCTGCCGTCTTAAAAATAACATTTCTTAAACTGCCATATTTTTTACATTATTGGCTGGCTGCCTGCCATCTCACTTAGGCTGATTACGGGTCTGGAATTGCTAGTTCAAGCCACTGTGTGCTCTAGGTTGCTATTCACACGGTTGTTTGGTAAAATTTATGGCTAGGAGCACTAAGCGAACATGCCCCCTTAGTAGGTTTGTGCTCCTCAGCAGGCAGTAACACTGCATCCTTTTGTTTGGGGATGCACTTGTTTGCATGAGTACACGCTAGCACTTATTGGATGTCCATGGCAGCTGCAACTGCAAATGCTGTGTAACATTTGTCATGGATTCAGGGAGAAGTCCTTAGCGTGTAAAGGGAAACGTTGTGTGCGCTCTGCAATCGTATCTTGTTAACGCGAGTGGTTTTGGTGTATGTATTTGGATGCAGGTCTGCGTGTCGACGACGAACAGGAACTTCCCGGGCAGGATGGGGCACAAGGAAGGGGAGATCTACCTGGCTTCCCCCTACACCGCGGCCGCTTCGGCCTTGACTGGATATGTCACGGACCCCAGGGACTTCCTGGTGTGATTTTGAAACGCCGGCAGCCATTGCATCGCGCCTTGTTCTGCACTCCTACTGCTGTCTTTTTTCGGGTTATATAAACTGTAGCTTTCCTTGGACGTTCAAATGTATGGTTTTGCTTAGTAGCACTTGTGTAATCGGATGTTCAAATGTATGGTTTTGCCTGAATGTTACATGCAATGTCAATGGTTTCTTTCCAGAATTACCGACGAACAGTCCCCCCCCCCCCTTCTCCACTGATTCACCATGAGCTAAGCTAGGGGTTAATTTCCTATGGTTTTTGAATTAGAGTACCCATTTTAGGCCTGCATTGTGGCTATCGAGCTTGATACACCAGCAACTGTGCTTCACCAACCGGATCTGTCCTCCGTCGTCGCGGGGCCCCACCTCGACGGCCACAGAGGGCCCACCTCTGTTCTAGTACATCACAATTTGAAGCTAGTATGCTCCATCTTTTTCACCTTTTGGTCCACCCATTTAGTTTTTTGAACGTAGAATATATTTATACGTCTCCTAATCGTTGTATTAACCACCTCTCTTAACTTGTTAACCACCTCTCTTAAGTCGCGAAGCGATGAGGTGCATTTCGCAAGCTGGGCCTAAGGAAAGCATGAGTGACTGGTCGTGGGCTTTTAGTTGGCAGACGAAATGAGGCCCAGTCATTTAAGCTTTTGCTTTCTTGTGTTTTTCTTAGCCTTTTTTATTTGAGAAATACTAGAAAATAGTATACCGTTGTACCAATCCGCCGTTGAATTTGATCACCTTTGGCTGCCGGTGCCATCCTCCTTCTTCAACTTTGGCGCCGCCCTTCCACCCCTTCTTCAACTCTAGCATCATCCTCCCCTTCTCCTTCACCTTCAACTCCGGATCTACCAACGATGGGTTCACCATGGCCCCCTAGACATAGAAGGAGGCTAGAGATGCGGTGGTCTGGTGGTGGACGATGGTGGAGGGTGGTGACGGAGGGAGACACGACGATGATACACACTGAATATTAGGTTGGGCTGAGTGGTAGCGGTGGGGAAGATGGCGACGCGACCAGGCGGCGAGGTCACCGCCAGCTGCCGGTAATAGAGGAGGGGTGTGGAGCTACTTCGGTGCCTGAGAAGGGGGGAGGGGGAGTGGCAGTGTCGATTCAAAAGAAGAGAGAGGGAGGGAAGGGGGAGCGGCGGCAGAGGGGGGCTATGCCGTCGGGATGACATCCCGATGGTATAGCGTGTGGTAGTAGTTCTCCCTTATTTTAGCCTCATGTTAGGAAGGAGTTGATAAGTATTTTTAGCCTTGTGATGCATGTAACTTAAGGATGTTTGAGTCGCCTCCCTTCTCCCCCATTGTGCCACGACCAACGTGAAGCCACGCAAACCACATTGCAGCTTGGAAGAATGACGAAGGAGATGAGAGATTTGGTGGAAAAATTATGGAAAAATGCAACTCAAGGTCCAGGAGCCCTAGAACCAAGACCGACCCTTCGAGTCGCCCCGGAATCGAAGAGGTCCGCGACGCCGAATAACGAAACCCCAACCAACGCGCACAACTTCAGCTAGCTGGCTGTCCCTTGACTTGAGACATATGGATGCGCGTTGCACCAACTTAATAAACAGTTAACAGATGCTTTGCACTGAGAACCCCAAAGTACGAAACTTTATTTCAGTAGAACTCATCACTCACCATCATTAGAAAATTTTCATGGCAAAACATATGTATGATCACCCATTCTTTTCTGTCCTTTGGTGAGTGCGAAGTTTGCGACCGTCCAATGAGTGATATGAGTTGAGGGCAAGCTAGAAAAGGATCTGTGACAGTGTAAGCCCGTTTAGCTAGTTCTTTGGATGTAACTCTCGACCATTACAGGTTGACATATAATGGATGGTACTTCAGGTGAAGAAGAGCTTTTTTTTTTTTTGAGGGAATGAAGAAGAGCTTGAAGTAGTTACTGCACAAGGCACTGCTCTTCTCTCTTACATGTACAACTAGTATCTGTACTGTGCAGAGTTGGGGTCAAACTCCAGCAAGTTCACATTATACATATTGGTATTTGGTTGGTTGGATGGAACATGATAGGATTGGTTATGGTAATTTTCTTTATGGAGTGATGATAATACCCTTTTACTTTTACTTTTCCTTTCTTCATTATCTTCTATCGCTAGTTTTTTCTTCTCTCTATTCTTTCATTTTTCCTCCATAGCCACTGCATCCCCTCCCTCTCTGTGCTGACGTGCCTCCCACTGCATCCCGACTGGCTCCGGCACCTCCCACTGCGCCCCTAATCGATTGCGCTGCCTCTCGCCGCCATTCCCCCGACCAGATTGCCTGTGGTTGTCGTCTTCCCTATCGGCTCTAGCTCTGGCAGTGGCAGTCGCGTCCCTCCCACCACGTCGCTCCAGCGGTGGTGACCATGTCCCTCTCACCGCGTGGCTCCTACAGTGGCTACCGCGACCCTCCCATCGCATGGCTCTAACACCTTCCCAACCAAATCCTACAGTGGCCATCTGCCTCCAGCCGCTCTCGTCACCTCCCTCACCAACATTGGCCAACGAGGTGATGATCGCATCAATCACGTGCAGTCACATGAGCTGTGTGAGCGAAGTGAGATGATATCATCTAAAAAAATTTGGTTGCACTGAGCTGTCCCAAATAAAATGAAAATATTTCCTTAAATAGGACAATCCCATTCCATCTTATCCTGCCTCATCCCAGCAACCAGGACGATTTTGTCCCATCTCACTTCATGCTAGAACCAAAATCGTTCTTAGTGGATGTTTTGGCCAATGGCCACTGCTCTCCTCCTACTCAAGGTTACACACTCACATTCTACGTGGCGTCTTGCGGTTGGTTCGTTGGTGAGGAGATTTGGGGCCCCCACAGGAATCGACACGCGCTACCCTCGACCTCTCCCCCCAAATCCCCTAATCGCTTGGGGGCTCAGCCCTCCACGTCCCTGCACCGGGTCCATAGGCCCCCGCTCACATGGCCCAATGACCAATGGTCCCTTGCGTCTTGACCTTTTTGTCGAGCAAAAAAAAAGCACGTATGTTGGAAAGTGAGTGTTAGGAAATTTATGAGACTAGTTTTTTTATTGGGTGGTGTTTGCCTGGACTTGAGTTAATGGTGATTAGTCAATTAGTCATGGAGTATAATACACAATGAAGAGGGGTTGCTGAGTTCACGAAAACATACAAATCTCAAGCGTGTTAAACATTCTTCGATTTCAACATTTTGGTTCTGTTTCAAACGGTTTCAGTTTTTTCTTCTAAATTTTGGTCTTTTAGACTTTTTTGGTTTTTTTTCTTTATGTTTTTGTATTGTCTTAAAAGATATAGCGGTATTTTTTAATTTTTCCAAAATTTTTTGCTATTTTTTTCTTTTTTTATTCGCAAAAGGCTAACAACCGCTATAGTGCTTTTGCAACTAGCCGCAATACATACAAAAAGCCAACAACCCTAGCTTATAAGTTCTTTTGAGCAGGTCCAAAGCTAGCCCTTAGGCTCTATGGATGTTTAGGAGTGTTTGGATATAGGCAAATAAGGGGTGAGCATGAGATTGAGATATGATGTGGGATAAATCTATCTCTCTATTTCTCAATCCAACGGATAAATTTATCTCACATCATATCCTAATCCTATTCTCACATCTCATTTCCCTATATCCAAATGGCCTCTTAAGGAACAAATAGCATGAGAACATAACACTTATGAAAATGACTCCTCAATATTGATCAATTAAAACAATGTGATAAGCATAATAGTATTAGTCAACCAACACCTTAACAAAAACTATTAATTAATTCTCCTAAGCAATAAAAAATTGATCACCCACCCTTGCTTTGTTATGTTATCACATCACCTCATCTCAAGTACCATTCATTAGTCTTTTATTGAAAGAAAACACACATTCACCTCCCCAAAGACCCAAACACCTCAAGAAAAGAAAGGAAAAAAAAAAGAAAAGGGTTGAGAGTCTATGCACCATGTTCACAGCCCAATGACCCCATCCCTACTCGCACCGCACACCTTTCCTTCCCAAAAGAAACAAAAGAGGAAAAAAAAATCGAGTCTTTAATCCTCTCGGCCACAAAGCTCATTCCTTCCTTCTTCCCTCCCTTACCCCCAGTACCCAGAACCGCCACCGCCTCCGGCTCCGTCACCGATGGGGTACGTGCTGTCGGCGGTGGCGAGGGTCCTTGAGCAGCCGACGGCGTGGGGCGCGGCCTGCGAGATGGCGCTCCTCGCGGGGCCGCTCTGGGCCGCGGCGCTCCTTGGCCTCCTGCTAGGCTGGGCCTGGCGCCCTCGCTGGGCCGCCGGCCTTGTCTCCACCGCCGACCGCCACCCCGCGCCGCCCTTTGCCACGCTCGAGTTCTGGAGGGCCCAGCTCCCCGCCCGCCTCCGCGCCCCTCTCGGCTACTACGCCGGCGCCGACACCACCGCCGCGGCGCAGCAGCAGCAGGAGGAGGAGGCCCCCCTGCAAGGGTATGTAGGCTCGCGACATGTTTGGTGGGGGTTGTGGTCAAAGCCGTGTTCTTTAGTGAATTTCGTGTGTGAAATTGGAGTGGTCTTTGACGACGGAAAGCTTGAACCTGGTGGTGCTTGGCTTGGCAGGTCGTCGGAGATGGCGAACGAGGAGCTGGCGGTGGGGAAGGATGACCTGGTGAACCTCTGGAGGCTGGTGGAGGGCAGGGACGGCGGCCCGGCCTGGATCAACATGATGGAGAAGGACCTGCCCACCATGACCTACCAGGCATGGAGGAGGGATCCCCAGGTGAATGACACTTTTTAGTTCTTTTCTGCTTGTTGATGTGAAGTGGTGCATGCTAATTTGCTCACTAGTTCTCAAACTATATCTCGACGCAATTAGACTGGACCTCCGCAATACCAGAGCAGTACTATCTTTGAGAACGCAACTCCGGATGAAGTGAGGGACTTCTTTGGGGACGATGAGTTCCGGATGTCCAACAAGTGGGATGATATGCTTATTTACCATAAGACGTTGGAAGGGTGTCAGACAACCGGGACGATGAAAGTGCATTGGGTCCGAAAGGTAGATAGGGCCTTGAGATAGTGAATTTACTTCAAGTTCTGTCTGGTTTCAATTCATGCTTATGTTTTTGCTCTCTTGCTCTCGTAGTTCCCCTTCTTCTGTAGTGACAGGGAGTACATAATTGCTCGTCGGATATGGAAATTGGGAGGCACATACTATTGTGTTACAAAGGTAAAACAGACTCAGAAACATACCACATGTTATTCATTTATGATGCTTCTTTTATTTTGGGGGTTGAGCGTGGGGGCTATAGGAGACTTATGCTTGATCCGTAGCATAATAGCATATGATGTTCCTGGCAAACATTATGTACATTGCACTTATATTACTGCAATGTCCAATAACACAAAAAAAAAACTTCCTTGAATAAATTTTGATCTGGAGTCTTGCTGCTTTAACATTTATGCAACAAATCGATGATGTTGACAAAGAGCTGTGTTGTAGCTCTTCATCCAATTCAGTTCAGAATAGTCACAGCTAGGTGAACTTATTGCTTTTGCTGACTGCACAATGGCACTTTTTCTGCGTTACCCGATAATGAGAGGTCACTTATTGGAAGTTCAGCTGTTGTTTCTCAAGCGTGATGATATTTTTTTTTAATACTATGTTTATCTAATGATCCTGACCCGAGACCACTTCTCCATCCTTGGAGTACACTTACTAGGACAGACTTCTAACATCATTGAAGTCTTGACGTTAATGTTGAGTTTGACAGAGGGAAGTCTCCAATTCTTCTTCTTTTCATTATTATTCCTTTGAAAGCAAACCATGAAGGTAACCTTCGTGAGCATTAAGTTATATTTAATCGGGATAACCACTCAATACAAAGCAAGGAGGGTCTAGGAAGTAATTGGTACGTCAATGCCGAACTTAGAAATATGTCAAATGTCAGTTCTGGTTATAGTTTAAATACATGATATGCTCTTCAGCTTTCCATCATCTCAATAAAGAACATGTTTGCAAGTACCTGTGGATTTAAATTCAATACCTGGGCCACATTTCATAAACCATGTTTTCTATTTTGGCCTGGGTTCACTCCTGATATAACAAAAAAAAACTAAATTCAATATTTGTTGGGCTTTTTTAGAAAATTCTACACACCATCATTTTCCTGTAATTGCATGCCATGTCATATGACCTTTTTGTTATCTGGTATTCCATTTCTATCTTGTCTTCTGTAATTCTGTTTGTCCATAGTTTTTTTTCCTACAACTCGGACCTCTTTTTTTATTCTTGCATCCTTCACTCTTATGTCTGTACTCTACAAATGGTATTCTCACTTCTGCTTCTTCACTGTACATCCCATTACCTTCTTTTCCTGCTAGCCAACTTTTCAGTCTTTGATCAATTGATATGATGATTTTTTGAGCTATAACTTCATCAAACTACCTATTCTATATGGATGATGGTTCCCTCTTAGTTGCTATAGTAGTTTTTTTAGGTCTATGCATAATGAATTAAACTAAGAAGCAATTATGTAGTTCCGATTTCCCTAAAACGAATTATGTGGGTGTGGTGGAAACTGATGCATGAAGTGGTTCAGTACTCAGTAGGATGTTTCGTTTACATCAACCCCAAGGTAAAAGGACTTCATTTGAATTTTGAGGGGAAAACATCAGGGGTAAAAGAACTTGTTAATGATCGGTATTCTTGACTCTCTTGAGGCAAGTTCACCTTGCATGAAGCGAATCAATAGAATGTGTCTATGAGGTTAATTGATTATAGAGATTGCTTACATTGTATACTCTTTCTCTGTGTATTGATGTAACATGATGCAGGGCGTGCCATGTTCATCCATCCCACGGCGCAACAAACCTCGTAGAGTGGATTTGTATTATTCAAGCTGGTGCATCCGTGCAGGTAAGCCGCTTTCCTTAATTATGTTTGCATTTGAGCAGCAAGATGTGAAATTAAAACCATTCGAGTTATAAGGAGGCTGAAGAAAAGGACTACCTATGCATAAAAGAAGTGGATGAAAAGATCTCTTTCTCTCTCTTTCTTTGTGGCAACTCAAAAAATTCTTTTGTTTGTTCTTAAACAGTGGAATCAAGAAGAGCGAGCAGTGGATTGATGGCCTGTGAGGTTCTCTTGTTCCACCATGAGGACATGGGTATCCCTTATGAGATTGCAAAGATTGGCATTCGGCAGGGAATGTGGGGATGTGTAAAGAGAATTGAACCCGGACTTCGAGCCTATCAGAAAGCCAGGACTGATGGGGAGCCATTGTCTCAGAGTGCCTTGATGGCACAGATCAACACCAAGGTTGGTGACAATTTTGTTCGAGCATTGGAATCCAACAGTGATCAATCAGATATTGTGGAAGCAGAAGAGAAACCTGCGAAAAACCACGTAGCGAGGTTTCTTGTGCTTGGTGGGGCTGTGGCTCTGGCTTGTACCCTTGACCAAGGGCTCTTGACAAAGGCTCTCATCTTTGGTGTTGCGAGAAAATTCGTGGGGCAGAGGAAGACATTGTAGTATCTGATCTTTCTCACAATCCACCGAGCCAATTTGCTTATTGGATTCACCCTGATACACGTGATCTGGCTTACTGTTGCACATGCCATTGAGAGCAGACGAAGGGCATTGATGTATATATGCTGCCGGCTGTTGGATGATGAGAGGGGGAGAGGCAATGGAGCAAACTTTGTACTTCACATTTGGAAAAGGAATTCCATCTGTATATAAATTGGCCTTTGTTTCACGTTATCTTCAATGTGAACTAAATCAGAGGACCGTGCATATAAATCAGAGGACTGTATATAAATAGGGCTTGTACCTTCTACTCCCTCATTCTCTCTATTCTCTCTCTTCCTCTCTCCGCACGCGCCCCTGAACCCCGTGCATGGTGATGGCCATGAGCCCAGCCATCTCGTCCCAGGCATCGGTGCCATCGGATCCTATTGTCACCGTCGACTTCGGATGTGGAGGCGGTGGAGGACATGGGGTCGAAGGCGGTGAGCTTGGAGAGCTAGAGGAGGCTTTAGGGGACCTCGTTGGAGTTGGAGCGGAGGAAGTTGGCGAGGTCGGAGCCGACCTAGGAGAGGACCACAGCGAAACGCCGGCAGCAGTGGCGGTATAGGCTGTAGCCTGCGGCGGCGGCAGCAAGGAGAAGGTGGCGGTGAGCGCGTCCATCGAGCGAGAGTAGGAGGGGAGGAGCGGTGTTCTTCGATATGCAATATTTTGATTTCATGTATGCAACATTTCGATTTTATGTATATAATATTTGTATTTCATGTGTGTAATATTTTAATTTTATATATACAATATTTTGATTTCATGTGTGTAACATTGATATTCTTATCAATTTTTTTGTTGCATATATGGCCAAAAAAAATATTGCACACATGGCTAAAAGATATTGCAACCGAGCATGCAGACCTAGCGCCTGGATCAGACGTTGGGGCGTTAGCAAATCCCAAATCTGGCACCAAAGCAACTTCCCTCAGATATAATGGATAGAAGCCCTAGTCGGATTCAAGTGATGGCATAGAACAATGTTGTTGTTAGGAATAGTCCTACATTGGTTATGGAAAAGAAAAAAAATCATAACATATAGGTGTGAGGGAGACCCCACGTATTGGACTAGTGATTTGGAGGGTGAATACCCAATATCACTTATAAATGTGTTGCTCTGTGGGTTTAGTTGTGTTCAACCCATATGGACTTGTGGTCTGGGGAGTAAACCTGTTGGACCTAGGCATGCGGTTAGGGTCCAATCTAACAATTGGTATCAGAGCGCAGGAGGCTAACATCTCCTTAGATCTCATTGTTGCAGAAGTGCCCAACTAATATGTAAAAAGGAAATTGTTAGGAATAGTTTCACATTGGTTGTAGAAAAGAAAAAAAGTATAATTTATAAGTGTGAGGAAAACTCCACTTATTAGACTAGTTTTTTAGGGGGAGAAGTTCCAATACTACTTATAAGTGTGTTACTCTATGGGTTTAGTTGTGTTCAGCCTATTTGAACTTATAGCCTAAGGAGTAAACCCGGTTGGACTTAGTAGCCGTAGTAGTACACGTTGCATTCATCACACATGTATGCATATAGAGAGGAAAAATACATTCTACTCTCGGGTATAGTTATTTTCACCTCTGATATACCACATAAGTAAATTTAAAATACTATCTTTTGGCTACACTGTGATACACATGAAAAAATTACAAAATAATCCATAGTTTGTAGCATATTTTATAAATACCTTCATATTCAAATGCATAAATTCAACCCAAATTTATGTGTTTTTTAAATATCAGTTTTAGGATATATACACTCATCTAATTCACATAAAGCATATACCTTTGAAAAATATACTCGATTTCAAAGTTTTAAATGAATTTAAATCACATGCTTTGCTGATTTATATATAATCAGCATATACCTACATTCAAATTATCGTAAAAAAGGCAACTATAATTCAAATTTGAGTTCAAATTTGTTTGAACTAGTTAGTAAACTAGTTAAACTCGATATCTAAAAAATTCTAATATTTTTTGCACATGAAATATATGAAAAATACTTATTTTAGATCATGATACCTAGGCACCATGGTGTTCCAATTAATTATACTACGTACGTATGTATATATGTATATACGTACATACGTATATATGTATCAACCATGCATGCAAACACGTAGCATGACAACATATGGGTGGGTTCGTTTCCACTCAGGCTTTGGCCTTTTGACTTGCTGCTACAGTAACTAACTTTCAAACGATATGTTTTTTCAAGGCGGGGTCTACAGGTAGATTGTAGTATACAATGTACCGAGTTCAGCTGAAACCGCGGGGTCTACAACGATTGAAAATGAAACCGCGGCTGACTGGCGTAGATCTAACTAGTGGGGAGTCAAGGCGGCAGGCCAGAGGTCGGTAGTGGTCGATTTGGACCGAGAGCCAGAGACGGCAGCAACGAGGAAGAACCGGGGAAGCTGTGAAGTAGAGGCACGAGCTGGAAGGGGAAACACCCAGGTGAATGGTGGCATCCCGCCATGAGGACGGCGACCCATCGAATGGGGACCAGCGGAAGGGGCGACGCTGCACGATGGCAAGGAAGTATTGGGGGAGGATAGTCACACCCACATGAGAGAGATAAGGGGAAGGAAATGGACCAAAAGTAATGGGCCTGGCCAGGATGTAAGTATGTATACATGTATATATGAATACATACACACATACGTGAGGGTATGTGGGTATATAAGTAAATGTATACATATACATATATATAATCATGCATAGGCAGTACTCAGCCAACAATACCAAGGTATCAAATACACTAAATTGATAAGCCCACATACTCTAACATCGATAAAATAACAACGAACGACAGGTACAAGACAAAATGCAATTGTAAATACCGTGACCAGTTTAATTGACCAAAGACTCGTCATTGGGACACATCGACATAGCATATCTTTTATATTTCTATAAATTAAATCGTAGCCTACGTATTAAATGTAGGAGACGATCCGAGTTAAGAGAAAGAACTCCACCTGAATGCATCTTAAACTAGGAACTACTACTAGATTCTAGGAAAGCATGCCTTTGATCATTTTGATCTAAGTATTTTCGCTAAAACAAATTATTTCTCTACTAAGATAAAAGCACCAATTGCATCAAATGGGTTTGTATTTAATTCGAATGAATGCTGTGAATGTGATGAATGGTGATTTAGCGGGCTCAACTGATAGGGCAGTTGGCCTACGATTAAATATCTAGTGGGCAGATGACACCTTTGGGAAGGTGTAGAGAGGAAGGTTAAGACTCTCTACATATAGAAATATAAGGACTTACTCGCTTTCACTCATATAATGGGACGTATTTGTCGTATCGACCATGACCCCATCTTAGACAGATAGAACCAGTATATCATGCTATTATACACTCCACAATAGGTATGTAGACTATCTGGGGAATTTCACGAGTGGGTCTCAATTGGACTTAGGGCCATAAAAGATAAGCCTAGCACCTATATTTAGCGCAGTGGAGTATTAGGTGAAGGTGCGTCCGACCTGACCAACAACTAAAGATACCCTAGTCCAATGAAGGTATAATATACGAAAATAGAGAGAAAAGTTATATACTCTGATTTAGGTATCGTATCTAAGAAAATACAAAGGACCATTCACAATAAAAATTAGAGTAGCTATGGGTAAAATGATATAGACCTGCGCAGTGCTATATAAACCATGAATTTATGTATGTTTCTTGGATTGAAGGCTACGGAAACCAAATGGTGATTTTATCTTGTCGGGCAAGTGATCGTATATATCTAAATTTAAAATATGAAATCTTCTCCAACATAAAAACACTTATTTTTGAGATGATGTGAGATGAGATAGGATCTATTGAGATGTTGATTAATATTCATAAAGTTGCATATTTGCTATTAATGCTTGCTTAACCTTGCTATTATTCTCCCTTGTTTAAATACTAGTCAGTCCAGAATTCCACTCGGTACAGACGATGCCTACCCAGAGAGTAGCTGTGCCGAGTGAGATAGAGTTGACTCTGAGTACTAGTCAGTTTTATTTTATTAGTGATTCCAGGATAGTGATAAACTGCTCGCTAACAGTAACAGGAACACCCTCTTAAAAAAAACAGCAACAGGAAAGGAGCAACATCACGCTTAATGCAAAACGAAATGTCCCCTTCGTTATTCCCGGTATCGATATAACTAAAACAAGCAGAAATCACTCAAAAAAACCTAAATATGGGTCTGATGCATTTCAAGTAGAGAGCATCTCACATTCTCACCTTTAGTCCATTCCAAGCAGGATGTGAAGCGGATTATCATGCAGCGAGTGAATTGCATACAACAAACGTCTGCACTAGACTCTTTCCCGTGGATGGTTTGGAATTGGATGGATCCCCCAGGAAATGGAATCCATTGACCTGGAAAGTTCAAATTTCAATGGTCCATCCCACTTAACCGCAGGTTCGCAATGGCATGGATTGGGAGTATACTCCAGGAACACTTTGGTTTCAGAAACAAAATGGGAATTCATGTGGTAATCGTAATACACATGGTAGGGGATTTTCTTCACGAACCTATGTTACAGCAACAGCATGGAGTAGCAAGATAAACCAAATCAGCAGTTGTACTGGTAAATTAATCTCTGCCATCGAACACCTCAGAAGTTTATTTACATTATTATTGGCTCGCTCAAATTTTACCAACAAGTGCAGAACTACCTAGCGGAGGCAACTGAAAAGATACAAAAGATGAAAAGAAAAAATGGGGGAGGAAACAGAACAAGACATTACACAAAATTACCTACTAGGATCGAGATTTGATCCCAGGTTGACCCAACCTTTTCTGTAGCTTCACACCTCTAGACAAATCTTAAAATGTGTGCTATAATCAACAGCTCCTTTCACTTCGAGAACCAAAAAAAGGAACACTGCACAAAACAATGAGCAAATTCTTCTAGATGGAATCTTTGTTTAACACATCTACATGGAATCTAAGCCTTGCCTTTCCTTTTAGCATCAAATGCCTGCATTAATTTCAATTCAGACATCAAAATTGAACAAAGATTTAACATAGAACCACATATCTACACAGATAATCAAAGGTTTAACATCAGAAATGCCCTATACAAGAGATACCTTATTCTGGAAAGTTCTTATGACCAATACAATTAGATCGCGTAACCTACAGAAGTATTCACTTAATCAGATCTATGATTTTTACCCTTTTGTCAACCAAAAATGCATTAAACAGAAGGTAAGTGAGAAGGTAAGGTAGCAGTTGGCACCTAACATCGTTATCCTCATTATTTGGCTCCGTTATTCCCTGTGTATTAAATGGTAGATTTACACCCCCAGAACTTACTAAAACAAACTGAGTAGTTCGTCCATTGGGAATTTTTGTCTGCCAAGAAGAAATCAATATAGCAAGATCAAATAATATATGTAAGGCACCATGCTTCAGCGATCATAAATACTAAGACAACCAATGTACATGCAGGAGAATATACCTGTAGAAGTGATGAATATTTCTCTCCAATCACAACTTTATCCGTTTGTTTGAACTTAATTTGATAGCCAGTTCGTCTAAGCAGCAATATGGCCTGTACCCATTCATCATCAGAATACCCCTGCTGTGTCAAAGGAGGTAGAAATCAGCCTCAACAGTTGGATAGTGTTTAATCAAACCTTTATTTTCTCATGTGTAAAAAATGTGCATTACACCAGTGCTGCGGAATCACCAAAATTGCAGTCAGTCAACTAACTTGGTGTAGGTAGAATGAGTTAAGGTGACCTTTCAATCCCATCTCAACAAAATCACAAATCATAAAACGTCAAATGTTAACATTTGTGCTCCGACTAGAAGAACCAGCTGATTGCCACGTGTACAGGAGCTCCCCAGAATGAATTTCAATTCATAACAGAGAAACCTCAAAAAGTGGAGGCTACTGTAGTTCTTTTGCCAAATAAGTACCATACTAACAGTCCAAAAGGTTTGTCCCAATTGTGTTTTATTCAAGAATAGATGCAGAGCATATTCTATAAAGGAAAAAATTCAATTACACGAACAAAAGAAATAAAACAAGCACAGTGCATGTGATGCCACTTTGCTTGACATCCTTCTACTATAAGGAGTCCCCTCAGTCAAACCGAGCAATTGTTTTAAATCTAAACTTCTAATTCAAGAAGCTAGAAAGACAGGGACCATGTCTTCAACTTGAAGTGCTAACTCAGTAGTTCATCAAAGACACAAAATAAAACAATAGTAAATTGTAAACATGGATGATCACAGGTTTACAGCTACGTTAACAATAATGCAAAGCTTGTCAAATATGATAGTATCTTAAAGAAGCCTTCCAAGTGAACATTCTGTTATCTTCAAAGGATCTCATACATTACTTACAGTTAAGACAGATTTAAGACATACCAGGACAGAAACATCAAAGTCAACACTCCCCCTCGAAATACACATATCAATGTCTTTCTGCATCTCTGGATCTGCAGAATATAGAACAAAACCTGGATAATTCTACGAAATCAATAGAGTGGAGGTGAAATGCAAGTTATGCTAACAGTAGTACACTAAATTAAACGGGGGAAAACTTAGGGAAAAGGGTGTACACTGTACCTCAGCATTTCACAGGCACAAAGGGTCATTTGTGGTGAAATACACCTAATGCTTATTTTAAAATCATTATTTCTAGAGAACCCAAAGAACCAAAACCTCTTATTAAGTTATTATGACTATGTGTGACAAGCTATGGAAGTAAGCTAACTAATTTTGTTTAGGGTTAGGGTTTCTGGTTGGCCGCCGCCGCCAGAACACTCTCTCCTTTTCCCGCCTCCTGCCTTCCCTCCCACGCCATGTCGCTGCTCCAGTTCGTTGAGATCCGGCCGAACCACCAGATCTGGCCGCCCAGAAATCGCCGCCGCCACCCAGAACGCCTTTAGTTCGGGTCGCCGCCGCCCGGGCCGCCTAGATCGGACTCGAGTAGCCAAGATCCGGCCGTCATCTGACCGGGTTGCCGCCGTCCGGATCTGGTGGGGACGGGCGGATCCGGCGCAGAGGAGGCCGGATCCGGGCGGCAAGACCGGTTGCGGCCGGATCCGAGGCGGCGGCGGCGGATCCGGCGGCGGCAGCACGCACGGCGCGCGACGGCGAGAGCCGGCAAAGAATCGAGACCAACGACGCGACAAGCACTGGAGACAACGGATGCGGCCAGATCAGCAGTGGAGACAACTGGATCTGACGACGGGCCGGGATACCAGGAAGCGACGGCGGCCGGTGGCGAGCAGCGACGGCCGCCCCCGGGAGTGGAGACACTCCTCCCGGGGGCAGCGCAGCGGAACTTTTTTTTTTAGCTGGAGGTGGGCAGGTGAGCTAGATCTACCTTGCTCTGATACCATGTAAGACTGAATAGATGATATATTGCAATAGCCCATAGGGTATATATATATAGTACAAAGAGGACACAAGGACACAAATCCTAGACATATGGGAAAAGACCTAAATACCCTTAACACTTACCACAGGTAATCTTGTTCTGATTGTTAGCAAACTCCCTCACCAATTCACCCTACAATCAAGAGGAGCAACTCATCAAACTCAAAATCTCAAATAAGAACACTGCAGGTGGAATTAATTCAAAACTGCCAGCATAAGACATTTATGTATCAGTGGTGAACATAATTCCATTTCGAATCCATGTATTGGAAAAAATTGCAAGTACATTCCTATGATCGAGATGATAAATATGCCTCTCTGCAAGCTCAAAAAGAACCATGGTGAAAAGTAGCGTGTGCACTTCTTGCACGAACTATGATTCATATAAAATGAAAGACCAAGAAATACACAGCTAAACAGGCTTTTGTAAATAAGTCAGATGCCAATAGGCTGATGCCCAGATGAAATCAAGAAATAGCTTTTAAAAATTTGGGTTGTACTTTGGAAGCTGTTCAGCAGGCTACGGTTCACACACTGATGCAACAAATGATGAAACGAAAACAACATAACAAAATTAGCCTATTAGGACACCAAGAGAGTTACAATACACAAACTAGTTTATAACAATGGAAGATAGAGAGTTAACACGTAGTTGAGATGAAAACGGATGTAGGGAATACCAATAACAAGAGAAGCCACCAATGCTTCACCAAAATTTGAGGGTGGCAAATTTTCAAGAAAAGGGCAGGTTCAAATTAAAATAGTAGTAAAAAATTGAATATTTCTAGTCCCAAGATCGAGCTGGCTACAAGGCCAGCATTTCAATAACTAAATACAAAAGAGGACAAATGTCCCTCCAAAGTTAGTTTGATTTATTTTGAGTAAATTGCACTTTACCCCAGGTATTTTAGCAGAGATGGAAAAAAACATGTTTAGCCAATTAACCCCAATTCAAAGAAAAATATGCTTAAAAAACTCACTTCCATTTTTCCGCTATTTCCAACAGAATACTGCAAATGGGTCCCAATTGTCACTGGGAGAAAGAATATTGTCCTAGGTGGGTCCCAGGACCAATTTTTTTCTGTCAAAAATAGCATTTCTACTTCCTCCATTATCAAACAAATGGTGTTTTATAATGTATTTAGTAACTTTCCAGACATAACCATTGACATATTAATATATGAAAAGAAACTTAGATTGACCACATGAAAATAACAATATGGGCATGTAGTTTACAACAGATGAAAATAACCATATGATCATGAATAACCTGGCGGCCATTATCATCCATAGGTGTGCAGTCTACAGAAAGAACAGTGCCAACATCATCTGCAGTAACCACATAGTCATACATTGTAGCACCTGAATTGCAAAATATATAGAACTAGTCAGTAAAAAATTAAATTGTCTTCAAACATTATCACATGGGAATGGGATGTAGGACAGATTCCCTTCTTTACCTTCAATAGATTGCCTGATGCCATTTTCAAGATAGCGAACCCACTAAAAAAACATCTCCGTATGAGAGGTTTTATTTGCAGAATTTGACAATTAACATCAAAGATAAAGAATCACAATCAGGAGTCAGAGCACAAAATACCTGGAAATTGCAAAGGGTAGTACCATTCGTAGGGAAACCACATGCTGTTAATGTAAAACCTGGTATAGGCTCACCGACAATTTGAAACCCCTCAATACCAGGTGACGGATCACCTAGATTAGATGTATATATATCAATACATATGATCTGGAATCTTTTCTAGTCGAGCAATTAACACTTTATTTACCATCAGCTGAGTACTCTTGATTATCATGCCTATAGAACTGCGAGTCACCATCTAATCTAACTTCTCTAGGACCAGCATTTTCTTCAAAATAATTAGAGTTATCCCTGAAAGGAAGTACCAAGCAAGAAACAGATGTCAACATCTTTTCATGTCGAAGCCAGATTTGACTGGACAGATAATAACTGCGGTTCGTAACACAATTTCAAAAGCGAAACTGGGAACATGAAAATACTTATGAAAAGTAGATCCGTTGTATAATTGTTCAGCATGTCGATCATTTGGATCTTGACCATACTGACGAAGAGTGTTCCTATCTCCATCCTGTAATTAAGAATCGGTCATGCATGGAGTTACAATATGAGACAAGCTAACTACAGGACCAAGCTATCATACCATATTATAAGATGAGGAAGGTTCATTTCTTGATGGAGTTGCTTGTTGATGATTGGGATTATATATGTCTCCAGGTTGAGCTATATCGCCTAAACTGTCCTGAATCAGTATAATCAACTGAGTGTCTCAAATTAATAATAACAATTTTAGAGATATCATTATAACTAGTAACAGGCTTCCATGATATATAAGGTAAAAAGGCTGTTGTAAACTGTAATTAAAGACAACAACTACCCACAGCCATGCGGAGCGGAGCTGTGCACAAGCTATTCAATAGACCAACATACTTCAGTAAGCATTTGTTTAAATGAAAGTGGTACTGACTGTATTATGCCCTTTTATGCCAAGCTGAAAAAAGGCACCACTTTGACGTAATTCCCAAGCATGTGAATTATCTAGCAATCTTGGTGTATGCATGTCCGCACATGTCAATGTCATGTATGTTGGTACACAAGGTAACTACTGTTAGATGAGGCCAAACAGCATGGCTTGAAGGAGAAAGCGCTAAGAGAATGAGGGCGCTCGGTAGAGGGGGAGAGGAGCTCAGCCAGAGAGAGAGATTCACTCAGCTGAGGCATGGAGAGGAGTTTCTTAATTCATTCTTTGCTTCCTTCCTAATGATAACAATCGACCACCTTATATAGAGGTGGTAGACCCTAAAGGATAGAAACAAACACAAAAGATAGCAAATAACCAAAAGGAAATAACAAACATGGAAACTAATCATCCTAATCCCTAAATTAGCGCCGGCTGTCATATGTTCTACAGCAACAGAGCGGTACTGTTCATGTGCAGTATTTTCTGCCCGTGACAGTCAAGGAGCTGCAATGCCCACATACACACGCAAAATCCATGTACACCAATGTCCAATAGAGGAGCTACATGAAGTTGTGGGGTTGCAGGATAGCAGGATACCGTTGGTCATTTGCAAAATATTTCACTCGTCGAGAAACTTGGATGTAAGTCCAAAATATTTTTTCTCGAACACGCAGGAGAGCTGCGTATCATTATATTAAGAAGAAGAATAAAAATGGATATACAGACACACACAGACAACCCCGAGTTGGCCAGGCATACCCAGCCTACTCACAACAGCAAGCTAAGACCAAATACGTCTGAGGCCTTTAGCCCCTGCCAAACACCACATTTGTGCCTCCTCCCTAATCTCTTGCACTAAAGCGCTAGAATTAGGAGGAGAGCCTTCAAAAACACATCTATTCCTATGCTTCCAAAGCCACCAAACCACCAGCATAACTAAAGAGCTAAAACCCTTTTTGTGCTGCTTATGAAGATGCAGCAGAACATGGCGCCACCAAGCAATTAGACTAGAATCAGTGGGTCCAGGGGTATGGTGCTGCATGCCAACAATAGATAAAATTGTGAACCACACTGTTCTTGAGAACACACAGGTGGTGAGCAGATGCTGGATGTTCTCATCCTCTTGGTCACACAGTGGGCATTTTTCAGGATGATCTAGTCCACGACGCGCCAAACGGTCGGCGGTCCAGCAACGATTGAGCTAGGCCAACCAAGTGAAAAATTTGCATCGAGGAGGGGCCCATGACTTCCATATCTCTTTCCAAGGCTCAAATTCAATAGCCCCCACAAAGAAACGCCGATAGGCTGATTTGGTGGAGAACTCGCCCGACGGTGAAGGGGCCCAAGTGTGCTGATCGTCCACTCCGGGGGCAAGGTTCACCTCGGCTAACAGGTCCCATAACTGAAAGTACTCCAATAGCGCCACGGAGGACAAACCACCATCAATATCGCGGATCCATGTGTTGCCAGAAAGGGCCTCCTGCACAGTTCTGCGCCTTGCAATTCTTCTCTTCACTTGCTTACACAAGGATGGCGCGAGCTCAGGCAAGGATTTACCATGTAACCATCTGTCACACCAAAAAAGTGTTCGACAGCCATTACCTACAACTGAGATGACTGAGATAGCGAACAAAGCAACCGAATTAGGATGCACTTGGATGTCAAAAACAGCCCATGGACGATCAGGTTGTGTCTTCGTAGCCATAGCCATCTCATCCTCAGGGCCCAACCAAGCACTTCTAAGTCAAGTATCCCCAGCCCACCAAGATCAAATGGCCTCTTTACTTTCTCCCAAGCAACAAGGCAATGTCCACCGTTCACTTCCTTGCGACCTTTCCACAGAAAAGCTCTTCGAATCTTGTCAATGGACTTGATGGCCCATTTGGGAAATTCCAAAGCAATGAACTGATAAATAGGTAGTGCAGTGAGAACTGCCCGAACAAGAGTGGCCCTCCCAGCCGGATGCATCATTGCTGCTTTCCACCCAGGCAGCTTATTAGCTATCTTATCGATGATTGCGTAGAAATCAGCCTTGGACAACTTTTTAAAGGACAAAGGAAGCCCGAGATACTTGCAAGGGAAAGCTTGTACTTTACAAGGGATGGAAGCTTGAACTACCTCCATATCCTGCTCTTGGCATTGGATTGGGCTAACTGAGCATTTACTGATATTGGTTACTAACCCTGCTGCTTCACCGAAGATGCGGAGGATTTCCTTAATCATTTCCATATCTTCCACACAAGGCCGCAAGAACAGTACCACATCATCTGCATAGAGCGAAACCCGTTGGCTTGAACCTTGCGAGAGGAGGGGCTGTAGCAGGCCCTCATCACTTGCCTTGTTGATAAGGGCACTAAGCACATCCATGACAATAATGAATAACATTGGGGACAAGGGATCCCCTTGTCGCAACCCCCGTTGATGGTAGATTACTTCTCCTGGCACTCCATTTACAAGCACTCTAGTAGACGAAGTCCTCAAAAGCTTGGATAGAATGTTGCACCAAATAGGACCGAACCCCAAGTGCCTCATAACCTGTAACAAGAAAGCCCAAGAGACCGAGTCGAAGGCCTTAGAAATATCCAATTTAAGGAGAACTCGGGGTTCCTTTTGCTTGTGGAACATTTTTGCCGTTTGTTGGACCAGCAAGAAATTGTCATGAATGCACCTTCCTTTAACAAAGGCACTCGTTGGGAGAGACCAAAAGTTTTAATTTAGGAGCCAACTCATGGCCATCGCTTTAGTGATCAATTTGGCAAAACTGCACTAAACTTATTGGTCGATAGTCCTTCACCCAATGCATCCGGAGTTTTGGGCAAGAAAGTAATGTAAGTTGAATTGAGCAGAACAATCAAGACATCTCCTGCAACACCGGTTAAGTGCAGCCACCAGATCCACCTTGATGATATTCCAGCAACACTTATAGAAGCGGCCCGTATATCCATCGGGTCCGGGTGCCTTATCCAAAGGGAGAGATTTAAGTGTTGCCCAAATTTCCTCTTCAGAAAACAGCATCTCTAATGAAGACAAGTCATGAGGGCCCTGGTAGAAGGATTGTAGATTCAGCGTACAATCCCGCTGGGATACTGAACCAAGCAGATTAGAGTAGAAATCCCATGCAGCCTCTTGCTTATCAACTTGACCCGTAATAATGTTGTCCCCCACCTTGACCTTGGCCATAAAGTTCTTCCTCTTTCTGTACCTAGCTTGCTGGTGAAAGAAGGAAGTATTTGCATCACCTTCTTTCAGCCAACATAAGTTGTAACGCACTCGAGCGATTGTACGCTCAAGCGAAGCCAAGGCGATAGCATGTCGCTTGAGCTGTCTTCGCAGCCACTCCTCTTCCCCGAGAGCACCGGTTGTCTTGGGCAATTTCTAGCCGATGCACTTCCTTTGCCAACCGGAGTTGTGTCTTTATATGTCCAATTTTCTTTTGGCTCCAAGATTGCGCTCCCTTGCAAGCCTACTTAGCTTCAGAGAGAACCTCTCGCAATGGGCAAGAGGTTGCGAATGGTTTACTCCAAGAACACTCTACCTTCAGTAAGAAACCTTCAAGACTAGGCCAAAACTCTCAAAATGGAACCTCCTCTTGCCTCGTAGATTGTCTTTCAAACCAAGGATTAAGGGGCGTGATCTCGAGACCATTGTGGCGAGCTTTGCAGATACAATCAGAAACATCTGCTCCCAATCTGAAGTCATGAACACCGATCCAACCGAACTAAAGTAGGGACTTCACGCTCGCTTGACCAGTGTACTTCCGACCAAGGAGGGTAATTCTCTCACTCCAAATCATCCAAAAGACAAAAAAACGACCCATCATCATCCTGTTAACATTTGTGTTATTCTTATCTTCCGCCAAATAAATCAAGTTGAAATCCCCACCAATAGCCCAAGGACCCCGCAAGCTCGCGAACGTCGCGCAGCTCTCTTGCAAAAATTGAGTTTTGTGCTCATCGATCGAGGCCCATAGACACTGTGAACCACCATGGCAAGCCATCATGGGAATCAAATTGAACGGAAATGAAAAGGTGTCTATTCGAGAAAGGAGAGCTTGACACACACACCTTTCCAAGCCACCAAGACCCTCCTCTTGTTCCGCTTCTGTGGCAAAGACCACAAAATTGTCAAAGTCACTACCAAGCAATGAGCGCACCATAAGACTCGAGATAGCCTCCATCTTTGTTTCCTCGCAAACCCACCACCTCCGGTCGAATAGAATTAACCATATGTCGACGCCGCCCATCTTGCTTTACAATTGAGCCCCTTACATTCCGCATAAGAATTCTCGAAACCATTGAAGCAATTTTACGTAATCGACCATCCAACCCACTCAAGAAGACGCTATTCTCCAAGAGCCGCGCTTGGCCGACGGCACATCATGTGGAGCCTCCCGAGCGGTGGTTGCCAACCAAACAAAGCTGCCAAGGCCGCAATGTGTGCTTGCGAAAGGGGCTTATCAAATAACCGAGCAAACCTTTCCAAGTCAGGCTCACTTATCTCCTCCTGAGAATCAATAACCCCCAAGCACTGCAAGAGATTGGCTTGCACATGGGATGTTGCAGGCGAGGAAATCCCACGTCTCTCCCGCACTGTTATCGCGCGAGAACGGTCCGGAGGAGTTGCTTGGGTCTTCGTTTCTGAGATGCGGGGACAGGGATCAGGCCATCAGAGGCTTGAGTCACAGCAGAGAAGAAATGTCTTGCCGGTGTAGAGAGGACTGGACTGGAATCGTTGGTGAAGGAGGCCTCTGCCGGTGTTGAAGGAGCCGAGCTACACTGCTGCCACTGGGGGTTGCGCTGCTGCCTCCTGATGTAAACGCGCGAGATGAACCGAGGGCCCGCCTCAGGATGGTCGACCCAGCCATTGGTCGAGATGGGCTACCGCACTTCTTCCCGCCAAAGACCAAGATCCCGTCCAAAGATCGAAGGCCAGAGCCCAGCGGTCCGCGCTTACTACTCGTCCGGCCGACCGCGTTCGAAATGGTGCGCCGCGATTTACCCGTCCGGCCGACCGAGATCAAACGGAAGCGACGCGCTCGCTCGAGCGCGGCGAGCAGGAGCGGTCGCCATCGTCGGCAGCCTCTACAAAGGCCGGCTCCTCTTCGCCAGTTCCCAACGCCAACGCCTCTTCGCCAGTTCCCAAAGCCGATGGGGAGGAGGCGACAGTTCCCAACGCCAAAAGGGGGGTCTCGGGCAGGGCAGCTGCAGACGGCCTCGGGTCTGCCTCCTTCCCCGGCCGGAGATCCTCTCCGTCAGGGCGGATCCCAGTGGCGGGTGTGGAAGGCGCCACGTGGTCAGTGCCGTGGCCGAGAAGCGATCTGGTGGGCCCCAGGCGATCCTTGACCGAGACGCGACCTGCTTGGGGAACTCCGACACTCCTCCTCGCCGGCGATCTGCCCCGGGACCGCGGCGAAGGAATGGAGGGCCTCGGCTGTCGGAGTCTGACCGCGGCCTGGCCAGGATGGTCGCGACCTTGCCGATGATGGCGGCCGCCTGGTCGACGGAGGAGGCGGAGATCGCGAGAAGGAGAGACTCCACTGCATCGTCGACGGCCGGCCCGTGATCTCCACCCCGGCTTCCAGAGGGGCGCCGAAGCCGCCCTCCCGAGCCGGCACCGCCCACCGCCGCCGGAGACGAAGCCGAGGCCGGTTCCGCCGCCGAGGAGATGCGTCGCCACACCGAGATGCGTCCCCGCGACGGGGGAGCTCCAGTGCAGGCATAGGAGCGGTGTCCAAGGCCCAAGCATCGGAAGCATCTCACTTGGCGACGACAGTCCGCCGCGCGATGAGATGCGGAGAAGCAGTTGTAGCATTTCCCGCGGAGAACAGCCGGGGCCGGACGGCGAGAGCCACGAGAAGGATGGTGCGGTCTACCCCGGGAATGTCGGCGCCTAACCACCTTGCGCCAGCCTTCGTCGACCTGTCCCGGAGACAGAAGCCCAGCGTGATCGGCAGGGAGGCGGTCCGGGCACGCATGCTGAGGACTCGCATGCCGGCGAGCGCACCGCCGCACGGCCTCGCCGACACCACGCCGGCCAACCCCGGGGAACTCAGCACCACGTCGCGGTAGGAAGGAAGTGAAGCAATCCTGATGACATCCGGGGAGGCGGGGGGGGGGGATGCCTCCTTCCATCGCTCCAGCTTGGAGCGTCCTACTGCGGGGGAGGACGGTGACTGGGGGGAGGTGGCCGCCGAGTCCGGAGTGAACGTCGGCGTGAGGTTGAGAGGAGCCATCGTACAGAGACAATTGACTAACCTGCTTTCCTGAACTGCCTTGATTTGATGTAGCCTGACCTATATTTTGAATGTTCTAGGCAAGAACTCAGGAGAGCTCAGTAACCAAGAATGGCCATGTAAGTCCAAAATATCATATAAAGCTTAAAAGCAGACCCACCCAAATAGCCCAGCAAATAGCAAAGCACATACATTTTCTAATCTGCTACAGCCAACACCCAATGTTGCAAACACCAAACCCAGAAAGATATGTTTCGGGCCAGGAATTTCAGACGAATTTTGGAGGGAAGGGAAAAAAATAGTGCTTCATTGTAAGGTGATAACTGTAACCCATCAACTCCACTAGATGGAGAGATATCAGTTTCATCAAATTTTTAGGGTCAATATTCAGAAATATAGGACACATCCAATGGGCTACGTGTACACAAAAAAAGGGGCATTCGAAGACCCAAAATGAAACAGTATTGGATACTTCACCAGCTTGAGGATGCATAATTGTGATCACTTACATTTAAAGATCTGATCTTCCATTGCATCTGTTGGTACAAGCGCTGAAAATTGTGGTAAAATAAATATGTTAATCCTCATGTTAGACACTGAGTGCAGAGTATGAAAAGACACTGGTAAACAGGCTCACTATTTAAATATTAATGTGGCATTAAGCATTCTGCATCAAGCACATGAACTGAGCAAACCACCAAATAAATCAAGAAAAACATGGCAGAATAACTGACATCTTAACAAAAATAGCAAAAGAACTTCAATCCTATAGAGTTATTATGATGGCAATTGGAATTGCGTCTATCAAGACAAAGAATCTGTTTGATTTAATGGCTAAGATAATTGCATCAGTGAATTCCCTTTCAAAGAAACAGGCCTTCCAAGTCAAACCTTGTAATAAAAATATTCTTTGAAACAATATAGAAGGCAGCCATACTAACTGTCCTGTTGTGCATAGAGTCAGAAGTACATTCTAATCAATTTAAGGGATAAAATCTTATGCTGATAAAGTTTGTGCAAGGCTGTGGGGGAATCTATCAGAAAATGTGTTATTAATAGACCGATGTCTAGCCTTAGATAGGGAGTGGATACATTACATTAAGATCAAACATGTAGTTAGCTCAATAAATTTTGTTTCCTGCAGTTCCAGATAACATACTACAATACTACATTGTCATTATGTTAGCAAAACAAAGCTAATACATTGCTAGCTCTTACATACTGATCAAGTTTATGACTAAAGTCGTTATTATTACCATCTGAGTGACAAAATGACTAATTTGGCCTAATACTATAGTATGTACTCCCAGAGCAAGGACGATTCAACAGAAATTGGCCAAGTACGAGTTACCTTTGTACAAGTTGTAATGGTCGAAGCGTATATTTGAGGTGGGCGGACATTGTATTCCGCTAATATACCAAGCAATGAAGAAGTGAACAAGTATAGCTCTTCTTCCTCAACCTACAAGAAGAATTCAACTATAACTATTCAAATTCTCAAGAATACAACAGCAAAGTATTAAGTATGTAATCTAGTTTGTACAAAATGGTTTATAACAATGAACAAAAGCTGAACTGCCAAATGCAGAAAACTAGGTTTACAGCTGTAACATAATTACATAAATATATGCCACCGTAAAGTTTGTGTTTCAGAATAAATGTCACTCAATGTCTCAATGACATGTGGGCTGAGGGATCAGGACCCACTTGTCATACTCACAACATGCGGCATTTTTCTAAATCACAAAGCTTGGGACTGGCATGCAACTAAAAGTTCCCATCATGCCCCACACACAAAAGTACACTTGACACAGGAATATATCCACAGCAAAAGTTCGATCAAATACTTTCCAAGGTACTGAATTTCCATTCCTGCTATTACAAAAGCTAACCGTTAGACCAGTACCTGCTATAACACACAACCATTCTGCGGCTATTGTACGGCAGACTAAATCTGGATTGAACCTTACTGATCTGATAGATAAAATGAAGTCAGATGATCTTTTCAACGTATGAGCAACTTCCACACACCAAACCCTTTATAAAAAACACCGCCTAAACCACTTAACTTATTAGCGGGACCCCCCCCTTCTTTTATTTATTTAAGTCGAGCAGTTTGGCAAGCAAACAAAGACGAAAACGTACAGAGATCTGAGCATACATTCTTGAAATGTACAATAGCACCATACTTTTAGTTCATTTGCCAATCTCATATTTTCTTCAAGATGGTTTTTCTTCTGGCTCAATTGCTTCAGAGCACCAGATATAGCCTCTTCCTGCTTCTCGTCAACAGCCTATCACAGTAAGATTTTGATTAATATAAGGTTTTATAAATTGGCCATGCAGCAAAGGTAAATTGGGATATTCACAGACCATCCTCAAGTCTGAAAGCTTCCTATCCAGAATATGTTTTTCACTCAGCAATTGCAGCTCCTACGAAGATCAAAAAAATAACTGCAGTTACGAATTAAGCGGAAGTGATAAAAGAAAAGAAATGGGCAAGACACTTGTGCATGCAAAAATGTTGAATTGTTCGATCCTTTTAACATCATACCTTGAGAGATGCATCAGCAATTTGCTTGCGAAGCAACAAGATCTCTTCCTCTTGTGTCCGTGATCTAAAGTAAAGCTTCTGCAACAAAGCATCATCAGGTTCAGGAATTGGAGCACAGATGGAAAGAACCAGTAAATAGTAAGATTCCCGCACGGTTACCTTGGTTTCCGAATCCATCAAACAAGTATTAGGATCTTCTGCAATTAAGTCATTGTGGAGGGATGCACCCTGGAGTTGATGCCTGTCAGCATACAATATGGCCTCATTTCTCAAAAAAGGTGAATACAGTCTAGGAGTGCAGCTACAACAGTTATCTTTCCCACAAGAATGAAGGACCTGACTAGAGTGTCGGAGTTTGGAGCGAAGGGTTTAGCATCACCATTTTGCAAACCATAGTCCCTACCAGACAAGGTCACATTTGTGAATGGGTCTTGCATATTCTTCCTCTGTGATCCTCCTGTAGAAGACGGCATTACCAGCCTTGTCAAGCAGAAGACACACATACCCAACACATACGCACATGATTTGTACACTTGCAGACTTGAAAAACACATCAACCTAACAGGAATACCAACCAGAATTAGGCCCCTGCTCGGATTAAGCCGCCCCTTGTGTTCATGTTAAATTCTACATAGGAATCAACCCAACCAATAAAAACAAATCCCCTCCACTGAACGGGTCAAGCAAGGCAGCAAAACTCCCATAATTTATTCCTTGCCCCTATATTCCTGAACACCTGTTTTTGGAACCATATGTTTCAAACTCAAAATACGAGCATCGGATCACAACCAACAACATCACAGACTAGGGCAGGGCACAAAAATGCGAGCTATTCCTCCTAAACTAGCATTTCCATAGGTAGGAGCTCAACCAAACGATGTACTATCACGGTATTGTAACCTAGCACTTGCACGCAAGTCCCGGGGGGGGCACCACGGCGTGAGAGAATCACAATAGCATCAGCACTCATCAGAGGCAAATCACAGCCAGAACGCGCACGAATCGGAGAGCAAACGAGGGGGATTTCGAGCACGAACCCGCGCGGGACTAGGGTTGGATCGAGACAGGGAGGGATTCTTCGAGGGGGATTCGGGGGACCAGCGGTCGTCGCCTCTCTCTCCCTCCTGTCGCGGAGAGGAACGGAGGAAGCGACGAGGAAGGGGACGGAGGTGGAAGAGGCCGCCGAGAGAGAGCAGGTAGAGACTAGAGAGTACGCGTACTCTGCGCCGGGCTGTAATTGAATTGGGCCAGGCATTGTAGTATTGAAGGCCGATTAGCCAGTCGCTTCGCCTCCCGCGTCGATTTTGGGCCAACGATTTTTGATTTTTACTATAATATGTAATTTTTAAACAAAATATTTTTTAAGAAAAAAATCTACAAGTTAATTATAGTATATATTAAAAGTCTAACATCTATACCATCTAAATTCGCAAACAAGTATCTCTCTCCGTAATCTCTGTCGCAAACAGCTAAAATTTAAAAATTTCATCAAAAACTATAAGACGCAGCCATATCAAACAGGCCATTTATCAAATCAAGACACTCCCACGAATGATTCTAGGGGTGGCAATTCCCCGTGACGGCGTGGCTTCCCGGGAATATCTTTGTAGTATAGAGATAGGATGATCTTCTTCATTAGAAAATAGGACGGACCTGCTATATTAGTGGGATCGGGACGTAGAGTCCATGGGAACCCAGTAGATATAAAAAAATATTTTTTAAAATAATAAAATCTATTTTTTAATACGAAAGATTATATTTTTTATATATGACCAAAAATTGAATCTATATGTTAGAATACATATTTTAAAGCTATATTTTAAAAAAAGTATGACTAAATAATTATAAATAAATAAATTTATATTATTATTTTCTAAAAAATATATTTAATCTATTTTTTATCTCTCCATGGGGACCGGGGAGGGGGCATCTTCCCCTCACGAAGCGGACAGGGGGCTTCCTAGTGGGGGTCAGGTCAGGCCACAAGGGCCTCCCCGAGACCCACCGCCCCGTTGCCACCCCTAGGGTCTGTTTGGTACAGCTTCTGCTTCCAGCTTCTCAGTAGATTCTTAAGGAGCTGTACCAAACACCCCGATTCTCAAAATGATTAGATTCTACTTCTCGCGAGAAGCACTCTCCAAAATGAACTAAAGAGGAGAAGCAGCCTTTTGGTGGATTCTCGTGGGGAGCTGTCCACCCTATACAAATCTACCCATTAAAGTTCATCAAAATTACCCGCAAAATGCCACTCAACTACCCCACCCACCTCCCTCTCGCACCGCCCGCCTCCCCCTCATTCGCACCGCCTCCCTTCCCCCTTCTCCCTTTCGCTCCCAGCCTCCTTCCTCTCGCCCCGCCGCCGCCTCCCTCCCTCCTCTCGCACCGCCGCCTCCAGATCTAGCCCCACCGCCTCCTTCTCTCCTCTCGCGCCGCTGCCTCCCTCCCTCCTCTCGCCCCGCCGCCGCCCTCCTTCCTCTCGCCCGCCGCCGCCCTCCCTCATCTCGCCCGGCCGCCGCCTCCTTCCTCGCGCCCCCTTCCCCCTCTCGCGCGCCGCTCCCCTTCCCTCTCGCGCGCCTCCTCCCGCCCCGCGCCGCCTCGCCTCCTCTTCCTCCCGCCCGGCCGTCGCCTCTCGCCTCGCGCCGCCCGCCTCTTCCTCCCGCCCGGCCTCCCGCGCCGCCCCTTCCTCCCGAGCTCGCGCAGCCGGCCTCTTCCTCCCGCCCCGGCTGCCGCCTCTCGGCCTGCGCGCCACCCTCCCCGGCACCTACGACGAGGAGATCCCTAACATCGAGAAGGTCCGATCCTTCGCCACTAGTCATTGCGTGTACTGTGATTGGGAAGAAAAGCTGTTTATCAAAATTGTCAGATAAAGACACAATTTTCTAAAATACTGCTAACTATTTTCTCACTTGCTTTTGCAGATAGCCAAATCTATTGATGATGCTATGCACTTTCACATAGCTATGGGCTTCAAAGAAATGGATTTTGGACATACTGTTGTTCTTTTTGTGTTAAGTATTGTCAAAATATTGACTGATTGTATTTTTCAAGACTATGGCTTGCCAAGAATCTCTAGTGATGAACATGACGATATGTATGCTATTGGAGTTAAGACACATGTGGATGAAATTGCAATCTTTTATCATTATATTAGATGGTGATTTTGATGTCAAAAATGGTTTATTTGGAAAGTTGATTCAATCTTCTAATCGTGTTGTATCATATTCAAATATGTCAATTTTCAGCTTACTCAATGTCAGCATGTTTCTTCATAGCATGATAGCTCTTTCTGGGAAGCAAGGCCCAGAAAAGATGTTGTCATGGTCTCATTAACATGCTTGTAGATGACATTCGTGCTTCTGCTGCAACAAAGATTCATTTAACCCTATTAAAAAAGGATTCATTTAATGATTAAGCTAAGAGCCATCGGATTTGCTCAGAGCCTCTTCTGTTTTCTTTTTGTTGTCCATAGGAAACCACACTGAACATTATCTGCTCTTAAATTGTAATCTCCATCGGATTTGATTGTATTTGTAGTGAAGTGAAAATGGAGTGAACAAGAAGGCGACGATCCCCTAAGAGAAGTAGAAGAAGGGTTCTTGAATCGGCTAGAATGCCATCTTGAAGATGATAGACTGGAGGAAAGCGCAAGAAAACAGCTTGAAATGAGCTCGAGATGATGGCCATCATGGATGTTCATCCCGAAATAAAGCAAGGCAATGGAGAAGGACATACAAAATGAAGAAGACGACTGCAATGATCAAAATCAGTATTTTATTTCAGCTAGATCTTGTGATTTAGTTTCTATTGGATTGTTTTTTCAACATCCGTTGTGTGTCAATGTTACTATTCGTATGTACTCATCGTTATCCGGGAAAACTTTTTTATTTTACATATGTGAGTTAATGTATAATTCTCATCGACTATCAAGAGAAGATGGTAACCATCATTAGCAAGAAGATGGTATCGAATGTGGCAATGGATTTCCATCGACCTGTTTGTTTGCATATAAAATTGAAATTTGAACACAAGCAAGATTCAGCAAATTCATCATTTGCTATGCTAGGTTCAATACCACAATGTCTAGATTCAGCTCTGAATACGTTGCAGAACAAAAGAACACTATCCCAAATTTTTATTGTAATGAAAAATATGTAACTCATTTGTAATAAATCTGAGTTTGCTTTTTATTGATATGTAGAAATTGGGGTTATAACTAGGGGCAACATGGTCTATTTCCCTTAAATCTCATCTTTTATGAATCTGGAGCTAACCCACTAGCCAAACGTTTTTCAGAGGTAACTCCAGATTCTCAGAGAAGTGAATTCTTACAGAATCTGGAGCAGAAATTGAAAAATGAGAAACTGGAGCTCTACCAAACAAGCCCTAGATGATTTGATGATTCCTTAGTTCTAGACTATTCACAAGTATAACACTGTAGTTATTTTATTTAAATTTGGTCATCGAATATCAGTTTTTACAAATCTACTTCTCTCCCTAAGCTCAGTAGCCATGACAGATTACACGTGTCGCCTACCGGCGCTACAGTAGCTCGGCAAGTCCTGCGAAGCCATTAGAGCTCGGTAGCACCTACCGAGCTATAGTAGAGAAAGGATGGCTCGACAGCTGCTGATGTGACCATGCCATAAACACACACGACCATAGCTCCCAAGAATAAACAAAAGGTGAATTCGTTTCTTCGATTCTAATTTGTTTCAAATGAGAATATGATACTATCTAAAAATGAAAATATATATTTATGCAGCTATACAAGGAGGATTACATCAACGCTACGTGCTCGTGGTTCAGGTCCACCTAAAAGGAAACTGACCAGTATATCAAGACTAGGTCAACGCCTTCCCCAAATCTTGCTCAAGGTCACCACGTCACTTTTGGATCAATTTAAGCAAGAATTCAAGTGGGACAAATTTTGTAGTCCAATTCGGCTTTCAGATCAATTCAGGTTCAGTATGACTGGTCTAACTTCAAATGAGCATAATTTTTGCATACGAACTCTGTTTGAGGTGTGCAAGGACAGTGTAGAAAGAAGAGCTCACTCACTTTCCAATGGATTTGGCCCCATCCCTAAATTCCTTCTGTGCGCACCACAATCATCAAAACAAGCCAACGTTGACTCAGCCTGACAGGATCAACTTTAAATGCTCATATATTTCGCATCAAAAGTTCATTTGGAATGTGTGAATACAGTATGGAAAGCTTATCTCGTCATCTTTCCAACAGATCTGACTCCATCCAAAAAGTCTTTCTGTGTAGGTCAAAATCGTCAAAACAATCTTTTGGTTTTGAAAAAAGAGATAAAATTAGGAGCATGTTCTTTTCAGCTTCTCAAAACGGTTTTTGGATTTTGCTATAGTACCTAACTTTCAAACGGAGTATTTTTTTAAGATGAAGTATACAAGTTAATTATAGAACACGTTAAAAGCCCAACATCTATACCATCCAAAATCACAAGCGAGTATCTCTCTCTCCGTAATCTCTATTGCAAATAGCTAAAATTCAAAAATTTCAGCCAAAAACCATAAGCCGCAACAAAAAAGAATAGGCTCTAGCTATGATTTATGTACTTTTCATGTATTGAAAACTTTTCATAAGTAAGTGTCTGTATAGCCCTATAAATAGAGGCTCAATTGACCTTGTAACTCAAGTTTATGTAGATTAGTTTTTTCACTGTGAAACATCGTCGTGTGTTCTTGTGTCGACTAGACCAACAACTGCGATTACAAGCTTCAAGCTTTTGTGTTCTTCTTTCATATTTGCAATATTTAGATTTCTCTTTATCTTGTTCTTATTTGTTCTTCGATTGCTTACAGGAATTAAACCTCGTGTTCAGGTCAACCACGTTCTTGGCACGGTTGATATTGACTAGGGTGTAGTGTAGCAATTGTAGGACGGACTTGGTCGTCTCGGTCAAGTAACCTCATGGTCAACGTCATATCAACAATCGAAGTTATCCTTCTAATCGGAAGATCGAGACCCCTCATCAGTTGGTATCAGAATATAGATTGTCCGATGAGATTTTAGTTTTAGATTTGTTTTTCATCTTATAACCAAAAAAATTGCCCTACAAAAGAGTTAATTTTCGCAGTCCAAACCCCGTTATACCTTTCAATTTGTTAGTTTCAGTTTGCTAAATTGAATTTATGTCCGTTTTAGCTTTGTCTTGTTGTTGGTCATATTCTTGGCCCCATAAAACTCCCAAAAAATCCCTACGTCCAAACCATCAAGAATACATCAAACCCTAATTTCCATTTTCGGCCAGAAGACTCCCTCTTGCGCAGCCGCCTCCAAAAACACCATAACTTTTCATTCTTTGATCTTTTTGAGTGAGACCAGCGCCATTAGACTCCTAACTTCATTATCCATCTGTATGCAAAATTTCACTTCATTCCAATATGGTAAGTAAAAGATATCTGTAGTGAAAGTTGACCAAAATTTCTGTTTTGAATCTGCAATAGTCAACACTTGTGATTTTTGTGTGAATTTTTAGTCGGTTTCCAGAAATTGGCCCCAAAAGGAAAGTTGTAGAAAAAGCCATCAGTAAACAAGAAAAAAAGAATCATTAAAGAAGAGATAACTGATAAAAAATTATGGCCAAAATACCGACAACTGGTCTAGGCCGAAGCCTCTCCCCTCCACTTGTCGAGCCTTAAAACATGAAATGAAGGATAATGTAAAATGCAGTTAGGCAATACAAGTGAAGCCAAGAGGGAAATTGCAGATGATTTTTAGAAAATTAAGTATCAAAAATTCAAAGGCATTTTGAATATGAATATTACAGGAGAATCCTACTATATAAATATAAATGTAATAATAGTTTACAACCCTTGTAAAGGGAAAAACAAAGCAAAGAAAATAATTACTAGTTGATTCTTTACACCAATTACTCAACAAAGTTAACTTACCCCCACCCATCTGTGTAACAGGTCTACCTCTCTTTGCAGAGATCTTTTCCACCTTTGAATAGAAGTTGTAACAATGTCAAATATTTTACTTGTTTCTGGTACACTAAATTGACCCGAAGGCAATAATCAAGACTTCCATGAAGGCCTTGAAGCCAAAGACTTTTTTTAATCTGAATCATGACTGATGAGGACATCATTAGCAAAAATATTACATCATCTACTTCAAGTGTTGAAACTATAGGACCAATCACAAGAGCTAGATCATAACAAATGCAACAAGAGGTAACTCTTTTCCTTAGTGATTATTCTTGTACTCATGAGAATTTGTTGCTACCTAACGCTTCTATTTTATGTGTTCTTAGATTTGAGGAAAAGAAACTTTAGTGACATAGAGAGCATAGTCACAAAAGATTGCATAGCAACAAAAGATAAACATGAAGTGATGTAAACACATATTTCATCATTGCCACAAAAAATCGTGTTGCCACAGAAAATCGTACTGAACGTGATGTAAGCGTATATGTCATCATAACCACAGAAGATCGTACAACTTGATATCATCGCTTATCTTATTTATTTCTTAGCCCTCAAGTCATCTCACCCTATAAATAGGGGGCACCCCCTATGTATGGAAGTATAAGTTTCATAGTTGAGTTTTAGTAAAACATTTGTTCCTCTTTATGTATGAGTCATTCTATGACATTCTAAAAAATGGGTTTTGTAGATAATATGTAAATGGTAGATATTTTGAATTTTTGGTATTTTCTATTATTTTGAATTTTTAAAATTCCTTGGTTTTTTATTAAGGTTCCAGAAAAGAGTAAGAACCAATACAATATTAAAGCATAAAATAAATAAGGGAATACCAAAAAGAAAGAATATATTTTATAAAAGAAAATTTTAAATTAAAATACGAATATGAAAAGATGATCCAAACATTTGCCCAAAATTCCCAAAAATGAATTAGCAATAAAGTCTAAAGAAGAGATATGCAACGTATGCAAAATAAGGTAATAATATTGAAATGGACACCTTAGAAAATTATGCCTAAAATATATGTATAATATATATATACACACATTGTATTCAAAAACATGGTACTGGCAAGAAACAATTCATTCAGATAAATGGTGCTCATATGCCAATGCAGATAAATGTTAAAATCAATTACTGAAACGGAATGAGAGCAATATGAGGAGAATATCTTCTATGTGAAAATGAACTTGATTAAATAATATTTTTTGCGTGAATCTTACCAACAAATAAACATTGCAATACTAAGGATGAGACCTATTCTCCCAACTGAAAAAAGCAACAATACTGGCAATCAAAAGGCACTACTGCAATTCAACTTGCAAAAACTGGCAATCCGCATTAAAAAAAGTTTGCAATCACCATCTTATCAAATATATATTGTTATACAAAATATAATGTGTTTGGATTGTTTTGGAAGCACACAAACAAATGCTTGTAGAAAATAGGCAAAACAGGTAGAAAATGCAATCAAAAAGCTATGCATGGGCATGTAGAAAGTCACCATAGCTTGTCGGCAAGCAGATATCTGATAAAGGTTTAGGCTCGAATGTGTCACCATAGCTTGTCGGCGAGAAGGTTTCTGCTAAGGGTGCAGGTTCGAATGTATCAAATGTTGATAAACCACCTTGAGTGCCAACAAAATAGCCCATGGTTGCTCCGGCTAGCAAAGTACCGAGAAACCTTGTAGTAGATCTCTTGGACAAGCCGCGAACCCATCTTGTCTGAGTTTGCCGCTCATCAATTGATGGAAGGGCAGTTAACTGACGGTGAATTCCATATAATTTTTTGCCGCATATCAATTAATGCAAGGGCAGCTACCTCACGATGAATTTCATAGAATTTTACGAGCATTTATCCACCAGGAATTAGTGATGCAACCAATTTGAATAAATTGCAACCTGGAGCTGGGGGAGGCGGCAATCGTTCATCTAATGTCTTCTGCACCATCTTCATATCCACATGCAGTTCACGGATGATATGTTCAAGCTGACGAAACCCATTTTCGTAATCAGGTGCGGCACTGTATAATCTCCTCTAAGGCATGTTTGGCATATGCCAGATTGATGAAGCCATGAATGATAGACCAGAACGTTGTCCAGCAGATAAACCACCTAAGAGAAGTATAATTTTAATTTGTACAACTATCATTAAAATTTGTACAGTGTCAGACATACCTGGCCATGATCCTGCACTGTGGTAGCTCCATCTGGTGTTCTTTGGGTTGCATCCGGTGATTATCAGCCATC
The DNA here is from genome assembly GCA_036346265.1 of Melocanna baccifera. Taxonomy (NCBI): domain Eukaryota; kingdom Viridiplantae; phylum Streptophyta; class Magnoliopsida; order Poales; family Poaceae; genus Melocanna; species Melocanna baccifera. Next base: position 35,669,981 of record CM070679.1, read on the forward strand.
TCTGGTTTTCTGTAAGGTAGCATACTTTCAAGGGCATCTCTCCAGTGAGTTCTTGCCAGCGCTGCTTCACAAGATCCACAGAATGCCTCACAATGTGAGGATGCCCCAACTTCATGTTCATGGCCACACGACGCCAGAGCAGCACTGCGGATAGGAACAAGGCAAGTGCCATGTAGAGAAGTTGCAGAATGAGAGGAATAATAAGGCAAGTCTCACCATGCATGAAATTTATGAGTCTCTTTGGATGTCTAATATGTCATGTAAAGCTACACATACATATGTTCTTTAATTAAGACTTTAGTGAACAGAGCAGCGACAATATTCACGAGTTCAAAATCCACAACATATTGCACAGGTGATGCAGCAGCATCAGCATTCATGCATATTGACAGCATACATACCGTCCTTTACTCTAGTAAGCGAAGGTGGCAGCTCCCAAGCGTGGACAAAGCGGGAAGAGTAGTGCCCGGCCGTCGGCGGGTGGGGCATCTCGTGCCCCTTGCACTCCAGCAACCTCTTAGCGGGCCCATCCACATACGAATTCATAAAAAGTCGACCTGGAAGAAGTGGAGCATGCAATGCACGTTGGGATTTCTGGGGTGGAGGAGCGCGAGCGCGGGGTCCCTGCAGTCAGGACAGCATCGCGGTGCCCCGATAGTTCATGCCGGTGAAGATGTCGCCCCAGGGCCAGGGCACATCGTACTCGGGCATATCCACCCACCAGAGCTTCCCGACGTAGGTGATCACACCGTTGCTTGACTCGCTTTCCCACCGCGGGTGCTGCTGGGAGTGGTTGAGCGCCTTCTCGACCCACTCGCTGGCCCCCGCGGTGTAGCAGAGGAGGAGGGTGGCGTGGTAGGTGCTAGCGACGACGTGCGGCTCCGTCTCGAGGCCGTGGAGCAGCACCGGCCCGTGAGCGAAGGGGTCGCAGGCGAGGAGGCCGTAGGAGAGGTCCACCCACCAGAGCTTCCCGAAGTGGGAGACCACGCCGTTGCTAATTCCCCAGTGCTCCGGGTGGCGCGGCGAGTAGGCGAGCTCCTTTTCGGCCCACCTGCCCTTCGCCGTGGAGTAGCAGAGCAGGGTGGCGTGCTCGGAGTTGTCGACGGGCTGGAGCTCGGCAACCATGCAGTGGTGGGCGCGCCGCGGGTTGGCGATGAGGCCGAGGTTCCCGTGGTGGAGCATCGGGCGGTCGGGGGCAGGGAGGATGCCTGCGGGGCTGCTGCCTGCTGTACGGGTGGCAGAGGAAGTAGGATGGGTAGAACTCGCGTTGCATGCTGAGGTAGAGGTCGGGCCCGTCGACGATGACGGGCTCCGTGGTACGCCCCTGGCTAGCGAAGAGGAGGAAGACGCCGGAGGTGTTGACGGCGATGACATAGGGGTAGGTTTTGAGGATCGTCTCGTCACGGCAGACCCACCGGGACATGGTGACGTAGGAGACGGACGGGCATTACGACACAATAGTCTCATAAGGATGTTTTTCTTTAGACGTTTTTTTAGTGTTTTTACATTGAGAATCATATAGCATGTAAAGACATTTATTGAGATGTTTTAGGAGTTGTTACGAAACCCTCCATCCGTAAGCGAGCCCAAAATCCAAATCCCACCCGCCTCCCACTCCCTCCATCCGCCACTCACCAACTTCCCCAGTTCCACTTCCTACTCCCGACCCTCGGTCTCTCTATCCGCCTCTCCTCTCCTCAGTCCTAGGCTCCCACCCGCCGCCCCTCGCCCCCTCCTCTCCCCCCCGCCCCTCCTCGCCCCTACCGCTTCCTCGCGCCCCCGCCCCTCTTCGACCCCCCTGCCGCCACCCCTCCTCACCCCCCGCCGCCCCATCCGCCCCCTCTCACCGCCGCCGCCGCCCCTCCTCACCCCCACCGCTTCCTCGCCGTCGCCCCCCCCCTCGCCCCTCCTCCTCCAGTTGTGTGTGTTGATTCGTGGGTGGGTGGATGGATGCTCCTTTCTTCAGTTCTTGGTTCGCGCCGGGGCAGGGTTTGGAATTTGGATCCCTCGTCTCCGTTCTTGGTGGCTTTACACGGGCGAGGCAATGCTGCTTCTTCTCTAGTCCTTAGTGTGCCATTTTAGCTGGTGATTCCCTACTGGGAGATTCGGGTCTTGTCATTTCGTTGTGGAAACGGTAGCTAGATTCTCTCATCTAGTGCTTTTTTTGTAGATTTTTCTCCGGCCATTTGAGGCACAGATGGTGTATAATAGCGAACAGTGGAGGTTCTGGTTTAGCTCTGTAGGGAATAGGCAGAATGTGGGATTAAAAAGCCCGTCGATGAGCCCAAAGATTGCTTGTGTAATGACATTTCAGCGTATTGCCCTATTGTTGTGTGGTTTGTGATAGCGACAATGTGATTTTGTATATGAATCGGTTTGATTACAACGATGTGCAAAAAATATTATTTTTACATAACAAAAAAGAACAAAGAGAAGACGTCTTTATTTTTCTCAAAATATAAGCATGTAATTTACCGTCTCTATAGTAATCAACACAATGTGTAAGCGTATCTATCAAAATATCTTTACAAGCGTAAGCATGCAATTTACCGTCTCTATAGAGTGTCTCAAATATTATATACATGTTTACCAATGCGTCTCTACAGTTTTTGACATGGTCTATGGGGAGACGCTCCTGGGACGCTTTACAAAAACGACTCAACAACCCTCTAGTGACGACTTAAAACGTCTTTAACCTATAAATAAGATGTCTCTACAAAGCATTTCTGTTGTAGTGGGGGGAGCGTTGAAATGGTCGGAGACATGCTCGCCTAAAGTGAAGTCCTCATTTGGGGCTACCCGCGGGACGGCGGCCTGGATGACCCACCGCGGGCGCTGCTGCTGCGCCGCCGCCGCCGCTTCAGACATGGCCATAGCAGAGGTAGAGAGACAGAGGGGTGTGAAGCAGTAGTACCACTGGTAATTGTGATTTGATTGGACTCTCCAATGGAGAGGAGTGGGTTTGATTAACATGTAGGAAATGAATGATGGTCTTATCACTTAAGATTAAATTTGATCAATGCTATCATAATTACTCGTGACTTATAAAATACCATCGTGAATGCTGCACACTACTAAATGTCATCGCAAACACCTGAAATTCTTTGAAACACCATTGCCATTATGTTTTCCGTCTGAAACTGCCGTTAGAGTCATCTTTAGAGAGAATTTCAAAATTGCCAATTCTATGTCTATGTTCTCTCCTCTTCTCTATGTAGGAGGGCCGCTGCCTTGTCCTAACTCGAGCCATTCTCATGCATGCACCGCGTGATCCCACAAGAAAAGACACTAATCTTCACATTTTAATCCTTGCCAGTTGTGTCATCCTCTCCCCCTTTCTCCCCTCTCCATGCTAGTCAAGTTTCAGCTCCTATGCTTCGCTATTTTGGCCGGAACACTACCTTGTTCTCCGACTCTAACCAGTGTGTTTGTCAAGCGTCGCTCGTTGTCACGAGCTCCTCTCCACCATCGCCGCTCACGTCGTCAAGTCGGCGTAGAGCTCCTCCACTGCATCTGAAAGCATCGGTGAGATTCTTGTGACCTAATGAAACTAACATGCTCTTTGGTTTTTAGTTTCCCCATCATTTCCCATGCTACCGTTGTGGTTGTGCGCGGCGCCGGTTGCTACCCTATTTCTAAATCCTTAGTCTACCCCTACTTATTTCGAAATCCTATTTATATTATATAGTTTGTTTAGTCCTTCTTATTTCTAAATCCTGGCTCTACCCCTGCTTCCATTGGCTGCTCACAGGATATTTTTTAAAAAAACGTACTACTTTGAAGAGAAATTTTGAGGCACATCGATGGTCCGGTGTTTTTTTTATGGTGAAGAAAATTCTTCCCAGCTACTTGTTGGAGGATAAGGTGGTGCATCCATGCGTATCAGATCAGCAGAGTGAAAGCCGTGTCAGACCTTGCTGTCGTTCCTCTTTCTCCACCGTTGCTGCCGCTGATGTCGTTGCAGGCTCTTCAAAGACAAGCAACACTAGCTGATGGTGAAATATTCTGCCATAATTAACTTGATAGGAAACGACTCATCTGGAAAAACAAAGTTCACAGAATCCCGAAGCTCATGTTCAATCTGAACAGAATGAAGGAATTAGAAAATAACGATCGGCGACGCCAAAACAGTGATGCATATTTGTGATGTTCTATGTGTAAAGGTGCAATCAAGCTAGCTCCCAATGCTGCTAGCTTCAAACCGGAAGCTAGCATTGGTAGAGCGCATTCTAGTACTAGCTGTTGGACATGTGAGCAATATTTTAATTTCAGATTTTATTAGAAGACATATACAGGAAATAACTAATGATGCAATAAACGAATCTACTACTTATTGTACTAGCCTTTTGAAACAAGTAAAATGATCGAGGGCATCAGTAAAACACTAGCTTTAGGGCAAGAGAAAGGAGCACCACAGAATGTCAGAATGTAAGACTTGCAGATATAGTAGGACGTCATTGTATGGTCACTAAACTCACTTCAAGGTTTTTCTGGACAACCCACACAAAAAACACTGTAGCTGCATTTCATATGCAATATCACAGCTGCCTGGAAGTAAAAGAACAGCAACACAAAGCCTGCCCTGTTGATTCCTTCTTGCTTCGAAAAGAATTGACTCATCTCACACGTTTATTCAACCAATGGTAACATCAAGACAGATAACAAGTAACGGACAGAGCAGTAAAAACTCAGCTTAACTTACATGGATCGCTTCTGAGTAACCAAAGACTTGTCTGATATTTCATAATATAGGATTTCACATTACCAAGGCATGCCATATTGCCCACGGTTCCCTTGAGAAGTTACAAGATTAGTAAGCATATTTCAGCATTAGCAGCAACTAAAACAAGTTCCAACTAGATAGGTACAGAGCTCCAGACCTGCTGCATTCAAAAGCCAAGTCGGTGTAGAATGCATGTCAAGTTCGCTGGCTGCTAGATTCATCATGCTCTGGCTGCATCTGGTTCAGCACGTGAGGGGAGGCGGAGGTGGACGGCAAGGGGAAGGGGAGGCGGAGGAGACGGCGGATTCATCATGCTCTGGCTGCATCTGGTTCAGCACGTGACATGTTACCCTAGCTCTGATTAACTGGATCGGGACTTCTTCTCATTTGTTTTGGCCGAATCTGGTGGATCGGGCGTCGGATCAGCCTTCCCCTTCTCTTCTCTCTTTTTTTTTCTTTTCACTTGGTCAGACGGCTTCCCTTCTCTTTTCCTTCCCCCTCACAATCGGCTTCTTTCCTCTTCCTCTCCTCTTCTCAGTCGGCCGGCTCCCCCTGCCCTCCTCTTGGCTGGCCGACCCCTCTCCCCTCGCAGCCAGCTCCTGGCTCTCCCCTTGCCTCCTAGCGCAACGAACGGCCAGGCAGAGCAAGGGAGCGGCAGCAGGCTGTGGGGCAGAGGAAGGCGAGACGCGGGCGAGAGGGCAACGACGTTGGGGGATGGCAGTGCGTGCAAGCTGGGACAGCGCACGGCAACGGCAGCTAGCCACGGCGACAGCGGGGCACGACCGGGGGAGCGGCAGTGCCGGTAGCAGCAGGGGCGAGGGAAGGCAGCGGCACCCAGGTCAGCATAGGGGGCGATGACGTCGGTCTACACGGGGGAGGAGAGCAACTCGGATTTGGCTTCCTCCCCTCTCCACCTGGCTCGCTTTTATGGAGGGGCTTGGGCTAGGCTGGACCGTAGCCAGCCCAGTCTCATCCCACTTGGTTCAAACCGTCGGAAGTTCTCCAAGTACAGTACGTATATATAGCCCATGGCTAACAACTGGTGAATCAAAATCGACTTGGTTGGGTCAACCGGTAAAACATGAAAAAGATTCTTTACTTTTGCTGTCAGTCAATTTGTTCAATCGTCATCAAGAACGGTTCCATGGCTGCAGCCAACATTAGGACAAGCTGTCGCCTGTAAGAATATTGGGCCATGGGCATCAACTGAAGCTGAGAACAGGATAAGCAGAATTTTGTTCACCAAGGCCTTTTTTTTTCTGGAAGGGGTTTTTCACCAAGACTTGGACCTATACGTCTGATTTGAACCAGTAAACCTGATAAAAACAATAATTGCTTTCATCATTCATGATCGTGTCATGTGTTGTCGTATTTTACGGTTTGTCTTGTACTGTACTGATGAGAATACCTGAGAATCAAATAATTTCTTTTAGGAAACCTGAGAATTGGATCCTTGAATGATATATTTGTGGATACAAAGTTGTTTTGGCACCGCAGGGTGGAGGAGCTAGCTGACCAAAATGTGTGGTGAAAAATAAGATGAGTAGAAATGAGAGGACAACAAAAATTTAATCTGTAGCATCCAAGTGCTTCGAGGTGACAAAAATATGGTGATGTCAATTCATAGCTTGGTGCTGAATCTATTTTAATGTATCAACGGTTAAATCCATCCATTTTAGATATGGAAGCTGATTCCCTGCGATGGAGGCTTATGTAAGTCAAAAGTTGTTCTTCATGTAAGCAGAAAGTCCATATGCATCCTCTTTCTAGAATGTGCATGTAAACACATCTGAAAGAAATGAATCGTAGTTTTTTTGGTTCGTGATGTGAACATGGTTTTATATTTGTCTAAACTCATAGACCAGCAAAAACACAGTACTCCAGTTTGACACTTTTGAGAAGTCAACAAAACACAATACTTTGACAAATTCTAGCATCAATAAGTGTGTTCCTAATTTCAAGTGTGTTACTATTGTCAACTTCCCAAGATCTCAAGCATCACTCTATCTCCTAATCTCTGCACTTGTCTTTCTGCTTTTAGAATAAGGGGAAAAGGACTTGCAATAGCAACAAACCATTCATCTCTCTTTTTTTAACCGTAGCTAACTTGCCTTGTCAAACAAACCACCAGCAGATGGCGCCATAGTCCTTAGACCAAGTCTAGCCACGTCCCAACAAAAACCCAAGTCATTAACAATTAGTTTTCTTTTACAAACATTGTTGTTTTAAAACATAGATGTTGCTACCCTTTTCTTTGAGGGTACTAAGCTAGATTATACTCTTGTAAGCACCTGAATTTTTGCTACATTTGGTACTATTGCAACCGTAATTGTAAAAATAGCCGTATGTCTCGTGTATTGACAAAAATATCATTTTTGCAGTCTGGTGGACAGGCGGTAGCGCTGGAGGGCTGACGTGTGGCCCCTGCTGCCTTGCCACCAGATGACAGGTAGACTGTCGCCCCATTGGCAGACAACAAGGGCCTACCGCCCCAAGGCAAAATGGTATATGATTAAGCTAGCTTAATCACTACCCTGTTTTTTATATATTATTTGTTTGAATTTTAAAATATAGCAAATAAACTCAAAAAAATTACAAAATTTTATATGCAGCTTCCTAATACAATGTACTTCATTGTTCAACTTTTTAGTAATTTTATTCACTGTGAATATTGCTTAAAAATTTGTACAATTTTGATATTTTGTAGGAATTGTTACATATATCAAACGAGCTCCAAAAATTACAAAATTTTATGTGAAGTCTTCTGAAATAGTCATAGTAATTATATATTTTTTAAAAAAAATTTATGTGAAACCATCGATCATGTGGAATACTTTAAAGTACACCTTAAATCAAGCAAAAAATAGTGCACAACCTGAGATGCGGTCGTTCGACGGATTACGCCGTGCACATCGGGCACCCAGTGGGGGCACCATGCTCACCCGCCAGGTCATCACGACCTAGGGAGTTCGACCGGCCATTGCAATCTACCGAGTCTACCCAACATCATGGTACAAGCCGCCGACCATTGGTGGGCCGTATCGACGAGAAGATAACTTATGTACAAACCTATATTTTGTTTTTCTATTAAGCCTTACATTTCGCTAACATCATGGTGTTCTCTCGCTGTAAGTCTGTCGTCGAGATGGTTGAGCCATATCACATCCCATGCGATGCATTTTTTGTACTCTTATATGTACTTATATAAATTTTTCGTAATGTATGAATTGTTTTAAAAAAATAGACAAATATGACAATTATGTCAGGATGCTGCGAGAGAGATAACATGGTAACATTGGCAAATTTGGAGTATATAAAATTTTTAAAAAATTACATAATTACTATAACTATGTCAAGAGGCTTCACATAAAATTTTGTAATTTTTAGAGCTCGTTTGCTATATGTAATAACTCCTATAAATATCAAAATTGTATGAATTTTTAAGCATCATTCACAATGGATAAAATTACCATAAATTAGACAATGAAGTACGTTGTGTCGGAAAGCTACGCATAAAATTTTATAATTTTTAAGCTCATTTGTTATATTTAAATTTTTAAACAAACAATATACAAAAAATAGGGTAGTGATTAAGCCGGCTTAATCACCCGCCGTCTGGCCATAGAGCGGCAGGCCCCTACCGTTCGCCAGTGGGGCGGTAGGCTGCTTGCTGTCCGATGGCGGGGCGGCAGGCTACCTGCTGTTCGGCTATGGCGCGGCAGGGCCACGCGTCAGCCCTCCAGCACTGCCGCCTAGCCATCAGACGACAAAAACGATATTTTGGTCAATACATGTGACATATAGTTATTTTGCAATTACGGTTGCAAACAGTGCCAATAATTCTAAGCACCTTACCATCGGCAATGCTCACTACCTTATGAGTTGTCACTATCTTTAAGGCCCCGTCGTGAACACGTGAATTTTTTCTGATTCTTATGAGAATTAAATTGTTTCGTGTGAAATTCCTGCATTCCAAACGGGCTTAACGTTCATATATTTATATGTGTACTATGTATTTTTATTTTTTGTATGCACAAGTTAAATTGATCATTCAATACACATATATAATACTATCCAAAAAGTAAAAATACGTGGTATACTTCACTTTTACATGTAGCTGCAGCTAGATTGAGGAAGATTACTAATCAATCCATGAAAAGTACATACAGTTTGCGTTTTAAAGAACTGTAGCAATACGCATAGGCTACACTAGCACGCAATAAAATTTATGTCATGTAAACCAAGAGCTATGTAAGTAAGAGATCATAGATCGTTACCACTAGACACACAGTGCAGCGGAAGAAGGGTTGGAGCAATGTGGTCCAACGTCGCGTGCGTCGATATAGGGAAAATAGTTGATCGTTCAATGTCCTTGGTTGCCAATCGTCTCCTCCATCAGCCCCTCTTGTTCCTTACATACGCTGCATATCGTCCTCGATTAGTGCAGTAGTGATCACAAACAGTATCCACATGTCTAAAGGTGGAACATCATACGTCGGTGTGCTAGCACTAACATGCATGGTAAGGTCTTCGGAAGGAGGTGGCTAGTGTTTCGATAGATGGTGTGATCCACTACCAAAAGCCCTACATCTCTCCTTATAAAGAGGCCCTTAAGTGGAACCCTTCGCTAAAGGCCTATTAAGGTGTGAAGCATATATGAATGGATCATATTTGAACCGATTTATGCTAGCTCATTAAATATGTGATCCTATAGGTTCATGTGTACTCGGCGGCGATCTGAAAACCTCTTTTCAATCCACAAGTCGATAGTCATCCCTAATAAGACATAGCGACTCCTGAACACACATAAATATTATATCGCATGAATATGTGCAATGCTCATGTGCTTATCCCTTTACCTCCACGATACCATATCAAACTTAAGGTAAGATATATGCCATCCTATAATAGCTCGATCCTTCACTCGATCTTGTATCGGATTACTTAGTTATAGTTAACTCCTCAATCAAAATCGGTATGGTCATATATTTTCCTAATCCAACCATATTGAGATGCCTAAATATATCTTTTTCATTAAAAAGAAGAGGCAAAATTCATCTTAATCACTCACATTCCTCCACATGCTTCATAGTAAATCCGAAAATCATCTTTATGATTATCTATTTATAGAGTATTATTTGGCAAGCTCTAAGTAAACTGTTACAAATATATGAAACTACAACGACCTAAGGTCTAAAGATCTTACATCACTATGTATGAGACCAGCTAATGACACTTAAGAATATAATAATTCATTCGATATTTCAAACTGTGTCAATCCAACACTATGTTTTCTAACATATATTCACATTATTAATTTGATATCTCATATTCATAATTCATGAAATATGATCATTAATCAATACATGTGTTAATCCATAAATCATAAATATCTCACATAATGATATAAGGTTGATGATGTTTAAAATAATGGGCATCTTTTTTCAGTTTCTAAAGGCCGCTTTTCAGCATTTCTACAGTAACTAGCTTTCAAACGGAGTTTCTTCTCAAGACGAGGTCTACAAATTTATTGTAGTACATATTATAGTAATTTCATGTATATCGGTCAAAACCGCAAACGAGTTTCTATTACTTTATACTCTTTTTCACGAGCAGCCCAAAAACCATAAACCATAAATCGAAACAAAAAAGAATAGACCCAATATCACAAACATAAATAGATAGTTTTACGAACAAGTTATATACTTACCAGTCAATATAAATAATAGTTTATCCAAGAAATAAAATGATATATTATTTAAAAATTAATAAATATAGAAACGGTATAATTATCGTTCTCTGTCGTTACTCCGGGGCGTGTAACTTCGAGTGCGGGGTAGGCCACGTGCAGAAACAAACCGGAGACTTTTGCAGCTTCTCCTCCTCCGCCCTGCACTTCTGCAGTCTGCTTGCCCCCCTTGACATCCCATTCCCCTCCCCCTCCTCGTGTCCACCACAAGGCATCCTTCCTTCTTTCCTCCCTAGTTCCTTCTTGACTGGAGAGAGAGAGAGAGAGAGAGAGAGAGAGAGAGAGAGAGAGAGAGAGAGAGAGAGAGAGAGAGAGAGAGAGAGGGGGAGGGAGGGAGGGATGGGGAACATCTGTGGTGGCTCAGGGAAGGGTCATGGGGCAGTGGATTTCGGGCCATCTAGCCCTGGTGAGAATTCGTTTCAAGAACTTGGTTTTCCTTCCCTCTCCTGTAAAATTTTATGTGATATTTTCATTTCCTGGATCCTGAAGTTGGACTTGTCCTAGGTGAAGAATTTATTGGTTTCTGCTCAAATATTTGGCCTTGCTATCATAAATACACCATGTTTTTCTCAGCAATAGAATCTAATTTTATATAATTTTAAATCTCAGTTCTCCTGGTTCAAGACTGTTGTTATTTATTTCATATCTAACAGTCCCCTGTCTAATTGTTTAGGGGTGGTAAGAAAGAATCAGGACAAGTTGTTTCCTGGTTCAAGATTTCTTGGTTCTTTGTGTTGGCTGTAGTGACTAGAGAAGGGAATTAGCCGAAAATTATCATCAACCATAGTTTTCCAAGCTCACTACTTCCTTAGTTTTTCTTTTATTACATCTATGTATGAATCTTTGTTTAGCAGCAGGTCAAAATTTAACACCAAAAAGTAGTCCCCCCCCCTTTCTGAATCATACAGGCTGCAACCATCTAATACTCATGAAGTCCTAACTGTTTTCTAGAAGGGGAAGAAAAGACCCCAATCTTAGTTGAATTCTCCATCTTTTTCACAAATTTCTCCCATAATCAAACTCAGTACTCCAGGGTAATGTGGACTAATTGTATAACAGGGACAATGACCCCCAAGACAAGCGGCAGTGTCACCACCAGCAACAGCACCACAGGGAAGCTCTCCTCCATGGGCAGCAGCTTCATGGCCTCTGCCGGCAGTGGCGGTACAAGCAGCGGATTCGATGTTGGGGCATTCCCCGAGGGTCAGATCCTGGAGGCGCCAAACCTCCGGACATTCACATTCATCGAGCTCCGAGCAGCTACCAAGAACTTCAGGCCAGATAGTGTCCTTGGGGAAGGGGGTTTTGGGAGGGTGTACAAAGGGTGGGTGGATGAGAAGACGATGAACCCGGCAAAGAGTGGCACCGGCATGGTTGTTGCTGTCAAGAAGCTCAACTCGGAGAGCATGCAGGGGTATGAGGAATGGCAGGTAAACTCTGGTCCTTTTCTTTTAAAAAAATCTTGAAACTTTGGATGCCAAGTTAATGAGCATGAGCATAGGAATACTGGCAAGCTGTGGGGGTTTGACTTAGTTTTGTTTGCTCTTGATGGTAATTGCGATCAGCACAAGCAGAAGAATTCCTATGAGCCTAGTATTGTAATATACTTGAGGGATGCAGTTCACTTTCTGTTGATACACCATTAATGGACAGATTAAAATGATCACAGCAATTTTGAAGATTCTCCTAGTCATTTCATGCTTATGGTTCTTTGTGCTTTGTTTAACTTCTGATGACCTTACTGTCAGTTTTATAGACTGTAATGGATGATTGTTTAATGGGGCTGTGTTATCCGGGTAGTACCAATGGCCCAATGCTGACTAGAACCATATTGTTGGATGTGCTATGATACTAAACTGTTCATAATTGCTGACCGGAAAAATCCAAAAAGCCACATGTTTATCACAATGCAGTTGCTTTTCTTTGTTTGGTCAGCTTTGGAATTTTCAGACAAAACACGATTACAGCATTGTGCTGCATATCCTTGCAAACTGTGGCCACAAAATGTGGCTCAATGCCCATTAGTTTAACAGATGTCATCACCTTGCTAAATATTACTACAGCTACCATATCTAATGGACATTTCTCATTGTCTACGTGCAGTCAGAGATAAACTTTCTGGGAAGGCTCTCTCACCCAAACCTTGTCAAGCTATTGGGCTACTGCTGGGAGGATAAGGAGCTGTTGCTTGTGTATGAGTTCATGGCCAAAGGGAGCTTAGAAAACCATCTTTTCAGAAGTGAGTTATTACTGCTGATCATTTATAACATCCTTTTTAGGTATTTTGCTGGAAAAATCAGGCCGATGACCAAACTCATGCTCACTAAATTTTTTTCTCTGCGATACTTCTGTAGTAGAATACAGGCAGTGGCATACCTGTTCTAGTGGTCAAATTCTAGACAACAAACATATAAATGCATGATGTGTGAATATCTTGGGCAACTATTTGAGTGAAATAAACTGATATTGGAACTGATTGCATTTCTTTTCAGGAGGATGCGCTCCGCTATCATGGGAACTGAGGTTGAAGATAGCCATTGGTGCAGCTCGAGGACTTGCATTCTTGCATGCATCAGAGAAGCAAGTTATCTACCGTGACTTCAAAGCTTCCAACATCCTTCTAGATGCAGTAAGTTTTGCACTATTCAATGTACCTTCTACCTACTAGTTCTTTATCAAGGTCAAACGCTGACAGCGTTCTTTGGCAGAACTATAATGCAAAGCTCTCTGATTTTGGGCTTGCTAAGCTTGGACCAACTGGTAGCAACTCACATATCACGACTAGGGTCATGGGCACATATGGATATGCTGCTCCAGAATATGTAGCCACCGGTATGTGTCCTTATGCCTGCCACACACAGATACATACATGATCTGATAATGCTGCCTGCAATGAGTTGTCAACACTGCGTGTGCCAGTCATACAGTACAAATTGAAATGGAAAGATATGTCAAATAGGTTTGGTTGTCCTATATGGCCAAGGATTTCTCAGTCTTCACATCTTTCCAAATTTAGTGTTTACATCAAATAGGCTTGTCATTCATGTGATTTACATTTATATACTAGGTGCATGCTCTCAGTTTTTTTGGGTTCTATAATAAATTTAGAATATTGGCTGCGAGACAATAAAAATATTGGACCCTGGATGTTGAAAGTAAAGTCAATGGTGAAAACAAATATTGCCTAACTAGAAAGGAAGCAATTTCTTGTCATTGAATTTCTTGAATAATGGGGCACTACCTAGCACAGACAACTATGCATGTGACTGTGGGCCTCCCATCTTGGATCAGATATGGATGAGTAGCACCTGCTTCCCTTAGGCCTCAAGTGGATAATCTGTCATACAAAATTATGTGCTAACAATACTTTTTATGCATGGCCATTCCTCTACCTGTCACTTTCCACAAAAAGAGCAGAAATAATGGCACTCAATTGCCCTCATTCATACCACTAATATTTCCAGTTAGTGTTTCATACATACGAAATTCTGAATTCATACATCTATAGCACCTTCTCAAGTTGTCACTAGCTCCATTCAACCTACTAAAATTTAGAGTTTACGAGTTTCTATTTGCGGTTACTTTGTTAGCTGTTGATGATTGTTCTCACTACATGTTCTAAACCATGTCTAGGTCATTTATATGTGAAGAGTGATGTTTATGGTTTTGGAGTTGTGATGCTGGAGATGCTGTCCGGTCAGCGAGCACTAGACCCCAACCGTCCAAACGGACAACTCAGCCTTGCTGACTGGGCGAAGCCCTACTTGGCAGACCGGAGAAAGCTTGCACGTCTCATGGACCCCCGGTTTGAGGGCCAGTACAATTCAAAACAAGCCCTTCAGGCGGCACAGCTGACGCTGAACTGCCTGGCAGGCGAGCCCAAGAGCAGGCCCTCAATGAAGGAAGTCCTTGAGACGCTTGAACAGATCGAATCAATGAAGAGCCGGGCAAGGGAGACAAGAGGAAGCGGGCTATCACAGGACCACAGCCATGGTCGCACCACAGCACACCAGCGGTCGTCGACACGCAGCGATGCCCGTCGTGGGTCAAGGGCCAACGGTCATGCCACGAAGGCGAGGTGATCCCAGCGTTGGAGCTGATGACATTCTTCCTGTAAATGGCCTAAATTTTGTCGATGTTGAGTTTGTGATGTTTGCTGCTGCTGATATTGCTGTTGTCATGAAGTAGGTCCTGTCCAATCATGACGAGTGTAAAATGTAGCAACAAAGAGATATAATTGTAAGTTGTAATCAATAGGAATAGAGGGAATAATTCTTCAATGTTGTTGGATGATTGTTGTGTTGGACATTGTGGGTCTTCCAATTGGAGCATGATATGGAGTTACAGTTTGCCCTGTTGGAGGGTCATTGCTAGACTTGTAGGTCTTAATATTGCTCAATTGATTGTGACAAGTGTTCGGCTCTCTTTTTTTTAGCTTCTAACAATTATTTTTTCTATAGTAATTAGAGTATCCTTTTAAGGTAAGATTTATAAGTTGATTGTAGTATACTGTTTCTTTCAAACAGAGTATCT
This sequence comes from Melocanna baccifera, assembly GCA_036346265.1. Lineage (NCBI taxonomy): Eukaryota > Viridiplantae > Streptophyta > Magnoliopsida > Poales > Poaceae > Melocanna > Melocanna baccifera. Next base: position 35,684,986 of record CM070679.1, read on the forward strand.
TAGTCAGATTTTTACAATTGACAATCAATCACTGTAAATAAAAAAAGAAGGAAGGAGCAGTTTGATTCACTGTGCAGAATATAGCAATGACGTAACATGGCATCCTTTCCAAATTCTGAGTGACGAGAATTGGCACGGCGTTCTCTCTGATTTGATCGAGCATACACTTGTTCTTTTTTTTATAATGACGTGTTCCAAATTCCAATAATTTAAGAAGGAACGAATACGCAAGGGAATTAGCGTAGCACTAAAACACAAGAAATGTCAGCACAATAAATTCCATAGAATATATGTGTTGACCTAACAATGCTAGAGTATGAGATAACAACCACCTGTCACCACTTCTGAACCCTACCTGGCCGCCCATTTTGACGTCAAAGCAAGCTCCAACCTCCTGTCTCTGATCAAACCTGTTAGAATAATGGGCCTTGGCCATTCCTTTATTAACAATTTCTAGAAAAATCCTAAAGATCCACTATGGTGATATATGAGATACATTAATATCATATTGCTAGCCAAGGTGGAGAGATACCACCTTATAAGATGGAGCATATCTATCCTTAGTGAAGCAAGAAAAAGTAGGACTATATGCGTGCTCGCACACCATGCCATGCGGTCATGTGTGTGAATAGTGCAGCTATTTTGGGTTCGGCCGTGGGTCTAGACGTAGTTTTCTTTTGCAATTTTATTTTTGTCATACACTTGTGTCAAAATGGAAAGAAACGTTTAAAAATGCTCTAATCACGGGGCATTTGTTACGATTAATCACACGGTATTATTTACGATTAATGCACCATACGTTTATGAAAAATGCAATTGAGGTTTCTTTCTAAAGTCTATAAGAGAGCAATTATGCATATTCTTTTAGTAGCAACACTACAGCACATTTTCTAAAAATCCGTTATATTTTTCTATAAATTTTAAATATAATAAATGAGCTCTAAAAATTATAAATTGATTTGTGAAGCCTCCTAACATAGTGTACTTATTTGTGTAATTTTATCTGTTCTGATTTTTTCTTAAATTTTTTAAATGTATTGCTTGTAGAAATTTTATGAAAAAAATTAAAAATATATAAAATTATGAAAAAAAATACCAAGCAAGTACACCGAGTCTGTAAGCTCCATAAAAAATTATAATTTTTTGAACTTATTTGTTATATTTAAAATTTTCTACAAAAATATAAGTATATTTAAAAAGTGCTATAATGCCATAACACCTGCCGCATCCCCCATACAGGCAGGTCTCCTGCCACGTCTGGGACCGGGGGTAGGTCCTTGTTGCACCCGGTGCTCACGGTAGGAGCACTATGTAGGGCTACTTTTGCAAATATGCCTGTAAAAGGGCTGGTTTTGCAAAAACAAGGGGTTTTCAGGGGACCATAAATGCGAAAAATTCCTTACTTTGGTAATTATGTGATTATTAATTATTATTGATAAAAAAAATCGGCAATTCTGTCAACAAAACGGGGGTGTATTAGCACTAAAAGTTCACTGCTTTCGAAAAATACCATCAAAAGAACCGGGCTACGGAAATTACCACCGAAAGGTTCAAGTCGCTTCGGGATTTAGCACTCTGTTAATTTTCGTTCGTTAAGTCTCATTTTTCGTCAGATAACGAACGTGAAATGTCATTTTGCCCCTCATAATATCTCCCCTTTTCCATCTCTCCGCTCGCTCGCTCTCTCTCTCTCTCTCGGTCTCTCCGCTCTCGCTCTCTCCGCCCGCGCGCCGCCATCTCCCTCCCCGCTCTCCGCCGCCGCCGCCTCCCTCCCCACCCCCGGTTGCCTCCTCCCCGCTCCGCCGCCGCCGCCTCCCTCCCCACCCCCGGTCGCCTCCTCCTCGCTCCGCCGCCACCTCCTCCCGCCTCCCTCCTCCCCGCCTCGTCGTCGTGGCCTCCTCCCGCCATCCGCATCTCCTCCTTCCCAGCCTCCACCGCCGCCAGCGTTCAGCAGCTCGACGAGGACCACGGGTTCATCCGGCGTTGGCGAGCAGCAGCGTGGGTCGCCGACGGGGACCACGGGCTCGACGGCCACCTCGTGTGCGACTTGGACTCGGTAGGAAAGGAAGGTCTCCGGACCACCGGACGCCACACTCGGCGACGCCCATCGGCGGTCGGGCGGTGGCGGCGATGAGGCGGGAAGGAGGAGATGCGAATGGCGGAGGAGGCGACGGCACAGGGGGAGGAGGCAGGCGGCGGGAGGAGGAGGCGGCGGCGGGGAGCGGGGAGGGAGATGGCGGCGCGCGGGCGGAGAGAGCGAGAGCGGAGAGACCGAGAGAGAGATAGCGAGCGAGCGGAGAGATGGAAAAGGGGAGATATTATGAGGGGCAAAAATGGCATTTCGCGTTCGTTATCTGACGAAAAATGAGAGTTAACGAACGAAAACTAATAGAGTGCTAAATCCCGAAGCAACTTGAACCTTTCGGTGGTAATTTTCGATGCTCGATTCTTTTGATAGTATTTTTCAAAAACAGTGAACTTTTAGTGCTACGGAATAAATTTTTCCAAATTAGAAAACCCTGGATAAAACGAAGAAAACTTCCATCTCGCTCCCCATCGCCTTGCCGCCGGGGATCGCCGGAGTCAGGCCCTCCTCCCCCCAATGCCGCGCCCCCGCCTCCCTTTACTTCTCCTCCTCCCTGTAACCCTCACCCTCTTCCTCCTCCTCCCCTCCTCCCCACCCCCGCCCCTTCCCCCGCTACAGTCCCTTCCCTGCGGCACCGCCCCCTCCGACGCCACCGCGGGCCGCTGGGTCCCCACCCCTGAACCGACGCCGCCACCCCTCTACTCCCCGTCCTGCCCCTTCCACCGCAACGCCTGGAACTGCCTCCGCAACAACCGTCCCCCCGTCCCGGCGCTGTCGTGGGCGCCCACCCGCTGCGGCGGCGCCGTCGTCCCGAGGATTGACGCCACCGCGTTCCTGGCGGCGGCCAGGGGGAGGCGAATCGGGCTCGTGGGGGACTCTCTGTCGGAGAACCTGGTCGTGGCGCTGCTATGCACGCTCCGGTCGGCGGACGACGGCGCGCGGAAGTGGAAGCGACGGGGCGCGTGGCGGGGCGGCTACTTCCCCAGGGAGGACGTCGTCGTCGCGTACCACCGTGCCGTGCTGCTCGCCAAGTACACGTGAGTGCTATCTCCCCGCTGAATGCTGCCGCTTTCCGGGTTTCCTTTAGATTGCAAGGTAAGAGCAATCTTCGTATGAGTATGAGATTAGGATGAACTGTAACTAGTTTTGATTGAGGTGGCGACATGCTTAAGTTGTTGCATTAAGGATCCGGACTGCTAGAGTAAATGTGTTTTTGAGTGAGGATGGATTGCGATTATCTAAGGTGCAGCAGTAGTGATCTTTAAGGAAAAAAAACTAGAAAACAGCAAGCACGGAGATGTGGTGCACACCATAGCTTAAAAAGATCTCAATTTGCTTGATTTTTTTATGATACATATATGTAAGTATGTAACACAGTAAAAGAGAGGATTTTTGATAAATCAGGGCCAATTACGGCAAGATCTAAGATATGATGGCACGAAAATGAGTGTGCAATACTAGAAGCATTGAGATATTTGGTTTGGAAGAGCTGTACTGGGTTTCAGGATCTTTGTTGTGTAAGGGACTGAACTCCAGTGGTGGACTAGTGGTTCTGTTCTCTTCAAGAAATTAGGATGATTTGTAGCAAATATTGTTGTGATGCTGCATGGCTGATGTCTGCAATGGTGTGGTTACTGAGTATGATTGTAGTGTTGTTTGTAGAATACTGAATAGTGAATTATTTACTTTTGCTTTCTTGTTTATTTTTGATTGCAAGGTAGGCTCTTTCTTTCTGAGATCCATGAGAAATCTAGATGCATAATTGTATATTAATGCGTAAAAGAATACTGTTTTGTCAACTATACGATTTGATGAAGAAATTACGATATCGTGTTGAAACATCAAGGATTATGATTTGTCTGCCGCATAAAGTTCATTTTGATGATTCCTGAATATATGTTAGCATGTTGTCCTACTATGTGTTGCATTTGTTTTTTCCTATATCCATATGTTAGAGATTTATGGAGTATGGACAATTTCTTGACGCATAAACTTCAGTAATGCGGATGTTTGTTTGAACAGCTTAAAAGTTTATACTTGTTAAACCTATGGCATCTGACATTTCTACTGCATGCACTTGTGCTTATATACACGGGCAGGACTGTGTTTTTTTTATACTTCATATGATAAAATCATAAAGCTCACATGGTGGTAACCACTGATACAAAGGTGGCAGCCTGTAGACAATTCCAAAGAACTTCAGAAAGATGGAATTAGGGGAACTTACAGAGTGGATGTTGACATCCCTGCTGATGATTGGGTAAATGTCACCAAGTTCTATGATGTGCTCATTTTCAACACTGGACATTGGTAAGTTAATTGTTCTCTGGCTTGAAGTTTTTTAGTTCATGCTTTTCTATTGTCTTCATCTAGTTATGTATTAGTAAAGTTGAATGAAAATTTCAGTTTTCTAATTTAATTCAAGGTACTGAGATTATTCAAATGTTCCTTGTGATAATGATTCTTAGCACTGCATATTCTGTCTTTGGAGGTCACTTGGAAGTTGGGTTAATCATACCTATTGAAAGCCTCTTTCTTGAACAACCTTCAATTGTTTGCATTTTTTCAAATGTTAATTTCCTTAAAGAATAGGTGCCATCTGCCGGCTGTGTTTTTCCATAAATTTCTATGCTTGCACTTATAATTTTAACATGATAATACTGAGTTAACTAACATGCTGGTGTCTTTTTGCTTTTGTACATTTTTTAGATTGTGAAGAGCAATTTCCGTAGTTTGCTCGCGAGTCATGACTCATGATTGTTTTATCATTAGCATTCCTGCTGTAATCCTTGAAGCATTTATCCATTATCAGGTGGGGTCCAGATAAGTTTCCAAAAGAAACTCCTCTTGTTTTCTACAGAGGACGAAAACCAATTGGGCCTCCACTTGACATATACAATGGACTGAAAGTAGTCCTGAAAAGTATGGCCTCTTACATTGAAAGGGAGGTCCCAAGTAAAACGCTGAAGCTGTGGCGCACACAGTCACCGAGGCACTTCTATGGGGGCGAATGGGATCACAATGGCAGCTGTGTGTTTGATAGACTTTTAGAAGAACATGAGGTACCATTCTGATGGTCAAGACTGTTTTGATTCAGATATGTGTGTCAACATTCTGAGTCGTGACTCTTGAAAAAAATCTTGTGCAGCTCGACTCTTGGTTTGATCCCAGGTTTGGGGGAGTGAACAAAGAAGCAAGACTAGTGAATTCAGCAATTCAGGAGGCCCTGATTGGCACGGATATCCAGCTGCTCAACCTGACTTACATGAGCGAGTTCCGTGCTGATGCCCATCCGGCTATCTGGCTTGGGAAGAAGGATGCAGTGGCGGTCTGGGGGCAGGACTGCATGCATTGGTGCCTGCCTGGCGTGCCAGACACATGGGTCGACATCCTGGCCGCACGGATCTTGCATTACTTCAAGCAGGGAAAAGGTTGATGCCTTGTTGAAGCTGTGTTCATCTCATTGCCACTGCTCTACAAATGTTGCGGGAACACAACAACATGCTGGGTTTGGAACAAGTGAAAAGGTTTCCGTGGTGCTTCGCGATCTCTATCTGAGAGCGAAGGTAGGGAGGGATGAGATGATTCTTTTCTTCTTTTGAGAAGCAGTGCTAGTGCACTTACCCAACGTACTTATCATTCGTTCTGTGGAGATTGCTCAACTCAGAAATTTTTGTAGTTACACGTTGAAATTGCAGCCCTAACAGTTAAGACGTGGAACTAATCTGCAAGTAGGCAGTGGAGTGAAGTTTCACCGCTTCCTGTAAGCGATGCTCACTGTGCATGTGAAGCTCGGTTCAGAGCTACTGAATGTTCAATGGTGTATCGTTCGGTGCCTCTTAATGTTTGTTCAGAATCGCATCACGACGGATCGGTGACGTTGAACCATGCATCCACAGTTGTGGCGCTGAATTTGTTTCGAGTAAAGCAATCGAACAAGACTACTAGATTGGGTTTATTTTTTTTCGTATTCTTTTGTATTATCTCTAATAAGTTAATATTTTTTCTATTTTAATTTTTTAAATTTAATTATATTAAATAAATCAACTTAGCTACGATGAAAATTAGTCAGCAACATTTAAAAAACATAAGGCTTGAATCCTTGCGATGGTCAGATTTCTTAGGAATTTTGTACGAAACGGTACGGTTCCTCTAGAATTTACTACAGGACCGTGATCTCCCTAAAGAAGAGATCGTGCGGTGATTCACGCGGCGGAAGAGAGCCCAGGTCCGAGAGTCCCCACTCGTCCCCCCTCTCTCCTATGCTTTGCTCGCCCGGCGGAACAAGCAAGCAGGCAAGGCTAGCAGAGCAGGCGAAGCAGATTAGGCCGGCCAAGGGCAACGAGACCGACACAGGCCGGCCACCGAACGGCATCGCCGGCGACCTACCCTCGAGATCCATCCGCCGGCGGCAATGGCGGCGTGGTCGGAGGAGGCGGCGCGGCGGGTCTGGGGCGGCGCCGTGCCGCTCCAGGTCCACCTCCACGACGCCGACGTCACCGCACTACCCCCGCCCCCACCCTTCCTGGTAATCTCTCACGCTTCTTGGTTCCGTAGTTATGGGTCTTTGATCATCAATTGACGGTGCCATCCAAATCTCCATGATGTTTTTGCTAGGAGTTGTTGATCCGACTACACGATTCTTGAATTCTTGCCTGTTAGGATCGCAGTTGCTAATAGGTTGTAGGTGTTACTCACATAAGTTGCTTTTTTAGGAGCTGTGAATCTTTCGACCTATGTAGAAGACTTTCGAGGGCTTTTTGGCCTAGTATAAGCTTCATCTGCTCATCCAAAAAAAAAACAAGGCAAGCCCCAACAAAATTTTATTGGTGGGCTTAGTTAGTAAGCTATAATTAGCTTATGAATAACCGAGGATGAAGTCGAATGGCAGTGGGTCGTCGCAAATTAAACCATCAGAGCTTAGAAGGTCGTTTCTAGTTTGTCTCACATACCATTTATGCAATTGTTGGTGCAAACATGATCTGCATATTCTTCGTACGATGATAAGTATTGCATACAAAGTTTACTCCATTGCTGTAAGAACACCAAAAATTCCTTATGTTTGACATTAGTACCTATTTCAGCTTGAAGACCAATCCGATAACCATATGTCAGATAGTCTCTTGCTTGCTTTGTTGGCATCTTATGTGCAAAGAGTTACTCAATTACAGCATGATTATCATTGTTTTCTTCCTTCTCACCCTCAAGGCAACAAATTGCAAGCTATACTTCTGTGTGCAACACAAGTGTTATGTTGACTGCTAAAACTTTTGTTTCTATCAAAAGGCTCATGTTTCCCTCTGTGGGAGTGTTCTCTCTAACTTTTTACAAAATATAATATTAAGACTATTTTGCAATACTACATTACCTTGTTGGTTTCATTTGACATTTATGGAACTTCATTTTGTCTAAAACAGACTTTAGGGCCAAGAATCGGGTATTTTCCACTGTTGATACCTATTATAAAGGCTCACTTCAGCAGCACACTCCCACCAGGCGTTGATACTGTTTGGTTTGAATATAAAGGGCTGCCGTTGAAATGGTAACATTTACTATCACCTACCAATATTTATCACGGTCAATTACCCTTAATGTTAGATCTTCAGAACTCATGTTATTGTTGTACACTTTTAAGTTGCTGACTAGTGACTGCCCTTTTTATCTTTGCGTTATTAGGTATGTACCCATTGGAGTCCTTTTCGACCTTCTATGTGCAGATCCTGAAAGACCATGGAATCTAACAGTAAGGCTATAATTTCTCTTGTACTTTTCTTTTGAATTTTCCTATTATTTGTATGTTTGTTTTCTTGTCCAATTTGTAAGATGTTTTTTTCAGCATTGAAGGTTCATTGATGAAGTAATATAAGGGTGGATTTGTAGAACTCTTTGATCAACCATTTACATTGTGTGCTAATCTTTTGGTTTGCTGGAAATCTTATTAACGATTTTCTATCAAGTCTGCCTCCTTTTGAAGGTTTGGCTGTTGTGACTTTCTCAGGATCTAGGTACTTAAAATTAACACTTCAGTTTAGTGAAGAGCCAATTAGATCAGTGCAAATAGGCTTTATATGCAAGCGATGCACTTTGTCATCCTTGCTTGATTGTAATCACCCACACATCATTGTGTGAAAAGGGCCTTATTAGAGTAGAAACCGAGAGACAAACTAACTCTTCGAGTATATAATTCTTTAATTTAACAGGGGGTGTATGTTAAAATATTTGAAAAGTTGGGGATATTATTACAGGTAGTAATTTTCATTCGTGGTCTGAAAACATGAGAGTCCTTTGCATTAATCTGATATTCTGCCCCTATGTGGTTTTCTCTGTTACTTGTGCAGTTGTTCATTCTATCCACACAACTTACACATTAAACTGTAGGTTCATTTTAGGGGGTATCCTGCAGAAATTTTATCTCCATGTGACGGTGAAGATAGTGTAAAGTGGAGCTACATCAATTCCCTGAAAGAGGTTTGTTTTGAGAACTACTATTACCCAATCCCTTCTTCCCACAGCAACACTATAGAATGTAATCTTTTTCTTGTGCAGGCTGCCTTCATCATAAATGGGAACAGTAAGCATGTGATGAATATGTCCCAGGCTGATCAAGTTGCTCTCTGGGAATCAGTAATGAAAGGTGTGCTCTCCAGAAACAACACTTCAGTACTAACTATACCTCATAAGCCCGTTATGATGGATTGATGGTTGCTCATAAACTGACTCGTCTCTGACTACTAGTAGTTTCTACTATTTGCGTATGACTTATTCTTTGAATAATCAGGGCTTCATTCTCTAACTATAATTGTGTTATTTGGTTATCAGGTAACTTAGATGCCTATATGAATATCTCCACCAGGCTTAAGCTTGGACCATTTGAAGAGGATTGTTTAGTACGAACTTCCTCAGCGGAGAGCCAACAAGGTTCTGATGAACCTGAATCTCCTGGATACAGCAAACCATGTATGCTCTTTTGCACTGAATTATCTACTTCTGTTATTAGTTGAACATTCTCATACCCACAAATTTTTGATATAATAGTTAACTGATGAATAGTTTTCACATTTGTAAAGCTTCATGTACACTTTTTAAGTTATATAACAATGGATTTATGTCACACTAAGATATTTCTATCTACTGTGCTGTCTCTTATCGATTAATATATGGTTAGGCAGGGTCCCTGTTCGGTTATATGTGCGCAGTGCTCAAGAAGACCTTGAGGATTTAGGAGATGCAATACCTGTTGGTGACTGGGAAAGCGTATCTTATATAAATCGGCCATTTGGGATTCCGAAGGAGCAAGGTATGTAGCACTGTAGTGAACATTTGTGTTATCATTTGGATGCTAGTACAATGAATTGGTGATGCTTTTGCAGTTTTGCTTGTTCTTCATGAGTGGTGTGCATATGATTTTTGCATGCTTTAAAGGGGTTTACTTGCCTCTGGAAATCCCATAATCACCAAACTTCCAGTAAAGCTCTATTTTGTTCCCCTCCCCCCTATGCCACTTTCCCCCGAAAAGTATGGTATAGGGACGTAAGTTCAGTAAATAAGAAATATTTTGTATTACTGCATTGTGGGATTATCCCCGAACTAGAATGCACACACATGTACATTACTTCCATTGAAAAATCAGTGCAACTTCTAGGCTGAATCCATTTATTGTAAAATCCCTGCTACAATTTAGCTATTTGATTAGTGTCATCTTTCAAGCAGGCCTGACTGGTTCACAATTGAAAAGGCTGTAAATTGCTGGGTTTACCATTTTATCTTTAAAGTAAAAAAAGGGCACTTTTATCACCCCTGAAACAGTGCAGACTATATGTTGCAGTTAATACTATATGTCTTAATGATGAGCTTTTCCTCACATCCTTTGTTTCACAAAGTTTTATGGTGTCAGTGGCAGTGGTTTTCCTTAACATGTAGTTCACTTCACTCTACGGTGCAGGTAGAAGCTACATTACACTGGAACATGCATTGGAGACGTTGCTACCTGAGTTCTTCAGCTCAAAGCCGGATTCTGCCCCTGATGATTCAGATATCACTCCAAGAAGTTCTCAGGAGGTAGAATCTTCTTCGGCAAGTCAGCAAGAAGCCGATGTGGCCAAGAATGCTGTAGTGAAGCTAGTAAGGGTACAAGGCATTGAACTGGACATGGACATACCGTTCCTTTGGGTGGCCAACAACCTGAAGAACCCTGAATACTACCTCCACATCTGTGTATATGTCGGTACAAGAAAACAACAGCTCAAGGGTAGATGAAAAGGTTAGATACGACAGTAGTGCGTTCCAGGAATATCTGGTCTTGTTCTTTGGTTAGTCCTTAGACATTATTCTTTGTACAAATGCTAAAATCTTGACCGTTTTGGTGTGTTGATCAGTTGATGTGAGATGCACAATCTTTGATGCGAGGTTGGAATTGGATGATGAATGGATGCTTATTTTGCACTCGACAAAAATCCCGTGAATGTTGTCATGCCAGATTATTATGGTATGAATCTGTTACAAGAAACGAAGAATTTTTCGATGCATCGTGATGTTTGCAATGCCCTAGCCAGAGCCCATAGGTGTTCATAATCTGGTGATTTCGGTGGCTACTTGTCAAGATAGAAATTAAAACAAGCGCTTAATCGCATCGCGGTTTAAAAAAATGTAACGAGAAAATTAAACAAAAATAAAAGACTAACTTTGTAGTGTTAACTTTGTCAAAAAGAAAGAAAATAAAAAGAAAGAAAAAAGAAAAGGTACCACCTCCGCGGGTAACGGTCGGTGCCGCGATGCGGTCGCTCCCGCCGTTAACTGCGCGCGCATCTCTCTCCCTCCGTTTACCCGCCATTTTGGCCCTTATAATAACTAACACCTTCTTCTCCTTCCTCTGATCTGATCCATCTCTCCTCTCCTCTCTCCTGGCTGGGTAGAGATCTCTTGGCGCACGCGCACGCGAATCTTGCAAATGGCGGACGAGAAGCTTGCCAAGCTGCGTGAGGCCGTCGCTGGCCTCACACAGATCAGGTCTCCGATCGATATATATATATGCTTTCAGATCACTGATGACTGAGAGATCTTTCTTCTCCGCCATTGTCGTTTCTCTCTAGTGCTGAGTTTGCTTATCGGTTTCTTGATGCGCAGTGACAATGAGAAGTCGGGATTCCTCAGCCTCGTCTCCCGCCATCTCAGGTAATAGATCACATTTCACACCACGCATCAATGGAGCATCATCGAGAATTGCTCAATGGGAAACTGCAATCCTGTTATTCTTCATTTATTATTTGAACCATGATCTGATCACGTTTGCATTCGTGGGCTATGGCGTTGCGTTGAAAAGCGGCGACGAGGAGCACATAGAGTGGGCCAAGATCCACACCCCGACCGACGAGGTGGTGGTGCCGTACGACACCCTCGAAGCCCCACCTGAAGGTTCTTCTTCTTCTTCGACATGATCCTCGATTTGACTCATGAAAACAAAATTTGTGACTGATTTCGACGTGCTGACTATTCTCTTCAAGTGCAGACATCGAGGCGACCAAGGGACTGCTCAACAAGCTCGCCGTGCTGAAGCTCAATGGTGGCCTCGGGACGACCATGGGATGCACCGGACCAAAGTAAGTTGCATGGTAGACTTATCTGATTCAGTCATAGTATACAGATGGTACTATAGCATTTCTTTTGCTTTCATTAATTTCTTGATTGCCACCTTCAGAAAAAGAAAGAACCAAAACAAATCCTTGATTGGAACAGTAGTGTTCTCATATGGCGCTTATACTGAAAAAACAACCCCATGTTCATTCTCTCAACGTGTTGCCCATAACATTACAGATCTGTCATCGAAGTGCGAAACGGATTCACATTCCTTGACCTGATTGTTATCCAAATTGAGGTGTGTTAAACATCATATATGATTCACAACATACTCTTCGAAGTTCTATCTTGCAATATGGCATTTAATGATATCATTTCTCCTACAGTCCCTCAACAAGAAGTATGGCAGCAATGTGCCACTGCTTCTCATGAATTCCTTCAACACCCACGAAGACACCCTAAAGGTAAATTCTCACCAGCCAAATCTCTCTTCACATTGGAGATCGGAAGCCAAAATGAACAATTTTGCGAGTGATAACTAGTACAATTGCCCTGCAGATTGTTGAGAAATATGCCAATTCAAACATCGAAATCCATACATTCAATCAGGTATGTCAAGCTAGATTTTTCTTTTGGTGCTGCAAACTTATTTGGATCATATTTCTCCTTGCTTTTAAAATATGCTACTGACATTAAAACAATTTGTTCCAATGCAGAGTCAGTATCCCCGTGTTGTAGCTGATGAGTTCTTGCCATGGCCTTGCAAGGGGAAAACCAGCAAGGATGGCTGGTAAGCTAGTCATACATAGCTACATCAGCAAATTCATTTTAACAAAACAGAATAATTTTAACTACCTTTGCATTACACAAATATGTAGGTACCCTCCTGGCCATGGTGATATCTTCCCATCCCTGATGAACAGCGGCAAGCTCGATTTATTACTCTCACAGGTTTGCAATTATCTGAGGATACTATTATCTCCCATCTTTCATCCGAAGTTTCCATGCATGTAACATTCTTTTTTGACCATATTGCAGGGAAAAGAGTATGTCTTCATTGCAAACTCGGATAACTTGGGTGCTATAGTGGACATGAGTATCCTTATGTAAACATGCCATTCACGTTTTACTTTTGCGAACTTTCTGGTTAAGAAAAGAGGTACTCTGTTTTGCACTATACTTAACTATTGAACAGAGATATTGAACCATTTGATCCACAAGCAGAATGAATATTGCATGGAGGTATGTAATTGTGTTATATCTGATGAAGTAAGATTACATGCGGATGGCTGGTAAAGTTCTACAACCTTTTTTCAGGTTACCCCGAAAACATTGGCTGATGTGAAAGGCGGCACACTGATCTCATATGAAGGAAGAGTTCAGGTAAATTTCAGTTCTTTCTTCTACTTCCAAAGCACCATTTTCCTAGCCTTCCAATGCTGTTGCAGTTTGCAAACTGGTTTGATCAATAATTGTCGAGAATTGTATATGAAAACAAGCTGGCATTTTTCCAGCCTTCCCTCAACATCTGGTTACTGCTTTAATGACAACAATTTTTGCTATTCTTTTTTCCAGCTTCTGGAGATTGCACAAGTTCCTGATGCACATGTAAGTTATGAGCTAGTACATGAAATGATAATAATTAGTTATCACAGCAAATTAGGCAAAAGTTATTTTAGATCTTTCTGAGACTGCTTCTACAATTTTCTGAAACATAGGTGAATGAGTTCAAATCAATTGAGAAATTCAAGATCTTCAACACCAACAACCTGTAAGTGAATTCATAGTTTTCATTCCAGTTTGAAAAGATCCTTTCAATGATATATAACATTACTACCGGTTTTGGTAGATGGGTGAACTTGAAGGCTATCAAACGCCTTGTTGAGGCTGATGCACTCAAGATGGAGATCATTCCAAACCCTAAGGTAATAATGCATTTCAGGAAACTATTTTTCCATAAGGACTGCTTCATGAACTTTATTACTTATCTATGATTTGACAAGGATTTAACGTAGAATCGTGATGGACAACAACTGTTTTCAGGAAGTGGATGGCGTGAAAGTTCTTCAGTTGGAAACAGCAGCTGGTGCAGCAATCAGGGTACTAACAAAATACTATATATATATATATATATCCACCATGATACCTTTATCTTACATATAAAGATGACAACAAATTTTGTTGGGCCAGTTCTTTGACCACGCGATTGGTATCAATGTTCCGAGGTCCCGGTTCCTACCGGTGAAGGCAACATCAGATTTGCAGCTAGTACAGGTTTGTACGATATGCTGAGTAAACTGTGAGGTTAAAACTCCTCTTTCTAACTGAAATTATTTTCACTTTGTAGTCTGATCTGTATACCTTGGTTGATGGCTTCGTTACACGCAATTCAGCTAGAACAAATCCATCAAATCCCTCAATTGAGCTGGGCCCTGAGTTCAAGAAGGTCAAGCTCTAAACAAAAGTTATAACATTAGTTTATGAACTCCAAATGCAAATAAGCTGATCTTCTTTCTTCATGCAATGGCAGGTTGGGAACTTCCTTGGTCGCTTCAAGTCGATCCCTAGCATTGTTGAGCTTGACAGCTTGAAGGTGTCCGGTGATGTTTGGTTTGGTTCTGGCATCGTGCTGAAGGTACTGAGACTGTTGCTGACCTATTACAATCTTTCTTGTAGTTCCAGTTCTTAGACAAAGTTTTCAGACTATTTGTGTTGTCAAAGGCTGTATGTGACCTGCTATTTTTAATGCTTCTATAAAACTTTATATGGATAATGTGCAACTTCTCTTCTCATATGATTGTTGTTATGAATATATATATACACACATATATATTTATACATATATATAGAGGAAGCATTTTTTTCTACTCTCGGGTATAGTTACTCCCTAGTTATCTAGCGTCCATAAGTCTTGGGATTCCCACCAGCAAATCGGGTTTTTGGGTGCGTATGGATCCATTAGTCCATCTGATAATTAAATTGGCTACATATCAGGATAGGAAAATTTAGATGTGACATGTGAGCATACCAACCTCCTAGGTAATCGGATCGAATGCTATATAGCAGTATATATCAGGATAAGCTTGAAGTATCGTTCCCTGGTGCATTTGTACATACTCCTTTTTCATACGTATGGATACTTCTTTTCTGTACTGATAAATATTATTTTTTTATTGAAGATGATACTACTTTACTATGTGTATGTACATACTTTTTTCTTTATGTATAGATACTCCCTTTTTATATGTGATGTATACTCCTTTTTGTAAGCGTGCATACTCCTTTGTATAAGCATAACACCTTTGTATGTGAGTACATGACTCGTTTCCACTTGAGATATTCATGCACCTCTGTGAATGACTTGAAATTTGCTATGGTTTCTCCATTGAAATCTGGAGATGAGTGTGGGTATAGATCATAGAATCATCTGTATACATACTTCTGGAGATGAGTGTGGGTAGAGACAGGTTTTTCATATGTATGCGTACTTCTTTTCTATACAGACAGATATAACTTTTTTTATTGAAGATGATACTACTTTACTCTGTGTGTGTGTGTGTATTTTCTTTACATGTACATACTCCCTTCTTCCATTCGTGGAGATAAAGTGTGAGCAGAGAATAGGATGCTACATATTAGGAAGTATGTGTAGGTTAGGTAATCGATCATTGCCATATAAGTCGGCATTGATTACATTTTTTCTACTCGTGTACATACTTCTAGAGATGAGTGTGAGCGAAACTCTCGGAAGATACTCGTTGGCTGGAGTGATTCAAAATTTTGATTGGATCGGGTCTTCCTCTAACCCGTGTCTTTCAGCTCCATTAGTCTCTAACGTCATTCAAAAATGTCAGATCTTCCTCACATATTTTACACCTACGCGCTAGTTCTCTACTATCTATCTTTATATGTATATATATAACCCATGTCTTTCAGCTCCGTTAGTCTCTACTTCAGTTAGAGACTAACGAAGCTGAAAGACATGGATTATATATATCAATATAGAGATAGATAGCAGTGAATCAGCGCGCAGGTGTAAAATATGTAGGGAAGTTCTGACGTCTTTGAATGAAGTTATTGTCGGTAGTGAATGAAGTTACTACCGGACGCTTATAGTACACAACTGGTGGTAACTTTTCTCATAACCGGTGATAATTTTCTAGGGTGCAAACTGTACGCAGAATAGCGTTACCGTGTGTGTATAACGATATTTAAAACTTGGGAGTAATGCCGCTTCTTTTCTTTATGTTTTATAGGGCAAGGTGACCATCACAGCAAAACCTGGTGTTAAGCTGGAAATCCCAGATGGAGCAGTGATCGAGAACAAGGTACCTTTTCCCAAGATGCACACTCTCATTGGTGTTTCAAGAATTTTGCAGTTTAAAAGCAAATGTAGATCTAAGTTCTAGTCTGTCAACTTGTTTATCAGCATTTATGTTAGGTTCAGGACAATTTTGAAGAGAAATACAATACTACTAACTTCTTTACACTAGTCAGAATTCTTACACAAGGGACTAAATTTCAACATGTCATATCTGAATAGCAAAGCAAAACTTTATTTGAAATGTGTGTGTGTGTGTGTGTGTGTGTGTGTGTGTGTGTGTATCAAAAGGCAAGATGATAGCATCATCAATGCTTTTAATAAGAGAATATTATTCTTTTCTTTCAGGATATCAATGGCCCTGAGGATATTTGAATAAGGATCAGAGCATGGTGTCTTCAGTGGCAGATCAAATTTAGCATTTTCTATACAATCAAACAGGCTCCATGACATTGTGGAGAATATTTTTGATCCAATTTTATTTCAACATAGTTAATAAGAAATTTGAGAACATGTCTACCTATGTTTCGCTTCTAGTTCTAGACTTTTCTTGTGAGTTGGCAAACAAGTCCTGTCCGGCAAAATATCATATCAGCACATTCTCAATTACATGTCTGATTAACAAGAACATAAAATATATAAAACATAAATACATTCCTCTAAAATTTGTGAAACTCCACAAGTACTCATCAATGTTTCCCATCCAGTGCAAACAAAATGATCATTTTTCTGCAGGAGGGACCACTTCCAAAAGCTCTATATCCAGTTCAAAACTTGCGTCAGGCTGCAAAGAAACATGAAATCAAACAACACTGCTTCAATACTTAAATGCACTAAAATACTGAATCAAACTACATGAGCAAAAAAATTTCAATAAACTGAACATTTACCGGTATCTCACTCATCCCCTTTTCCCCATAACCGAGCTCTGGAGGGACAATTACACTCCTCTACATGACCAACACACAAACAGAACAGAAGATCAGGTCAGTAATATAGTAAAGATGGGCAAACCAAATTATTTGGATTCCCTGTGCTAGTTCTGCTTCTCCATACCTTCCCCCCTACTTTCATCCCCTCAGATATCGTGTACATCGCTGGTGGAGGCTTTGGTGCAGCCTGCGCAGAGTATAACCCATTGGCATTGTCTACAAATTCCCGCTTTCGCTCCTTGCCAGGCAGTGAGCCGACAGTGAACTCATAAGGCTACTAGAGGAAGACACACCAGCATCTTAGTTCTTGTTGTCCTAGATCAGTAGTACTAGCATACAAAGATAAGGAGTAGTTTGCCAGATAACCTGTGCAATACTTCGGTTCCCTGCTAGAAGCTTAGATTCACGGCTAGACACTGCGGTGATGCCACGGTATATGCAGTCAAAATGAACCTTCAGAAAACAGCCATTAGTTGCACTTTAAGAATGAAGGGCAGTCTATAGATGGGAACAGTTTACCAGCACAGTGGAGCCCTTTTCAGCAGTTGGACCCTTCCCTTCAACAAGATCATAGTACTTCAGGCCATCAGCTGCTCCCAACAGTCCTCAGATCAGATTACACAAATGGGAGTTTAATTTATCAATACAGTGAAGATTCAGGATTCAGTAATGCTTTAGTTTTGCACACATATGCAAAATAGAACAAACTGGATTTGCATTCTATAAATCCCATGGGTATCCCAAGTTCTTTTGAAGCGCAAATTGGCCTCAATTCAGTCGCAAAGGAGCCAGCTTTAGGCCAAATCTGAGCACAAATGCAGAAACCAAGAAACTAACAGCGCAGGGAAGCAGGCAGGCACCCTGACGTACGTGCAGATACGTAGTCCTCGGGCGGTATGGTCCTGCGGCCCCTCCTCGCGGCAAGCGAAGGCGGCGGCGGCGAGACGGCTGTCAAGAAACCGGCCGAGAGGAGCTGCGCGGCTGCACTCCGCCGGGAGACGGCGCCGGGGAGGCAGCATGGCGTACAAGTCTCTCTCGAAGGAGGAGGAGCGGAAGAGGGAAGCGGATGGCGGTGGAAGGTTCTAGAAGGCAGGGCAGAGGAAGCCATGGACGGTGGAGACGGGGAGGGATGAGAGGAGCCCAAATGGTGCGCACAACCACCACCTCTCCACCGTATCCATAACCTGGCAGGATACTAGGATATCAGAATATCCCATGTCCCTATTTCCTTTCCTTTTATTTATTTATTTATTTTATTATTATCTTTCATTTAAGTATTATTATTGTTTGGTTGTTTACGTTATTTTTCTTACATTTATAGTGGTTAAATTATACAGACTACAAAGTATGATATTGTCTGAAAACACTCAGTATTCGCCTCTTAGTGACCTGTAATTCCGAGTGAAGACTTCGTCTGTATGCTCAAGATTGTGTGTATTACCTTCTGAAACTTCAAATAATAAAGCTGGGGCCTTACCCTTCAAGGCTTCAACCGTAAGAATCCTCTGAAAAAGAGTGTCTATAATTCTCAGTGCTGATACGTGTATTCGGTACGCTTTAACCAAACACAACAAATCGAGCCAAACAGCAAGAGTAGTTGAGCATGTTAGCCGTGCCTACTCTAACACACACAAACACTGAAATAATTTGCAACTGAGATATTCTTTCCTTCTGTTAATCATCTATTTATACATGAGTATGTAAACGAGAACACCCTCACATGTAAAAACTAATCATCAATTGAAACACAACAATCTCATTAGAAACACAATTGTTCCACTTTGACTTTTACTCGTACAAATATGCAGTCATCTCACAAATATGTAAACTAAAGATGCAACAAGATATCTCAACAGAGTAAAGATTATGCAAAGCGAGTTCAACTTACCAACCCGCTGCTTCTCCCTCTGCAATCAAGTCACCTCTTCCTGCCGCGCCGCGCAGCTCCGCCTAGGGTTACCCTCCACTCCACTGCCGGCAAGCCACCTCCGCCGCCTCCTCTCGAGCGTGGCTTTCCCGCCACTCTCACAATGGGACATGGCGGCCGCTGCGCGAGGAGTACTGCATGTGAGCGATGTGCTCTGCCTCATCTCGCAGCTACGACTCGAGAGGGGCGACGGCGTGAGTTGTGCTCGTGGTTCGGTTTCCGCGATTCACGACCGTGAATCGAAAACCTACTGGTCTGGGATTAAAAAAACCGGTATGCCACTTTATCGCAGATCTTTTAGTATTCCGCATGCCACTTTACTGCTGCATGCAGTCCCTGCGCATGGCACTTAAATGTTGCATGCAGTCCCTGCGCATGCCACTTTATTTCTGCATGCATTCCCTTCGTAAACTGCGCTGCAGTTATTGTATTCCGCATGCCAGTCCCTACGCATGACACTTAAATGATGTATGCAGTCCCTGCGCATGCCACTTTATTTCAGATGCGATCTCTTCAGTAAACTATGTCAGCTTATTGTATTTCTTAGTTTGCGGAAGAATTAAACGTCCGCTGGTTTTCTCATTAAATCGCATGCATATGCCACTTTATTGTATTTCTTAGTTTGTATTTCTCGCCCCACCGATTTTTCGGTTTTTTCTTCACGGTCCCTCCCGCTCCCTCCAAAATTTTCATTTGCCAAAATTTAACCAGTTTTTAACCGGGTTTTTCGGTAACCGGCCGGTTCCTGGTACCGCCCGACGGCCGAGATTTGGCCCAGTTCCGATTTTTCAATCCTTGGTTGTGCTAACCAAGCAGGCCATGTGGCATTAACTTCTAAGTAAGGCTGATAGTTCCGGATTAGACTAGCATGCATGGCCTTTCTAAGACCTAAAACCAAACTGAGTCAATTATTTTCAGCTTATAACTTCACTCGAACAAACAAATGAAATAGTTTTTTTATCATCTTTTTAAAACAGCTTATTGAATAACCTTTTTAAAGTGTCATATTAACTTATCAACATTCGATTCTTTCACACAAATACTCACGTTAAAGCTAAAAGCCATCAACTATAGTTGAAAAGGACCTACCCAAAGTCATCAACCCTTTTTATAAAAAAAAGGGGAACGAACGCAATATAGACATAATTCTCTGCGCAAGCTCAATTCAAAGTTCAAATGACAGCATCGCATTCGATTCATACATGTTTTTTTTCTCTCTGGAAGACAAAAAACAAAACAATACATAGTGAGAACAACCACGATCTCCATATACGTTGGGCGCTCGGGTGAAACTTTACATGATGCAGGTGATCAGTCGGGAGCAACAAACAACAAACTGTCAAAGTCAAACGCTTGACGGCATCCACAAACTTACATCTTGGACATTCTGGTAACGAACATGAAAAATGTCTGCTCTCCTAGAGTAATGGGATTTAAGCATGATCATGATGGGGCTTCAGATCCATTTCGACTTGATGGATTGTCCACTGCATGCCCTCCAGCTTCTGCAGTTCAAATAGGTTAGCAAAGATCCATCAGACAATATGGTAATTAAGATCGGTGAAAATGAGTCAGATTACCTTTACAATCTCGTGATACTGCCTTGCAATTACATCAAAGTGCGGATCTACACCTTGATACTCACGTAGTCGTGAAACCTGACACAAGATCAAATGTCACACCAAACTGTTACATGATGGGAAGTCAATTTTTTTCTTTTTACTTCTCAGATAAAGTGGATACTGAAAGATAACATCCATTCTTTCTCCAAACATGAAGTTAAGTGAAAACTATAGAATACTACATGCCCGGTTCTTGTTATGAAATATATTAAAAATATCCTCAGGCGGTAATCAAATCTTACTTTTGAATAAGGTGGATTAAACTTGTCACATTCTCAATGCACCCCGAGAAAAATCAACATCTAGTCATCAAGTAATAACCTACTAGTACAGAAAACCAAACTTTTAGCTTGCAAAAACTCAGAACAAATCTGCACCATACAATCTTCCTCGGGCTGGATTTTGTTCAATGATACGTTATTACTGACACCTCGGATGTTGACTCCATACAACTTCTAGATATCACTTAGTTCCTGTGATCTTCATTTTTTCACCCACAAGCAGCTGCTAATGTTGCCTCTTGTGATTCCTAGAGTTATAATGGCTGGTATGCAAGACCAGCAGCATTTTAACCAATCTACTGCCAGTGACAGCCATAGATTTTAACAGTCCGCTGTCAGTGACAGCCCTATTCCAGTACTATGGTTGTACTTGTACTAGCAAAGTATACCGGTCAAACTGTTTGCTATGAAGAAACCCGGTCAAACTAGTTGCTATGAATAAACCGTTAATCAACAATTCTCAAAAGGAAACAAATGATCATATAACCTTTCACATGGTCCAGGGTGGTGGTGAAGGATTATATTGACTAATGGCCTTTTGCTACTAAGGACCAAACACTTCAAAAATTACAAAGAGCAAGGAAGATGCTGTATCATACCGCTTCACTATAGGAATTGGATGCTTCTTTCGTGGCCTCCACAAGATATTTCCTGCAACAAACAGTAAATATGATAAAATGGTTCTTTACTGCAAAGAAAAGCACTCAATTTATTGGATCCATCTTGAGAATAATATATGCTAATGAACATACCAGATTGATTTTTTAGATCAATTAAGTCATTTTTACCTGATCCTATGCAATGCTGGTACTGTTTCCTTGGTGTAGGTGTCGCGCAAGAGATGATGCTCAAGATAGCTCGAACCAAATGAAAAAAGAAAATTAGAATCATAGTTAATTAAGTTTCTCAAGTTAGTTAATTAAGTTTCCAAGTCTCAATCCTATCACAGTTGGAATAAAAAAAATCTCAATGCGCAAGGAAGAATCAGTTATGTTTAACAGAATATAGATTTAATCTGTTATCAGTGATATACTATGGTCACAGATGCAGGTACCAACCTTAGTTTAGCATTCATTGTCCGACACCTTTTAATAAGCCAGGTCTTCTTTAGATCATCCTGTTAGCCCATACAAGAGAAAGCTAAAGTACTTAAACAAACCGTACTAACAATATGAAGAGATTCCATGTTTACTTCAAAGAATTAGCATCACAAAAGGAATGCAAGAAGGCTTACATATTGGTGCTGATGTTCCAATTTCTTGTCTTTAACGAACTGTATAAGTACAGCAAGAATTTGCTCCAGGACCTTTTGAAATTTGAGGAGCCATAAGTAGTTGCATAGAATTCAGATTTCAGTGAAAGAATTTCTACTCAAATAAAGTGGGCTAATTGCCTAAGTGAAATTTAAGCAATTAGTCAACATCTACAACCATACATTATAGTGTTCAGCAAATTTCCTGTCCATGGAAGCAAGATCCTCCAGTAGAAGGGCCTCTTCCTTTTCTATCTCTTCAATGATCAACTTCACCCTGTCAAAGGGAAAGAGGAAATTATGAAAAACGCCCATCACTGATTCCCTATTGATCTTTAATTCTAAACAAGGGTGGACAATTGGACATTGCCATCAAGATAAATTAGCTATATAAATGGGTGAGCTTGCCCAGAGAAGGGCTGATAATATGATATCAGTACTAAAAATGCACAAGGAACAATCTGAGGTAAAATGTTACAAAAGCAAATTAGGGCGTTCTACCAAAATGTAACTTGTCATAAGAGAATTTGGGCATAGAAAGCATTTCTGCCTTCGCTAAATAAGTAAAACAACCATTTCAAGACAGACTAAGATGGGAAAATTCACCTTTCTGGAAGTCTGGCACTTGAAATCTGGCTGATGGATGATGAATCTGCAGCACATTTTAAATGTTAAGATGAGACAAACTAATTCCCAAAACAAGAATCCTGACTATGTTTTGTTTTTTCATTTGAGCTGCCCAGGAAATGAATAGGAAGACAAAGTGGACACTTATAAATCACAAAAATAATCTATATTCATCCACAAGTTTCAATAACTAACCCCTTTCATCCATTGCAAATAGATCAGCTAAAGCATCACACTTGGCTTCTAACCGAGCCTCGATCTCTCTAGAAAGAGTTCTCTGATAATCAACCATGTCCTGCAATGACAGATCAAAGTTCAAAGTTGAAACAACCGAGTTTTGGAAGAAAATCATGTATTTCTTCACTATTTGACCAAAAGGGTAAAACTCGTTTCAATTAAGGAGTAAGCACTGAACACGTTCACATTTCCACAAGGAACATACAAGATGTATCAACTAAAATAAACTCTGAAATCACCGATTGTTAGTTCAGACGATAGCTTCGATTGCAAATGGGTCAATCATTATACATACCACAGTCATGGCCGGCTGCTCTTGCTGGACCTGATAGAGATAATCTGATGTGATTCCAAGAAAACGATCAGGAACACCACCGACTCCAGGCTCAACCGGCTCTGAACCACCACTGACAGGCACAGCAGTCACTGCACTTCCTGTGCTGCTATAGTTATTGTAACTAGTCGAGATCGAAGTTGAGTTGGGTGTGGCACTTGTCATGGTACTATCAAATGAACTCCTTGACAAAGTGCTCAGCTTCTCAATCTCCTCCTCTTGTACCTCCCCATCCTGCGAGAGCAACGGGAGCCTCAACCTCTGTGCCGCCTCTGCAACCGCTAAATGGTGGTCCAAAGACTCGTACACCTGAATCAGTCCCCACAAAGTAAGCTCAAACACCAGATTCCTTTTTTGTCAGATTATTTCTAGCTCTATCTTCACAAATCACCGAAAGAAGAGAACTTTACAGAGCATGTGAGAAGTGGAACCTGCGGGGAGCAATTGAGCTTCTTGCCTGCGCCGGCGCCACCTGCTGCGATCGCGTGCTGGTACTCCTCCACCATCGCCACCGCCTCCGCGTACACCGCCTACCGCATCGCACCAGATCTGATCAGAATCCGTGGAAACCCTAAAATCCAGATCCAACGAGCG
This sequence comes from Melocanna baccifera, assembly GCA_036346265.1. NCBI lineage: Eukaryota > Viridiplantae > Streptophyta > Magnoliopsida > Poales > Poaceae > Melocanna > Melocanna baccifera. The sequence goes on from CM070679.1 coordinate 35,708,772, forward strand.
GGCGGGGCACTCACCAGGGCCTCGAGGTAGCACGCGCGCTCCGCCGCGACCTCCTCGCGTGCCTGCGGCGTCACGGAGACACAGAGGCAGCGGTAAGAGATGGGAGGTGGGGAGGAGACAGTGAGGAGGGAGGCGGGCGCAACGTACCTGGAGGAGGTCGGAGTGAGCGGAGTTTGAGAGGAGGCAGGCGTCGGGGGCGAGGTGGTGGCGCTGGATCTGCTCCACCAGGTGGGCCACCTCCGGCGGCGGCGGCGGGAGGGACGCGGCGGCCGCCTTCGACATCGCGGGCGTCTCCGACGAAAGCTTCGATGAGTAGGTTAACGTTTGAATCGTTCGCGGTGGTGGGGGTTTGTGAGGTCGCGGTAGGCTGGTGTCCGTTGGATTGGGAAATGGACGGGTGAGATTGCGCAGGCCGGCTCCACAGGAGAAAATTTTGAAGCGGAGATGGTGCGAGGTGCCAAGTGCCAACCCAAGGGGAAGGGATTTTGAGGTGGCAGGTGATGTGGCATCAAAACGATGACATGGATGATGACATGGGCGCGGTTGTCCATGTCATTGATGTAACACGGCCATTTGATTCGAGGTAGGGTCCTGATAGTATCAAGTGGTGAAACTTGAACAGGAATAATGGAGATATAATGATTCCCAGTAAACATGTTCCCCTACAAGAAATGCATGAGTGGCTAGATAGTATATTATTATTTTTCATGAGCAAAACTTTGGCATTCTACGCTACCTACACTAGTGTATGCAACAATTAAGAAGCATAATTAAGAGAGACTTGGTGTGTAGTTCCCCGACGATGGGTACATAATGATCAGGGACCTGACGGTGCAGTACCCCGATGACGGGGTACATGATGATTAGGGACCGATCCAAGGCATCATTATCTTGGGCGGGGAGAACATTAGCACAATTGAGGTGGAGGCGGCGCTGTTCAGTCACTCAACAGTGGTAGAGGTGGTGGTGGTGGGGGCAACCGTATGAGTACTAGGGGCAACGTTATGTGCATTCATGAAGCTCAAATACAATGAGAATGCGGGGGTGGAGGAGGTGATGGCATTCTGCTGTGTGCGGCTGCCACACTACGTGGTGCCGCGGATGATGGTGTTGGTGGAGAAGCTTCCCAAGACGGCAATGGGAAGATGTAGAAGTTCGCACTCCGAGAGAAGGCCAAGGCCATGGGAAGCCTCCCCTCCGCTGCCCCCAAGCCTCCTCCACGAGGAAGGATCAAGCTTTGAATCACGAATAATGGTGTATGTGAAATCCTTGTTTGTTGCGATAAATTGGTATGGTGCTCTACTTCTCCTAATCTGTTTCTGGTATAGATCTGAAACTAGCAATCAATGGGACTCGTGTATTTGGCATCATGGTAGATAGGAGATGATGTTGATTCATTTTGTTGTGCCAGTGTCAGTGTGTTAGAATCACATCGTTCTTTTTGGTGATCTATCTAAACCACCGCTCTAAACGGTCTCAGCTTCTGACTTCTAACTTTTTAATTTTTGTTTTTTTAAAAAAATTGGTTTTTTGAGCTTTTTAGCTTTTGCTTTTCCCCCCTTATTCCTTTGCATTGTCCATGATGATATAGTTTTTTTTATTTTTTTAATTTAATTACTCATAAAAATTAACATCCGCTATAGTGTATTTTCACCCGCTGTAGTGAAACCCCCCCCCCCCCAAAAGCCACAACTTATAAGCCACATTAAACAGGTAACCGATGTGCATTTGACCTACCTAACAATTTCACTTGGATTAATCAAGAAATGGCACCGGCAATATGACATTATGGCAAAGAGTCTTTTTTGGCTTCTAAAATGTGCTTTTGGGCTTTTCTACAGTAATTTGATTTCAAACAAAGTATCTTTTCAGCTACAAGTTGATTATAATACATATTGTAGTGACTTCATTTATATTGACCAAAATCGCACACAAGTTTCTGTTATTCCGTACTCTCACACACGAACAACTTAAAACTTATAAGCCACACTGAAAGCTTTAAGCTGATGCTAAAAAAACAGATCTAAAATCACGCTTTTTGTCGGAATCCCTTTTCAGATTCTTGCAAAAAATAAACTGTGTTATACAAAACTTTTGGAAAAAAAAGTATGTAAAATTCATGCCTTCCGTACAAACATGTCGCGCCTTGAAGCTGAGATGTGGTCCGCACAAGTCAACTATGTAAATGGGTTTTTTCTTTGACTTTTGACTTCTTAAAAAATCAAAATAAATATGACGACTTCTCGAAACAAATTTTTCAAACAGTTTTTCAAGTCTAAAACCATGATATTTATATCAACGTTTTCGCCGTCCACTAACCACTATTATTTCAAAAAAACCATAGATAATAAAAATCATCAACCGCACCTTAAAATAACAGGCCTCACTTGTAATACTACCAAACTTATCACTGCCACTGCTAATATTAATCCTGACCTGTTTGCAAAATGTAACAATCAGCCAGTGTTCCCTGCCAGGCCGCCATAGGTGACAGACAAGAGTGGAACGGAGACAGAGCGCGCAGCTCGACGCCGACGAATCGCCGACAAGGGTGCCGTCGGCGACGGCGATGGCTTCCTCCGCTCCTCCTCCGCCTCGCCTTCTCCCCCGCCTCCTGGCCCTAACCATCGCTCTCGCCGTCGTCGCCTCCGCCTCCGCCGCCGGCAGGATCCGGGCCTCTCTCACCCCGATCTCGGGCAACCTCTACCACTCCAGGTGCGCCCTACCTCCCAACCCCTGCCGCCTACTCTCCTCCCTGCTCGATTCCCAAATCTCGCACTTTTAGCTCGTAGATTTAGGTGATTCCTTTCCACTTCGACCTATCCACCTACAACTAGGTCAATTCCTGCAACCCAGGTTGTGATAGTTGCTGAATCAAACTCTAGTTTCCTAATGCGTCAATTGCTAGTTGCAATGGTCGCGTGATTTCACTCTCCATTGCGCATAGTTAATTTGGGATTCGTGTATCGTGAATTTGTATTGTACATTCCGCCGCTTCTCCCCAAGAGAGGATACCCCCACTATAGTAGTGCTCCACAATTGAAACCCCTATCTTCTTACCCACTTGATGGAAGCTATGGCTGTGTACAAATCCTTGTCACCACTACATGCTACATATGTGAGTGGCTTGCCGATGGATTCACTCTTTCAGAGCACATAATTTGGTGATAAGGGCTCATCTAGCTTTCGTTTTGTTTGATAAATGATAACCCTAGTTGTATGTTGCTCCCTAGTGACCAGTATTACAAGTTTATTCTTGGAACCTTGACTTTCTAATCTGTTGGCTCTTTGTTCAAGGAGCGTCATGTTTGACGTATTGACTTCCCGATTCTGCACCCTTTTTTCCTTCATATGCATCTCATGGTAACTGTTTTCTTTCTTTTCTTATTAGTGATTCCCTTCTGCGTGATATCAAGGCTTTGGTTGCTCGGCATTCAGATAGGTTGAGTGTGAGTGGTTTACCTATTCTTGTTCGGTTTTTATTGCTCAGTTTGGTTCGCTTCCTAGTGGCTAGTGGTCTTCTTTATGCAATTTTGAGTGAATTGTTGCAGATGGACACTATAAGAGCAAGTAACAAAGGATATTCTGCAGAGATGTTCGTTGTTACTTTTAATCATGTGAAGGAAACCATGGATAATGGCTCTAAGATTCATGTCCTTCTGGTTAGTTTCCAACGGAAATCTCTCAACATTTTTTTTTTCAATCATAAGCATCGTTCTGCCCCCTTCGGTTAGTTTTCACCTCTTGATTCATCGAATGCCCCAAGATCTAGTATGTTTCCTTCATCCAACTTGTTCTCTACTCCCTCACCTCAGTTGAGAGGGTTTACAGATAAAATAAAATAAAAATAACAAAACTTTGTCTTTTCAATAAGTTTTAGCATGTTGTTTTGTAAATTAAATTGTTGATGTCTCGCGGTTTTGACAGAAAGGTTCATTGTCTTCCAGAGCTTTGGGCAGCATGGCAGAGAACTTATTACCTCTGAGGTTGCATTATGTCTGCTCTATATTTTGACGGAGAAGCGTAAGATTGCCGGTGTTGATCTATCATCCTTTGAGAAAATACTGGAGAATCTTGTGATCAAAGTAAGTCCTGTTGCAACTTATTTCATATCTTCAGTTCTTGACTTGCGGAGTTAATAAAAATTTATGGAAAGCAATTGTGCTAGTTGTTCTGCTATGCACTTCGCCAAATTAGTATAGTTTTAGGCTGGTCTGCGAAAGGGGACCTGGGTAAGCAAATATCAGGACATCAGGTTCATTTATTCTGGGCATTGTTCTTATGCCAGCTCTGTGATTGAACGATATTTTGATCTCCTCGCATTGTTAAAATATTAGTGCACTAGTGACTTTCCACATATGTAAATGCCAACAAATTTTATTCCTGCATTGTGGTTAAGCGTTATTACTCACTCAAGTTGTACCCAGAACAAAAGTCATGATGGTTAATATGGTGTCGCTAAAGGTATTTTTCCTAAATGCTTTGTATGAACTATAATCATGGTTATTGCTTATGCTGTTATTCTAGTTTAAATAAATTGGATTTGGCCTGAAAAGTAGAAACATTTAATCACATGGTGTTCTTTACATTTACTCATGTTCTTCCGCCTTGTGCCCCCTCCACCTCTTTCCTGTTTTATTACTTATGTTCTATATCACTAAAGAATTATTTCTCAAACTAAGGATGTATAGTGTTTGAAAATTTTCAAATTTGGCTTAAATCTATTAGGTGGTGCCAATGGAAAATTTCAATGGTCGCAAACGTGTTGAAGCAGGGGAGCTTTGTGATAGGAGAAATGGTGATTGGTCTTTTTCTTACAAATCCATCACATAAAGCAGTTTCTGAGCCAACTTTTTTATCTCTTCTTTTTTCTTATGCAGGAAGAGGAGTTGATCTTAACAGAAATTGGAGCGTTGATTGGGGGAAGAAGGAAAAGGTTGGTGTCTCAGTGGTTTCTTGTTGCACACTGGGAAAACCTGATTCCTTTTGACTTCAGCTATATGTTGATTATATTAAAATACTTCTTAGATTTAATCTCGAATTATAGTATTTATGTGAATTTCCCTGTTTTATGGGTTTGTGGAATTACTAAGTGAACTTGTGTAATGCCCTGGAAGAGCTAGGTTGATTGACATCCTGGAACACTAATTTTGAATAAAAGGTTAGATCTATGTGGGCTTGGAGTGAAGAAACTTCTGTATATGCTTATCGTTCTTTACCGTGTATATCCCTTGATTGCTGTTAGGCTGGGTAATTAGAGTTTTCCCAATCTTGTGTGGACTTGAGTAAGTGCACCTTTATATAGCTTGGCTCATTATCAGTTTACCATGTATGTTCTTTGTCGGTTGTTGGGTTGGTTAATCAGAGTTTTGCAAACATTATGTGCACAGTATCAATCTTGTGAGCTATATATACATTTTCCTGTATTGTAGGACTATGACCCATATGAGGAGAACCCTGGTACTGCTCCTTTCAGCGAACCCGAGGCTCAGATCATGCGAGAACTATCCAAGTCATTTAAACCGCATATCTGGGTGAATGTGCATTCTGGAATGGAGGTAATTCAACTCTTGTGTTCTGTTGCTATTCTATACTTTGTCACGTGATATCGAGTTGGATACTAGTTCATGAAGGGGAGGGAAGGAGCAAATGTCTATACTCTTTAACTTCAGTATCAATCTCATGTGTTATTCCTCATAGTGGTACATAACCCTACTGAAATGAGTCTTGATCGATGCCATTAATTCACTTTTGCTTTTACACATTTCATTCTACTGTTCAACCACAGGCCTTATTTATGCCATATGACCACAAGAATGCTACCCCAAATGGAGCATCTGCTCATTTGATGAGGTCAGTTTTAGAGAATCTGAACCAGCGCCATTTCCAAGATAGCTGCCTAGTTGGTTCAGGTGGTGGAGCTGTAGGGTATGTGCATCCAACAAGTTACTCAAGTTCTGTGAATTCAACTGGAGTATTATGCTAAAGGCTTCAACAAAGCAAATGTACTCATGCTTTTACATCCCATCATTTACCAGGTACCTTGCACACGGGACTACGACTGATTATATGTATGACATTGCGAAGGTGCCGATGCCTTTCACTTTTGAGGTCAGTTAGTCTGTTGTCTCTATTCCAAGTAGTATGAACCTGTATTGACACAATAGGACTCAGCTCACTTTGCTGATATTCAGATATATGGAGATGAGACAGCATCTACCAACGATTGCTTCAAAATGTTCAACCCTGTCGACAAGATAACATTTGATGTACGCAAATCTAGCATCCACATATGTACATATTTTTAGTGGCCATATATGTCTTGTAACCATAATTTTCCTTTCCAGAGAGTTATTAACAAGTGGTGCATGGCGTTTCTCATACTTTTCGAGGAAGGGTTGCGAAACCTGCGTGATGGCCAAGTAGCATCCCAAGGTGCACTGGATAATTGGGTTCCCATGGGAGGCGATATTGTTGAGAGAAGTGTAGCACGAAAGAGCGGCCGTGAAAAGCGGAAACTTGAAGGCCTTGACCTCGGAATGCAGGAGCTAAGAACCTACTTCAGGCTATTTATGCTGTCAACATTCTTGTTGATGTTCATGTTCTGCACGAGGATATCAAAGAACAGGCACAGAGAGTCAGGTAACATTTTCGATACTTGACTCCCACGAAAAGAATTGATTGGATCTCGCTGCTCAGCTCGGTTTCGATTGGCAAGTGTTCACCATTTGTTGCCTCAGATGAACAAAGTGCATGAATCATTCGAACTTGGGAGGAACTCTTGCGCTTTGCCACTCGGAGACCAACCGATACGGAGGTGACGAGGCTGGCAGAATCAGAATGGTATTTAGCGGTCTATGTTCAGTTACTAGCTGAATGTCAGATGATTTGTCTTTATCTTCAACAAATCATAAATGTAAGCTCAAGTTGTCCATATCAGTTCGTGGTGAACAGGTAGAATCAGAATGGTATTCGCGCTTCTTGAAAGTTCGTGCTCAAATACTACCTGTTAAGATTGAATTTACGACACCATTGAATGTAATATTCCCTTCTCTATTATTTACCATGAGTTGCTTGAATACACGGGATTAACGGCATCTGCGCTCACAATCTGAAAACATCATACATTTTTTGGCTGTAACCCAGCACACCAAAGTACAACAGCAGCACACCTCGTGAATAGGGTGAGTTACCTTTTCTTAGGGAGAAGAGAGCGAAGGCTAAAAGTTCTACATAAATTAGGTATTATTTAATTCAACTTCTAACTTTTGTTTTTTTCACTATGTATTAATTTCGTTTTTTTCTAATTTTTTTATTTTTTTGTATTGTTCTTGATGGACTAATATATTTTTTCTATTTTTAAATTTTTTTAAATTTAATTATGTTAAATAAGCTAATTCAATTATAGTAAAAAAATAAATCAACTGTAGTAAAAAAATTATAAACCAATGTCATTCTAAACACCTCTTAACTCCCCTTAACTGAGAGATTGAACTTGCATACCCACGCATAAAAAGTCTGAAACATCCCATTTCATACCGACAAGGCCACATGTGGTATACAAATTGTAGGGCATGTTCCACTTCTCACGAAAAGAAAGATGTGATGGGAGCAATCATGTATCTTCGAAACTTGAAAGACTGCACATTTCAGACTGATTTAGGTTGGACAGAGGTTACAGGTACTTGATGAGAAGCCAAACAATAACCGCAAGAATCACTATAGCAACGACAGACAGCAGCAGGGACATGCACGAGCAGCCACCCTTGGTGCGCTTGTTCAGAATCGCAAGCCTCTTTTGCACACGCTGAATGAACAGAGTTTTGCGTCAAAATCCCATTCGTGCAAGCTTGAGGCAATTAATATCAAACAGTGACAAAACGTTTTCTGATGGCTAAGAATGCGGCGCAGAAAGAAGGGTTTAAAATATAACCTGAAGACGCGAGTTTGTAACATCAACATGATCGTCTAAGTCATCCTGCAGACATGAAGATAGAGCAGTTATTATGCAGTCTTAAAGAACATAAAACCATAGGGGTGTCAACGGATCGAGTACGAATCGAATAGTGGTCTTCCCACATTCGTATTTTTTAAACAAATACGAATATAAATACAAATATGTTCGAATACGAATTGAATATTATAATGAATATGAATACAAATCGAATTTGGTTGCATGCGAATATCCTATGGCATAATAAAGTTTAGAAAATTGACATCGGTTTTACAGCAATATTTATGCCTATTTGTCTAGTTTATCACATAATCATTGATCACCGGTGCTATTTTGCCACTAATCCTAACTATTGCAAATAAATCGGCTATAAACATATCGAAATTGGCTAAAAAAAGCATGCAAAAAACTTTATTAAGGGATATGTCAAAATAAAAACATAAAATGCCAAATTAGAGTCCATCATGACGACAGACTCGTCGAGATGACCGAAATGCATATATAATATGCCCAATTTAGAGATCAAATATAAAAGATATGTCAAGTATTCTGCGTACCACATTCGAATCCGGATAATATCCGTATCCTTATTCATTTAGCACCGTATTCCACATAGCACATTCAAATTCGTATTCAGGAAAAAATTCAAATACTATCCGGATCCGTATTTGTTTTACAATACGAGTGCATTTACGTTTCCAACATTTGCTACCAACCGAATTTGGATGCCGGAAAAAACGGATAATTCGGATTCGATTGACACCCCTATAAAACATATGGCTTTGCAGGAAGGAACTAACAATTAATCTTGTATGCAGGTCAAGTTCTTCATTGACTGCTAATGCGATATGTTTTGTGCTCAGTACTGTCTCTTCCAGCCTCTCAAGACCATCATCTTGTTCTGCAAATTGTTATGATAGACAAGATCAATGAATTAGCTACCATGCAATGGTCATCTCTTGACACAGATATAAGATGCGCTTAAAGAAACAGGGCCGCATAGAATATATAAGGTGCGCTTATGACACAAATAGCTAATCGCACATTTTCAGTAGAATTCAACAATTTAAAAAGTTCATCAGTTTGTTTTGAAAAAAACAACTGCTTGAATAATAACAAGTCATACATGACTACCTTTCATGATTTGCCTCTGAAGGCCAACAATCCCTTGGTTATCCAACCCGGCTACTCTGCTCATGTCATCAGCTGTTTTCTTACTCTGACCAAGCAAATCCTCCCTAAATTGGGAAAAACACATATTTGACACATTAATCATAAATAGTATTTTTCATTAGTATGCATCCGAACAAATTTCAACAAGACAAACCATCGATGAGTCTTCTTTTTAAAAAATATATATATAAAGCATTGTGGCAGAATGATATCAGATACCAATATGAAGGACACACCTGTTGGCAAAGTTTGACATGTTGAAACTTGCTGCCATCTGTTTTGCTCTAGATTTCACATTTGAAAGCATGTCTTGGCGCTTATGAAACTCCTTGTCAGTGCTGCACAACATGAAAAGCAACACTTACAATGAAAATTTTTGATAACAAGTATAGATTTTGAAAAACATCAGGCCATATTGCTAGTTACTGCCTTGTAAAATACTACAGATTTTCTCCTAAGCATGCGGCCCATCACCCGTGTACAACTTGCTACTTATGTATAAGAGATAAGGTGCACCCTTTTCCCACGAGTGCAACTCTAATCCATTTCCTCTCCGTATCTAGTCTCTGATCCACACAGGTGAAGCACAAGCAGTGAAAAGTAAACAGGCCAATTGTCAAAGGGTGTAAACCTAGTTGAATTTTGATTCTAAGGATATGCCAAACATGGAATCAACAACATTCACTAACATTTATACAACTTCACTGGGATTCTACACCATCGTACGATTCTTTCCAGCTTTCACAAATACTAAACTGTAAGACTAATGTTGATTATGAAGGGTGTGATAGGAACAAATATAGCACAATTGTATACGAACAGAAACAGAAACGAAGTAGCATGAAATACAAACATACATTGATTTTGGAGGAATCTTGGACAGCAATGCCTCCAAGCTATCCAGCCTAGTCCCAAGAATCGTAATCTTCCTCCGAATGGCCGATGTATGGCGCATAATTTCCGTGCCCGGTTGCGGAAGAGCCCCTCTATCGGCAATCATGGAGCTGACATCATCAGCAAGCCTGGAGGCCTCGTTGTACTCCCTCATCCATGGATCCGAAGATGACGCCATTGCTGGTAAACTCAAAGCATTATCGTAAAGGCAACATTAATGGGGCAGCCGAAAATCATGATTAAACAAGAGATAAAGCTTCAACAATCTACATACAAGAACCTGAGAAGCCACGGAGCTAACAATTCCAAGAAAGATGCTAAGAAATAAAAAAGCCTAATCGGCAAGCCGAGCCGCGAGAAGAAAATGGTACCGATCGGGAGGGACCCGGAAGCGGAACCTGGTCGATCCAATTCCTATGCACCCTGATGCGCGGCGCGGATTGGGGATTGATGATTGAATTGGCTCTGACTCCTCGGTTGCTTCGCGGCCGGCCGCCTTCCCCTTCCTTGCTTTTCCCCTTTGGCTTGTGGTTTGGTTGGTGTTTTCTTCTTCTTGGCTTTGACGAAGCAGCAAATAATTCGCGGGTGGTGGTTGGGGGGAGAAAGGGGATTAGAGCGATGACGTGTGCAGCCGGTGTACACATGGGCCCAGTTTGGGCGCCCATGGTGACTTCGGGCCCAGTAAAAATGGGCTGGCCCGAAACTGGTACTCCACCCTTTGCGCCTCCATTTGGCCCGTGAAGTCATAATCAATTGATGGAGTAGGAACTCTGGTAGAACCAATTTTTCTCACGTCAAAAATAAATAAAACCAACTTTCTCTAGTTTTTCTAAGAAATAGTATAACCAATTCATGTATGCGAATTGTGTAATTTGTTTTTTGAGAATCGAATTCTATAGTGTTGTTTGGGTGTAGTACATGTGATTTCTCTTCTCTTATTTTCTTATCCCTCCTAAAAAAATCAACCTTGAACACAATATTCGTAGCATCGACTTGCTCAATTAAGTTCAAACTTCCCCAAAAAAAACATATAGTACACAATATTGCTGCCTTGTCAAATGACAAAGATGCATGCACTGATACTACTATTAAAAAAAAGATAATATTAGACACTTCATCACAAACGGTTAACCAAAGCCATCAGTATTAAATACAATTACAGACAGTTTTGGTTTAGAGACCGTCTATGTTACTATTAACACTACAAACTATCTATGAAGAGGTAATATCACAGACGGTTTATAGTAAAAACCATCTGTAAAGTATCATAGACGGTTTGTATTAAAAATCGTCTGTCATATTTTGCCGCCCGACGCCATCTGTGATATTTTGTCACTTGATTTTTGCCACCCCTAGGTTCAAACTTCCAAACTGAAGTGTCGTCGTGACCTCTCAGTTCTACTATCTAAATGCCCTTATATATACCTCCCTCAAACACTTCAAACCGAAGAGGTGCCTGCTATAGCTCCCCCAAACTGATTGAAGCACCGCCTCCCCCAACGACGCCGACAAACTCCCCAATCGAGCTCCTCTACCACCGGTTGTGAGTCACGGTTCACTGCACAAAGCACTCTTGTCGTAAGAGTATATTGTACAGTGTCACCATCGTGACATAACGATGACGTTGCCACCTCCACTCCTTCATCGGCGCTGGCCAGTACTCTGTCTCCCCCGGCCCCATCCGACCCCCTCTCCTCTCTTTCTTGGTACTTGGATATGATATTACGAAATTGTTGGATAGCCAAGGTTTTGGCCATGTAAATCTTAATGCTCGTGGGTGTGTGTGAATATTAATTGTTGATGTCTTAGTTCTTGTGATGATTGATGGATGGCTAGGATAAAGACATACCATCAAAGTTTATATTGCACGATGATCTTGTTATCATAAATAGACCTGCTTTGGTTCATCTGCATTCTCTGGTTGCACTATTTTATAGCGCAATTAGCGAAAACAACGCAATAAAAGAATATTGATGAACTGAAGGAAACATATTTTTGAGATGACGAGAAGCTTATCACAGACGATTCTTAACTAGAACTGTTTATGATAATTTATTATCATAGACGATTTATAGTAAGAATCATCTGTGATAATTGTTATTATAGACGGTTCAAAAATAATTTGTAATTCTCTTAAGGTATTACTGATCCATAAGTACAGACGGCTCAAAAAACTGTCTGTAATGATATTTTTGATCTATTTTATATGAGTCTTTCTGTAGTATGTAGTAGTGTGACATGCATAACGATCCGATATGCGTGTACCCTGAAATTGTTGACGTGAGATGGGAGAGATGCGCACGATATACTTTAACAGTTTTCATGACTTCATGCATATAAGGCCCCGATCAGGTTGGTTGCGGGCGGCAGCGACGGGCTTCTGCGACGCGGAGCCGGAGCCGGACGGAGCCGAAGCCAAGCGGGTGGAAGTCGGCCTGCGGCGGCCGAACGCATTCCGTCGCCACCTCCCGCGCCGCCACTCCGGCCGCTCCTCCCAGCCCGCCGCCACCTCCCGCGCCGCCGCTCCTCCCAGCGCCGTCGCCACCTCCCCCGCCGCCGCTCCTCCTGGCCGCTGCCGCCACCTCCCAGCGCCGCCGCTCCGGCCGCTCCCTCCCAGCGCCATCGCCACCTCCCAGCGCCGCCGCTCCAGCCGCTCGCAGCGCCGCCGCTCCGGAGGGGACGGGAGGCCAGCGGAGTGAGCGAGGAGGGAGGGCCAGGCGGCGTGAAAGAGGAGGGGAGGCCGGCGGAGTGAGTGAGGAGGGAGGGCCAGGCGGCGTGAGAGAGGAGGGGAGGCCGGCTGAGTGAACGAGGAGGGAGGGCCAGGCGGCGTGAGCGAGGAGGGAGGGGCCGGCGGAGTGAGCGAGGAGGGAGGGGCCGGACAATACTTTTAATTTGTTTTCAATTAAACTCTACTTTCAGCCGCTATAGTACTTTTCTCACCACATACGGTTTTTTCAGTAAATTCTGATGTTTTTCAAAGAAAATCAAAACCATCGCTATTCCGATCACTCCCTAAATGGAGAGCGACTAGCTAACCAATAATTCACGAACTTATTATATGTACGTTTTGTCGTGCATGCATGTATGCATTGGCGTTGACTACACGGCATGCATGGCACATTCTTCGAGTCGACGCTATATATTTTTATACCTTCGTTATCCCAAAGATCCGTTCAACTGTGAATTGGCTAGCTAGTGATATATAAATTAATTCCAATGTCTAACTATCATCATGCATATACGTTCCCCTCTATTAATTACTAATTTAACTCTATATATATGATTGCGCTGTGTCTGTCTACCCCAGTTGTTACCGTACCGATATCTGAGCTTAGTTTGTAGTACTAGAAAAAAAAATGCTCGGTTGTTTCGAACCTTCGATAAGAGCAATATATCAACCAATCAAGTTGCTGATCTCGAGTCAAAGTGTGGGTTTTTGTGTTATGACAGATGATTTTTAGTCTAAGTGTTTATACAAATAAATTGAATGTCAATAAACTGCACCGAAAAAGCTGTTTTGATAAACCGCTTCGAAAAGATGATGAAGAAATTGTTTTATTTGTTTGCTCGAGAGAAACTATAAATAGAAAAGAATGAGGCTAAAGGTTTTGCTCTAAAAATGAATAAAAAAATATAGTGCATATGTGTGTGTGTGTGTCGGCGTAACCGTAGCAAAATTTTTTTTGAAGGGGTTGACCTGCTGTGCGTGTATGCGCTTGCAGAAGCAGAGCCTTCCTCCAATCACAGCCGCCTCAGGTAGAAGCTAGTCTTTTCTCCAAATATGATAGAATTAAGAGAAATCACACTGTTTCATGCATAAGTTTGTTTGGATTAAAAACCTCGAAATATATTGTATTTATCATCCAATGTTTCCATTCGATCGGCCAATTTCGTATGAGCAAGGAGACAGAACAAGATTGGAGAGGTGTACGAATTAATTGACAATTGAAATCCCCTTTGCGTCCAAATCTAAATGAATGTGCATCTGATTCTTAAGAAGAATAAAGATTAACGAGGCATCCCAAAAGGAATCAGAATAAGTGCATGCAGCATTTATCAGAGAACCGTTCAAGTTTGCTCATGGCATTTCCCTTGGCTAATGAATTGTCATTGAGAAGTAAATAAAGCAATAAAAATGTACCAGTAGAAAGTTAGGAAGTGATCATAGAAAACAATAAATAAATAAATAAAATACTACATAGCCTCGCAAAACGACCCGCACGTCCGCACCACCTCCGTCGCGTCGCTTCATAGCCTCCACGCCGCCACCACCACCACCACCGCGACGCCATGATCTAGCTACCACTCGCCCATGCACCAAGCCCATCAACGTGATGAAGGACATCATGTCGAGCATCGACTCCTCCTCGGCCGATCTCCCCGCAGCCTCCCGCCGCCGCCTGGCCGCCGTGCTCGCGCCGCTGCTGCTCTTCCTCGCCGCCGCCGTCTCCTTCCCCTCCTCCCTCCGCCTCTCCCTCCTCGTGCCCCGCCAGCCACCGCATCCCCTCTCGTATTCCCGGCCGCTCCCTCCTCGCGGGCGGGTGGCGGTGTGCCTCGTGGGCGGCGCGCGGCGGTTCGAGCTCACGGGCCCGTCCATCGCGCGCCACGTCCTGGGAGCGCTCCCCGCCGACGTATTCCTGCACAGCCCGCTCGACGCCGACGCCTACAAGCTCTCCCTCCTCGCGGGCGCCGCGCCGCCGGGCGCCAGGCTGGCCGCCGTGCGGGTGTTCCGGCCGGAGCCCATGGAGGAGACGCCGGCGCGCGCGCGCGTCCTCACCCCGTACAACTCGCCCAGCGGCATCCAGGTTCCTTGCTTGCATGCATGCGTGCTGCTTCAATTCGTTGCGTCGTCTCCGCTTCAAACCTCTAGTTTCTCTCTCCACTTTCCACCAGATCATGATTCCTTTCGTCTAACCACTATCCACCTATGTCGTTAATTAGCTGGTTTCCTTGCGTTGCGGGCGATGCATGCGGCGTGTGGAATTTGATTACCCCGTCCTTCGTCGCTGTTACAAACCCAAAAAAAAAAATCGCTGCTTTGTTCCTGTGTGTTACTCGTACTTTGGAGATTTCTGATCTTGTTTTAAAGAAACGCAAGCTGAATATGGATCTAGCTTGATACGAAGATCGCAAGGTTTCGATCGATTCCCCAGCCAGCCAGCCAGCCAGAGCATTTTAGGTAGGTGGATGGATCGCTTCGAATGGAAGAAATTAGGGAGATTAGCAGTAGCAGTACGGTCGAGTTTACCATCCATGTAATCAAAAACTGACGTGATTAGCAAGGGAAGGAGACACAGGATCGAGGAAGTTAAGAAGAAGAAGAAAAGTGATTAGCAAGGGAAGGAGCGCGGACCAAGAAAAAGAAAGAAAGTAAACGAAGCGAATCCGTCGGCTCTGGTAGACGGATGGATCCGAAAGTAAAAACCAGCAGATGTTTACCGAAAGAAAAGCTGCCGCAATTAATGTGTGACGATGGAGCTCGATCGAAGCGTCGAAATGTCATCGTATCTAGGACGAGCACGCGCGTCTGATCTCTTATTAAATTGGCCGGGAAGCTGGTGATACCACTGTTCGACGTGTACTCTGATCGATGATGAGATGCTAGTAGGTCAAATGGCTCCACAACCACGTGACTCAATTAGCTAGAGATTGGATTGTGTCAAACAAAGCTTCTGTACGTTGATGGCTTTACGATTGGGGGAGAATAAGTATATATAAAAGCAGCTAGTACTTGAATTTATTCTTATGCCTTTTTTTTCGTGCACGTGGTTAGATTCTTTTCAGCTATGGCTGATGATTTTTAGCACTAGTATGAGTGTTTGTACGAATAAACCGGTGAGCCACTCTGAAAAAGTTGTCTTGATAAATTGTTTCGAAATACATAAAAAAATTATTTTATTTATTTATTTAGAAAAATTATAAGTCATAAGCTAAATTTGTCTGCTGCAAATTGGTGTAACTGACATGCAGTGCGACTAGCAGGGTCTTCTCCAGTACTTCCACCTGGTGGAGGGCTGCCTGGACATGATCCGCGAGCGCGAATCTCAAGGCAACTTCACCTACGCCTGGATCCTCCGCACGCGGGTCGACGGCTTCTGGACCGCCCCGCTCGACGTCGCCGACGCCTTCGCCCCCGCCGGCGCCTACGTCGTCCCGGAGGGCTCCAGATTTGGCGGCCTCAACGACCGCCTAGGAGCCGGAGGCCGCGCCGCCTCCGACGTCGCGCTCTCCCGCCTCTCTGTGCTGCCCCGGCTCGCCGTGGAGGGCTACCAGGAGCTCAACTCCGAGGCGGCCTTCCGGGCGCAGCTGGCGGTGGCGGAGGTCTCGGCCCGGGAGCGCCGGTTCCCGTTCTGCGTGCTCAGCGACCGGCGGTACTCGTCCCCGCCAGCGCGGTTCGGCGTGCCAGTGGCCTCGCTGGGGAGCCCCGGCCCGCTGAGCGGGGCCAAGTGCCGGCCGTGCCTCCCGGCGTGCCGCGGAGACTGCGTGGCGTGGCACGCGGCGCGGCTGGACAGCGGGTGGAGCTGGACCGAGTGGCGGAACGGCACGCTCGAGCTCTGCGACGCCAGCGGGCCGTGGGAGGAGGGCTGGGAGGCGATCTTCGACGAGATAGCCGGCGAGGAGGCGGCGGCGGTCCGTCGAAGGGTGGCACGTATGGGGGCGGAGGAGTGCGCCGCGGAGATGGAGGCGCTCAGGGCGCGGACGCTCCGGTGGGACGCGCCGAGCCCGGCCGAGATATGCCGCTTCGGGCTGGGAACCGGATCGGCCACGCCGAGTCGCTCCGAGTCTTCGTCGCTGGACTCGGCCAGTAACGATACTACTAGCACTGAGCAACCCTGACCGTGTAATTTCTGTTTCATTTCTTTTTCCTAGAAAGCGTATTATTTTTTAGCAAAAGAAAAAAATAATCCAAGGTCAAGAGATAGCGATACTTACATCAGATTTTTTTTTACACGAAATTTACATAGATAGAGCGATCAATGATAGAAGAATAGAGAAGAGGAAGAATTAGCACAGCATATATCATTGAGTTCACATATATATACGTATCTGCCTCTGGTGTGATCGATCTTGTAATGGTTGGTGTCTTATTAGGCGGGCTAATCATCATAAGATGGGATATCACATCGTTGCTGGTGAAGTTGAGATCGAGCAAACGCTCAGTTGCCAATCACACCGTGCATCATGGATCCCCCTCTATCGTGAAGCTCTTTAGATCTTCTCGTGCCAATGCTACCTACAGAGACTAGATCTTGCTACTTGATCAATGTTACACTGCTATCTGCACCTCCTTTCCCTTCAATTCAGACAAACTGATGCTCTAGGAAGGTAGTAACACCTAGACCTAGAGCAACTCTCACCTTCAGCTATACATACGTACGTACGTATGTTCTAGAAGGCCGTAGGAGTCCGATACTTCACCAGACACGACGCAAGCATACTCACACGAAGGTCAAGAGGTCGTCTCAAGTCAGTTTCCCATGATCCTTGCTGTTTCTGAAGTCACGCTGCACCTTTGATATACTACATTTTAGTTTCTGATGGTGATAGCCAACTACTACCTTGGTATGCTCCGACTGACAGAGTTTGGCTTCTTCGATTTTCTCTTTTAACAACTGATGCGTTTTAGGGGCAATATATATACCTTTATCGCACACAACACTGCATAGTCTAAAGTTTTCATGAGACAAGCAGCACCAGTAGACCACCAAACATCAGAAAAATCAGCTATACACAACTGAAAGCAGGATTGCTGACAGCAAACCTTCAACATGACAAACTGGATCACCAGGCCCACAAAATCCTGAAATCTGACCAAAAGCAACACAATTTTTCTGGTTCCACTGATCTTTTGCTTAACTCCGGAATTGGTTGCAGTCAGCTTACCAAAAGCTTGTAGTTTTCTTTCTCCTCCGTCACTCCAACAAATCTGAAAAATTGAGATTGAAAAATTGAGATCTTAGATGATTTGTTCAGACAGATACAACAAATCTGATCCTCCAGGGACCAAAGGGGGAGCATCAATAACAAAGGCCAATATATTCCTCCTGTAGTGTAAAGTAAACCCTGCCATCGCATGAGATTGCAATGCTGCGAAAGCGATGTTGTGCTGTACCACAACTACTCAAGATTAACCAACGCTGACCAAAGTGTACGCTGCCGATGAAGGGGTTAAACATCTGCCACAGATCGTGGAAATGACCAGGCCGTGCTCTTTTATATACTGGTTATCTGCAAAGGGGGATACAAATTGAATTAGTTAGTTGTTCGAAATATAATGATGGCAGAAAATTCAAGCAACTGAAGACATACCGAAACAGCCAAACAAGAGCTCCCTGCTTAAGAACTCAATATTGGATGGAACCCGTAAGATACCATTCCTCTGCAGTCAAGGATTCACGTTCAATGGGAAGGTACTAATGGACCCAGGTGAAGCCATGCTGCAAACAACTAACGCTGGAGGTTTTTGCAGAGGTGGGAAGCTGCAGCTGCGCAAGAGCAACATGGTGATTCTATATTGGAAGAAACATGGTATTGCTTTCAAATTTCAACCAGTGGGATGGGAAGATGATAGAACTGGTTAAGGTCATCATCGAAATAACTAAGAAGAAACTGACTAAAAAATTTAGTTCTGGGAAGACAATCGAACTAGTTAAGTTCATGGCCAAACAGCTAAAGATTTATAGTTGGCAGGGGAAGACAATAATGTAACGCACCCGTTTTCGGGAACAGGAGCGCCGTACGTCCCGCAACAGCCCAGGAGTTCTGCTGCGGGCAGAAGGTAGCATCGAGCCTGCTTACGGACATTCAAAAGGATTATTTTGGCAGAAATAAGATTTAATGGTCAGTTTAACATTTTTATGGGCGTGGAAGCCCAAATTATACCTTACAATCAGAAGATCCGAAGAAAAACTCCCACAGGAACGCCTGGGTGCGGTCGTAACCCTAACACGAATACTTGAAAAGCATTTCCTTCTTCTGGCATCTGGGTGGGGTAATATAGCAAGTTTGAGTACAACCAATCGTACTCAGCAAGTCACAATGGTAAATCCCAATTTTACTACATGCACAGAATTTCAAAGGAAGGGAGTATACTGGTTTTAATACTTTATATGGATGCAGTTTGATTTGTAAACAGTTTAAAACAATAAACTTCGTTATACTAATTAAGTAATTAGGGGTCTCAAAGCATTTCTTGTTCATTTTACACAGATCAGAATACCAGAAAACTACTTATACCTCGCTACTGGATTCACCCATCAAACACAGCTCCTTTAACCGGGAGCACGGCGTATTCGAATACAATTAAATTTCACTCTGTAGAGTTACTCAACTTTACCCACAAGATTTCTCAATTGCTAATGTCATGCAATAGATACGCTCAGTTAGCGTGCGACTGAATTGAGAAAGCAAGATCTTTCGCTGCTCACTTTAATGTATAGACTCTACCCGATAGGTTTTGACCTTCACTACACTGGGTATCCACGGGCCAATTCGGAACACGTACGACCGCACAAGCTGCGATCGACCGCCCAAGTTTCGTGAAGACCTACCGTCGTGTTTGTACGGCGAGACCACGTCCAAATACCACACCCCAAACACCTGTAGGGGTTCAATTAAATTGAGCAGTTACCGGACCAGAATTGATGGTTCAATACTTGTGGTTGAGCGGTTACTGTGCTCTATACTCAGCATAAGGGTCTAGTCCTTATATTTTCTCCTGAGACTGCCAACCACGACCGGGTTCCGTTCAATACTTGTACCGACACCTGTCTGCTGCACTCTCCACCCTTGGGTAGGGTTGTGGACTCGTCCACTACATGGCACTCCACGGTTTCCGCCCTACCCAAGAACATTTTAAAATAGTTTTTACCGGCGAACTACTAAGTCCTTGATAGCTCGTTATTTTATGTGAGTAAAATGCAATGGTCATGTACATGGTAATTAAATAATCCTAAAGTTTGTCAAGGTGAATATGGCTTCAAAGTTAAACATGGCATTTTCAGTGGTAGGACGTAACTATATGTAGCATGTTATTCTAAACATTTACTTTAATTAAATACTTTGAGCAATTAACATAATGCAAATAGCATAACTAAATAAATAATCAGGAATATGTAGGTTCAACATGTTCAAAAATTTGTAACTTGCCTTCTTGTCCAAAGGACATGGACTTCTTTATTCGCTCCTGTAGATCCTCCGATGACCGTCTTGCTGGATCCGAATACTAGCGCAGAAGACGAACGAGTTCCTTGCTTTGCAGAATGCAAGTCGGGAACAAAAGATAAATAAATAACTAATAAACAAAAAGAAAATAGGATCGGATGATTAGGGTTTAGGTGGCGAGTGGTTTGGCTGATCAATGTTGGGGTTGGGTTAGGCGGCCTTAAGACGATAAAAAGGGGTATGATTTACATTTTTAGGGTTCGATGAATAGTGATGGTGAAAATGGTACAGAATAGGTTCGGACTATCTTTAGGGCGGGTTAGGGTTTCATTAGAGTATGCTTAGCTAATCTGGGCTGAGAATGCATTGCATGGTTTAAAAGTGATTAGGACAGGTGTATATGTATATGCTTTGGCTTCGGGGGAAAGTGACAGTCAGATTAGTGTTTCGACTAGGGTTTGGAAAGGCTTTTGAGCTCGATAGGTTTTTATCGGGATCCGATATAGGAAAACGGAGTTGGAAAATGGGTATATGGGCTCGAGACGATCGAAATGGATGTATTTTATATTTTTGGGTACGGATGAACAGTAACAGGTGGATACTATTCATTGCGGGTCTGCACACTATTCACTAACGGGTCTTACTGTTCATACCGGTTAAGTGCTACAGTAACGGATTCGGATGAACAGTAACCAAAATCACTGTTCATCTTCCTCTCCGCTCTGGTACTGTAGCAACCGAACAGAGGTGTTCTTGCGACGGTGATTCCCGTGGCTACGGTGGCTCTTGATGAAAACAGAGGGCATGGACGGGTTCATGGGGACGAGGGGGGTTCCCTTTTTGGCCTTGGTCGAGGTTGGGGGTGGCCGGAGCGTCACCGGCGGCGAGGTTTCCTCGTTACAGTTTTTAATAGCAATGTCGGGTTTCAAAGCTTAAGGGGACATGAGCATTCACGAATAAGCATCAGTGGGGGTGAGGGAGGCTTAGGGAAAAGGCGGCCTGGGTTGGGGAGTGTTGTGAAGAGCTGCCCACGGGAGGTTGCTCGGCCGGGCGGCAGTGAAGGTGGCCGGTGAGCTATGGTGTCGAGGAGGCTCGGGTGAGGATGGCAATGGAGTACATGAGTCCTGGGGAGGGTGTAGACGAAAATAATTGAAGTTTGGTTGAACAGATAGCAAGAATCGAAGATTTGCTTACTTGGGGGCTTTCCGACGATCGACGACAAAGCAGCGATCACTAGAGCAATTGCGGTGGTGGAAGCTCACTTTGGCGCTGCTATGATCTACCAGGAGGGGTTGGAGAGGTTCTTGTAAGCGCGGGAGGCGGATTTGGGGTTGGGCGACGCCGTTGGTTTTCTGCACAGGGTGTGCGAGGAGGCGCGAAAAGCCTTGACCGACGTCGAGGAGCAGTCAGCAAGTCAGGTGGCACCTCACGCCTGACGCTCCCTCGGGTGACGAGCTGCTGCCAGTCAAAAGCTGCAGCGTCGAGGGGGGGGGGGTCGGCCGGGACAAGGCTGGAGCAGGTGGCCAACTTCCGCACGGCTGAGTTGACGTGGGGGAAGATGGTAGTCCAAGCTATCGGGGTTAGGAATGCTAGGAGTATGGGTTCTGTCCTTGCTGCAGAGGTGGGCCAACGGGTGGGTGAGAAAACAGGGAGGGCGTAACGGCCAAGACTCGTCCAGCGGAAGGAGTTGTCGGACGATGAACAGGGCTTACGGCCGTGCCGCGCGAAAAAAAGTGACGACAGCGGGATGACAGGGATTTGGGAGCGTAGGAGTTGGAGACAAGAGGAGGATAGGGTTAAGAATCAAAGGAAAACAACAATTCAAGGAATTCAATGCCTTTTGAAATTTTTGGTTCATTTCAAATAAGCCCTGGATGTGAAATCTGTTAAGGATATAGAGTTTGTATTCTATTTCTTATATGCCTTCCTTATTTCTACATGATATATTCCTCTTGTACTATATATATATATATATATATATATATATATATATATATATATATATATTGTTCATTAGACCTTTTCAATACATACACAATATTTATAACATGGTATCAAAGCCAAAGGTTAAAAACCTAACCTCTTACGCTCTTCCGCCACTGCCGCCCTCGGGAGGAGTGTTCTCCCCTCCCCGGGCCGGCCACCAACGCGCCCCTGTCGCCACCAGCTTGCTTGCTAGCTGTCACCGCTGGGTCTCACCATCTCCGGCTCGTCTTCGTCACCATTAGGGCTGGATCCGTTAACTCTCATTGTCGCCGTGTTTAATCTAGCATAGCTCGTCTCTGACTTGCGCTCTTCTGTGGCCGCAGCCTCGGTTGTCTCCGCCATGAGCGCCATCTCGCTGCCGCTGTCACTTCCATGCGCTTGTCTCGCTTGTTGACTCCATCTTTGTCCGGCTCGGCCAATAGGCTTGCCATCGACGGCCTGCTTTCTGGCGCCGCCTCCAATGAGCTGTTCCAACTCGGCTTGGTTCGCCCCCGAGCGTCGCGTAGACAGATCTGCCCTAGCGCTGCCCCGACCTGCCTCCTCCCAGTCGTTGCCTGGCCAGCTCCTGCTCCGTCCGACCGTCGTTAGCCACGACGCGACCAGATCTGACATGCTCCACCACCACCAAGCTCGGATTTGGCCTCTCTGTGCCAGATCTGGTGCTGTCTTCGCGCATCCAGATTGTCTTCGTGCGTAGGGGAGCTCTGCTCGTCTGGCCTCTATCACCACTGTGGCCTTTTCTGTTGTCCTCTTCTTTGGGCCTCTTCTCGCACCGCCACCTTTCTTAGATCCGGCCGTCATCACGTTTGCTCTCCGGTTGCCATAATTTGTGTACAAATACAAAGACAAAGAAATAAAACATAAATACAAATGAAGTGTTACAACCAATAGTAGCATAGTCAATTTTCCTCCAATGATCCAATCCTCCCTCTTATTGTTTTTTTAGTTAACATATCAGCCAAATGTTTTTCAAAAGTAATCTTAGATTCTGAGAGAATGAGGAGCAGAAACCGAAAAAATAAGAATGTGGAACTCCTTAGTGCACACCTCTCGCTGTTATTCAATTATAGAAGATTAGAAGCATTTGCGCAAATCGCGATTAGAGGAGGATAACAGTATGCCAATTCCCGTCATTAATTAGTGGAGCACATGAGGAGTCTCGTGCCGCTTGTCGGCTGCCCAAGCCAAGAATCGCATTCCTTCCTTCCACGTCCCGCACGCCACTTCCTCCACACACACACACACGCACATTATATGTATCTCCCTCTCACGCATATATGCTTGTGGGGCCCACAGGCTGGGCCATACGTCACGGACAAGATGGCTCCACGCAGGGCATTCCGGTTGTGGTCCCATATGTCAGTCTCCCACACTGTGCATAGAGAGTGTGCAACAATAAAGCTAGTGGTAGTGAACTCCCCCCGCCACCCCGGCCGCTCTCGCGCCATTAACGGGCTGGCATAATCCCCACGTCTCCCGGCCGATCAGCCACCCACCACAGCCGCCGGCCATGTCCACGTTCGAGAAGTTCCTCCACGGCGACCTCGACCTCACCATCCACGAGGCGCGCGGCCTCCCCAACATGGACATCCTCTCCACCCTCCTCCGCCGCTTCTGCCTCCGCCCGCCAACGCCGCAAAGCGGTTCTCCCAGCCGCTCGGTCTCCGGTGATGACAGCGGTCAGTACCACCCCCGCCGCCGCCGCCACAAACCACAACCACACGGCAAGCACCTCCTCCCCACATCTGACCCCTACGCTACCGTCGTCGTCGCCGGCACCACGCTCGCCCGCACCCACGTCGTTCGCAACTCAGAATCCCCGGAATGGTCGGTCCACATCCACCTTCCCCTCGCCCACGAGGCCTCCGACCTCGTTTTCCAGGTCAAAGACGACGACCCCTTCGGCTCCGACCTCATCGGCACAGCCAAGCTCCCCGCCGCCAAACTCATCGCCACCGCCGAGAAGCCCATCGTCTCCGAGTGGCTAGAGCTGCTCCGCCCCGACGGCCGCGGCCCGCCGAAGCCCAACTCTGCCATCCGCATCTCGGCCTCGTTCGCCCCGGCTGGCGCGCGGCAGTACTACGGCGGCGTCCCAGCGTACTTCCCTCCGCGGCAAGGGTGCGAGGTGAAGCTGTACCAGGACGCGCACGTGGCGGACGGCGACTTGGACGGCGTGCCCGGGGTGTACGAGCCGGGGCGGTGCTGGGAGGACGTGTGCATGGCGGTGCTGGGCGCGCAGCACCTGGTGTACGTGGTGGGGTGGTCGGTGAACACCAGGGTGCGGCTGCTGCGGGAGGCGATGTCGCCGGAGATGAAGGAGAAGGCGGACGAGGTGAGGGCGTTGGGAGGCGTGGCGGTGGAGCGTATGACGCTGGGCGAGCTGCTCAAGTACAAGTCCCAGGAGGGAGTCCGCGTCTGCCTCCTCGTCTGGGACGACAAGACGTCGCACGACAACTTCTTCCTAAGGACGGCACGTATCCATCGATCCATCCATCTATCAATTGTGTTCCTAATTAAGGATGCTAGTTAATTGCTTGCAAATTTTTGCCATTAATTTCTGTTTTGCATGCAGGGAGGCGTGATGCAAACTGGCGACGAAGAGACGAAGAAGTTCTTCAGGCACTCGTCGGTGATCTGCGTGCTGTCGCCTCGCTACCCCAGCAGTAAGCTCAGCATGGTCAAGCAGAAGGCAATCTCTTAGTTCTCCACTTGTATGATTTACTCCCAGTTTCAAGATGCATCGATCATCGATGTACGTACGCTGAGTGCGACGTCTCCAGCGTCCAGGTCGTGGGGACGCTGTACACGCACCACCAAAAGTGCCTGCTCGTCGACACGCCGGCGTCGGAGAACACCCGCAGGATCACGGCCTTCCTCGGGGGCCTCGACCTCACCGTCGGCCGCTACGACACGCCCAAGCATAGGCTCTTCCAGGACCTCGACACCGTCTTCGACGGCGACTTCAACAACCCCACGTTCGGCAAAGACGCGAGGGGGCCCCGGCAGCCATGGCACGACATGCACTGCCGGCTTGACGGTCCGGCGGCGTACGACGTCCTGAAGAACTTCGAGCAGCGGTGGAGGAAGGCTAGCAGGCTGAGAGAGATGTTCAAGAAAGCGGCGCACTGGAAGGACGACGCCTTGCTCAAGCTCGAGCGCATACCGTGGATCATAAGCCCGGTGATCTTCAAAACCGGCCACAATGACGACGGCGACGGCGACTACAGCGGCCTGCATGTCTTGCGGGAGGATGACCCCGAATGCTGGCATGCCCAGGTACGTACGTATAGTTCGCTTGCTGGATCGATTTAGTTCGTCATTTGAAATAATGAACGCTAGCTTGTTGGTGGTCATCGATCGATGAGCTGCCAGGTGTTCCGGTCAGTGGACTCTGGATCGGTGAAAGGATTCCCGCGTTCGTGGGAGACACGAGAGATGGTTAGTTGATCATCCGTCGATATATCGATAGGTCATTTAATCACTGTGCTGATCAATGTGCCGCTGATCAATGCAGGATGAGAAGCACCTCCTGTGCGACAAGAATCTGGCGGTGGACCAGAGCATCCACGTGGCGTACATCAGAGCGATCCGATCCGCGCAGCGCTTCATCTACATCGAGAACCAGTACTTCATCGGCTCCTCCTACGCATGGCCATCCTACAGGCATCCAGGTCCAAACCTCCCATGGATGCATGGCCCCTCTCCACCTTGAAATCTCTCTCAACCGTGGACAGTGTTAGGAATAGTTCAATATTGATTGTAAAAAAAAAGAAACATAATTTATAAGTATAAGAGAGATCTCATCTATTGCACTAGTTTTTTGGGGGAGAAGATCCAATATCACTTATAAGTCTGTTGCCCTGTGGGATTAGTTGTGTTTAGCTCATTTGGACATGTGGCTTGGAAAGTAAATCTGGTTAGACCTAGACATATGCCAGAGTCAGATCTTACAATTGGTATCAGAGATCAGGCGCCTGATATCTCATTAGATCTTATGGTTGTAAGAAGTGTCCAACCAATGTGTGAGGGGAAGATTGTTAGGAATAATCTTACATTTGTTGTAGGAAAAAAAGAAACACAACTTATAAGTATGAGGGAGATCCTACCTATTGGACTAGTCTTTTGGAAAGAAAGATCTAATACCACTTATAAGTCTGTTGTTATGTGCGTTTAGTTGTATTTAGCATATTTGAACATGTGGCTTAGAGAGTAAATCTGATTGGATTTAGCCATGTGGCCAGAGTCGGATCTTACAGACAGCACTGGTATCTGAATCATCCGAGTTATTGCAACGAAACATGCGTGCAGGTGCCAGCAACCTGGTGCCGATGGAGATAGCGCTGAAGGTGGCGAGCAAGATCAAGGCCGGCGAGGAGTTCGCGGTGTACGTCGTGATACCGATGTGGCCGGAGGGGGTGCCCACCTCCGGCCCCATCCAGGAGATCCTCTTCTGGCAGAGCCAGACGATGCAGATGATGTACGACGTCATCGCGAGAGCGATCAAGGCGAAGAAGCTGGCCAACGCGGAGCCGCGGGATTACCTCAACTTCTACTGCCTCGGCAAACGAGAAGAGATGCCAGCTTCTGATAATGGCCGCGCCGGCAGATGGCCGCCGAATCACCCCGACGGCACAACCCCCGCGGTAACTCATTGATTCATCAATTCGTCCTGATTAATTCACCAATGCTCGTGCCCACGCATGCATTCGCTGACATTGCGAAGCAACATCGATCTTGGATCGATGGTATATGCATGCATGATCGAATTAGGATCTTGCCCGGAGGCACCGCCGGTTCATGATCTACGTGCACTCCAAGGGGATGATCGTGGACGACGAGTACGTCATCGTCGGCTCCGCCAACATAAACCAGCGCTCGCTCGCCGGCTCGCGCGACACCGAGATCGCCGTCGGCTCCTACCAGCCCCACCACACCAGCAGCAGCAGCAACGGCCGCCGCCCCCGTGGCCAGGTGTACGGGTACAGGATGTCGCTGTGGGAGGAACACCTGGGCAGCCTCGGGTATCCGGAGCTGGAGAAGCCGGAGTCGCCGGAATGCGTCAAGCGGGTGAACAAGATAGCTGAAGATAACTGGAAGACATACACGGACGAGGAGGTGGTGGCCGCCATGAAGGGCCACCTCATGAGGTACCCCGTGGATGTCGACGAACACGGCAAGGTACAGACGTTGCGGGGACACGAGTTCTTCCCGGACGTCGGCGGGAGGGTCCTCGGCTCGACCAGCAACTATCCGGATTACCTCACCATGTAGCTAGCCTCCTACATGTTTAGATCATTAGTTTGAGCTTAATTTGTATTTACGATGGGTTTGTTGCAGCAAACTTAAATTACCTACTTAGGTGCATGAAAGGATGAGTATATATGTATCTTATCTTTTGTTGGTGCAAGCAGCTTATTCTCATCCATATTGCTTAGCAAGTGGCACTATTCATGACTAGTTGGCTGCCAACTCATGCATGTCCTTGAGAAATATTTATAAAAGAATTGGAACAGAAAAAAAAGGTACAAAAAAGAAGTTGGATATTGAGTTATATACACCAATTAATTCACGAATAATTCACTTATATTTCAACACTTCTCACATGTAGACTCCATCAGGGCTAAACGTGGAATAGAAGTATACTATAATTTTTTTAATTGTGCCAACCAGGTTATAAACTCAAAATCTGTTGGATCTGATACTATATTAAATTATATGCACTATTTAGTTTATCTAAAAGATTAAGCTTACATGAAAAAACTGGTATACTTTCAACATCGGAGATGCCGGGTATCGCATGCTATGCGAGCGCCCTACCATCTGGGCTACATCCATCCTCCGATGCGTAGTGTGGATTATTCATGCCAGAGGAGACATATAACACTGAAGCCGGGAAAGCATCTGAGACACAAAAGACAACCAGATGAAGGCACATAATACTCTTATGATATCAGCTCCAAACTCCACGAATCATTTGTTGGGATACGCGTAGGTTATACTAGCGTAAATTAAAATTTCTACCGTGTAAATCAGAAAGCCATACGAGTAAGAGATCATAGATCATTACCATTAGACGCACAGTGCAGCGAAAGAAGAGTTGAAGTAGTCGATTCAACGAAGAGCGCGTCGGTGTAGGCGAAAGTAGTCGATTATCCTCCGGCCAACCGTCTCCTCCTTGCGATCGTCCCGATCAGCGCCGCAGTCGTAGCAGCGCCTCTACCGAGGTCCACACGTCTAGAGAGGGAACATCATGCGTCGGTGTGCGCAGGTGGCGGCTAGGGTTTCTTGGGGTGTCGCTCTCAGCCCCGCACATCTCATTATATAGTCTCCAATCGGATCCATATCCGATACAAGTGAATATTGAAGTCCACTCAGAAACCATCATCCGGACCCTTATTGTTCCAGCCCATTAAGTGTGAGACCCTGTAAGTTCATGTACATTTAGCTATGGGCCGAAAACTCCTTTTCGATTCATAGGTCGATAGCGGTCCCTAGCAAGACATAACGACCCCCAAATATACATAAAGATCATATCGGACGAACCTATATAATGCTTATTTACGGATCTCTTTGCCTCACGATACCAGATCGAACTCAAGACGAGAAGCGTGATACCCTATGATAGCTCGACCCTTTACTCAAACCTATGATGGATTACTCAGTTGTGATTGACTCTTCAACCACATTAGGTATAGTTATGCACTTCTTTAACCCAACCACATCGAGGGGCCCAGAAATATCTCTCATATTATATAGGAGGGGCAAATTCCATCTTGATCGCTCATATTCCTCCGCATGTTTTATAGTAAACCCAAAAGTTACCTTTATGACCACCCAGTCACGGAGTAGTGTTTGGTAACCACTAAGTAAACTATTACACATGTAAAAAATAATGACGATCTCAAGTCTAAGGATCCCATATACACTATATATGAGACCAACTGATGACACTTAATAATATAACAATTCCCGCAGTGTCTCATGGTGGGTCAATCCAACATCATGTTTTCTAACATGTGTCCATATTATTAATTTGATATTCCATATCCATGATCCATGAAACATGATCATCAATCAATACATGTGCTGATTTGTAAATCATAATTATCCCACATAATGATATAAGATCAGGGATAATTTAGAATAATATCAAAAACATAAATAAAGAGTTTCAGGAACAAGTCACATACTTGTTGATCAATATGAAAGATATTTATTCAAGGGACAAAATAATATATTATTCAAAATATCATAAACATAGAAGTGATACAATCATCTCCATGGTTGCCTTTAAAGCATATCACTAACATCGTTTGCTCGCACTTTTTTGGAGGAAGCAGATGCAAGCAGGTGACCAACGCCTAAGAGCCAAGATACATTAATACTGCTTGCTGTCTCGCGCGCGAGAGAGAGAGGTGGATATTGGGCCGTACCGTGCTGCCACGGTCCGGGCTCACCGTACTTTGGGCCGTGTTGTGTCATGTCATGCCGGCTCAATCCAGTCAACTCACTATGTCGTGTCGTGCTGGCCAGACCCACCTCCGGCCAAACCCAGGCTCAACCCAAAGCCCGTTGTGCCAGTGTTCGTACCGTGTCAGCTCAAACTCAGCTTGAAATAACTATACATAGCGAAGATGGCGGCGATGATGGTGGCATCGGCCGCCATCTTCATTTCTCTCATACTCCCCTCGTTAAAAATTAGGTAAAATTTTATACTATTGCTCATACCATTCCATCTCTGAACTTGGCTATCTAGTCCAACGCATGTATATTTGGGTACAAATCGGACTGTGACGTACGTGGTCATCTAGCCCATCACCCGACGTAGGGCTACCCAACTGATCAAATAGAAAAACTCAAGTAGAGTCATGAGTGCAGTTTACTGCAGTTAAGAAATCAATTTTAAATAGTTTCTCGAACGTTTAGTAACAACTTGGAATAGACGCATTAATAACAGACTATCACTATTAACATAATGGTTAATTACAACATACATTGGGTGGTTATCTCATCAAATGTTAGAATTAAAAAGACAGTCGTTGAAGGGAGCTATGTTAGAATTAGAAGTGTATGTAGTAGTAATTTGCTTACATAAAATAAAATCACAGTGGGGTGAACTATGCTATAAACATTATAAGTATATGTTAGAATATATTGATTAGAATATGTTGATTTGTTTTGATATTCTTCTCCAGCAGTCCAGCCCTATTGGTTTTATGCGAAGAAGCAAGAGAGCTGCGAGGATGTGACCTAAGGTTTGGTGGTGGTGATTTAAGGAGGATCAACATTGAAAATACTCATTATTTTTGTATGATGATGTTTCTTAAGAAAAAACAACAAAAGACACTTTATATCACAAGTACAAAATTGAAGAACAACAAAAGACATTTCATATCACAAATGCAAAAATGAACTCGGCCTAAATCATAGCATATCTCAATCACTTTTTCAGCCATTGCATTAATATCCAACCATCCTCATCTTTCTCCTCATCTCATATATATGCGTCACACATTCACACCTCCAAAACCTAACTCAATCTTCAAATTTGGCATTTTAGGGATTGTTCCATACAAATGTATATGTCACAGCGGATGTGTAGGATCTACGCGATGAAATCAGAGTTTCTAAGGGCTAGAACAGAAGAAATCAAAAATAGACAAGTACCTATTTGTAGCTTTCAGAATACTTGGATGGCTAAATCGCAAAAATGCAAATCCCCATTCCCTATAATCCCTTCGCCGTCGACTGGAAGAGCCCGGTTTATTTCTTCCTCCCCTACCATCACCTCTACGAGCGATGGCGACAAGGCTGAGGTTGACAGCCGCAGGAGGCGAGGCAGGCTGGCGTGCGGGAGGTGACGAGGCTGAGGTGGGAGGCGACGAGCCAGTGAGACGGGACGTGGTACCGACGCCCGATGGCTCCTTCTCTTGGGCACGGGACGTGAGCCAAAGTGGTCGCCGGTGCTGGTGTGCTTGCCGTGCCGCCCGTGCTAGACCGGCTCGATTCATCGGGCCGTGCCGTGTCGCCCGACGGGCTGGTTTTCTAGGTCTAGTCCACCGTTCATGTCGTGCCGGCACGACCTGCTATATGGTATGTCCCTATCATGCTTGGACCATACCGAACCGGTTGGGCTTTAGGCTAGCCAAAAAAACAAGACCTGTCTCTCACCTCTAAGAGGGAGGGAGGTGAAAATACCGCCACTACATTTCTACTCGGCTAAACTTCAGCATGCACGGTCCGGCCCGCACAGCCCAGTATCTCTAAACCACGGCCCAGCCCATTGCATTATGCATTGGTCCTGTTTCCTTCTCCTCTTACCGGAGTAACGCACGGTCCATTACTACCGCCCCGCCGCGCCATGGAAACCGCAGCCTCCGCCTCCACGCCAGAGCCCGGCCGCTGGAGCGCCGCCGCTACGCCAGTCATGACCACCGTCTCCCGGCACTACTTCGGCGGCGCATCATCCGAGAGCTACCATGACCTCCGCGTGGACATCGTCGAGGTACCACCACGTCCCTCTCTCTCATTGATACAGGGCAAGTGTTCGTTCAAATGCCGCGCAGGGCTTGGTGATAGACGCAGCACACGATAAGTGTATGCAGTATGCGTTTTTTAACCTATGATGACGGCCTGCTCGACTTTTTGCTGAAATGAATAGTGATGGTGGAAAGAATTGTCTTTTAGAAACATGACGTGAGCAGTGAGTGAAGTGGACGAGAGACGTGTGCGCGACACGGAAGCAAGATGAATGAGGTGCGTGATACATCCATGACTTCTGCTTTATCACTAGAGCAAGAAAGAAGTTATAGGAGTGAAAAAGTCAGAAGCAAAAGCCAATATGAAAATGCCATATACCTTGCTAAATACTGGTTGTTAATAACCTTTCACTTTTGCATGGCATTTTTTTTTGCTTCAACTGCTGTTGCTGTCTTGCTGTGTATGAGATATTGAGCTGTGTCGACAAGCTGCTCTTGGGTGGGTGGGTGTGCTGTACAAGAGGATTACGGGATGTTTGTCTGGCCATACAGCGTCATTCTCGCCGAGTACGTGTGGCAGCAGAGGCCACGCTTCTCTGGCTCCAGAGTTGTTGAGGTACTCCTGAATTCTCATTGCCAGTAATTATATATTGTGGTGTAATGCTATTGTGATGTAGTGAAATGCTAATTTCGTACGGCACTGAACAATCTAAGGTCCTATCGTGAGTATCATCTCCATGTTTGAGGCTGTGAACAGTCTCCTCTCTTTACGGACCTCCACATACCTCTGTTGTTAGCTTATAAAGTTGGATGGAACAACTATTCTGTTTATTCTGCCCAGTTTCTGAGAATGATAATGCCATCTTACACTTTTTCTAACTTGCAACTTATAGCTTGGTTTAGCAGGTTTAGCAGCTGCAAAGGTTGGAGCAGATGTCACATTGACAGACATTGCACATAATACAAAAGTCAGTTCCAAACCGTCCATCTAGTTGTCAGGTCAGGGCGTTTTGGCCGCGTCTACACCAGGCGATCTGGGCGTCCACCGTGGGAGGAAGCAGCCCAGGCCATGGCTTCCTCCTCAGGTTAGAGTTAGTATTAGCAATACTTGTCTAATTAGTTTGGGATTCGGATAGGAGTTGTATTAGGACTCCATGCATGCAGATGTAACCGGTTAGCCGGATAGATTAGGACTCTTCTCTCTTTATAAAGGGAGGAGGGGTATTCTAATAAAGCATAAAGAAGTATTACCTCTACTCTGTGTCTCCTCCTCCTATCCTGCTTCTCTTCTGGATCTCCCCCCTTCTTCTATCCGAGCAGGCACCTTCTGCCGGCTTGACCTCCGGCCTATCCAGCACGGCGCTTCCCAACCCGGCCGATTCCCAGCCTCCTGCGCACCACCGGTACAATTTGAGATCTCGACGTGACAACTTGGTATCAGAGCTCATGGCAGACGATTGGATCAATGAGATTTTGGAGCAGATGGCTACCCTAAACGTCAATGTGACCAAGCAGATAGACGAGTTGAAGGAGCGCTTCGACAAACAGCAGAGCAAGGGGGATGAATTGGCTGAGAAGTTCTCGGCGTTTGAAAGGCGGCAACTGGGAGGCGGATTGCTACCTCTGCCGACCGGCGCCATGCCAACAACAAGCAGCTACAGAACGGGGCTGGAACAGCAAGTGAGAAACCCCCTCGTTTCCACAGATTGGAATTTCCATCTTATGACGGACAAGGAGATCCATTGAGTTGGCTGCAGCGTTGCGAGCAATTCTTTCGTGGACAGAGGACTCTCGAAGGCGAAAAAGTGTGGCATGCATCCTATCACTTGATTGGGGTGGCGCAGCAATGGTACTTCCAACTAGAGAGGGATGAAGGGGAGCCGGATTGGCAGCACTTCAAGGAATTCATCAACCTACGCTTCGGGCTGTCGATTCGCCACAATCCATTGGGTGAACTCCGGGAGCTGACGCAAATTGACACGGTGGAGGATTACCAACAGCGGTTCCTAGCAGTCCTCTGCCGCACAGATTACCTCCAACCCCGGCAACAGGTTCAGTTGTTCACGTCTGGGTTGCGCGAACCAATACGCACGGACGTAGAACTGCAGAACCCAGCAGGGCTTCAGATGGCAATGGCTTTGGCTCGGGCTTATGAACGAAGAGCACAAG
Source organism: Melocanna baccifera (assembly GCA_036346265.1). Taxonomy (NCBI): domain Eukaryota; kingdom Viridiplantae; phylum Streptophyta; class Magnoliopsida; order Poales; family Poaceae; genus Melocanna; species Melocanna baccifera. The sequence goes on from CM070679.1 coordinate 35,742,591, forward strand.
TCACGGGAAGGGATACGGGTACCCCGCTCAAAAGGCCACCAGCCACACCATCCCCGACGACAGCAGGTGCGCCGGTGGGATCAACTAGGCCAGCGCTAATTACCAGACCCAACCCGCCTGCTCTCCCAGCCCCACCAACCAACCACACTCCTGGCCCCGACCAGAGCAATGGACGGCCACACCGGACAATACAACGTCCATTCCTCACACCATATGAGATGGTGCAGCGGCGCACAGCGGGGCTGTGCTTCAACTGTGATGAGAAGTTCTCTCCGGGCCACCGCTGCAAACGCTTGTTTCTCCTATTCGCACCCAGTGGAGGTTCCGACGGGGAAACCGACTGGGACATGGTGACAGGAGAAGTAGAACCCAGCATATCACTCTATGTTGCCACAGGAATCACGCCTCAAGCATCACAGACCATGCAACTTCAAGTGGCAGTTGGTGGAATACGATTGCTAGCACTGTTGGACTCCGGATCGACACACAACTTCATTACGGCAGCAGCGGCTCAGAAGGCCAACATTCCAGTCTGTCCGCGACACGGTCTGCGAGTGATGGTCGCCAATGGGGATAGAGTTCAGAGCCCAGGCTTTTGTCCAGCAGTGCAATTACAGATCAACCAGGAGCATTTCACCGTCGATTGTTACTCTCTTGCTTTGGATGGGTTTGATTTGGTTCTCGGGGTGCAATGGCTCCGCACTTTAGGGCCCATCCTTTGGGACTTCGACAGGCTCACCATGACCTTCTGGCGGGAAGATCGCAAGGTACAGTGGCAGGGCGCCCAGGCTACTCCACCACGGCCACAGATATGCACCATATCCGGTCCAAACCTGTTGCGCACATTGCTATAGTAGTTTGAGGGTTTGTTTGAGCCCCCCACAGGCTTCCCCCCACGGGCTCACGATCACCGCATCCACCTCTTGCCAGACACAGCACCAGTGTCGGTCCGCCCATACCGATATCCGCAACTCTTGAAAGATGAGCTGGAGCGTCAGTGTGGAGAGATGTTGGCACAAGGGATAATTCGCCCAAGCACGTCGGCTTATTCGTCGCCTGTCCTCCTTGTCAAGAAGCATGATGGCACCTGGCGCTTTTGCGTCGACTACCGGGCCCTCAATAGCAAAACAGTCAAGGATAAATTCCCGATCTCGGTCGTGGATGAATTACTGGATGAACTACGGGGCGCCAAATTCTTCACCAAATTAGACCTTCGGTCAGGTTATCATCAAGTTCAGATGCATCCCCCAGACATTGAGAAAACGGCATTCCGTACCCATGAAGGCCTCTTCGAGTTCCTCGTCATGCCATTCGGTCTGACCAATGCTCCCGCCACATTTCAGGCCCTCATGAATGATATCCTTCGGCCCTACCTGCGTCGATTTGTCTTGGTGTTCTTCGATGATATACTCATCTATAGCCCCTCTTGGGTCGAGCACTTACGCCATGTCAGAGCAGTCCTTCGGCTCATCCAGCATCATCACATGTTCCTCAAGCGTTCCAAATGCTTCTTCGGCGAATCATCGGTGGCATACCTGGGTCATGTGATCTCGGCAGAAGGTGTCGCTATGGATGACTCGAAGGTGCAGGCCGTTCGAGCATGGCCCACACCACGCTCAGTCAAGGCCCTGCGCGGCTTCCTAGGATTGGCAGGCTATTACCGCAAGTTCATCCAGGGTTTCAGCTCCATTGCGGCACCACTCACGCAACTACTAAAAAAGGACGCTTTCTCATGGACAAATGAGGCCGCCGGCGCCTTCCAGACACTCAAAGACGCCCTCATGTCCGCCCCAGTCCTGCAGCTGCCCAACTTCAACCATGAGTTCACCGTGGAATGTGACGCCTCCGGCTCGGGAATTGGGGCAGTCTTACATCAAGGGCAGGGATCCATTGCGTTTTTCAGTCGGGTGCTGACCGATCGTCACATTCATTTGGCAGCGTATGAACTCGAACTCATGGGTCTTGTGCTGGCAGTCAAGCATTGGAGGCCATATTTGTGGGGGCGCCGCTTTGTTATCCGGACAGATCATTATAGCCTCAAATTCTTACTGGATTAGCGCCTTTCTACAATCCCTCAGCATCGATGGGTAAGCAAACTCTTTGGATATGATTTTCAGGTGGAGTTCAAACTGGGCAGGCTCAACGTTGTGGCAGACGCCTTGTCGCGTTGTACAGACGGAGCGGCAGTCCTTTGCGCAATCTCCGAACCGGATTTCGCCATTTTCCAGGAATTGCGGCACGGAGCTGCCTCGGCTCCCGAATTGCTAACGCTGAAAGGGCAGATCGAAGACGGTTCCCTGGGTGCGCCATGGCAGATCAGCGATGGGCTGGTACTCTACAACAAACGCATCCATGTGCTGCGTTCCTCTCCACTGCTCCAATCCATATTGAGCGCAACACACTCCACAGGTCACGAAGGGGTACAGAAGACCCTGCACCGCGTACGGCGCGACTTCCACATACTGCAAGATCGCAAGCTCGTTGAAGACTTCGTCCGCTCTTGTCAAATTTGTCAACAGAACAAATCGGTACTGCTCCATCCTGCGGGTCTTTTGCAGTCCCTACAGGTACCAACGAGGATTTGGGACGACATCGCTATGGATTTTGTGGAGGGACTACCGCACGTTAATGGCAAATCAGTGATTCTCACGGTTGTTGACCGCTTTTCGAAATATGCTCACTTCATCCCTTTGGCTCATCCCTACACGGCAAGCTCGGTGACCAGAGTTTTCTTCGACACAGTCGTCCGCCTCCATGGGATACCTTGCTCCATTGTCAGCGACCGTGATCCGGTCTTCACGAGCAACTTTTGGTCCGAACTCTTCCGATTGACAGGCACCAAGCTTCATCTGAGTTCCGCTTTCCACCCGCAGTCCGATGGCCAGTCCGAGGTTACCAACAAAATCATTGCCATGTACCTCTGGTGCCTTACCGGGGACTGACCGCGTCAGTGGGTTCGTTGGTTACCTCGGGCCGAGTACTGCTACAATACTTCCTTTCAATCGTCCCTGCGCGAGACGTCCTTTAAGGTGGTTTACAGCCGTGATCCTCCGACCCTTCGGCCGCACTCGTCCAGATCTACTTCTGTACAGGCCATTGATCAGCTCCTATTGGAACGCGATCAGTTTCTCGCGGATATTCGGGACCGCCTTCTCCTCGCTCAGCAACACCATAAACAAGCTTATGATGCCAAGCATCGGGAGTTATCCTTTGAGATTGGGCAATGGGTATGGCTTTGCCTTCATCACCGCTTAGCCTTATCCTTGGCCAATAATATCAATCGCAAACTGGCTCCTCGCTATTACAGCCCTTATCAAATCATGGACAGGATTGGGGAGGTCGCATACCGCCTGCAACTCCCGACTCGCGCACGCATCCACGATGTTTTTCATGTCAGTCTACTTAAACCTTATGTCGGCATCCCTCCAACTACACCACCTGCGTTGCCGGCACTCTACCATGGTCGGGTCGCCCAGATTCCGCACCATGTCATCCGCGCCAGACAGTCCAATGGGTTCCATGAGATTCTTGTGCACTGGGATGGGTTGCCGGCTTCGGAAGCCACTTGGGAGCCCTTGGAACAATTTCGTCGTCTGTTTCCCTCGTTCCAGCAGGACGAGCTGCTTTTCGAGGAAGGAAGAAGTGTCAGGTCAGGGCGTTTTGGCCGCATCTACACCAGGCGATCTGGGCGTCCACCGTGGGAGGAAGCAGCCCAGGCCACGGCTTCCTCCTCAGGTTAGAGTTAGTATTAGCAATACTTGTCTAATTAGTTTGGGATTCGGATAGGAGTTGTATTAGGACTCCATGCATGCAGATGTAACCGGTTAGCTAGATAGATTAGGACTCTTCTCTCTTTATAAAGGGAGGAGGGGTATTCTAATAAAGCATAAAGAAGTATTACCTCTACTCTGTGTCTCCTCCTCCTATCCTGCTTCTCTTCTGGATCTCCCCCCCTTCTTCTATCCGAGCAGGCACCTTCCGCCGGCTTGACCTCCGGCCTATCCAGCACGGCGCTTCCCAACCCGGCCGATTCCCGGCCTCCTGCGCACCACCAGTACAATTTGAGATCTCGACGTGACACTAGTTGTAAAATGCAAAGGATGCTATAATGCACCGTTTCACCTCTTGAAGTAGGATTATTGGGATCCTTATCAGCTCATCCTTGTCCATGATTTGATATTAATTGCTTTCCCCTTTTCTTTTGAATGAGTAGGTCCTCAACAACATCAGACAAATTTGCGGTCTCAATAATGTCAACTGCACTGTATGTTTCAATTTGGAGAAATTTTTTTTACATTTTACAACCTACGATAGCGGCCTTACAAGTAAAATCTAAAATCATGCAGGTATTAGGACTTACCTGGGGTGACTGGGATGAACCTATATTTGATTTGCATCCTGATATTATTCTTGGAGGCGATGTGCTTTATGATTCAGCAAGTAAGCTACTTATCTACTGTTATATAAATTACTGTTAGTACATAAATATGGGTGACCATGTGATGGTTTGCGCCTGCCCCCTTTCCATTTGTCATTTTGGCTGACCTACATACCACTACATCTATTTGGTAGGATTTTGATGATCTCTTCGCGAAGGTTACCTTTCTCCTGGAAAAATCTCCTGGGGTGGTGTGCATTACCGCATACCACAATCGCAGGTTCCAAGGAATTGTTTCATCCTTTTTCACTTGGAGAACTGCTTGAGGCTGTATTCCTAATTGATTGGTTTGATTTCTCTATTCAGCGGTCTTCATTTGATTGAATTTCTGATGGTGAAGTGGGGCCTGAAGTGTTTGAAACTTCTGGATGGCTTCTCCTTCCTGCCATCACGCAAGGCTGCTTCGCTACAGGGAAACATTCAGCTTGTTGAGATCGCACTTGACAAGGAAAAGCCTAAATAACCTTTCAGGTAATGGAACTATATCGGCTTCATTTTACTGATTAGAAAAAACTGTAGCAGGTATTCAGAATGACTATTTTGTTCGTGTGTTCCAGTGTTAATGGAGTTCACTGACGCCACAGCCAGCAATTAGGTAATTTACAGGAGCAACGCCATGTAAACTCATCCAAACAAACTTGTGTCCTTAAGGATTATTTCTTTGAAATATTCTCGAGTTCTACCATGGGTCATCGTATTGTGCCATGGAATAGCTTATGCAAGCAAAAACAGAAAACAGCTGGTAGCGTGCGGTCCAATCTTCTCTGTGCTCTTTGGTCCCAGCAGTACAGAATATACAGACGTACCGTTTGTTGATTCATTGTATGCAGCACGAAAGCATTGTCCTGTTACAAGAGCATGAATCGTTTAAATATAATATTTGTGCGTGTGTGTGTGTAATTCTACTGGATACTAATCTTATATTCAATCTGGAGCTTGTAGCTTTGATAAATTGGAGCCAAAGCATCAGTTCTTTTATTGGAAAGTAATACGAGGGTTAGAACATCTAGGCTAATGATATGCTGAATTGTTCCCCAAATTCTGATGACATATAACAAGCAATCGAAAAGCAAGGGGGAAAAGAAGAATAATTGTGCTTCAATTTTCCGACAGAAGAAATTAAGCAAACATCTTCAGTGCCTTTGTATCAAATGAGCTGACATTCGTTCATCAAGCGTTGCCTGTGGGGCGGCAATCAACAAGTCACACAGTGAATTGACTCCAGTACAGATGCTCATTGTCAGGTTCACGTGACCCAAGTTCGCTTTGCAGTTTGGTAGGCTATGAACTGTTGAATATCAGTGGCTAGCTGATGTAACTTCTATCAAAATACGAGCATGTTTCCACAGAGGTAATGCTGCAATGGTATGTCATATTCATATACTAAGTGCAAGTTGATATGTGTTTGTCTGAAAACTGAATAGATATGTTACCTGGTCTCTAATTCTCTATACTGACAAGTTTGACCTCATGTTTCAAAGCTACTCACTTGGAAATGACACCAACATTGAAAGTTTACAAAAGAACGAACTAACAAAAAAATCTACTAGATATGCATGGGCCATGGTGTTTGCACCAGAAAACTGTCTTCAATAAAAAGAAACAAAAGACTACCAGAGAGAAAAATATAGATCAATCTGTGTATGTAGGCCTGATCATTGTTCCGATGCATCACAAACAAGCCACACCAATAACGAAGCAAAACATTCCTATAAATATATAATCTCAAACATAATAGTCTCAAACAAAACTAAAAGGAAAATGAACAAACAAATATTAAGGCCTTGTCCAGTCAACATGAGATCCTCACAGAGGTATTAAGCAGATCAGGTTGCTTGATCAATCTATCATTAATCTCCAAAAGTGAACCTTTTACACAACTCCTGTAAAAGTTTAACATAAACTACAGTTTAGTGCCAAAAAAAAAAAAAACAGGCATACTCGATTGGGAGATCTAGTGGACCAACCTGACTACAAAATAGTTACCATTTGTGCACACTTTACATAATGCTGAATTTTCTTGCAAATGTTGTGCATTCTGTAATGTAAAATCAGCATCAATCCATTGTTGCCATTTAATTAACAAACATAAAACATGCTTCAAGTAATCCAGTTACCCTTTTGCGTTTCCCTGTAACTTTCATCTCAGTGCGATCTGACTTACCAACATTGAAGTCAACAGCAGTTATTCCCCTTTCCTCTTTCAATGCAACATGGGCTGGAGCTAAACCAACCACACACAATCTATGTTTTTCAGAAACATAAGAAACCAAAGAGAATAAAGGTTCAGGCTCATCACACACTCAATACTAAGTAAAAAGAGGAATGTCTTGGCATGTATCAACTAGAGTTACGTCAGAAATAAGTAACTAACACTAGAACAAAGCATTCCTTCAAAGATACAGCAATACTGAATGTTATTCTTTATGCATACCACCGGCCTAAACACTGAGCCCAGAATACTACCACTACTCACTATCTCTCTAAACTCACTGTCATCACTACTAGATTTCGGCAGCATCTCCTTTAGTTATATCTCAATGAAACGGTAAATAACCTACATTTAACAATATGAAAAAACTATGCTATAAACAAGAGTAGACATGTCGCAATTGAAACCTTCCCGATCTAGTCATCCACAAAGAACTAATTCGATGGCCAGAGAAAGAATAAGGCCCCGCTCAACTTCGCTACTTTTTCACTGTTTAGCGATTGTTTTACTGTAGCAGCGATTCCGAGCACTGTAGCACTTTTATCACGTAGTGATTTTTTTTGGTATTTTTGTGTTTTATTTTTTTTCTCGTATTCCTTTGCATTGTCCGCTCTAGACTAGTGTGCTGTTTTTATTTTTACATTTTTTAAATTTAATTATGCCTAATATGCCACTCAGTTACAGTAAAAAATCAGCCAGCTACAGTAAAATTTCAGCAAAAGCCAAAAGTCATCGCTATTCCGAACGCCCCCTAAATAATTCATAAAATAAAACTTGGGTCACTCGCGTCCAAGAATGCTTGAGACTACACACTTGAGAATGCTCACGATCATGCACCTAAGGACGCTCAGGACCCCACGTCCAAGAACGCCCGGAACCATGTGTCCAACATCATATGTAAAACTTGCAAACAAAATATTACTGAGAAAATATACATTACCGTGAAATGTTTCATATTGTTCATCATCGATTTATGAGGGTTCCATTAACTATGTTTTATATTACCAAGATACTTTGCTAAAACAATATTAGGGAAGATAAAGGTGATGCTTCAGATCATTATTATTGGATGTAGTACAGAAGTGTTACTCTCATTCCTTGCATGTCGCCTCATTGGTCATCTAAAACAGCAACAAATCAAGTTTGAGTTCAATACTCAGTAAATATATAGCAAAGTAGTAAACACACATTCTCATTAACCGTTCATTATCCATTTACTCTTTCATACTCTTTAATTTCAGTCTATATTAACTATTTATTATCGTTAATGCAATGCAAATGTAAATATACATGCACATCTCTACTCTTTCTTTAGTTTATACTGATATAACTGAGTGGACACCCATAGATGTACCACTCTCTCATTATCTCCATCTTGTGGAGATAATTTTTTCTCCATCTTATAGAGGTGCCTACCAAAATATATCTTTCATGTCCACCGAAGTGAGTCTCTTGTATACCATGAATATGAATTTAATGTAAATGCATGAATTTCTTATTATTTGTCACTCACTCTCTCTCTCTCTTCATCACTTAGCCATCACCATTATCATTTAATCATCATAGAAAATAGGAGTAAACATAGCAATAAAGTATGATAAATATTGTATCAAGTTTAACTAGTAACAACCATAAACCCAATGTTCGGACCTTTAGATCCACGTCGTGATTCGTGATTCAAGTAGCATTTTCTTATTCTCCGGCGATGGCTCCTTGTAACATAAGTTTTGAAACCAACTTAGTCTACTGGGAAATTGAACCTATGATTTCTTACCGATAACAACCAACGTTAGAAGCTAGTATAGAAGATGTTGTGACACGATTAAGTTGTACTAGTGGATAGCCCATATAACTCGACTCTTGTGTTGTAATGACGATTTATGGCGTCCTTAGTCTTAAATAAGTGGAGATTGATGGTAGAAAAATGAAACAAATAACCAAAATATCACATTAATTTCACAGAACAACAACAAACACTTAAACTTTTTTTGAAGGTAATTAACAAACCAAACATTTAAACTTCATTCTTCTGTCCTCCAATCATTCGAACTTGTCATAATTAAACCAACAAAAGAAAAGAAGTACATGAGGGGGTATTCATGAAAAATATCAATAGAGAGTTTAACAATCGATCCCAGAATTACTTATCAAACTATCCCTTTATTATTGGAACGATCGATCGATCGAGCCGAGGTACTGCAGATGCTGGTGATCGTAGCCACCAAGTACTTCGTGCTGATGATTCTGCTGGTAATGATCTCCTGTCAGTGCTGCATTCCCGTCGACACCGTCGAGCTTGTCGTCCAGGGGCGGCGCCGACGACCACACGCCGCCGTACGTCTCCCGTGTCACCTCCAGCAGCGACAGCAGCGAGTCCCTCACCCTGTCCGGCTGCACCGCCACCTCGTTGTCCCTCCTCTGCAAATCAAGCATAATTCAGACATGTGCATGCATGCACGTCCGTATGCTCGCGGCAATTAATGGCGAACGTTGAGAACGTACCACGACGCGGAAGACGTTGAGGACGAGGGTCTTGTAGGAGGTGACGTTGACGTTGGTGACCTCGAGGCCGAGCGCGTTCATGGCGTCCATGAGCCGGACGAAGCGGCCGGCCTTGTGCTCGCACAGCACCTGCAGGAAGAACTCGTTTCCCTCCACCAGCCGCACCTCCACTTGTGGCTCCATGTCGTGGCCGCCCTTGTCGTCGGCCGCTGGCTCCGGCTCCCGGGGCCTCTTGCCGCCGCAGGCCGGCTGCTGCTGGCTGTTTGACAGCGAGGCGTCGTCGTTGTCGAGCCCGACTAGGCTCTCAGGCGGCGGGTGGTCGATGAGGACGTCGGGCTCCTTGGGGTCGTCGCCGGGGTGCAGGCCATGGTTCTCCGGCGGCGGGTTGGGGTCCTCCAGCTCGTCCTGCAACGCCTTCACCTGCTTCTGCAGCCCCACGATGTAGTCGATCGCGTCCCCAAGAATCGACGCGCGATCCATCTAAAATAAATTCGTCAACAACATATCATGGAATTAATCACATCGATCAACCAAGAATCAAATCAACATGCAAGAATCATTCGCGGACATGCATGGCGATCGCTGCGCTGAGACGATCGATGATACCTTGGTGATGTTTGGGACGAGCGACCGGAGCTTGTAGAGGCGGTCGTTGAGCTTCTTCCGCCGCTTCCTCTCCGCCACGAGGTTCTTGCACTGCTGCCGCTTCCCGCCGCCTTTGCCGCCGCTCGACCGTCCCTGCAGCTCGCCGTCGACGTCGTCGTCCGGGTCCCCCTGCAGCTCGCTCCCCTCCGACCCCGACTCCGCCCCGCCAGCTCGCCCCCCGCCTGCCGCACCGTGCAGCTGCTCCTGCACCACCACCGACGGCTCGCCCCCCGCGGCCGCGTACTGCCACCCTTCAGCAGCGGCGTCGCTCACGGCGTCGACACCCGGCGCTTGCACCGCCAAGAACGGGTCGTCGGCGGCGTCGAACAGGTTGAGCGAGGAGGCCGCGTAGAGCCGCTCCGGGTCGGCGGCGTCCCACGAAAATCCCGGCGTCTCCGGCGGCCACGCCTGGTTAACGTCGTGGCCGTGATCATCTCCGCCGCCGGCGCCGCCGCACTGAGCCATGACCAGCTCCGCCATCTGCTGCTCCTCCGCCATCTGCATGCATGCACCGTTCAGTCACTCTCGCTCAGGTGGGCGTCTATATATGCGTGCAAATGCAAAGGCTGTTGCGTGCAGTGAACCGCGAGCCTCGGGTGTCGTTGGCTCACGCGAATGCTGTGCGCGCTCGAATTAATCAATTCCGATTAATTGAATTCCGTTCTCCAGCTACTCCTATGCGAACTAACTAATTGAATTAGGTGCAGTGGATTCAGGGACTGCGCACGCACGTATCTCGAGGCGAAGAGCTCGACGAGGCCGCCGGCAACGGGGACCAGGAGCCGCGTCTTCGGGCCGCCGGCAGGCTCCTGCACCGCACCACGCAGCTCACGATCAGCCGACAGTGAAATTCAGTTCAGTGACCAATGAATGCAATATGCATCTTACTGACACTAGGATTGGAGCAATCTGGGAGCTCTGATAGGCTGGTCTGCCAAATCGGCTGGTTGGACAGCAATGCCTGCGCATGCATCCTGATCGATCGATAGAGATTTAATTAACCAGTAAGAATAGACAAACAAACAGTCAGAATTAATTAACCAGTAGAAACTGCAGGTGAAATGGCAATATCATACTGGTATCTAGGAAGAAGAATCAGTGGATGGTTTATTTGACTAGACTAATTAATTACCCTATGGAGGAGTCCAGTGGGATCGATGAAGGCAGATCGCCGAGCGCTGAGACCTGCGCCTCCATCTCACTGCTGCAGCAGAAACCTGCCATCTCCAAGAACCTGCCATTTTGTGCGTGTGATTGTTATTGCCACAGAGATCAGATAATGAGCCATCACACTTTGGTTGCATGAATCATAATAGAGAGAGATCGATCACTCGCATACCTCTGGTCAGGGGACAGCCTCCAGTAGATGCAGTAGTCCCAGGCATCTGGACCAACAAGAGGCCTCAGTGCAGCCTCCACGGTGGTGCCTCCATGAGCAGCAGCAGCAGCGCTAATGCTCTTCATGCTCTGATGTTCTCCTCCCATGGCACTGGCTGAGCACTAGAGATCACCCTATCCTAGGTGTGAGCAACACGTCAAAGCAAGCCATGTAAGTGTCAGTTGCAGCTGTCAGTGAATGCATGCATGCACAGGACTTTCTTTCTTGTTGTCAGGATAGGATTTGTTGATGTAATCGATGTGAAAATGCTGCAAGAAACTTCAGGCTACGATTGCAGCAAGGGACAGCCAGGCTCAGTGTATGTACCTGCTCATGTCTAGTACTACTATATATGCAGGAATGGTCAAAAAATCAAGTGCAGTAGAATTAACCCTGATGTTTAATTAGTAGTTTGTGTCTGAATTGGAACAGTCTGTAAGTAAATTTTATCTACAAGTAATGCACGAGAAAAAAACTGCATTCTTCTGATCCACCTGGAGGATATCTAGAGCCATGTCTTGGGAATTTGTGGCATTGAGCAGGGAAAAGAAAGATACCTTTCTGGCTTCCTGGTGATCTCCCTGAACGCGTTGAGGAAATATGGTAGTGATCAACAAAAGGAAGAGAAGTGAATCAGCTAAAAGCTATTGCTAACTGAAGAATCATTTCTACTGCAAGACTGTTGCATCATGTGTATATATAGGCCGCATCTGTATGTTTATCTGAAAATAGCCATGGGTTCTTCTAGATCAGAGAGAGATCTGGTTATTAGTTTGAAAGCAAACCTTGCTTTACTTAATTACTGCACATATGTTGCTGTGAAGGTTGTTGTGATTAGGTGAGTCGCAAGAAAGGTGTGAGAGTTTTTCTTTTTCCTCAATTGGATCTTGATGGCTATAAAACAATATACAAATGCTGTCGTCCAATACCCAAACAACTCTCAGTTTTGATGAGTTCCATGTAACTATGCAAGGACAATTCTGGTATACTGCATGTATCATGGGGATAAGATGTGCATACTACCTCTCTCTCATGAGTGAAATTGACAACTTGTATTCTAAAGAAGCAGCAATGAAAGTAGAGAAAATGAGTTATGTACCATCAAAATGTGTCCACTTTTAAAATCTGTCATAATAAAATCCCGGTTCACTTTTATACCATCAAAATGTGCTGATCTTTAGCAGTATAACCAATTTTCTCATGAAAGCAAGAGCCTTGTGATCTGGGAGGGGCACGCGCGTAATTTCGCTAACCAAGCTGGTTCAGAATTCAGATGGACAGGGTGACACACCCTTCAATTCAGGCTTCAGCTGGTCCCTTCTCATTGGCAACACGCAGCAAACGTAAGAGGTTGTTGAATCGAAAAGGGCTTAGCTGGTAAGGTATTTGCTGATGCAATGTTGCTACATCGTTCACGCATCAGATAGGCAGACTCGACAAGTGACATGGCCAGAAGTCAGATGCATCATGGTTGATACTGAATTGGAGCGGTTCCTCCATTACAAGCATTTATGCCAGTGCCGAACTGCTAACTAAATGCTGCTTCTCAGATGATAGTTGGTTGTGTTGAGGAACTGTCGCTAGTAAGTCTAGTTCAAATGATTTCTCTCCTATGCAAAATAGATGGATCAAACGCAGATAATGTAAACAATAAATTGAACACAGAGAGGTGAGAATGGAACTCATTTCTTTATTACTTTCTCTGTTTTCTTGTGTATTTTACAATGATCAGAACATCTATTTATAGACTAAGTGGAGAGTACCCACAAATGGGCCAGGCTTATAGGCCCAGACCCAGATTTTCTAACATTCCCCCTTGAGCACTCATCCGATATGTTCATGCTTCGTCAAAACTCCATAAAAATCCAGTGAAAAAATTTAGAGAAAAAGTACATGATATGTGTTATGTTGTGTTGCACGAATTACCTCATTAAAAATCTTAGCCGAGAAACCTCAGAAAAAATCGTCAAGATAAAAAGAGTACAATCCACCCAATTTCATTTCATCTACAAGATATATTTTTTGGGTACTCGATCTTCGTGATCAAGTTTTAATAGTGAGTTCAAAAAGAGTCTCTCTTTCTAAGTTTTGCACTTCTCTAAGTCTTATCATTTCAATTTTACGTACATATCGTTCAAAATTAGATGTTGGAAGTGACTTAGTGAATAAATCTGCAAAATTTTCACATGACTTAGCATGCAATACCTTAATTTTGTATATCTTTTGCAATTCATGAGCATAGAAGAATTTTGAGTCGATATACTTTGTGAGATTACTCTTCATGTAACCCATTTGCATATGTGCAACACAAGTTGTATTATCTCCATAGATAATTATGGGAGCTTGCATGATGTTCAATCCATATGACTGCAAAATGTGGTGAACCATTCGTCGAAACCAATCACATTCTTATACGGCTTCATACAATACTATGATTTCTAAGTGGTTCGTCAAAATCAATACAAGACTTTGCGATTTTCACGAAATGACAGTTTCACCACACAAGAATATATAGTCTATTTGTGATCTAGTGGTATACGAGTCTGACAAGTACCTAGCATCTGCATAGCCAGTCATATTTAGATATTGGTTTTTTCTGTAGAACAACCCAAGGTCTTTGCTTCCTTGGAGATATCGGAAGATGTCCTTTATTCCCTACTAATGCCTTTTAGTAGTTTCCACACTACACCTTGCTAGTAGATTTACGACAAATGTGATATCCGGTCTAGTGCAGCTTGCTAAATACATAAGTGCTTCTATTGCACTTAAGTATGAGAATTCCGGTCTCAAGACTTCCTTCCCCTCTTCTCTAAGTCTATACGGATTCTTGTCTTGCTGTAAAGATCTTTCGACTATTGGTACTTTTGAAGGATATGCTTTTCAAAGCCAAATCTCTCTAACACTTTTTGAGTGTAGGCTGACTGATACACTAATATCCCTTCTGGGATATGCTCAAGCTGCAAGCCTAATCAATATTTGGTTTTACCAAAATCTTTTATTTCGAACTCTGATTCTATGTAAGAAATCGTTTCTTTTATATCATCCTGGGTTCCGATGATACTCAGATTATCTACATACATTGAAATTATACAAAATCTATTCTGAGATCATCGTATAAATATACAAAATCCAAGAATACAAGGACTCCATCCATCACTTTCAGAGCAGAATGTGTAGTAGTTAATTTACTGGTGGCACATGCGGGGCACACAAATTCTTCCTGATTCAGGAAATTTTTTATATCGATATTATGTTACTGTGAATTGTTAATTATATTTCTCATCATCCTAAGACCCGGGTGGCCTAATTTATCATGCTAGAGGTAGAAAAGTTCATAACTTTTAAATATAGTTTTCAAGATAGTATATGCTACGGGTGTCGTAATATTAGTATAGTATAGCCCAGATTCAAATGAAAAAAGTCTTTCTAATACCCTTTTCCTCTTACTTCATGCTTTGTAATGAGTAGGTATTCCTTACCATACTCTTTTTCAGTCTTAATATGGAAACCATTAACGCGAATGTCTTTAAAACTTAGGAGAGTTTTAGTCGATTCTGGACATAACAAGATTACTTTAATGACAAGTCGTACACATTGGGAGTATAATTGTGGCTCTTCTTGAGCCTATTATACATGCATCACTGCCGGCGATTGTTGTAAGGCCACTAGTGTTCTTACTAATTGACTGAAAGAATTTTCTCTCTCAAGAATAGCATGCTGACCACCTTGGACCCGCCGCGCTCCGACACGACGATCTTCCCGGACGACGCGGCGGACGAGGAGGAGGAGGGAGGCGGGCCCGGCGGCGGATCTGGCCTGGGGAGGACGGAGGAGTAGGGGGCGGCAGGGGGGAGGGGGCGGTGGGGGAGGAGTAGGGTGCAGCGGGGGGAGGGGGAGGAGGGGACGGCGGGGGGAGGCCAGGAGGGGGAGGGGGTGGCGGGGAGAGAGGGAGGAGGACGGCGGGGGGGCGGATCTGCGCAGGGAAGGAGGGCGACGGCGGGAGGAGGGGGCTGGGGCGGCGGGGGGGCGGCGGGGGGAGGCCACGAGGGGGAGGGGGGACATACAGTGCGGGTGAGGAGGGAGCTGCGGCCACCGCTCGCCTCCACCGCGCGGTGCACCGCATTGCGGAGCCACGACATCGCTAACTCCTGCTACAACCTACCGGTCTCTACCCCTTGCACGACGCCAACGACTCGGCCCCAGGGTATGTCGTGTCCCACCCGGCATACCCTGTGGGTTCGCCCCTGCTCAAGATGGTATTCGTTGTGCCGTTGTCAGCTAAGCACACTTTCTCCATAGAACGCCACACGTGTTCTAATATAAAGTATTTTATTAATATGTAGTAGAAGACAATCAACACATAAAATAAAATACTTCAAATATCAGAACATATCATGTTATTATTGACTAAATAAATGAATAAATTAATATCATCCAACTATCACGAGAATGGATTATTTGAGTATCATTATTGTAAGTCTAACTTATTCTTTTGACAAATGAAATGAATGACAGTTAAAGTCTATGTACATTCTGTACATTAGACTGAATCTGACAAGAAGTCTGAGACTTCGGCTGCTATCTTCTCAGAGGTAAGATGCTCTTCTAGAGAAATCATGGTGGCTGCAACTGCAATGCCAAGAGAGGGTGTGGCTACAGGAGTGGAGTGCACCTCCATTGGTGCAGGCAACTGCTCGAAATTCTCTCACTCGATAAAAGCAACTAGGTTTTATGCTGCCCTTTACCACCCCTCTTCCTTTTGGCTTGGAAGGTATTAATGATGTGTTGAGGCTCTTTACAGATCCGCGACTAATGCCCTCACTTGCCACACTTGTAGCAGGTTTGATGTTGATGACTATAGGGCTTGTTATCACGTTTTAGGTTGTCAGCCTTGTTCTCTAGTGTGGTGGAGCATTTGACTTGCCTTTCTAGGTTACGGTTTTGCTCTTTCTTTCCCTTTTCTTCATTATAGGATTCCACACCTTGTAGCTCTCAGTATTGGCCTCACGGCCAGCGGAGCTCCCAGGTGGCTACGCAATAAGGTTCTTGCGGAGAACTTTATCTTGAGCCTCTGCAATCTGCATGATATCGATTAATTCAGCATACTCCTTGTAGCTATCTTGATGATAGTTGCGCGCAGACTGCACTACACTAGAGTGGAAGGTAGGGAGGGTCTTCTCAATCTTCTACTCATATGTGATATGCTTACCACAAAATTGAAGATTGGTATAAATTCTGTGCAGAGCAAAGTTGTACTCCCCAACCATCTTGAAATCAGTAAATCTGAGTCGAATCCATTCCAGCTCTGTCTGAGGAAGGATGGTGTACTTTAGCTTCTCGAATCGCTTCTTGAGTGCAGTCCATAATGCTAGCACGCTCTTCTGTGCCATGTACTCATTCTTGATAGTGAGATAGAGATGATGCCTGAGGAACTAAAATGCCTGATCATTTTTCTCAGGTGTGGGCTTGGCATCCTGCGGTGCACCAATCCCAATAGCAACGCGGAGCTTCTTGGCTCCAAGTACAACCTCGACATCAAAAGCCTAACTCAAATAGTTTTGGCCATGCTAGGCTAGCTCCTCAAACTCCCAGTTTGTGATGCCTGTTATCTACATGTACATGAAGAAAATATATTAATTTACTACAGATAAATATGCATGAAATAAGTTGGATAATGATACAAAATATTCTTATGATATTTCAGAATTTTCTACGCATTTTCTATAATTTTACTATTAATTTTAGTGATTAAAAGTAATTAAAATAATTATGATTAATCAAAAACAGTAAGTAAATATAGAAAATCATACAAAAATAATAACAATAGTGCTAAACAAGCTTTAGATGTGAAAAATAACTCAAAATTTGAATTCCCGATACCCTTTTATGCTAGAATGTTTATTTTCAGTGAATTCTGTAATTTATGAGGGCTTCTCTGCTAATTTTCAATTCTGAGAAATTTTTTACATAGTTTTTTGATTTTTCAAGGGCCTATTTACAAAAATCCAAACGCCCCTCACCCCGCGCCTCCCCCGGCCAATCGGACGGTCCGAACTGCCTTCAACCGATTGGATGATACGAACTTTCCTCGGCCGATCGGATTTGGTCCAAACTTGCCGTGGCCAATCGAATGGTCTATGGCCGATTAGATAATATGAACTTCTCTTGACCATTCGTGCGGGGCGCGGTGCATAACACGTGCGGGGCAGCGCCAGTGGGGAAGCCCATGTGTGGGCAGTGCGGTGCGGCTCCAGGTTGGCACGTAGGGGACCAGGTGGCCGGGCGCTTACGGGTGGTGGCGCATGCGGGCGCTTAGACCGGCGGCATGTATCGCAGTGGCAGCCCATGCGGGAGCCAGCGGCGGTGGTGCTTCGCCTAGGGAGGCGGACGGCGATGGCTTAGGCTCCGCGTCGGGAGCGGCGCACGGCGGTGGAGGTCGGTCGTATGCGGATGGCGCGGTCGGCACGTACGGGTGGTGAGGGCCGCCATGGCTCTGCGACGCCGCCTCGTGCAGGAGGCGTGACAATCGCGGCTGCATGCGGACAGTACGACGCCAGCGGCTCGGGACGCGTGGGCGACTGTCAACTCATGCGGGAGTGGCACGGCGGTGGCCCGAGGCCGAGCGGCATCGATAAGCATGCAGGGCCAATGATGACGCTAGTGATGTCGTGCGGCGGCGGCAACCATGCGGGGCCAGTGGCGCCAGGGATGCCTTGCGGCGATGACGGCGACGGCGCGGTCACATTCAGGAGATGCGCGTGGTGATGATTTTTCTCCTTTTTTAGTTTACAATACAATCAACATCTACTATTTCATGCAATCTACTGATCGGCTTGGCCAGAGACTTCAAGTCTGCTCGCAGTAGATTTAGAGCGGATTTGCATCGTAAACGATAATCTAGAAAGTAAAATTTGCAAAATTTAAAGCGTTTTAGATATTTTAAGCTGCGAATGATTATCTTCGATCCATCAGAGCGATTCATGCTGATAACGTATTGAGGAACCGTCGCTGGCGAGTTCAAACCGAGCAATTCCTCTCCTATACAAAATAGATAGATCAAACACAGGTAATGCAAATAATAAATTGAACACAGAGAGGTGAAAGGGGAACTTCTCTTTTTATTGATTTCTCTGTTTTCTTGTGTACTTTACAATGATTAGGATTTCTATTTATAGACTAAGTAAAAGGTACTCATCAATAGCCAGGTTTCCAGATCCAAGCCTAGGTTTCCTAACAGGTTGCATAGCACGATAAGAGCAGCAGTTAACGACCTGCTGTTTCAGAAGTCAGAAATTCATCCTTTGCAGAACTAGTGAACAGTCCTATATGATGGCTGATGAACATGCATGCTTAAGCAACTGGTTCTTTCGTTCTCTGTGCATTCTGAGCAAATCTGAACCGATCAAGGGAAACGCCAAACTGTACTACTGTGCCATCCATTTCATTTCGCATCAGCAAAGGCCGTGTTGTCGACTGACAAAGTTATTCTCCAGTCCTTCTAGAACATACGGAAGATACAACAAGTACCAGTATATGATTTGGCCTTGAACGGCACAGGATTCTCCTCGTGATAAGCTCGAATATTTTCTGACTATACACACGCCGTCAAAGAGAGCTGGGCGACCAACCAACGCCTCCCTCCACCGTTAGTTCGGTCGATCTTTGATGCAAAGCATGGCTTGTTCCAATGCGACCAACCAAGCTCGAATATTTTCTTTTTTCTTGCCTTTGAAATGTACATGGAGGGATCAAGTTCCATGAGCTAGAGCCGTCAGAAATAAAGTTTGGCACTACTTCTCCCACTTGCACTTGCCCTTTTGATCAGAATCCTGCCTCTTTAGCTACATGAGATTCTTCTTCATCTCAGGCACAAGTGCAAATTTGCAACCACTTGTTTAAACTTTAAGGAGAATATTGGTTATGATATGTTCCTTCAAAAAAATATACATATTGGGCATGATATTATCACCATACCTTTTCTTTTCTCCGTCTCATTCAAGCATCCAATTCCATTTGCGCCTTGCTAGCTACTGTGTATATATAGCCCCGGTGATCCTCGGTATCCAGGCCATTGAAACAAGCGGGTTCCATTCTGCAGTTTGACCTCCAGGTTAAGGTAAACTTAGCCCCGTCCATCTCAAGAACTGATCGAAAAACCTCGAGAAAAGAAATGGCACTGAGGAGAATAATCAAGGAGCTCAAGGACCTACAGAGGGATCCACCAACTTCTTGCAGTGCAGGTGATCTATATACATATCTGTGCACTTGATCTTGACAGTATCAGATCAAACAAGTTCAGAAGAAAAATTACTGTGATTTCTTCCTTCAGGCCCTGTGGCTGATGACATGTTCCACTGGCAAGCAACCATCATGGGCCCAAGTGAGAGCCCCTACTCTGGGGGCGTGTTCCTCGTCACCATCCACTTCCCTCCAGACTACCCATTCAAGCCTCCCAAGGTACTACTTACTGTCCATGATCCTTCATCCATCTGGCTGATAAATCAGCAATCTTGCTGCAAATCAAGAAAGGTGGATCAAGTAAGAAAGATGAAATGACATGGATTAACTATAACAGGTGGCGTTCAAGACGAAGGTGTTCCATCCAAACATCAACAGCAGTGGCAACATCTGCCTGGACATCCTCAAGGACCAGTGGAGCCCGGCTCTCACCATCTCAAAGGTAGGCATTCTGTTCACTTCAGATATATATCTGTTCACTTCAGTTGATACTGAATGTCTCATTCTCTGTTCATTCTGAATGATATATCCTTGTTTTTTCTTGGATCGTGAGCAGGTTCTGCTGTCGATATGCTCGCTGCTGACGGACCCGAACCCGGATGATCCTCTTGTGCCGGAGATCGCCCACATGTGCAAGACTGACCGCCTGAGATATGAATCCACGGCACGGGGCTGGACGCAGAAGTATGCCATGGGCTAGCTGCATCCAATTGGATATCATACTGTTCAGAAATATATGAACCAGTTATAATAATACTGCTTTGGTTAGGCCCTGTACTCCATGGTGCACCACCTTCCTCTTGGTGATGAATTAATAACAACATGCGATTTTGACGGCCTCATGTGTTGTTAGATAGAAATTAAAATCTATGATACCAAAATAGTCAAACACCGACGCTTTGGTCGAGTGACCTTGTTACGTTTTTTTGCTATTGCTACGGGTTTTTTTTCCCCTAATAACCTCCATATATAATTCCGAGAGAGAATTCAAATTCTAGTGTCCACCTTTACACACATCGTGTGTGTGTGTGCGCGTGTGAATCTTCTTGTAATAAAAAAAAATGAATTTTTGGAGAGACCAAAAAAGATATTTCACAAAAAAAAGCGAAAATCTATTCGAGATGTGTGAACCGTGTGAAGCCCATTCCATAAACATTTCTAATGGAGCCATCTTTAAAAAAGGCCGCAGTTTTCAGAATTAGGGCAGTAATCGAGAGGTTATGTGTTTCAGGTCCAAACAGAGTTCGATCACCAGGTGATCTTCTTGTTTTAGACCGAATGCTGCTGGTTAGCGTGTGGAACATCCACTGAACATTTCTGAAACCTGGACGTGTGTATCAACATTCACTCTAAGCTGTCTCGCACAGATGGCTTTCCAATTGGCAAAGAAACAATATTCCAAAGAATGTATTCCAGAAGATATGTCATAGTTACGAATATACCTCTGCTGCAAACATGCTCTCCATGCTCTGCACAAATGCATTATATTACTAGTGCAAGCTGTAAACTACTGGGAATTTTTCTCGCACTCAATTGGGAAGTCAAAACACTACAATGCTCCATTTGCTAAACAAAATGCTGAGAACGTGACAGTGAAATGGAGAAAACGCACTCCTCAGGAATGCATTTGCAAACAAGCATTAGACCATATGAAGGGAAACATAATTTTCCATTTAAGTGAAATAAAAAGGAAATAAAATGAGTGCGATAACATCATGTCTACTTATGGAACAGAGATGACGATATTTTTTTTTCTCAAACACAGGAAATACCATCTAAGCAAGTTACCTAATTACCACAACTTGTCAGTCACACGAGATAATCACAAGGCAGGAAGACGAAAGTAAAACAAATGGATCGTTCAATGCCTTGACAAAGAGACCTTGCTGCAGCTGCCAGTAACCTAGGGGGGGCCATGAATTCTGTTCTGCTGAAGCAAGACGCGACAATATAAAGCATGGCAACTTCGCCCTTGTTCTTTGTCTACTGATGATTAGATCACAAAATGGAGCACGCCCCCCTCTGCGCCTTTTTCTTCTTCTTCGCCTTCGGTGGCTGCAGTACCACCTTTATTGCTGCGTCAAAAACAGCCTTGACGTTCTGCAAATCAAAAGGACCGGAAATCTCTGTCAGTAACCCACATGACATTGTACATTTAGTAATCAATTGAGCAGACAGCAATACTAGTTGGGTCTTGGAGCTGCATTCAATATAGTATGGGGCGCCTATTTGCTTTCTTAGTTCCTCTCCCTACAAAAGTGGCAAGTAAAGGAAGTTAGAAAACATAATTAAGGGAAAAGCAAGAAAATTAAGACACAAAGTCAAGGGAATGCACTGGATTCACAAGTCTTGATATAATGCTAGGGTAAAGCAGGGAATTAAACCACCCATAACCGTACCTGAGCAGTAGTGATAGGAACAGCACCAGGATGGTCCACAAAGAATTGCTTGTCATCTCGAAGATCTGCCAGCGCAATGTACAATGTGAAAAATGTGAAACGGAGTACAACTGGCAGTCTAAGCATTAGAGGTTCAAGGGCATGTCATATGTGGGGCTCACCTCAGACTTTTATAGAATAGTTTCATAAGCACAGTAAGAACATAACAACAAAGCCTTTTGTTCTAAACAAGTTGGAATAGACTAAGAATAAAATATCATCAAAATCAAAGAGACGAGAGTCATGAAGACCTACAATGCTAAAACACTAAGCCGTACAGCCTGCCAACTAAGTCGGAGATCCTAAAACACTGCTTCTAAATTTTCTTATGGTTCCGGTACATGGATCGCTAACTTCCATACACTCCTATCTATAGTTAATTCTTTAGATACATTCTAATCCCTTAAGTCTCTTTTAACTGCTTCCTCTCACATCAATCTTAGTCGACCTTTGCCTCTTCTTACGTTTTCAGTGCGTCTTAAAATTTCACTACGTACCGGTGTCTCAAGAGGTCTCCGTTGAAGATATCCAAACCATCTCAAACGATGTTAGACAAGCTTCTCTTTGATTGGTGCTATCCTCACCCTATTACATATATCATCATTGCGGATGCAATCCCGCCTTGCATGACCACAGATCCACCGCAACATCCTCATCTTCACTACACCCATCTTCTGTATATGTTATCTTTTAGTCACCCAACATTCTGCTCTATATAGCATCGCAGGTCTAATCGTTGTCCTATAAAACTTACCCTTTAACTTTTGAGGGATTTTTTTGTCGCACAGGGCACCAGATGTTTAACGCCATTTCACCCACCCCGCTTTTATCCTGTAGCTCACGTCTTCATCAATCTCAACGTCCCACTGTAGCATCGATCCCAAATAACGAAACGTGTCCTTTCTAGGCACTACTTATCCGTTCAGCTTAATATCTCCATCATTTGCCTTGGTACCGCTGAAATCACACCTCATATACTCAGTTTTAATCTTACTAAATCTAAAACCCTTTAATTCTAAAGTCTTCCTCCATAGCTCCAAATTCCTATTAACACATATTCTATCATCAATTAGCACCATATTATCAGCAAAAAGCATACACCAAAGGATATCTCCTTGTATGTTCCGCGTGATCTCGTCCATCACTAAGGTAAAAATGTATGACTCAACGCTGACCCATGGTGTAGTCATATTTTAATAGGAGAGTCATTAGTAACACTATCACATATTCTAACATTAGTCAACATCTTCGTACATGTCCTAGTGAAAAAGCACAGTAAGAACACCATCACCAAAAATATGCAGCAAAACTGAATTTAACAGGACAATAGCAAACTGAGGGCCAGCTTGCAATGTCATAAAACTGGTAAAGCAGACTACAATTGTTGTATGTTGTTGCACCAAGTTCAGAACTACAAAAGTAGAAACTAAACGGCCAACAATTTGTAATTTCGTATAGGTACATTGCAATATTTTCTTGGAAGCATTAAGCGCAATGGGAATACTATGGATGTTCATATATGTTTAGATTCAAGTTATTTTTTACATGTCTATAGCATCCCTGCTTTGTAGTTTGCAGGCTTTCATTGCATGGAATTGTCAATAGCATTACAAATATCATGCATTGACATCAAATGTCACTTCTTTCATCCAAACAAACACAAAATAAGGTTAAATTTCTTAAAATGTGGGCATGGACAATTCTTACCAAGCTTTGTTCCCACGAGAATTATAGGCACACCTGGTGCATAATGCTTCAGTTCAGGTATCCACTGAAACAGAAATGGAAATCAGACTCAGAAAATGCATAGTTTGAATCTGTATATCATAAGTGGCAACTGAAATGGTGACTTGAGCATACATATAGCCACAAAAATTATCAGATCAAATTAATGTAAGTCAAGATAATGAACAAGAAGCAACAGAAATTTGGGAGAATAGTACTGTCTCTAATGGGTGGAAAACTGGAAAGACCCATTCAAGGATGTATTTGGCCCTGTTCTAAAACTGGTTTTGAAGCCTATTTCATAGCATGGTATAATTTCTCACTGAAGAAGACAATCACTAATGGGGCATGATAGCCATGCCAGAAGCATAATAACCTTATCAAATAGTCAGCTCAATGAATGTGATCGTATAAATGATCGCAAATTGAACTTCAACAAAATTCTTCTGAAACCAGCAACATGTAGAGCAAATAAAAGCGGATATGGATAATAAGAATCAATCTCTTGCCTTCTTTGAAACATTCTCATAGCTGGCCTTACTGATAAGTGAGAAGGCCAGAAGGAAAACATCGGCTCCTCGATAGCTCAGTGGTCTCAGTCTGTTGTAATCCTCCTGACCTGTTGTATTCCCGAAGAAAAAAGTTTTAAAAGTTGGAACCAAAAAAAAGCAAGCAGAACAGAAAAATGTGTGACAATTAGCAAAATAAGAGGGCAGAACAGCCAGTTACCTGCAGTGTCCCATAGCCCTAGGTTGACAGTGTTGCCATCAACCACAACATTAGCGCTGAAATTGTCAAACACCGTCGGAACATAATCCTGCCAGGAGCAATGGTGAGAACAACCAATCATCTGAAGGCACAACCAATTCAAAAGCCGAAAAACGAGGGAGATCCTAGTGAAAATATAGCCACAGGACCATCAAATAAGGCGAGAGAAATCCCACGGTAAATGTACAAGCCACTCCAAAAGACATGCCAGAAGATAACCTTACCAGAATGGTAGTAGATCAGACACCATGTACGTGGTGCGCAGTCCACAAGTGGTCCAATGGATATACTACTACTACATGGTCACCATTAACTCAGGACTCGAAGCTAATCTACCCCCAAAGCAGCAGCGCATGCGTGAAATCTTCTTTTAAAGATTTCCTCAAAAGATTAGAAAAAAAATCTTCATTTGAAAAATGAAGCATGCGTGAAAAGCTAAAAGAGATGCTTTTGGCGCTGCAATTGGTGCAGGTATGGGTGGAAGAAACAAACAATGGCTGCTACTGCACCCACCAACCATACGGGAGGTGTGAGTGGTGGAGGGTACAGGATGACTAGAAACTCGGGAAAGCGATCTCGGTCTGTTTGAAACGGATCCGCAGCTTCCACATTTATAGAGAGAGCCAGCCAAATTGGTATGAAATCGAGGGGATCTGCATTTTCCCCCTAATGTTGCTACCATTCCTAAATGCAAATGAAATCACCAACAAAATTTTCCTACACAAATTTGAGCCTGGCAAGGAAGGATTCGGACAATAGCAGCGTACTATGGTTTGCTGAAGTCTCCAGTTTGAGCCTGATTTGGGAGTATCATCGTGGAAAAGATCACCCTTTCCCTAACCAAGTGACAACCCTAGACAAGGGAGATCGCAATTCGCAATCGCATTGTCCTAATACGGGCCAAACGCACAACCGCCGGCCAAATCAAGCACAGTAACTCCGAGAAGTTGGGGAATTTGCCCCAAATCCAGATCAAGAATCAGCTTAGTTCCACATTAAATTAGCCAATAATCAGCTTAAAGAAGCAAAAAAAGAGAAATCTTTGTTTGTACCCAAGATGACGCGACATTACAGAAAACAAGAACAAGACAAGAAAGCTAGCGGCCTCAAGAAGAAGCAAGCAAGCAAGAGGAAGAGGGGAGACGCACGGTGGGGAAGGTGTTGGAGGTGTAGGAGATGAGCATGCAGGTTTTGCCGACGGCGCCGTCCCCCACCGTGACGCACTTTATGAACCTCGACGCGCTCATCCTCCTCCCCTGGCTGCCACCACCACCCTATCCTTCCTTCTCCGACAACCCCTCCTCTCTCAAGAAGAAGAAGACGACGACGAAGAGAGAGGAAGCATGAAAGAAGCAGGCTGGCCTTGAGACGAAGGAGCAAAGCCGGGGAGCGCGAGGGTAGGGGAGGGTGGTTAGGATTGGGAAGGCGGGAGGCGAGGACAAATGGAGGGAAGCGCAGGGAAGGAGGAGAGGGTTGCGGGGGAGGGTGGAAGCGGTCTCCGCGCCGAAATGGTGGGTGGAGTGGAGGCCCTGCCCTGCGCCATCATTCCTTCTTTATTACTCTGCCCTACTGGCTACTCTTCCCACTCCCACTATTATTACCCGTATAATTAATTAGTTGTTAATTCTCGTTAATTTATTAACTAATATAGTAACAAGTAGTTAATTTGGGATTGTCGTGGGTACAAACGCCGAAAATAGCCTCAGCACCGCTCATTTCGGATTTTTTTAGCTTCAACTTCTAGCTTCTACTTTTTTTTCCTATTCAGTATTTCATCTTTTTCTAAAATTTTTTAGATATTTTAGGCTTTTTTATATTTTTTCCCTGTGTTCCTTTGTATTATCCCTAATGGGTTAACATGTTTTTTTCTATTTTTACATTTTTTTAAAATTAATTATACCTAAAGAGTTAAATCAGCTATAGTAAAAAAATCAACTACAGTGAAATTTTAGCCAAAATTCAGAATCCATCACTAAAATAAGCGCCCTTTTAAACAGTTTGTTTGGCTATCATTGGAGCAAGATTATCTCTAAAACAGTTTTGTTTGGCTATCATGAATTTCACATGGATTTTACGTGAATTTCACAGGCAAAAATTCGTAAGCACTCCCTATCCTTGGACAAGACGTAAGATACAATTGAGCTACATCCCCAAACCATTTTGTAAGGTCAAGGGGCTTTTAGTGTCCTTTTTTTGTTACAACTGCTCTTGTCCTTTTTTTTTTTAAATTTCCTTTTCTTCTTGCGAGGATCTTTTTAACCATTTTCCAGTTTGCATCTTTTTTGTTCTTTTTTATTTGTGTCTAACAACTGCCCACATCATACCACCAATTTTTAGTGTCATTTGCTTTTTAGGAGGTCATCTAGGCATTCCTGCCCCCCAGTGAGCTGCTCAACAGCCATTGAGTTTACAGGTCCAACAACCAAACCGTGGTATATTATAGATAAAATGTTGAGAGGGACAGGAAAGGTCTTGTAGGAAAAGTAAGATTTGTTGGTTGGAAGAGAACGACATGCATATCATATGGTGCGTGAACTAGGGAACATGCTTGTACATATACCAGCTTTAAGAGTTCGTAGTTGCAACCTGATATTGTGAAGCTGGGGAAAGACATTTCTGGTTCAGTTCCGTGGTCGTATTCCATTTGGAATATTGATACATATAAGAAAAATAGCAAGCATTTGGCTGTTCCACTGATTAATATATCAAGCGTCCCTACATTGGCAATATTATGCTCTGTGATCTAAAACCGTACTAATTAACATGGCAAACTTTTGTATGAAAAGAAATGGTTCATGAGCAAATTCCATCCAGCTGTGAGTAGGGAGCACTTGGGAAGAACCAATACACGACCACAGGGGCAGTGTACCATAGTGGAGACAGCTAATAAAATCTAGGATCCAACTGGATAGATTAGACTGGAGCTCTTATTTCCTTCCCTCTCCTGTCCTGCCACATCGACAGGGGCACCTACCACTCGTAGCACCAAATCAGATTATGGAAACAGATACCGCTGATTTGATGAAATGCATGTATGGTTCATCCAAGCTTACATCTCAAATTCATCTAAATACTACCAAAGATTGAAATACTATTCCATGTAACATTACCAAATACAAAAATGTATCAAGCCAAGATAAATATGCCATCCTTGTCAAAATTTATTTTATGACTATTGTAGCCCTTTTCTGGTCCAACAAAAGGCACATGAAACAGTTGGCAAAACCTTGTCTGGTAGCCTGCAGTCCTGCATCAAATGTCTTCCAAGTTCTGAGTATAGGATTGTACAGTTATTTGAATTTGTGGATCCTTTTAGCCGACTCAAGTGTATTTGACAAAAGCATCGCAATTGTCATTGGCCCAACCCCACCGGGAACTGGTGTGATCGCTCCTGCAACCTTGGAGGCCTCCTTGTAACAGACATCACCAACAAGCTGATAACCCCGAGGGCTTTCTGGATCCTGATACATTTCAAATCAGTAGTAAGTATATAATGCAAGAAAAGTAACACACGTTCTGCAAGGGGCACACCAGTAGGGAAAGAAGAAACAGCCACGGGAATCACATTGAAGCTTTCTAGGTATTAATAGAGTTAGAGTTAGGACATAACAACACCCAAAAACAAACTCACAGACAGGACAAGTCAATTTTAAGGGTATTGAATTGATTGATCATTACATGCTGCACAAACACCAGTAGTAGTCAAATGTGGGGTTCATAAAAAATTTAAGCAGCCAATTTCAACTTTCATAAATGTGTCCCAAATGGTGGGAGCACGGGATTGTGTAGCTCCTTACCAGACTTTGATCCCAAGGAGGGACCTGAAAAAAAACCATGTTCCAGAAAAAAAAATAGAACTATCTGTGTTCTGAGATTGTCAAAATTTTGCATATCTGAACATGTGGATCCCACCAACGTGGTGAAAATCCAGGAGACCATCTGCCATTGGGGGTTTTCAAACTCTGCACAGGTTTTTTGGTGAATGAAACTTTTCCATTTAGAAACAGAGGTATATTAAACGCAAACAGATCCCTAGAACACTAAAAGAAAAGCACAGGAAAAAAAGGAAAATTTTCCTAGTGAAAAAATTAGGTGCCTTACATCAACTGGATTGATGCCAACATCAATAATAGCGGCTCCAGGCTTTATCCAACTCCCTCTGACCAAGTTAGCAACCCCAACAGCTGCGATGACAATATCTGCTTGTCTTGTTATTTCCTCAGGGTTCTTGGTTTGTGAATGTACAATGCTAACTGTTGCATTTGCTTTCTAATAATCATATATAAAAACAGATTAATAAAACACTCCAATAAAGTTGCTCCAACTATTTGAAATGGAGTACTAGTTCATACTTGCAACAGTAAAGCAGCAGGCATCCCCACAATATTGCTACGTCCAATTACAACAGCTCTCTTCCCTTTTATTTCAACTCCATATCTGTGTAGCAACTCCATGCATCCTTTAGGGGTGCATGGAACAAAGAATGGATCTCGACCTTGCATTGCAAGTCGTCCAATGTTCAGTGGATGAAAGCCATCAACGTCCTTTTCGATACTAACAGCATTCAAAATGTTCTCATCGTTCATATGCTGTAAAATGTTAGATAACAGAAATGTGAATGTTCAGTGGATGGAAGCCATCAATGTCCTTTTCGATACTAACAGCATTCAAAATGCTCTGATCGTTCATACGCTGCAAACTATTTATTAAGAGATATGTGAACGAAGAAGTTCAAGAACCAGCATAGATAATCAATTTGAAAAAAAGAGAGCTGACAACAAACTCAAGAGCACAAAGGGCATGTGACTCATTAGCCAAAACAATGAATATGTTCATCTGCATTTTTCATAAGTTCTTTTAAAGATCTAGGTGGGTAATCACTAGCTACAAAAAATAAAATAAATTTAAACATGCTAGTTGCTAACATACAAAATGCAATTCTAGTCCGTAGGTTCTACAGTTACACTAGCCAATAAAGTACCGACTATTGAGAACTCACACGAGGTAAGGGCAACTGAACCAAGATGCCATGCACCGACGGATCACTGTTGAAGGTTGCTATGTGCTTGATAACCTCATCCTCAGAACTGTCCTCCGGCAAATTGACCTCATATGACTTGATACCGACCGCTTCACACGCCTTCTTCTTGTTCCGCACGTAAGTTTGAGAATCCTTCCTTGACCCAACTAGGATGACCGCCAGCCCAGGCACTATCCCAATTGCATCCTTCATCTTGGCAATTTCAACAGCTATTTCCTCCCTTATTTGCTTCGCCACCAACTTCCCGTCAATGACATTGGCAGAAGCATCAGCCGAAACAGTTGCTACATATGCAAATCGATTCAGAATTATTTTACCAGAGCAACATGAAATAGAACAAGATTTAAAGCGTTAAACATGTAAGAAGTCTCTTCACATATTTCATTTGTTGCTAAACTTAAATTCACAATAACCATCAGACAACAAACCATGTTGGTAACCAACTCAACAAAAGAAAATCCCGAAAGAAGTAGCCGCAAGACTGCAATTTTGTTACGACGGCCGCCTAGAACATAATCTCAACGAACCCACAATTCGACACAAACTGGGAATCCTGTCAAGTCAATGAGGAGAAGTGAGGCGCGCACCTGAGTCAGCGGAAGAGGCAGCGGCGGCCGCGGAAACCGACGCCATGCCGCGGGTGCGCGGGAGCAAAGGGAGCGCCGCAGCGGCAAAGAGCGGCCTCGGCGGAGCGGGAGCGGGGGCGGGGCGGAAGCGGAGCGGCGGCGTGAGGAAGGCGCAGCGGAGAGGGAGGAGGCGGGAGGTGGCGGAGGAGGAGCAGTCGGAGAGTATGGAGGACGCCATGGCTGATGGCTAGGGTTTAGGGCCCTGGAGCTGTGGTGGGAGCGGCGGCGGCCAGGTTTCGCGGGCGGTAAAGATGCGGGGGACGGAGAAAAAAGTTGCGAAAAGAAGGGGCAGAAATCGCGTATTACTGAGTGGGGCACGAGTCTCGAAGCAGCAGCGGGGCGTGTACAAATGGTGTCATGGCTGTTGGCAAATATAATCGAGACTCAGTTTTTTGCTTTAATATATTTGTATGTGTATATAGTGTAATAGGTGGTATATTTGAATGTACCAGTGTAGTATTGCACAGAATTATACTTGGTGCAGGAGAACTGGAGAGTCCGAAGTAGCGATGAGCCACTTGAACCTATGGATCAATCCAAAATAACAGGTGTGAGCTATAAGAAATATTTGCCGATGGCAAGTAGCCGGGATGGCTGAATCATCCATTATGTGTGCATGCACGGGAGTAATGTTTTAGGTGTGCATACATGAGTTAATGCATACAAAGTAGTGGCTATAGTGCTAATGGCTCCCATTATAGATGCATGCAAAACTAATCTATATGCATAACGTGGCATGGGTTATTAGTGGTTCCCATTATGGGTGTATGCAAAACTGATCTGCATGCATAACGTGGGCTGCTAGTAGGCTTATTTAATTATGTACTTAGCATTTTGATGTATAAGTTGAGAAAGAAAAAGCTTTGTTGTGCAGTACCAAACACTGTCTCTTTGCCTCTCTCCCCTGTGTGTGTGTTCACCACTAGGAGTGTGTGTGTTGTTTTTTTTATTTCCAACATTTGGTATCAGAGCCGAGGTTGAGTTCTTGAGCGGTGTATGCACAAGTACCTGCGGCTTGAGAAGATGTCGATTGAGGCGGCGCCGACGGCAAGCAAGGAGGGAGGGATGTCTCTCCAATACCCGATGCTGAACAAGACGAACTACATAGCTTGGGCAACGAGGATGAAATTCCTCATGACGGCACAAGGCGTGTGGGAAGCAATTGAGCCCACGAGAAATGCTGCTGTTGATGAGAAAAAAGAAGAGAAGGCCATAGCTATCATCTCCCAGGCATTGAGTGATGTGACGCTCATGCAGGTTGCAGCTAAGAACCCTGCCTTGGACGTGTGGACAGCTCTCCGCACCATGCACATGGGGGCTGATCGAGTCAAGGAAGCGAAGATCTAGACGCTACGCTGGGAGTTTGAAAATCTCAGCATGGGCAATGCGGAATAGATGGACGATTTCGCAACGAAGGTAACATTGCTTGTTGGCCAGATGCAAGCACTTGGAGAGAAGATAGAAGAAAAGAACGTCGTCAAAAGGTTGCTGCGAGCCGTCTCCAACAAGTTCATCCACATTGCGACGACGATCGAGTATTTTGGCGACGTCAACAACATAGCTTTTGAGGAGGTCGTTGGCTCCCTCAAGGCGTATGAGGAGCGCACCCAGCACCGTCATCGCAGCAATGGGGATGAGGAGCATCTCCTTCTCACGAAACTCCAGTGGGAAGCTCGATCATCAGGACAAGACAGTGGTCGTAATTCCAAGGTGAAGCACGACAAGAGCCATATCAAGTGCTTCAACTGCAACGATTATGGGCACTATGCATCCGAGTGCCGTAAGCCAAAGTGTGACCGTGGGGATCAGGTGAACCACATGTGTGCACAAGAAGATGAACCAACGTTACTACTAGAGTCTATATTAGGGGGGAGAACGTTGGCAAATAGTCTAGACTCAATTTTTTGCTTTAGTATATTTGCATATGTGTATGGTGCAACAGGTGATGTGCCTGAAAGTACCAATGTAGTATTGCACAGAGTTATGCTTGGTGCAGGAGAACCGAAGAGTCCGGAGTAGTGGTGAGCCACTTGAACCTGCGGATCGATCCAAGATAACAGATGCGAGCTATAGGAAATATTTGTCGATGGCGAGTAGCCTGGATGGCCAGATCATCCATTATGTGTGGATGCATGGGAGTAATGTTTTGGGTGTGCATGCATGAGTTAATGTATGCAAGTAGTGGCCATAGTGCTAATGGCTCTCATTATGGGTGCATGCAAAACTGATCTGCATACATAACGTGGGCTGCTAGTAGATATATTTAATCATGTACTTAGCATTTTGATGGATGAGTTGAGGAAGAAAAATCTGCGGTTGTGCAGCACCAAATACTGTCTCTTTGCCTTTCTCCCCTGCGTGTGTGTTCACCACCAGGAGTGTGTGCATTGTTTTTTTTTTCCAACAATGGCCGATGCGGACAAGTGAGGGAAGCCTGAGGATTGGGTCTTCCTCGTATAACATATATTGTATTATGAGAAATAATATATATATATATATATATATATATATATATCATAGAAAAATTATTTATAAAGATTTATAAAAAGATAAATTATTATAGAAGTTATCTTTAATACCGTCTATAGATAACATAAACAGTATTATAGATAATAGTTATCTACACCATTGTACATGCCCTGAACCCCAATTAACCAAATGTTAACAAGGGGTTAATGGGTAATTAATTAAGGCTTAAAATGGGTTTAGGAGGGAATTACAAACTAGCAGTAGTAGCTACCGTGTGTACTAAAGCAAAAAACCGACAATTCGTGGAGAGAGGTTTCTACAAAAACCAAGTACTCGTGTGGTATACAAATTTCAATGGTTTTTTTTAATCAAGTGTCTCATTATTAGCAAATATGGTAGCTAACAATTTTTAACAAAGAGGATGTTTGAACTTTGGTGATACAAGTTTTTGCTATACTAACCAATCTACCCTTGAAAAATGATGTGGGATACTTACTGAAATGTCCAACAGAAAAGATGTACATAAGAAGTTCAATCTTTACATAGCGCCACGAATTACAAAGGGGGAACTTCATCATATACCTTCCCCACATTTAAGAGTTTCAGGATTTACTCTCTCCACTCAATGACATGTGGGGTCGGGATGAGTCACTGACACGCGGGTCAGAAGGTAAATCCTGAATTTCAATCTAAGAGGAGGGTATATGATGAATAAATCCATTATAAAGAGACAACGACACACATAGCCTGCTTTTTAAGAACATTCAGTGAAAATACAACGCACTGCCACAGCGAGACCCAAGTGAAGAAAATCTGGCTATGGCATTTCATATCTTCATTAAACACCATCCTTTCCATCGATCATAGCATCTCTTTGCAGAAGTTCCGATGGCAGAGCTCATGACAATCGACAATAAGCAGCGCACACTTTCTGTCATGACCCTTTTCAGCGGAGTTTTCAAGAAAGACATGCCCTAAATGTGTTAGTATCCACCACTGAAATTTACCCAAAACTGATTACTTCTCGAGCTCCGAAGTCACTTCTGACTTTTGACAGTAGCGTGAACAGTTCATGAAACGATCAATGTGTCAAATTACAGGTGCTTGGAGACTGATATGCAACAGGATGAACTTGATGTTTCGATTACTTGAATTCAGGAGTGCCCTTGCAATTCTTCAGCAGAACAACATCAAAGAGCTAGCTAAACAACTCATCTACAGCGATAGCAACGAATAAAAGCAACTGGGCATGGGTTAGCGCCAAAGGCGCCTTAGGGTTCAGGGGAAGAGGCGGAGGTGAGTAAGCTGTACTAACCAGTTGACGCCGTGGTCATGGAGGAGGAGGACGCGCGTGAGCTCGCGTGTGGCGGCGAAGTCGGTGAAGTCGATGCATGCGCAGCCGCGGGATACGGACACGAAGGGGCGGAAGGAGGGGTAGAGCGACGCCAGCTTCGCGAAGTCCGGCGCCGCGGCGGCTTAGCGGTTGCGTGGGTGGATCGCCGGAGCCTCCAAGCCGTCGCGTCGCCGCCGCTTCCGCCCACCGCCCATCGACGGAGGCGAGGTCCTGAAGTCCGGAAAGCGGGCACCGGAGGCGGAGCCGGAGCGGAGGCAGCGAGCGCGGGGAAAGCGACGGCGAGCGACGACGCACTGTGCAAATAGCCCTCGATTTTCTGCAGCCTTTCAACTCGCCCGTGGGCCTACATGGGCTTTGTGCGTTGTCGTGATTGGGCCTTCAAGACTGGCCCATATTTGACAGCTGAACCTGGTCTAGGCCATTCTCTTTTCTTCAGACGAGACCACCTCGTTCTTCCTCGTCCCGGCTCCTCTCGTGTATCGAAATCACTTGAGGAGAAAGTCCTGGGTTCGATTTTTTTTTAAAAAAAACATGCCGTTTCTTAGCTGAGATTTTTTCTCACTTTTTGTTCTTCCCAATTTTTTGAGTCTAAGAATACACCTGTGCATTTGGAAAAAAAAGAAATTTGAATGAATTAACTGATCAGCTTCCACCGACCACTTGTGCATAAAGTGGTGTCCCACTTTGTGCTCTCATTGTATGATGATTGGCCTTTTCGTGGTATGTGTCCACTGAAGATGACAATTGGAATCACATTTTTCACTGTCTCACCGCCTCCCTGAAAGGGTTGCAATACCACATGCCAAAAGCCAAAAAAAAAAAAAAAAAGGAGGAAGAAGAAGAATGAAAAACGATATACCACACCTTTGGCATCCCGTGATTCTATTTCCATTCTCGAGATATGTATGTATGTCCGAAAATAAATGAGAACCGAAAGCGCATCCGAAGAACACTTTTTGGGATTCTGAAGAATTTTCGGTCAATTTAGGCCCCATTCGTTTCAAATTTTTTTCAGTTTCAGTTTTTTTTTCACTATTTAGTAATTCATTTTTTTCGTGTTCCTTTGTATTATCCGTAATAGCTAATATATATTTTTATTTTTTAATTTAATTATACCTAAAAAATAAAATCAACTACTCAAAAAAATCAGTTGGTTGGTATCAGCCACACGCGTGAGCCCATGCAGCACGAGTCCTAGCTCTCACAGCGCTAGGCCGGGATCGCAAGCTACGTCACATTTTTGGCCGAGATGCACGAGTCGCGAGGTGTCCAAGTGCGCGGATCGCGACCGTCGGAGTCGGACGTGACGGCTGAGATGCGCCGCCCTCACAGGCACAGCCGCAGCACCCGAGTGCGCGGATCGCGTGCGTTTCCCGCACAGAGCCGAGCCGTGTAGACTCACGTCGCATCGCACGCGGACGGACGGCATCTCCCTCCCCGCCACTTGGACGCAGCCACGTCCTGTCCTCCCCCGCTCGCCCCAGCCGCATCTCCCGTGCACCCCGTCCATGCACCAGTACCCCAAACCCCGCGCCCGCCGTACCGCACGGTCTTGGAAGAGCACGTCCACTAGACAAAACAAATATCCGCACTAACCCGGGTCCCAACCCCGCTCGAACCATGGTCGCACCCCGAGTTACCCTTGGCATCGCACACGGCAATCGAGCGCACCCAGACCAACTGCCAGTCGTGGCCCACCGAGGCAACTGAAGAAACTGTCGTTTCCCTCGGCGGGTGGCTACGGGTCACGTGCTCCTCGCATTTACCTGGAACCCAACCCAAGGCCTAACCACGGTTGCCCTAACCCCACCGCCTTACCATCCGTGGTTAGCCCTTGCAGGCCGTGATCCCGCCACGCTCCCGATCGGACGGCTGACGCGGCTTGATTTCTCCCCCACCGAGCCGCCGCCTATTTAACCGCACCAGGTCTCCCTATCTCAGATCGCACTAGCCAAGGCGAAAGCAAATCCCCCAAATAGAAAACCCTAGGCGAGCGAGAGGGAGGTTGAGGCTTGCGAGATGGCGGCGAACCCGAGGGTGTTCTTCGACATGACGGTCGGCGGCGCTCCGGCGGGCCGGATCGTGATGGAGCTGTACGCGAACGACGTGCCTCGCACGGCGGAGAACTTCCGCGCGCTGTGCACGGGGGAGAAGGGCGTGGGGCGGAGCGGCAAGCCGCTGCACTTCAAGGGCAGCAACTTCCACCGCGTGATCCCCGACTTCATGTGCCAGGGCGGCGACTTCACCCGCGGCAACGGCACCGGCGGCGAGTCCATCTACGGCGAGAAGTTCGCCGACGAGAACTTCAAGCACAAGCACACGGGCGTCGGCGTCCTCTCCATGGCCAACGCGGGGCCCAACACCAACGGCTCCCAGTTCTTCATCTGCACCGTGCCCTGCTCGTGGCTCGACGGCAAGCACGTCGTCTTCGGCAGGGTCGTCGATGGCCTCGACGTCGTTAAGTCCATCGAGAAGGTCGGGTCCCGCAGCGGCACCACCTCCAAGACCGTCACCATCGCCGACTGTGGCCAGCTCTCCTAGATCCGTCCGCCCCTTGGCCGATCCCATCGGTCGTCCAGTCCGTGTGTCGTCTCGTCCTAATCTGGTAGTAAAATAAGGACAAGGTGTTGGTGTGAGTCGTCCGAGTCTCCTCTGGTGTGTGTCCCGTGCTGTCCACTCCGATGGCCGTGCTCTCGTCGATTACCTTTTACTAGTGTGTTGCTGCTGCTGCTGCTATGTTATCATGTCTCTGGTGGATTTTCAATAAAGAAATTGAGCTTAGCTTTGTTCGTCTTACGTTGTCGCACCATCTGGATGATTGACCCGCTTGAACGCGTGCAGTTTACTGTTTGTGTTTTTATCCACACCACATGCGTGTGTTGTCTGCTTTGCCTGAGCGTGAAATCAAAGGCCTAATGACCCCTCTCGGTCTTCGGATTATTTCTCCCAGAAATTACGTTTCAGATACAATTGGATTGATCTGGTTTCGATAAGTATTTGTATTGGAATTCTTGGTGTCTCTCATAGCGGTGCTTATCCAAATGGAATGGCTATTTTGGTGAGAAAGCGATAGCACTTTCCTGACTGGATGTGAGAAATGTGATAGTACTGGTTATTATTGATCTTGTCTCCCACGTACGATCACATCTTTTACCCTCCCAGAGTAAGCAATTTGAGATATCACGGCTTTAGGGGGTGATCGGAATAGCGATGGTTTTTGGCTGAAAAAACACTGTAGTTGAGTTAGTGGATAGTGTAGTGAATAGTGGAAAAAAAGCTGAAGTTAGAAGCTAAAGCTGAAAAAAACTGAAACGATGAGGACCTTAATTGCCTCCCATTTTCTTCTCTCTCTATAGAGCGAACAGTATCGGTGTTGCTCAGATGGCTTAACCTTTTAGCTTTTTTACCGTTTAAGGTTTCTTGCGCTATAACTGTAAGCTTTTTGTATAATTAAATTTAAAAAAATTAAAGTAGAAAAATAGGCTTTCTTATCATGAAAAATTAAAAGACCAGAAGGCTAAAAAACCGAAATTAAAAAGTTTGAAGCTGAAATCCTAGATTGATATCTTTGTTTACGCTATTGTGATAGATCCAAAAATATTCCCTCAGCCCTGGGATTCTCCTCTCTCGGTGGGAAGGAATCAAGGAAGCTTCCCTCTCCTTTCAAGCGGTACCAAGCCGTTAAAAAGAAAAGGGCATGTGAAATTGGATCGGATTTGGGACCTGTTCATTCCATCCCAACTCCATCTGATTCAGCATACCACACGCATCAGATTCTCAGATGTTCGAACCAAAATTGTTCCAAAAGAAAGCGTGTGTATTTTTTTCTAAGGCAAAATCGTGCGGATTTGTGGGTAGAAAGTAAATGCGCGTCAAGTAAATTCCATACAAAAAAATTCTGATAAGCACAGGATCATTGCAGTAATTTGCGGGCCAGTCTCCGTACAGATAACGCCGCTGGGGAAGAAGCGGAGCAGAGCATCCACCTGGTAAAGGTCGCTGAAGGGAGGGCCCCATCTGGGCGGAAAATGTTGCGGGCCCTCCAGACAGCGTCGGGTGGGGTAAGAAAAGGTGTGGACGGCGTGCGGGATTCGAGGCATCCTTTGTTTCCTTTCGGCTTTGGGGCCACCACGTGCGCAGTTTGGGGTCGCGTTGGTGCTACGCAGTTTTGAGTGGGTCAGGTCCTGGTCGCGCCGCGCCTCGGGGATCGCGTCGCACTGTTTGGCATTTGCCTACCGTCGTCGTCCACGAAAAATTTAATATCAACCGTGCTTCTGTTTCATTTTTTCAGTACATGGCTTTTAATAGTAAGTAATATTTAAATAATATATTTTAAGACAGAATTTATAAATTAATTATAGTGGACACTATATCGACTTTATCTATATCAGTAAAAATTATATTCAAGTGTCTTTTTTCATACTTCCTCATAAATAAGTAAAGTTTAAAAATATAATTTAAAAATTATAAACTAATGTCAAAAAAATTCACCTTCTTTTGTTCCTTTCTTAGCATTTTTGCTCTGCGCACCAGCACCAGCAGTCCAGCACTACAAACTTCCGATCAGTAGTCACTGTGAAGAAATAAAAAGAGAGGAAAAATATATAATACATTCTTTTTTTTAAAAAAAATACACAACTAACCCTGCTCCAAACGTAAAAGCGTTCGGCTAATGACTTCCAATTTTTAGAAACCACTTGAAATATGTAGCCCCCATCCACTTTCACTGTGCTTCATCTTTGCCCTGCTCGTTGCTTTCAACTATGAAACAAATTCTTTAAACTGTTTTTTATTAAAAATCATGTACGCTGCTCGTAATGATGTGTCTAACATACGCTATTATCTTAAAAAGTATAGATAATAAAAAATAATCATACCTAGAAAGAACAGGACCGAAGCTCCACATCCGGCACCTTGCTCGCCTCTCAAGCCTCGTAGCTCGCTCTTGCCCACCTCCATCAACCAAATAAACGTCTCGCCCGTGATCATTGCTTCCCACTTCCCTCCCCTAGCTCTATAGCCAATATCTCAAATGAACCTCCCAAACGTCACCGTCAACCATTGTCGTCGCCGGAGATGGAGCTCATCCGGTAGTTCCATCACGGTGGTTCTTTGCATCTTGCCGGGTTACTATCTGAAACACTAGGTGGCCCCTTCAACTCATTAGAGAGACAAGATTAGATTCTTTCTCTGCTCATATGCGTTCAGAGAGAGAGAGTAGTTGACTGACTGACAACCAGCGAGTGGACTGGATTTTGGATCGAGGGCAGTACTTTGCGTGTCAAAAAAAATGCTGCTCTGCCGGGCAAAAGAGAGTCAACAGTGCATGTATGAAGCCGTAGTTGTTCAGCTAGATCCGGGTGAGTTTGTTTTCTGGATCTACATACGACTAATTCTGGGGTCACTTCGTTGACAGCGTTGGACAGGTCTGTCTGTCGACTTCGACGCAAATGTGGGTGAAAAAAAAGAGAAGGCTTTAAGGCGATGGAGAAATCATCATCGGTCCGCTAATTAAACATGAAGAGGGTGTTTTTCTATGATCTACTCTGCACTTGTGCAGCGAAGATTCAGACATGAATTTCAAGTCTGAATCTGATCTGCAGTTGAATTTAGTGACTTCGGCCAGGAATTGTGAATCTGTCGTAAAAGGGGGGAAAAGAGAGAGAGAAATACATGGACTTCAATAGTAAATGGGCCACGAGGCCATTAACTATTCCTTGTACAAGGACCTGAGTAGTTTGGGCCTTTTTGTCGGATAAGCTTGATGACATCTAGTCTGGAGTAGGCCTAGTAATTGCTTTTTTTTTTCTTTTCTGTTTTCTTTTGAAATACTAGTACCAAAGAAAGATTATGGTTTTTTCTGTGCCAAATAGAAATAGATATCCGAGTACTATCGAAGGGAACCAGGAGCGCTCAACTTGCTTCACGACGGACGGCAGCGTTTGGCGTCGGCTTCAATAGCATGTAGCAGGTTTGTCTTCTTTCTTTTGTGAATGCCCTAAGGTAAGCCCACAGCACAGTACTAGCGCGTCAGTCATCACTCCCCGTACTAACCACTCAGTAGAACACGAGCGATTGTGACTGACAAGAAGGGATCAGTACTATTTAGGAGGTGTCTCGGGACAAGTGCTTTTTTAGTTTAAAGTATTTATTTTTAGGTGATTAGATAAGATTTAAGTGTGTTTTTTTTTGTTTGAAGTATTTATATTTTTTTAGAGGAGAGGGATTTTTTTTTTGAAAAAAGTATCTATAGGATTCGAGTGTTTTTGTAGTTTGAAACGCTCAGATTTTTTTATACATGAGAAAAATATAAGTGCTTTGAGAAGAAAAACACTTACTATTGTTCAGCGATCCCTACTATTTATTGCTTTGCTTGAGGAATCAATCTACTGATCCACCAACATATGCCCTGATGAATGAATAATCAATAGTCGTACCATACCACTATTAATTCGGCCACATTGCCAATAATACATACAACTTGGAATGCTACCACTACACTGCTAGCATACTAACCAGTGCCACAAGTGTTGCAAAACGAGAACTGCCTCACTCAACTCGTCGATGAAAAGAACCGATCTCGCAGAATTCTAGCTATGCTTCCAAGCAACATGCTGTAATGCTAATGTAGTGCTACCTACTGGCTTGCTCCGATTCCGATTCTACGAGTACTACCACAGCCAAAAAAAGAGCTGGACTTGGCACCGGCCAATCACCGTATCCTTCCTTAGCCGACGCGCCGCGTCCTGCTCGCCGACGACGAGACCTTGGCCCGCCGGATCTCCCGCCGCCGCCTTGTACAGCATCGCCCGGTGCTGCCCCCGGTGGTACCACTCCGCCGGCGTCTTGGCCTCCTCGTCCTCCGCCGCTGGCTCGTTCAGGTCCAGCCCCAGTGCCGGCCGATCAACGGCAGCGCGCGCCTGCAGCTTCCGCTTCCGCTTCCGCTCTCTTCTTCCTGCTGCCGCTGCCGCTTGAACTGCGAAAGCGACACGTGGCTAGCTACATTAGCCTCTGTTCACGTACAGGTACAGGAGTACTGGTTAGCAAGACACGAGGCCTAAATCTATTTTTTTGAAATAAGACAGTAGGAAAAGATCCTACTGAAGAAATTCATTAAAGCAAACAAAGTTTACATGCAAAAATTACAACAGAAATAGACAAACATAAAAAAGAAAAAAATTAGTCCAAACTATTGAACCAATCCATAATGAAAGGTTTGTAAACGGTTTTTGCCCTATGGATAACCATGGCAAATTCATGCTTGAAAATATTCCTTCGTCCTGTGAAATCTGGGACGATTTGTTGAAAAATACTATTATTCCTTATTTTCTGAATTGCCCATACATACAGAATTATAATCTCCATAAAGAAAGGTTGAGCAATATTTTGTTTAAGTTCTAGGATAGATTTATGAATCAAAATGCCCTAAGTTTTTGAAGAACAGATATAATCCCAGCATGGTTGTACAAAGAAACAACTCCAAAAAAGATGATATATATTCTTCTCATTCTGTTAATCACACAATATTCAATTGTAATCATCTAGTTTGAAGTTTTTTCCCGCGTAATAAATTTCTTGTGTTCAGTCTGTCTTTGATTGGTAGCCAGAAAAAATCTCGTGCCTTAGTTGACAAGTGTTTTTCTAAAGCCAACCGTAATATGGTGGAAGCTGAGTATAACTCATAAGGAACTTGTAAGCCGTCACTGATGAATACTGTCCATTATTCCAAATATAAGTCCAAATATCGTCATCTGTAGATAACTAAATATGTTGTATCAAATGTTGAACTTCTAAGAACTGTTCA
Organism: Melocanna baccifera; assembly: GCA_036346265.1. Lineage (NCBI taxonomy): Eukaryota > Viridiplantae > Streptophyta > Magnoliopsida > Poales > Poaceae > Melocanna > Melocanna baccifera. Next base: position 35,784,229 of record CM070679.1, read on the forward strand.
TAAGCCTGATGAGAGAATGACAAATGAAATAAATTTTGAAAATTATCCATTTGCAGAATTGAAGCCACTGTGCACTTATCATTCTTGACAAAAGAGAACAATTCAGATTTCTGAATTGAGAAAAGATGACCATCCCATAAATCTTTTCAAAAGAAGGCCGTATTTCTTTTACCAATTGTGTATGAAGCTATTCCTTTATAGATATCTAGCAATTTAAGAATATCTCTCCACCAGAATGATCCATTGATCCATCAGAGCTGCGATTCGGCAATTTGTCATTGTTGTAATATACTTTCCAAAGGTGCTTGACCCAAGGCAAGTCAACATGAGTAAAGAAATTGTGCAGATTTTTAAGGAGAACAAAATTTTGGACCGTCAACTTTTTAACCCCCAGCCCACGTTGATTCTTAGACCTGCATGCCTAATTTCAAGCCACCAAAGACTATCCTTTGTTATCCACATGTGAGCCTCTCCATAAGTAGTGTCTCTTGGACTTATTAATTTATGCGATGACACTTTATGATAATTTAAAAGTATACATATAAAAGATTAATAGTTGTGATAAAACAGAATTAACCATCGTCACTCGTCCCTCGTAAGATGGAACGAGGGCAACTCGACGAGACGTCTCCACCCACATCAGAAAGCTCCACACGAACCATTAGACGTCACAGACAGGTGGGTCCTCTTACCCTTTGGCCCCTTGGTCAGTGAAATACGTAAGGTTTCAAGTAGGGGTGGAAATTTGGCTCGTGGCTCGCGGCTCGCGGCTCGGCTCAGCTCGATACAGGCTCGGCTCGACTCGGCTCGGCTCGTGACATTTACGAGCCGAGCCGAGCCGGAGGTTAAGCTCGTGGCTCTTAATGAGCCGAGCCGAGCTGGCTCGCGAGCCGCTCTCCAGGCTCGTTTGGCTCGGTCGAAAGGATCCGGCCCATCTGCCGATCGCTGCGCTCGGCCCATTCGCCCGACTCGCCTCGCTAAAGACACCTCGAGGCCACCGACACTTGCCTTGCTCGACCCAAAAACCCGACTCGATCCCGATCCGGCGATCCCGACGCCGACGCCGCCCTCCTCCCTCCTCGCCGTCGCGGCGCCATTCTCCTCCTCCTCGCTGTCACGGCGCCACTCTCTCCTCCTCCTCGCTCACATCGCTCTGCTGTCCTCTACTCTGTATGTTAGATCGATGTGGTTCTTCTTGCCACTTTGATTTGAGGTGTGTTACTGCTGTATGTTACTGCTGCTGTATGCATTGAGGTGTGTCTTTGTAAGCTTATCTTTGATCTGATGCCACCATGTACTAAACATTCAATTTGGTTGCTGCTGCCATTTTGATTTTTGATCAGAACCAATGCAGCCATTTTGCTGCCATTTTGTTTACTAAACAAGCCGAGCCTAACGAGCCGAGCCGAGCCGAGCCGACTCCATATCCACCCCTAGTTTCAAGTGGTGCGTAAGAGCAAACGGAGGGAAAGGGGGGCGGGAATACGATAATTTCCTGTGTCCTTTTGCTTGTGTCCTGTTGCTTATGACCATATTCTTTTCAGCTTTCAGCTTTTAGCTTCTGCTACAGTATCTAATTTTTAAACGGAGTATTTTTTTTAAAACGAGATCTATAAGTTAGTTGTAGTACATGTTAAAAGCTTAATATCTATATCATCAAAAATCGTAAGCAAGTATCTCTCCTTCCGCAATCTTTATCGTAAACAGCCAAAAAATCATCAGCCACAATAAAAAATTATCTACCACAGCAAAAAAGAACATATCTTATATTATACCTAAACCAAAGCAAAAAACCCTTCTATTTTTTCCCCTCTTTTGATTTGAATTCTCTCGCCCTCGCCGCTGACTCGGGAGCCTTCCTTCCGGAAGCTTCCCTGAGCTCCCTCCCCCGCTTTGGCGAGCGGCGTCGCCTCCGCCGCCTCCGCCGCCGCCCATAGCTCGCGCTATCGATCCGTTGCTTGCTGCGGGAGGAAAGGTGTTGCCCCCCTCCCTCGTTTTGATTTGATTTTTTAGTAGAGTGGCTGCTCATTTGATCTCCGCTTGGTGTGCCTGTACACGTTACGAATATTAGGTTGTTTTAGATGTGGATTAGGATGCTGTCGTAGTGGAGTTGTGATCGCTGTTGCTGCGCCCCGTTTGGTGTTCCGCGCTGCTGTCTCGGCGGCTGCAATCGCACGGCTCGTGGTGGTGTCGGGTGCGAGCTGTTCGCGCCTTGAGGGATTTGCGAGTGAGGGTGATCGGTTTGGCTTTTTTTCAGCTTCAGCTTCTAGTTTCAGCTTTTTTTTTCACTATTCACTACACTATCCACTAACTCAGCTACAGTGTTTTTTCAGCCAAAAGTCAAAAGCCATCGCTATTCTGATCACCCCCTCAGATGTAGCGATTCCTCTGTGGCTGTGTTAGTTTTACTTTCTAGGTAGGCTGATCTATTTAGGTTTTGCGCGAAGCAGTACTGGCTGCTCGTTTGATTTCTATTGGGCGCTTCCGTTTAATTAGTTTGGTCCTTCTCAAATTATGTTTAGACTAATTTGTTTGGTATTGCCTGAACAAGTGATCATGTTGATTTATTTTCCCCTATTCTGTGTAGCTTTTGTTGTAACAAATTCAAACTCTAACAAAAAGGGTTCCTATGAGTTATGATGCTAGCATGCTTGAATAATGCCTTTTTAAATGGGAGTTGATAAACATCACCTGAATATTTTCTTCCAAACTATTATCTAGATTTCTGACCGTTACATCAGAGATCCAATAGCTGCGAATTCCCCCCTCCCTCCAAAAAAGGGCCATTGGATGTTGGATCCGGGTGATAGTTTGGATGTTGGGAGTTGATCTGACGGTCAGAAATCGGGATGATAGTTTGGAAGAAAATATCTAGATGATGTTTATCAACTCCCAAAATTTAAATGTGTAACGGTAGTAGTAGTGAGCGAGATAAATGTTTAATCTAGCATATAGTAGCAGCCTCCATCTATTTATCTTTTGTTTGCTGTGGTGAAGGAGCTTGTGAGGGATGTGGCATAATTGCTTCTATAGATTTTATGCTCATAGCTGATCGTCATTTGTCAATGCCGTTTTTGGCGGTTGAAAATGCATCTAACGGATGTTTCTGTGCTGTAGGGTTCAAGATGGTCGGTTCATTCATTACCAGAGCTTTAATGTAAGCAGCAACTGTATCTTTTTTTTTATCACAGCAATGAGGTGATGTTTTTGGTTGCACCTTCGAGCTGTTTGCTGTTTTTCTATTTTGTGCAGACTTGTTCTTGGGTATGCATACCCAGCCTATGATTGCTACAAGACAGTGGAGCTGAATAGGCCTGAGATTGAGCAGTTGCGGTTCTGGTGTCAGTACTGGTTTGTCTTGTATGCCCTTTCATTTTACATTGGACTATCATTCTTGGAATCGTTTTTTGCTTGATCTCAGATGCATGATCATGGTTTTGCAGGATTTTACTCGCAGTTCTAACTGTTTTTGAGAGAGTTGGGGATAATTTCATATCATGGTAATGTGACCTTTTGGAATTGGGGTTTTTAGGTGGTTACTGTTGGGGGCAAATTTGCCCGCTTGATGATGATAAATTTTATTCTCATACAGGTTACCAATGTATAGTGAAGCAAAGCTTGCATTTGTCATGTATTTGTGGTATCCCAAGACTCAGGTATGATATTCTGTCATTTGGAATTATTAAATTATGTTTTTCTTTATGGTTTGTTTGTAACAAAGGGTGATTTCAGGGGACTTCCTATGTGTACGAATCATTCTTTAAGCCATATATTGCAAAACATGAAACTGAGATTGATCGCAATCTGCTTGAGCTGAGGACTAGAGCTGTTCTTTACTTCCAGAAGGTTGCAAACTACGGTCAGACAAGGTTTTATGAAATATTGCAATATATTGCTTTGCAGTCACAGACTCAAAGATCTCGTCCTCAGGTACTTTTTAACATGTTGAAGTTTGCTTGCTAGCCATTACTTAACTACTTATTCCCTTCCCACTACATGAGACACCGAATTTCTGCCCTCTCTACGTTTGTGTAGCATATTCTCTCATGAGTTATTTCATGAGTTTTACACATATGCTTGTGCTAGTTAGGTCTTCAGTTTGAGCTCAAATGTTGTAGGCTGGATATGTTGCATAAACATGGAATTTGGACTGTTTTGGCCATGAACATTTTCATATGTTGAATTGATGAAAGCAACCTGTATCCATTTCCTCCAAGCTTTTCGACAATGTACTCCAATTCATGTTGGTGCATCTAATTGCTGGTTGAAGTTAGAAGAGTGGATACGCAGCAGCAGCACTCGTTCTCTCTCATCAGTGTCACTAATGCTTGATTCGATCTACTAAACTTTTTCTCTTTTAAATTAATAGGCATGATTTTATCAGAATTTCAGATGCATTAGATTGATGATTGTTTGGAAAGCATTAAAATACACAGTGCAGCAAATTTGACGGAAATAACTACCGGTTCTACATTCCTTCTCCCAGCACTTTCACATCTCATATCTACAATTAGGTTTCCTATTTCTGTCATTGTTAACTGAATAAAATCATTGTTATGTAGTTACAGTAGGAATTAACTAATCACTTTGTCTGGGTAAAGCAGATGTACTATCAGGCTAACAGATTATATTATTGTGGAAAATTTTGACATATGCATCTTAATGTAGATTTTTCTCCTTAGTGCTTGAAGAATTTGTGTTACTAATTACTAAATGACATATGAAGTTCACTCACTAATTACTAAATGACATATGAAGTTCACTCTGGTCTTGTGGGATCTTTAATACTAGCAATGAAGATTAACTTCACATCATATTGCAAGGTTTGAGAAATAACTTTAACCTAGTGTTCAGTTGAATATTATCACTGGTACCCTTTGGAAGAACTTATGTGCCACAATACAGGATGCTGGCCTTGAGTTTGTTAGATTACACCGTTACAGTATTCATGCTAACTGAAGGCATAAGTTCTGCTATGTCATCAGCATCTAGTGACATTATGGACGGTATTCTTGTTTATTTCACTGATTAGGCTTCAGATTAGGGAAACCCAATTGTTTTTTTCAAATCAAACTGGCTAACTTTCGAACATACTTTAACTAAGGTGTTTTCCTTAGATCTATTAGTAATATCTGTTGGTAGTCAATGGCCTTTGTTTCTATGGATTATTTTTCAGCTTAGGAGCTTGAGTTATGGTTTGTGGTGGCATTTGTCAGACCCGGATTTTCAATCCGGAATCCTCTGTAATTCCACCGCACTATTCCCTGGATCAGTAGATAGTGCTCACAGATATATTACTGAATATCAAAATACATATCAAGCGGAAGCGTAATTATAACAGGATACTTACACACGGGCCGATTAGGCCGAAAACGATGAAAGCAGCAGCGGAAAACGAAGCGCACAGGTGAGACCCACAGTGCATGCCCACAGGCAGCCAACTGGAGGCTCGCGACCTAGTCCTTGACTTTTTCATCTTCTTCTCCATCCTGACTTGGCGCCTTGCTGAAGTGTAGCGATTCGACTCCTGATTCTGGATTTTTGTTATGCGAGTATGAGCACTCCAACCCCGTGCTCAGCGAGCCAACACGCAGAATGCAAGTGTATAACATGTATGGCCAGACAAAAGAAAGGCTCAGGTTTCATTTTATTTTGCCGGAAGTTGCATTTTAAAAGACTTAATACATATATAAGAAATTCCTAGACTTAGCCTTTGGACAAGAATTTATAATACCTTTGAATGGAAGATTTATAGAATATGTACAGATCTCATCCAATACCCAAGTCACTTGTTCCACATAGCCAATTTTCAGCGTCATAGCCGCTTAATTTACCACTGGGACGACACCCAGGACAACTCAAACCAGATACCAGTCGTCCTTCATTTTCCCATTCCAGATCCCAGCCCTTTTTAGAAATCATTTTAAAATAGAACTATATCGAAGTTAAGTTCCCATGTCCGCCCTTAACCGCAGGCACGGCTGTTCGAACAGTTTTGACTCTGCAGAGTTTGTACAACTTTACCCACAAGAGATAACCCTGTTGGTATATTCCACACGTTTCCTTAGACATGTAGATCAAAAGGATTATCACATGACCGTTACAATGCATCTAGTAAAGGATTGCACTCGTTGAGGTTTCGTCTCCCCGACCCCCTCTTGCGCCACACGGCGGCTTAACCAGCGACACGACCCGTGTCCACGACGGCTTACCCAGCACCACAACTCGTGGGTCATTCCGAAGTGCTTCCTTTCGGCGTCTGATTAGTTAGTCATGCCTACACTTTGCCAGCTTGTGGTTGTACTGTTTTACAATGGGATGTCATGACCCGAGTCGGTCCTTGATCATCTGGACGGTTCTACCACAAACCCCATTCTCGTGCACACCGATGCACCACACCCTCGAACCATCCGCCCAGATGTATCAGCAATTTTAGAGATTTTTGGGAACATAAAATAATGATCATTTTAAACATAACCAACCATTATCAACCACAACTTTTCCCAAAACTTGCTCTTTGCAATTGCACATGATGTTGGGAGTATTCTCGACTCAATCGACATCTAAGCATTTCTAGGCCATATGACATAAACATAATATCCATTTTCTTAAACAGCTACATTTATATTTATTACTAGGGTTAACAAGGTTCACAAGATAATATGCCGAAAGTTATAATAGTGGCTTCCATTTAATGGGGTAGCTAACTAAATATTTATTACTAGGGTTAACAAGGTTCACAAGATAATATGCCGAAAGTTATAATAGTGGCTTCCATTTAATGGGGTAGCTAACTAAAGTTGTAAAACAAACATAGAATAGCACATAAAATAATAGCATGCACTTGATACTTTAAATCTAAATAAATTGCAAAAATGGGTACTCAAAGATGATCAAAGTATTGACTCGCCTGGCGCGGTTTACCGCGGTCTTGAGCTTATTCACAGTTTTCTCGTTTGTTGATCCTATGCTTCTGGCCTCCTCCGACTTTTGGTTCTTCGTATCGTCGGATCCGTTGATTCTCCAGGATTCCAGTCTCTAATTACGCACTAAACAATGGAATGCAAATAATTCAAGAAGATCCAAGAGAATCCAAATAAAAATCAATTTGACTTCATTATAAGATAAAGGGTGACTTTTGGGTAGTATTGATCGAACGCGAAGAATTGACGGAATCAATGGGATTGGAACGGAGGAATGAATAGCGAAAGGAAGAAGAAGTATCATGGCGGAAGGAATATTTGCTGGAACAAAAGATTGGCTAGGTATAGCCGACCGCAGAATATCACGGCTCGACCCGCTTTATTTAATAGTCTTCTTTTTATAATTTTATATTTATCAAGGAAGTTCCATGAGTTAGGATAGACGTATGAATATGGTTACACATTATTTTGTCGGGGTTAGCATCCGCGAATTAAGGCATGTGTTACATGTACAATGTATGCGACTCTTGGTTTATCAAATTTAGTCTTATAGTGTATATTTTTAGTAATTGAAAATGTATTATTTTAGTTCACTCTAACATTAACTTGATTATTACGGTGTCGGTTAGTAGGATTATTTTTAACTATTAACGACCCATGGGTCCTTTTAACAAGCATATGAAGTTACACTTTAATACGATGACAGTTTACAATGCCTAGAGAACTGAGGGTCATTGAGGCTTATATACATATATTTGCACTTATTATCTTTCACGATCTTTAACTTTAATTAGGATCTTTTCTTATGGACCCACTATATAATTTAATTATCATTTTCATTCGCAAAACTACATTGTAATACCATTTTCTTTTGGACCTACACTTAAATGCATAGCCTTATTAACTATTTGCCAACGATAAGTCATATGCTCTTTGATACAATCTTGTGACATTTGAGTGTTTACTAATAGCTACCTTTTATAATGTTTTTATTTAACTTTTAGGTTACAAAACAATTATCTATAATACATCTTTACTTTCTAGATCACTTACCAAGCTTTATGAACATACAACTATGTTTGATTAGTTCTTTCAACATTATCACTTTATTAGAACCTTATCTGGTTTCCACAATTTTAGTCCTATTACTTGTCACATGTATACATATACATATACATACATACATACATATATATATATATATATATATATATATATATATATATATATATATATATATATATATATATATATATATATATATATATATATATATATGCTAACAATTTATAATAGCTACTCTAAAACAAAGGTTTGTCATGATACCTAAATTTTAATTACATGATTTACATAACATGTAAATACAGCCTACCTTTTTAGGTTTAAATCTTAAATAGTTATATGCGAGATGATCTCTATTTATAAGTTTTTGCTATCTAGGTTTATACAATGTACACATAAAGCATGCTTCAACTTAGAGAATAAATTAACTTGCCACCACTTTTACTTATGTTCAAATGTCTAAGGATAATAGTTACAAACTAAACTTATGTTAAGCATCTACATCCTTTGCTAATATGAAAAGGGATGTGATTTATTCTTTACAAAGTGATCAATTTGTTAATCACGATTAACATGTAAAGCTTTGTCAGTATCGAACATCTAACCTATTCCTTTCTTCATAGATTTGCAACACCACTACTATTTCAGTCCAACTTGGCACGCTATTGAGCTATTGAAGTATTCCTTTAGGCAGTGAACTCCTAAACTTGTGATAAAAATCTTACATAGCCAATTACAGATTTTAGCGAAGTTCTATTGAGCACTAGACAGTGAATTCAAAATTTGATTACATGTGAATTACTAACAACAGCATGCTATCCATATCCAATTTGCTACTGAGTTGAGCCCACAAGTCATACAAATAATAGCAATAAGAAAAATGCAAAGAGGGGAGGATGCTGCTGCTCGGCCGAATGGCAGAGGGGGCGGCGCAGCTGTTGGGCGCCGGCAATGAAGGCGAGGCCGAGCCGGAGGGTCGTCGGCGACGAGCAAACGGGCTCCTGGGAAGGCAAGGAAACCAGAGGGTGCGGCGCATTGGCCGGAACGGCAACAGATGCCAGCGGTGGCGGCCCAAGTTAACCGACGGCGGAGCCAGTTGGGGAGCTGCGGCGCCAGCGGAGGAAGAGAGGGATGAGGGGGAGCACGAGCGGAAGGAGGATACCAGGAGGCTTACCAAGCATTTGGCCAAGTCGGAGAGGCTCCGGGGCGGTCCGGCGGCGTGAGCTCGGGTAGCGGCGGGGCGGCTCGCGTGGAGGAGGAAGGCCGGGCGACAAGGGGGCAAGGCGGTGGTTGGGGAAGCTTGATGGCGTCGTGGTGGAGCTCCAGCCGCAAGGAATCGGAGCGGGGAAGGCCGAGGAGGGATCGGCAGCGGAGATTGTGGTGGCCAGCAGGAATTGGGGAAGTGGCCGTGCGGCGAGTTTTTCTTTGGGAAAAACAAATCAGCCGGTGGAGGGTGTTCCTAGGAGGGAGAGGCGCTCGGTGACGCGATGGATTGGGGAAGGACTCGTCGGAGCGGTCGGAAACGGTGGTGGCGGCGCGGTAGCGCATGTGGGGAGGCCGAGCGGAAGAGAAAGGAGAGAAGAGAGGGCTTCGGGCAGTGGAGGCTTCGGGCCTCTTATAGCCGCGGAGAAGGGGACTGTGTGGTCGCTGTGGTGACGCCACCGAGCAGAGCGGCTTAGCGGCGCGCATAGACTGGCGTAGGGGCGGCGCGCACAGGAGCGAGGAGAGCGATGGGAGGGAGCAGCAGGACAAGGGGGAGCGCGGGAATCCGGGGAAGAGAGGAGGACAAGATCCCAGGGGCGGCGGCGGAGGAACCGGGCGGAGGAGGAGCGAAACCGGAGGCGAGGTGGAGAAAAACCAGAGGCGGCAGGCGCGTGCAGGAAGAAAGAAAGAGAGCAGCGCGGCCGCGAGGAGAGAAAAGAGAGGGGAGGAAGGAGACTGCGGGTGGGGCGCTCGGCCTGAGGAGTGGGCGCAGGGCCCGCAGGCAGTGAGAGGAAAGGAGAGGAATGGAGGGGGGAAAGAATAAGAGATTAGAGAAGCTGCTCAATTGCAAAGTTTGAGTTTTTGATTTATCTAGTAAATTCCTAAAGCATATATATTCACAGAATTTCAGATAATGTTCTTCTCAAGTATTTACGCTTCTTGGTCAAATGTACAATTTTATTTTTAGATGTTATTTGCACTTTTTAAGATTCATATATGCGTATACTTTGCTATTTGTATTTTTAAAGCTTGCGTGTGGATATGTTACTATAATTTATAAAATTTTAAGACACCCGGCTTTGTTTTTCTCATATAGTTGTATTTCTATTTATTTTGCGTCAGCTGTGTTTTATTTATTATATGACTTTATTATTACTACTACTTTATCTTTACAGAGTTATGCCTTGATATTATTTTGTATAACATAATTTTAGAGAACTTAATTAAAATGGCAAAGAAATTTGGAACACCAGCAAGAGGCAAATAAAAAGTTTTAAATTTTTGGCAATTTTGCTCAATCGAAATGTCAGGATGTTACAGCATTCACCTGGAGAAAGTTAACTAGCAATGATTTTGTAGTATCATGTCTATTCAGCTACATACTGTTGTACTGATTTTCTTGGGGAAAAAATTTGACACTAGGATCATTCATTGTATTCTCTGTGTAGCTTACCTCTGTTTATTTTTTTTCAGTATGATGCCTTCCTGACTATAGCTATTCTCCATTATTTGCTTTAATATACGTTTTCATTGCATCACCAAAAGATCTGGGGAGATAACTTATATGCATTTCTTTAGTTGTATGGGATGTGCTTGAAGCCCAATTATTTATTGAATTGGGACCATTGGGCAGTGCTATAAATATAAGAGGATAGCATACTGTTACATTAATCTTCCCTCAAGTAAACTAATTAATTGCTAAAAGGCTATTAGGCTATTTAAAACTATCATGTGCCCTAGAGCCTATATGTGCAGGAAAAAAAAAGGTTTTCAGTGAACTGTATAAATGAAAATAATTTGATGTTGCTAAATCTAGTTGTTAGGTGGCAACTTCTGTAGTTCCTAGTGTGAGGTGATGAGATTATGATGTGGTATAGGTTCGAGGACCGAGGGTGGGTCACTCGTCTTTGATCGGCCGGCCATGTTGCTTTCAAGGTTTTGAGAACTGTTGAAGAAGAGAGGAAGACTAGAGAACTTTATTTATTTCTTTACTTGATGATAATAGATACAATGTTGTCCCTTTTATAGAGATGGCTAAACTTGACTTATAAGAAATATTTATCTATATTAAGGAAACTAATCTCTAATACATGAAAATAATCTAAAAGAAAATAAGCTCAAATGATAAGGAAACTAATTAGTATATTTCTAATCCACGATATACTAGTGAACCACCCAAATTCGCGTGCGCTACAGTACCCACGGGCATTGTTCGCGGTTGCTGCAGTGCTCGCGGTACTGTTTGCTCGCTTGCTCGGGGCAACAACATTATCCCTCTTGCCTCGGGATGCAACTGTTGTGGAAGAGATGCGACGGCGTCGCTAATCCCCACATGGCAACCGTTGTGCTCCACACTTGCGGAGGCATGGTGTTGGTTGGCTGCGTGGAGATGACCACCGCTGGACAGCGACAACCTTTCTCCTTGGCAAAAGCACCAAAGGTGAAGCTTGAAGAGGAGTCGTCGTTGGTGACGTGGCCAGTGCCAACGTCGGCGCCGGGGAAGGTGGTGGCAGCGCAACCATTGCAATGGCACGTGACGCCTCTTTCTGCTCCTTTAGCTTGTCTATAAACTCCATAACACTCTCCAAAGTGGTCATCATATTGTCGAGTAAAGATCCTATTTTCTCGTTGTTAGCCATCAACATGTTCAAGGGAGATTATTCAGCATGGGAAGCTATGGTGAGTGGCTCTGATAACAAATGATGTGGTACAGGTTCAAAGACCGAGAGTATGGCACTCGCCTTTGATCGGCCGGCCATACCGCCGTTAAGGCTCTGAGCCCTGTCGAAAAAGAGAGGAAGATTAGAGAACTTTGTTTATTTCTTTACTTGACGATAATAGGTACATTGCTGTTCTTTTTATAGGATGGTTAAACTTGAACCCTAAAAACATATCTTTATATTAAGGAAACTAATATATAATAATAAGAAACTTATCTCTAGTATATGAAAATAGTCTAAAAGAAAATAAGCTAAAATAATAAGGAAACTAATTATTATATTCCTAATTCGTGATATACCGGCGAACCACCCAAAATACTGTTCACGTGTTGCTTGCTTGCAGTACTATTCACTCGCCTGCAGCGTGTACGTCGAGATCCTAGGCGGTAACAGTTTATGAGATGCGCTGAGCAAAAGAGGCCTGGCCGAACCAAGTGGGATCATGATTCATTTCGGTTGTGTCATGTGACAATCCATTTTCCTTACTATTGACTCCTGTCTAGGGAAATTATTTTGCACCCTCTACTGGTTTTTATCACCTGTGCTTACTTATTTGTGTCCTGTGTATAACATGGTAAAGGAAACATAATATTTGCTCATTTGCTGGCTGGAATGAAGTGATATGCCTTCAATTTAGTTTTGCTCCGTGTGTCCTGTTTGCTTGTGGTCAAGTTTGATCCATGCATAGATTTTATCATAATGAATGAATCGTACTACCATTCTCGTTATGATCTTACCGGAGTTAATGACTAGAGAAGCACATATTATCTTTTGTATTTAATTGTGATAACTGTTGTACCATTTTATCATACCATTTGTTGTTTATTGTACTGACAAAGGAGGCACCAGACATAGTTGTTTATGCATGACAGTTGTGTAAGCATGTGGCAAGGTCTGCTGCTGCATTACTGGCTTCATGTTTACCAGTTGCAGGATTAAAATGACTCTTTTGCACTCAATAATGCTTAGTAAATAGGAGAGAACCAAACATTTTTTTTGTGTGTGCTGTTTTATATGTGTGCACGTAAGAATTGAATGTGGCGCTGCTAATAGAAATGATGCATGAAGATTTCTGAACTAGATGTTCTGACTTGACCGTCTCTCTTCAGGCACAGCAACAGCAACAGCATCCACCACCTCCACGAGCTCGGCAGGTGAATCCTGCACCATCGGCGCCTCCGGTGCCGCCACAGCCCACACAGGTTCCTCCTACTCCACAGAGGATGCAAACGCAGGATGATTCCCCAATTCCAGTTGCCCCTGCCGGTGCAGTGTCTCCTGCCCAGCCACAGCCACCTCCCGGCCCTGAAGCTGTCGCCGCCAACTGCCCTCAGAACACCGAAGCTATGCAGGTTGATCCATCCGGGCCTCGCCCCGCGGTACCGGATGACGAGGCGCTCATCGAGGAGGCGATCCGGTTGACACGGGGCCGGCTCAGGAGGCGCACGCAACGATGTCAAAAATGAGACCGGCCGGCCTGTTGGTGTTGTTTCACGGCTCGAATTGTGTATACGTCCTTCCTCACCAAGCGGGAAGTAGACGCTGTGATGTCAACAGACCACACTAGCTTAGCTTAGCTTAGCTTAGCTAGCTACTAGAGAATGATGAGTATGATTTGTCTCAAACGTATCTGAGCCCGTGTTGAAGACAAGACGGCGCTGGGTCATCCGATCAAGTCGTGTGGATTGGCAGTGCAACCGTAAGTTGGGTTATTGGGATCCAAATTGGAAGCTGCAAGAGTGTCGGCATAGGAAGAAACTTGGTATGGGGACGTATCTCATGTGTGTAAAACGTTTTATTTTCTTTTATTCTCCCTTGAATTGTTTCATTTTTCGCTTTTCTTTAGTACTAGTATTATACCAAACATGACCTAGTTGCTTTGAGAGTAGCTATTACGCTGCTTTTCAAACAATATATACTCTACACTCGGTTTATATGTTAAAAAAATGGCAATAAGGCCATGGGTTGCCCTCAGGTGCCCACGAGGCGGCCGAGCATTCTATAGTGGGAACTGCATGATCTGGTCGCGCCTGAAACATTGGTTTCTAGATACTATCTTTTAGAGCAAACAGAGAAATTACACGCTAGCGAGTTGGAATGACTCAACTCCATTTTATTTCGTGTTTGTTTATATCTACATTATTTCAAACTGATCTTTCGCAGCTGGCGGTGGCATCTATGACAATTTTATTTTAACTTTCATTTTGATGTTGATGAGTGCACTCAGATATTTTTACCCAAGCATGCACGTACGGAATCGTACCTATGGCTTGCCTCTCGTCTCGTCTGTACTCGTGGTGAGAAATTTAGCTGTATTATCATGGCATAAATTGAGTTGTGTAACTGAGTTAACCAGACGATGACACGTGGCACAAAAGTATTATAGCACTGTACGGAAAACGCTGTATCACTGTAGGAAAAAGTTTTTTTTTGCGCTCTAGCACCGCGGTGCAATGTTGTGGTTTTTTTAATGTGCTATGGTGTTTCGTGCCGCGTATCATCGTTCAATTGACTTGTCACACAACTTGGCTTGTGCCACCGTTACACGACAAAATTTTTCTATTATAATTATAATATCGTAAGCATGATGAGGTGACCGTATCTTTTAATTCCAACCATGTATTTCCTATCACTATGGATTGTTTTTTTATGTTATGGTTGATGGTTTTTAACTGTGTTTTTGAGACAGCGGCAGACAACGAAGATGTGATGACACATATGTTTTTAAGCTCAAAAGGCCATTTGGAGAAGCTATCCTGTTTGTATCAGTTTCCAGAGAAGCTCCAAACGAAAAAAAGCCGAAAAGAACAGGTCCGACGACCACTTAATCTTAAGCTTTCGATGTTGCTAAAATGACAATGCTCATAATCTCGGCAAATATTTTTGTTGGTGGTTTTGCAAATTTTTAGTCACTAATGGACATTATTTATCTTTCATTCATATAAAAGTACGTAATACTAAGTATAAAGTTGCAGAGGTAGGTAATATGCAAGTCTAGCAGATTTTTATTGTATTTTTATCTAGGTTAGAAATATTTTGTTTTTAGGGAATTCACCGAGCTTTAATTTTCTGCTTTTTTATTTATTTGACAAGGTCAAAATGATTCTTCGTTTAACAAAAAATTCAAGCATGCATCAACGGTTAAATGAAGGAATTCAAGCACACAGATACGCAGATTAACAAAAAAATGTCAAAAAAATTAGGAAGAAAATAAAGACTTCCAATGCATGAAATATTTCTTCCCAAAAATAGGAAAAGAGGCCATCTGTATCTTTCAATCAACGGGACAATATCTTTTCATTTTGGGGGAGGTTAACCAAATCTGAATAATCTGAACAATCAACGCCCAATAAATCACTTGTTAAACCAAATCTGAACAATCAACGCCCAATAAATCACTTGTTACCATTAACCACCGATTCACAAATCGGAATGCAGTGACTACTCCTTCACTGCGATGCTACATATAAAGGACACATGATCAGAAGCCTACTACACCGAGCCATCACCCCCAAAAAAACACAACACATAGGCCGGTAAACATCTTACTATTCTCTGTCCATTTGATTTCATTTATACATGTTCCTTCATCAAACATCACTGCGCAAAGGTGAAATTACTCTAATTAATCTGTGTGAATCTGTCTGATTGTAGAGCAGTAAGAGGAATGGAGGGAAAGAGAGGAGCAGCCATTGTTGCCTTGTGCATGCTCATGTTGCTGTCAGGCCAGCTGCAACAGGTGGCTGCCATGTCAAAATTCTGCGCTTGCTACAAGCAATGCTACCCTGACTGCAGGCAACACCTGCCTGTGGCGCTCTGCGTGCCCAAGTGCCTCGATGACTGCAGCCCCAACAAGGCCAAGGTGGACGCCCCGACGTCGGCGGCCGACTGCAGCAAGATCTGCCAGACCTCCATCTGCGGCACGGCGGCGACCGGTGAGAGGACAAAACCTGCATTGCTCCATTCATTTTTTTATCGATAGAATTGGTGTTTTTGCTCTTTCCCTGATCTTGATCTGATGGTGGTGCAATTGCAGAGGCAGCTGGTGCCGCAGCTTGTGTCGATGACTGCGCCAAGAACTGGGGCCAATACATCAAGTACCTTCCAAGAGCTGGTTGAACACCGGACTAGGGTGTTAAACAGTGATGCGGGATGATAGCTAAAATAAAAGAATTAGCCCGTGCAAATGTTTAACCTATTTCAAACTTGTACGTACAACAAGTTCACAAAAATTTTGTATTTCCTTTCCTTTCCTTTTGGTGCCAAGTGACACCTAGAATGTGTAACACGAAGCAGCTGCTAATCTTGCCCCTTGTGATCCCCCACTCTTTATCAAAAAATTTGCAAGATCTGAGACAATTTATCCGCCACATTCAAGGTTTTTCCCACATGACCACACGACATAGTGGAATGCTGGATCCATCCCTCTAAAAATAAAGGATCCATTGTAAGAACAATAAGCACTATTTAACTCAACATATCATATTGATTTTAAGATCGATCAAGTCAACTTTACCTGATCCTATGCAGTGATGCACTCTTTTGTATGTTGTACCGCAAGAGATGATGCTCCAGAATCCAGACAGCTAGAACCAAAAGAAAAAAAAAGATCAATTTAATTAAGTGTTTTGATCCTTGTCACAATTGTAATAAAAAATTTCGTTGAACAAGGAAGAAAGCTTCAAAATGACTATTCTAAAAGGGCTAACACAATTCTGTTCAGTTATGTTTAACAGAGTATAGATTGAGTGTCCCGTGTTGCTCGCCTCGCTACGCTAGTTTATGTAACCTGGCTATTCTCATGCATGATTCATCATTCTGTGATAGTTCTGGGAAAGAAAGAAAGTTTTTTTACTTCTGTGTTGTGTCGTTATAGATAGTTGCATTATTCCATTACCGATTTGATGCATTTCCAAACCAAGCACTATTTGAATCCACATAGAAATTCCGTTGGATACCCTATTTACTGAGTGTCTTATGCATGTAGCTGCATGTTGACTCATATGGCCGTGTCTTTATGCATGTGTGGCTGCCTGTTGGTTAATCGTAAAGTGAGGTGAATTGGTAGAAAGGTAAGGGTGAAATCTTCCTCCGGATGATGAAAATCCGAAACGCGAGATAGTGCTGACCGGCCGGGGATGGTCTGGGAACTTCAATAAACGCTACTTTTATTCAGCATTCTAAAGTCGAACGAATTCCGACGGCAAAATGTTTTATTTTCTTTTGTTCTCTCTTGGATTGTTTCATTTTTTGCTTTTCTTTAGTACTAGTATTACACCAAACATGACCTAGTTCCTCTGAGAGTAGTTGTTATGCTGCTTTTCAAACAATATATACTCTACACTCGGTTTATATGTTAAAAAAGGGTAATAAGGCCATGGGTTGCCATCAGGTGCCCATGAGGCGGCCGAATGTTCTATGGTGGCAACTGCATGATCTGGTCGCACCTGAAACATTAGTTTCTGGATACTATTTTTTAGAGCAAACAGAGAAATTACAAGCTAGCCACTTGGTATGACTCAACTCCATTTTATTTCGTATTTGTTTATATCTACATTATTTCAAACTGATCTTTCGCAGCCGGCAGCGAGATCCATGCCAATTTTACTTTAACTTTCATTTTGATGTTGACGAGTGCACTAAGATATTTTTACCCAAGCATGCACGTACGGAATCGCACCTGTGGCTCGCCTCTCATCTCGTCTGTACTCGTGGTGAGAAGTTTTGCTATATTACCGTGGCATAAATCGAGTTGTGTAACGTGTTAACCGGACGATGGCACGTGGCACGAAAAAAGTAATATAGCACTGTACGGAAAGTGCTGTATCACTGTAGCGACAAATGTAGCACTGCAGGAAAAAGTTTTTTTTTTGCGCTCTAGCACTGCGGTGCAATTTTATGGGTTTTTTTTCTGTGCTACAGTGTTTCGTGCCGCGTATCATCGCCCAATTGACTTGTCACACAACTTGACTTGTGCCACCGTTACACATCAAAAATTTTTCCATTATGGTATTATAAGCATGATGAGGTGACCGTATCTTTTAATTCCAACCATGCATTTCGTATCACTGTGGCATGTTCTTTTATGTTATGGTTGATGACTTTTGACTGTGTTTTTTGAGACGACGGTAGACAGTGGAGATGTGATGACGCACACGTTTTTAAGCTCGAAAAGTTATTTGGAGAAGCTATCCTGTTTGTATCAGCTTCCACAGAAACTAAATCCAAAAGAAAAAAAGCCGAAAAGAGTAGGTTCGATGACCACTTAATCTTGAGCTCACGATGTTGCTAAAATGACAATGCTCATAATCTCGGCAGATATTTTTGTTGGTGGTTTTGCTAATTTTTAGTCACTAATTGACATTATTTATCTTTCATTCATATAAAAGTACGTAATACTAAGTATAAAGTTGCAGAGGTAGGTAATATGCAAGTCTAGCAGATTTTTATTGTATTTTTATCTAGGTTAGAAATATTTTGTTTTTAGGGAATTCACCGAGCTTAAATTTTCTGCTCTTTTTTTTATTTGACAAGGTCAAAATGATTCTTCGTTTAACAAAAAATTCAAGCATGCATCAACGGTTAAATGAAGGAATTCAAGCACACAGATACGCAGATTAACAAAAAAATGTCAAAAAAATTAGGAAGAAAATAAAGACTTCCAATGCATGAAATATTTCTTCCCAAAAATAGGAAAAGAGGCCATCTGTATCTTTCAATCAACGGGACAATATCTTTTCATTTTGGGGGAGGTTAACCAAATCTGAATAATCTGAACAATCAACGCCCAATAAATCACTTGTTACCATTAACCACCGATTCGCAAATCGGAATGCAGTGACTACTCCTTCACTGCGATGCTACATATAAAGGACACATGATCAGAAGCCTACTACACCGAGCCATCACCCCCCCCCCCAAAAAAAAACACAACACATAGGCCGGTAAACATCTTACTATTCTCTGTCCATTTGATTTCATTTATACATGTTCCTTCATCAAACATCACTGCACAAAGGTGAAATTACTCTAATTAATCTGTGTGAATCTGTCTGATTGTAGAGCAGTAAGAGGAATGGAGGGAAAGAGAGGAGCAGCCATTGTTGCCTTGTGCATGCTCATGTTGCTGTCAGGCCAGCTGCAACAGGTGGCTGCCATGTCAAAATTCTGCGCTTGCTACAAGCAATGCTACCCTGACTGCAGGCAACACCTGCCTGTGGCGCTCTGCGTGCCCAAGTGCCTCGATGACTGCAGCCCCAACAAGGCCAAGGTGGACGCCCCGACGTCGGCGGCCGACTGCAGCAAGATCTGCCAGACCTCCATCTGCGGCACGGCGGCGACCGGTGAGAGGACAAAACCTGCATTGCTCCATTCATTTTTCTATCGATAGAATTGGTGTTTTTGCTCTTTCCCTGATCTTGATCTGATGGTGGTGCAATTGCAGAGGCAGCTGGTGCCGCAGCTTGTGTCGATGACTGCGCCAAGAACTGGGGCCAATACGCCAAGTACCTTCCAAGAGCTGGTTGAACACCGGACTAGGGTGTTAAGCAGTGATGCGGGATGATAGCTAAAATAAAAGAATTAGCCCGTGCAAATGTTCAAACTTTTACAACAAGTTCACAAAATTTTTGTATTTCCTTTCCTTTTGGTGCCAAGTGACACCTACAGTGTGTAAGACGAAGCAGCTGCTAATCTTGCCCCTTGTGATCCCCCACTCTTTATCAAAAAATTTGCAAGATCTGAGACAATTTATCCGCCACATTCAAGGTTTTTCCCACATGACCACACGACATAGTGGAATGCTGGATCCATCCCTCTAAAAATAAAGGATCCATCGTAAGAACAATAAGCACTATTTAACTCAACATATCATATTGATTTTAAGATCGATCAAGTCAACTTTACCTGATCCTATGCAGTGATGCACTCTTTTGTATGTTGTACCGCAAGAGATGATGCTCCAGAATCCAGACAGCTAGAACCAAAAGAAAAAAAAAGATCAATTTAATTAAGTGTTTTGATCCTTGTCACAATTGTAATAAAAAATTTCGTTGAACAAGGAAGAAAGCTTCAAAATGACTATTCTAAAAGGGCTAACACAATTCTGTTCAGTTATGTTTAACAGAGTATAGATTGAGTAACCTGGCTATTCTCACGCATGATTCATCATTCTGTGATAGTTCTGGGAATAGCCGATCCAGCGGTATCTTAGCTAAGAGAGAAAGTTTTTTTACTTCTGTGTTGTGTCGTTATAGATAGTTGCATTATTCCATTACCGATTTGATGCATTTCCAAACCAAGCACTATTTGAATCCACATAGAAATTCCGTTGGATACCCTATTTACTGAGTGTCTTATGCATGTAGCTGCATGTTGACTCATATGGCCGTGTCTTTATGCATGTGTGGCTGCCTATTGGTTAATCGTAAAGTGAGGTGAATTGGTAGAAAGGTAAGGGTGAAATCTTCCTCCGGATGATGAAAATCCGAAACGCGAGATAGTGCTGACCGGCCGGGGATGGTCTGGGAACTTCAATAAGCGCTACTTTTATTCAGCATTCTAAAGTCGAACGAATTCCGACGGCAAAATGTTTTATTTTCTTTTGTTCTCTCTTGGATTGTTTCATTTTTTTGCTTTTCTTTAGTACTAGTATTACACCAAATATGACCTAGTTCCTCTGAGAGTAGTTGTTATGCTGCTTTTCAAACAATATATACTCTACACTCGGTTTATATGTTAAAAAAAGGGTAATAAGGCCATGGGTTGCCATCAGGTGCCCATGAGGCGGCCGAATGTTCTATGGTGGTAACTGCATGATCTGGTCGCACCTGAAACATTAGTTTCTGGATACTATTTTTTAGAGCAAACAGAGAAATTACAAGCTAGCCACTTGGTATGACTCAACTCCATTTTATTTCGTATTTATTTATATCTACATTATTTCAAACTGATCTTTCGCAGCCGGCAGCGAGATCCATGCCAATTTTATTTTAACTTTCATTTTGATGTTGACGAGTGCACTGAGATATTTTTACCCAAGCTTGCACGTATGGAATCGCACATGTGGCTCGCCTCTCATCTCGTCTGTACTCGTGGTGAGAAGTTTTGCTATATTACCGTGGCATAAATCGAGTTGTGTAACGTGTTAACCGGACGATGGCATGTGGCACGAAAAAAGTAATATAGCACTGTACGGAAAGTGCTGTATCACTGTAGCGACAAATGTAGCACTGCAGGAAAAAGTTTTTTTTTTTGCGCTCTAGCACTGCGGTGCAATTTTATGGGTTTTTTTTCTGTGCTACAGTGTTTCATGCCACGTATCATCGCCCAATTGACTTGTCACACAATTTGGTCTGTGCCACCATTACACATCAAAAATTTTCCATTATGGTATTATAAGCATGATGAGGTGACCGTATCTTTTAATTCCAACCATGCATTTCGTATCACTATGGCATGTTCTTTTATGTTATGGTTGATGACTTTTGACTGTGTTTTTTGAGACTACGGTAGACAGTGGAGATGTGATGACGCACACGTTTTTAAGCTCGAAAAGTTATTTGGAGAAGCTATCCTGTTTGTATCAGCTTCCACAGAAACTAAATCCAAAAGAAAAAAAGCCGAAAAGAGCAGGTTCGATGACCACTTAATCTTGAGCTCACGATGTTGCTAAAATGACAATGCTCATAATCTCGGCAGATATTTTTGTTGGTGGTTTTGCAAATTTTTAGTCACTAATTGACATTATTTATCTTTCATTCATATAAAAGTACGTAATACGAAGTATAAAGTTGCAGAGGTAGGTAATATGCAAGTCTAGCAGATTTTTATTGTATTTTTATCTAGGTTAGAAATATTTTGTTTTTAGGGAATTCACCGAGCTTAAATTTTCTGCTCTTTTTTTTATTTGACAAGGTCAAAATGATTCTTCGTTTAACAAAAAATTCAAGCATGCATCAACGGTTAAATGAAGGAATTCAAGCACACATATACGCAGATTAACAAAAAATGTCAAAAAAATTAGGAAGAAAATAAAGACTTCCAATGCATGAAATATTTCTTCCCAAAAATAGGAAAAGAGGCCATCTGTATCTTTCAATCAACGGGACAA
Source organism: Melocanna baccifera (assembly GCA_036346265.1). Classification (NCBI taxonomy): domain Eukaryota; kingdom Viridiplantae; phylum Streptophyta; class Magnoliopsida; order Poales; family Poaceae; genus Melocanna; species Melocanna baccifera. The sequence continues at coordinate 35,806,248 of CM070679.1, forward strand.
TATCTTTTCATTTTGGGGGAGGTTAACCAAATCTGAATAATCTGAACAATCAACGCCCAATAAATCACTTGTTAAACCAAATCTGAACAATCAACGCCCAATAAATCACTTGTTACCATTAACCACCGATTCGCAAATCGGAATGCAGTGACTACTCCTTCACTGCGATGCTACATATAAGGGACACATGATCAGAAGCCTACTACACCGAGCCATCACCCCAAAAAAAAAAACACAACACATACGCCGGTAAACATCTTACTATTCTCTGTCCATTTGATTTCATTTATACATGTTCCTTCATCAAACATCACTGCGCAAAGGTGAAATTACTCTAATTAATCTGTGTGAATCTGTCTGATTGTAGAGCAGTAAGAGGAATGGAGGGAAAGAGAGGAGCAGCCATTGTTGCCTTGTGCATGCTCATGTTGCTGTCAGGCCAGCTGCAACAGGTGGCTGCCATGTCAAAATTCTGCGCTTGCTACAAGCAATGCTACCCTGACTGCAGGCAACACCTGCCTGTGGCGCTCTGCGTGCCCAAGTGCCTCGATGACTGCAGCCCCAACAAGGCCAAGGTGGACACCCCGACGTCGGCGGCCGACTGCAGCAAGATCTGCCAGACCTCCATCTGCGGCACGGCGGCGACCGGTGAGAGGACAAAACCTGCATTGCTTCATTCATTTTTTTATCGATAGAATTGGTGTTTTTGCTCTTTCCCTGATCTTGATCTGATGGTGGTGCAATCTGCGTTGCAATTGCAGAGGCAGCTGGTGCCGCAGCTTGTGTCGATGACTGCGCCAAGAACTGGGGCCAATACGCCAAGTACCTTCCAAGAGCTGGTTGAACACGGGATTAGGGTGTTAAACAGTGATGCCGGATGATAACTAAAATAAAAGAATTAGCCCGTGCAAATGTTTAACCTATTTCAAACTTGTACGTACAACAAGTTCACAAAAATTTTGTATTTCCTTTCCTTTCCTTTTGGTGCCAAGTGACACCTAGAATGTGTAACACGAAGCCTCTTGTGATACTGATCCCCCACTCTTTATCAAAAAATTTGCAAGATCTGAGACAATTTATCCGCCACATTCAAGGTTTTTCCCACATGACCACACGACATAGTGGAATGCTGCATCCATCCCTCTAAAAATAAAGGATCCATCGTAAGAACAATAAGCACTATTTAACTCAACATATCATATTGATTTTAAGATCGATCAAGTCAACTTTACCTGATCCTATGCAGTGATGCACTCTTTTGTATGTTGTACCGCAAGAGATGATGCTCCAGAATCCAGACAGCTAGAACCAAAAGAAAAAAAAAGATCAATTTAATTAAGTGTTTTGATCCTTGTCACAATTGTAATAAAAAATTTCGTTGAACAAGGAAGAAAGCTTCAAAATGACTATTCTAAAAGGGCTAACACAATTCTGTTCAGTTATGTTTAACAGAGTATAGATTGAGTGTCCCGTGTTGCTCGCCTCGCTACCGATTTGATGCATTTCCAAACCAAGCACTATTTGAATCCACATAGAAATTCCGTTGGATACCCTATTTACTGAGTGTGGATGTCCCATGTTTTTTCCAAAAAAAAAAAAACAAAAAAGATTTGTACTCTACGTACATAATCCCTATGTTCCAAATGTAACACCCCGTTTATCCTCTGAGACTAGAGTGCATAATATTACTATTCTTAACAGCTGCTAACCATTTTAAGCAACCACTACTTTATTTATAATGCAGCGACCACATCATATCATTTTAAGCAACTATTCTAACATGCTAGTAGTTTAAACATACTAACAAAAACTGATATGTGAAGTACTGCTAGTATGCGAGTGGAGTTTAAATATACCAGTAACTATTCTAGTATACGAGTGGAGTTTAAATATACCAACAAAAGCTGATATGTGAAGTACTGCTAGTATGTGAAGTTATTCATATACTACTTTCGTCCGTAAATGACATCCTCAGCGATCACCTAAAAAACAATAATAAAGTAAGGATGAGTCTAGAGACTCAGTGAGCATATAATAGATCATAAACGCTTCCATAAGCATTCTCTACAAGTCTCGATATCTTAATCATTTTTTATGCATTGCAACGCTCATGTCAACCTCATTCTCCTATGTAGCTTTTATTGGTAAAGCGGAGGGCACAACCATCGATGTCACCCTCTAACTCCATCCCGCGGAGGTGTCTACTGAAGTAGGTTTTTTCCTACATCCTATGGAGGTGCCTATTGAAGTAGGACTAGCTCAAAAGCTTGCCGGACTAGTCAATAGCTTTACTCATAACTATTGACTTTCTGACTGCCCTATCTCATAGTGCATATGTCACAACATGAATGCATATCTTATTATCTCACCATGTATCACAATTTTCATCATTAATCGTGTAGCATCAGATAATGTACACAACACATATTTCACAACATCTACCGTCTGCCGTTGTACCATGTACTTGCCTGGTTAATTGAGCGGAGCGGAGCGACGTGCGAACGACATCAATCTCAGACTTCCACCTGAACAGGCAGTTAATCCTGACTCAAAGTAGAATATCGGTACATGGGCTCAAATGAACGGTATCGACTTGGCTCGACGCTGGCATAAAAACGCCCGGGGTTAAGGACCCGGCGCGCAGGTATAGAACCCCCACTTTGTTCTTTTCCTCCTATTTTCGTTTCCATTTCTTTTCTTCTTCTTTTTCCTTCCCTTTATTTCTTTACCAAGCCGAACACATTTTTTTGTTTCCTTACCTGACTGAATCGGCCTCTCCTTTTTTCCTTTCTCTCTCTACCTCTCTCTCTCTCCACTTCACACCTGTCGAAGGCCCCTCCATTCCTCTCCTCTCTCCATCTCCCTCCCTCCCTCCCTCCCTCTCCTCGCCTCCTCCCGGATCTGGAGGCGGCCGACCCTTAGCTTGTAGGCCACCGACCGCCGGCCTACTCCCTCACTCCTCACCCAGCTTGGCTCCTACACCCACCTCCTGCTCCCTAGATCCGATCGGTCGAGGCGGATCTACCTACGCCGCCTCTCCGCCACTCCTCCCCCAAGCTCACTGGCTGCGACATGTGGCCAACCAGGAGCCTAGCACCGGCGCCTCTTCTTGCCTACCCCCGGTTCCGGTCCCGACCGACGTCGCTAGTCACCTTGGGCTCCCCTCAGTCTCGGCGTTCTTTGGCCTCTCGGCCGTTGGCCCTGCTCTTGGCCCCTCACCGGTTTCCCCTTGGCTCAGCTTCCTCGGGGTCGTCGCCGATTGGGATTGCCATGGAGGTCAAGCTTGGCCGTGGCCAAGCACCAAGGCTCCGATCCATCTACTGGCTTGCTACGGTTTTGCCTCTACTTTGCATACTTCCTGGGACGGTCCAGCACTCTCTTCCCCTCCTTCTTACTACATGCATTTTATTTTGGATTTAGCTACTGCTTTTGTGCCTTGCTCTATTATTAGGAACGCGTGGATGGGAAGACTCACGGTGGCTGCCATGATGGGACTTGGTGGAGTGCATGCACCGGGGAGCATGCACTACCATCCAAGGGCGCACGGCGGTGCTTGGGGCTTGCCGCCGATGCGTTGTGGAAAGTAAACCTTACTTGGCTCGGGATTGGATGGGGGTGAGAAGGCGATAACGATGGCCTTGGTGGCAACAACACTCTTCACACGTTTGCGTTGGCTCTTCTCGCCTCCTCCTTGTCCTAGTCCAGTTCGGCGTGGTTCCGACGGTCCTAGGAGGCTTGCAGTCGTCGTGGATGCCATCTTCACGCTTTCGATATTCCCCAACTCGCAAAGCTCCTCTCCTTTGCTTCTCTCTTCCTCACCTCCTCTCGGCTGGCTGGGTGGTTCGGGCAGTGGGATGGGGTCTCTTGTTGCTTGTTAGGTTGGGCTTTTGAGAGCGCCCGAGCAATGGAGAGACCACATCTCTCTTGCTGTGCTCTGGTGTGTTCTTGGTTGAGGGCTAAGAAATGCAATGGTTTGTGGGGAGAATGGTTGGTGTTGGCTTCTTCTCTTCTTTTTGTATAGAGGCCTTGGCCTTGACCCGTGGCATGGGACGTGTCTTATGCATGTAGCTGCATGTTGACTCATATGGCCGTGTCTTTATGCATGTGTGGCTGCCTGTTGGTTCATCGTAAAGTGAGGTGAATTGGTAGAAAGGTAAGGGTGAAATCTCCCTCCGGATGATGAAAACCCGAAACGCGAGATAGTGCCGACCGGCTTGGGACGGTATGAGAACCTCAATGAGCGCTACTTTTTTTCCAGCATTCTAAAGTCGAACGAATTCCGACGGCAAAACGTTTTATTTTCTTTTATTCTCCCATGAATTGTTTCATTTTTCGCTTTTCTTTAGTACTAGTATTATACCAAACATGACCTAGTTGCTTTGAGAGTAGCTATTACGCTGCTTTTCAAACAATATCTTTACTATTTAAAAAGAAGGAGTTGGTGGTTGCCGTCACGTCCACCCTCCCTCACTTCTTAACCATTCGATTTTTCTCCTCTCTTCTCAGCCACACGATCTGATTAAACCCTAAAATCCAACATCACCCCTCCGCCCCCACGCCTACCCCTCGCTCTTCCCCCCGCCGCCCCCACGCCTCCTCCTCGCTCTTCCTCCCGCCGCCCCCACGCCTCCCCCTCGCTCTCCCCCCGCCGCCTCGCTCTCCCTCCGCCGCCCCCCGCCTCCTCCCCTCCCCCCGGCGCGCCTCCTCCTCCTCCCACCCGCGCGCGCCGCCTCCTCCTCCTCCTCCCAAGCGCCGCCGCCTCACCTCCAGCCCCGGCGCCTCCTCCCCTCCTCCCCAACCCCACGCGCCGCCTCCTCCTCTCCGTCCCCGCACCGCCGCCTCCTACCCCCATCCCTCCCCTCCTCCTCCGCCGCCTCTCCTCCCCTCTCCTACTTGAGTTGTCCCCTTTCTCCGGTGGTAGCACAACATCATCTCCTTCACCTCCGATCTCGCTGCCATGGATCCAAACCCTAACCCAAACCCGACCGACGCCTGCCGAACCCGAACCGGAAGCCCCGAGAAGAGGCTCACCGCCTCTCTCCTCGTAGCGCCGACCTCCCGACCGATGACAACATGGAGGCAGACGCCGATGCGGAGGACGACGACGATGACGAGGAGGGCTACCTCACGGCCGCGTCCAGAGGCGGGAGCAGCAGCTGCGCGGCCACTACCTGGAAGGACGAGATGGAAGGGCTCGACGAGGACAAGGACGCTGATGCGGGCCCACCCAGCCCCAGCAGCAGCGGCTACGCCGTTGAGCGGGGCAGTAGCCTCGCCTCTAGCGGCGGCATCGACAAGCCCGAACCCGAAGGCCACGCCGCCGGTGCCAAGGACTGGGCGCGTGACAAGAGGCATCTCGACGAGGTCACATATGCCATCAATTTACCATGTTTGATACGATTGTGCTTATTGCTTTGCATATTTTACATGACTATGCGCGGTGTGGATTAAGCTAATCCCATCATATACTATGAATTCTTCACCCCCCAATTGGCCAATTCCACTCATCGGTAATTTGGCTCAATGTGTGATACCCATAGTTACCACAACTAACATATAGTACTAACTTTTGAGACGGCGCTCCACGTCTAGCATTGGTACTGATGCCTATTTATGTTCATTCTTATCCTGCGTATTTAATTACATGTACTAGCTTGTTGGTATTCTGCGTATTTTTCAAGGTTTGCACCATACCCGCTATTCTTTGGAGGGGTGTAGGCGGTATGGTTTTGTGTCACCCTGAATGCGCTCCTTGATGTTTCAGGATGATACTTCAGCTTCTTGGAGGAAAAGGAAAAAGCATTTCGTCATTTTGAGTAATTCCGGCAGGCCAATATATTCTAGATGATATCACTTATGCAAGACGAATTCATGATAAGAGTTGACCAAGAATGGTGCATTTTCTCAAGCAAAGATATAAGATTGTGCATTTTTTTCATCCTGTCAAACTTTCAGGTATGGTGATGAGCACAAGCTAGCTGGGTTTTCTGCTACATTGCAAGCCATCATTTCCTTCATTGAGAACATGTGTGCAACGATACAGTTCCACTTTTGGTGATAACAATGATTAGATTTTGTGGCTCGACTTTCTTTTTCTGTGGGCTGTCTAATTTTTTTCTTTTAGTGACCTTTTATTGCTTTCATCCAGTGGCGACCATATCAAATTTGTGAGGGCAGGAAAACATCAGGTGAGGTGGCCTTCCTTGCCAAAAATTTACTCTGTTCTTTATCTCATTTCAGAAGAAAAGATGCATGCTTTCTTCCATTGAGGCTTGAATAACTTGGTACAGCTAACCTCGAAATCTTATGTGCAAACCTTTCTAATTATGAAATATAGTCTACTAAGTTGATTTAACACTATCTTTCACATAGTTTTCCTCGTCAAGGGTCCAATATATTTAGTTTGTATAAGCTGCACTGAAGAGTTGTACGAAGGATTGAGGGGACAACTAGAGCTCATGTATGGGCAGGTGCACCCACTGCTGCATTAATCTTAACACAATTAAATTTGATAGGTTTTCTACAAACTTATTCCTCCATTCGTATCCTGATTTATCTCTTTGAAAACATGGATTTGCAGATGTTGCTTATTCTGACAAAGTCGGTCAACAGGTGCTTTGAGAAGAATCCAAAATTTGATATGGCACCGCTGCTTGGTGGCACGGATGCAATTTTCCAATCTCTTATGCATGCATTCAGCTGGTCAGTTGTGTTTTTTTCTTTGCTTGTGATTCATCTTATGCCATATACATTTTTTTACTTTTAATGCTAAATTGAAATGTCAATTGAACTGTTCTACAGGAATCCTGCTACATATCTTCATGCATACACATGCCTTCCCCTTGCCCAATCGACAAGGCAGGTGGCAAGCGTTGTTTTGCAGGACATTGCTGATTCAGGAGTTTTATTTGCACTGTTGATGTGTGAGCACAAGATCTGTCCAACTCTCTGCCAGAACGTATAGTGCGGCACTAATTTTATATGACCTTTTGAGCCATACTGTATCAAATCCTGCTTATGTGCTTAGATGTAACACTGATACTATGGTTAGTTCTGGATACACTTGAGGTGCCACTTGAACCTTCTAGAGGTTCATACGATGGTATACATCTTTTTTGTCTATCAGTTAATTATTTATCTTTCACCTGATCCATGAAAAGATGATATATCTCTAGAAAGTTCTATATAAGGCTTGCCACTTGTGTTGCTATGGTGTCACATATCTTTTTAATTTCTTGTTCAGAGCACCCTTCTTCCATAACATAATTCTCCATATATGTAATGAATTCCGTTGCAACGCACGGGTACATGACTAGTATACTCTACACTCGGTTTATATGTTAAAAAAATGGCAATAAGGCCATGGGTTGCCCTCAGGTGCCCACGAGGCGGCCGAGCATTCTATAGTGGGAACTGCATGATCTGGTCGCGCCTGAAACATTGGTTTCTAGATACTATCTTTTAGAGCAAACAGAGAAATTACACGCTAGCGAGTTGGAATGACTCAACTCCATTTTATTTCGTGTTTGTTTATATCTACATTATTTCAAACTGATCTTTCGCAGCTGGCGGTGGCATCCATGACAATTTTATTTTAACTTTCATTTTGATGTTGATGAGTGCACTCAGATATTTTTACCCAAGCATGCACGTACGGAATCGTGCCTATGGCTTGCCTCTTGTCTCGTCTGTACTCGTGGTGAGAAATTTAGCTGTATTATCATGGCATAAATTGAGTTGTGTAACTGAGTTAACCAGACGATGACATGTGGCACAAAAGTAATATAGCACTGTACGGAAAACGCTGTATCACTGTAGCGACAACTATAGCACTGTAGGAAAAAGTTTTTTTTTGCGCTCTAGCACTGCGGTGCAATGTTGTGGGTTTTTTTAATGTGCTATGGTGTTTCGTGCCGCGTATCATCGTTCAATTGACTTGTTACACAACTTGGCTTGTGCCACCGTTACACGACAAAATTTTTCCATTATAATATCGTAAGCATGATGAGGTGACCGTATCTTTTAATTCCAACCATGTATTTCCTATCACTATGGATTGTTTTTTTATGTTATGGTTGATGGTTTTTAACTGTGTTTTTGAGACAGCGGCAGACAACGAAGATGTGATGACACATATGTTTTTAAGCTCAAAAGGCCATTTGGAGAAGCTATCCTGTTTGTATCAGCTTCCAGAGAAGCTCCAAACGAAAAAAAGCCGAAAAGAACAGGTCCGACGACCACTTAATCTTAAGCTTTCGATGTTGCTAAAATGACAATGCTCATAATCTCGGCAAATATTTTCGTTGGTGGTTTTGCAAATTTTTAGTCACTAATGGACATTATTTATCTTTCATTCATATAGAATTACGTAATACTAAGTATAAAGTTGCAGTGGTAGGTAATATGCAAGTCTAGCAGATTTTTATTGTATTTTTGTTTTCGTGTTTGTAGGGGTTCACTACTTATTTTTATCTAGGTTAGAAATATTTTATTTTTGTAGGAATTCATCGAACTTAAATTTTCCTCTTTTTTTTGTCAAGGTTAGAATGATTCTTCGTTTAAATATTTTCCTAAAGGGGAGGGGCGTGGTTTTATATTGAGGGAAGTGATACGATGGGCTAATCTTCATCAAGCACTAAGAAAAGTGACTGAAACTCGATGAATAATAGGCATGCCCTACTTTTTCTGTTTGCCATCCCGTTTCCTTTCATTTGTAAGATTAATTTTGCAAAAGCGTAATTTTACGTCGATAATAAACATACGTGTGACACGAATGCCAGCAATATCCGAAAATAAATGAACGGCATGCAGATCTTTGACATTATCCGATCGACCTGTAAAAATAAATGAAGGAATTCAAGCACACAGATATGCAGATTAACAAAAAATGTCATAACATTAGGAAGAAAATAAAGACTTCCAATGCATGAAATATTTCTTCCCAAAAATAGGAAAAGAGGCCAGCTCGATCTTTCAATCAACGGGATACAATATCTTTTCATTTTGGGGAGGTTATAACAAACCAAATCACTTGTTGCCATTAACCACCGATTCACAACCTAGAATGCAGTGACTACTGCTTCACTGCGATGCTACATATAAGGGACACATGATCAGAAGGCTACTACGCCGAGCCGAGCCATCACCAAAAAAAAAAAGTCTCCCAAATCTCTCTTCTCCTCAAAAACACATAGGTAAACATCTTACTATTCTCTGTCCATTTGATTTCATTTATACATGTTCCTTCATCAAACATCACTGCGCAAAGGTGAAATTACTCTAATTAATCTGTGTGAATCATGCGATTGTAGAGCGATAAGAGGAATGGAGGGAAAGAGAGGAGCACCATTGTTGCCTTGTGCATGCTCATGTTCTTTGTCGGGCCACCGCAATGTGGTGCCATGTCAAAATTCTGCGCTTGCTACAAGCAATGCTACCACGATCGCAGTAACACCGCCTGTGGTGCTCTGCGTGCCCAAGTGCCTCGATGACCGCAGCCCCAACAAGGCCAAGGTGGACGCCCGACGCGTCGGCCGATCGCAGCGAAGAAGATCTGCGGACCTCCATCTGCGGCGCGGCGGCGACCGGTGAGAGGACAAAACCTGCATTGCTCCATTCATTTTTCTATCGATAGAATTGGTGTTTTTGCTCTTTCCCTGATCTTGATCTGATGGTGGTGCAATTGCAGAGGCAGCTGGTGTCGCAGCTTGTGTCGATGACTGCGCCAAGAACTGGGGTCAATACGCCAAGTACCTTCCAAGAGCTGGTTGAACACCGGACTAGGGTGTTAAACAGTGATGCGGGATGATAGCTAAAATAAAAGAATTAGCCCGTGCAAATGTTCAAACTTGTACAACAAGTTCACAAAATTTAATTAAGTGTTTTGATCCTTGTCACAATTGTAATAAAAAATTTCGTTGAACAAGGAAGAAAGCTTCAAAATGACTATTCTAAAAGGGCTAACACAATTCTGTTCAGTTATGTTTAACAGAGTATACAATGATCAAACAAATTGAAGCTGTTTGATCTTCCGTTTCTGATCAAGCAAGGTTAACTAACACAATTACACACTTGAAATTAATCACATTAGCAAATTACAACCGACAGGAACCTTACCCTCCCTAGCCCGTACCCATATATGGGTTGTTCGGCACAAACAACAAAAACAAGAGTTAGTTTTGGTGGTTCTGCTCGACCGATGATTCATGTATGTAGCATCTGTTAAGAGGAACCGTCGCTAGCGAGTACAGTCCTGTCAATTTCTTCTATGTAAAAGAGATGGATTAAACATATAATATTGTAAATAATAAATTGAACACAGAGATGAGAGGGAGACTCTTTTCTTTATTTCTTTCTCTATTTACATACACTTTACAATGATTGAGACTCCTATTTATAAATTAAGTGGAGGGTACCCACCATGGGCTAGGCTTACAGACCTAGACCTAGATTTTCCAACACTCCCCATTGGGCACACATCCGACATGTTCGTGCCTCATTAAAACTTCCTAAAAATTCAGTGAAAAAATTCGAAGAAAAAGTGCATGATACATATCATATTGTATTGCACGAATTGCCTTATTAAAAACCTTAGCCGAGAAACTTTCGAAAAACTCGTCAAAAGAAAAAGAGTACAATCCACCCAATTTTATTTAATCTACAGGATTAATTCTCTGGATACTCGATCTTTGTATCAAGTTTAATTGTTAGCTCGAGAAGAATCTCCCCCGGAGTTTTACTCTTCTCTAAGTCTCATCATTCCAATTCCAATTCATGCTTGAAAATATTCCTCCATCTTGAGAAATCTGGGATGATTTGTTGAAAAATACTATTATTCCTTATTTTCCGAATTGCCCACGCAGACAGAATTATAATCTCCATAAAGAAACGCTGAGCAATATTTTGTTTAAATTCCAGGATGGATTTATGAACCGAAATACCCTAAGTTCTTGAAGAACGTATATAACCCCAACATGGTGATACAAACAAACAACTCCAAAAAAGATGATATATATTCTCCTTGTTCTGTTGATCACACAATATGCAATTGTAATCATCTAGTCTGAAGTTTTTCGGCGTAATAAATTTCTTGTGTTCAGTCTGTCTTTGATTGGTAGCCAGAAAAAAATCCTGTGCCTTAGTTGACAAGTGCTTTTCCAAAGCCAACCATAATATGGTGGAAGTTGAGTATGACCCATAAGGAACTTGTAAGCCTTCACCGATGAATACTGTCCATTATTCCAAATTGTTGCAAATAATGCACAGAAAAATAGAGACAAGAAATACGGATTTTTACGTGAAAAATCTTTGCGGAAAAAAACCGCAGACACTCGAAGATAAATCACTATAATAAGGAGAGATTACAATGAAGCGCTTCTCTTTTAGCTTTATGCCTATGGACTACCGGGGTACATATATAGTGTGGAGGAATAGAGCAAACTGATTCAGAGTCCTACATGGACACGGTTACGAATTCGGATCACTTTTCAACAATCTCCACCTTGAACCGAATTCCCTCCAGTAGTCGAAGAATGTCATGAACTCCTCCAATAAAATCAGCATGTTCACCTTGAACGCCGAAAGTCCAGAGGACTAATCTTCAAGCAGAAAGACTGGAACAATTTTGTCGAAATGGTTCTTGCGAAGCAAAATTGAGCAAACTATCAGGAGGTTTGAACACACAGCTACTAACAAAGCAGACGAATAAATCTGAGTCTTCAACAATTCATAACCCCAGCAGAAGTCTGAGTCTGTGCAATTGACCTTCTGAAATAATGCTCAATCGTCGAATGACATAAGCCAAAAACATCACTTGTGGTGCTGAATAGATAGCGAAGAACTGATATCATGGAACATGATATGCTCCATCTGGAACACAAAACTTGGCATGTAACGCTCATTGAAAGAGCAACAAGAAAGACTAGAACAGTCTTATTGTATGTGTAGCCATCACGTATGCCAAGCTGCCGACTTCAAAAGTAATTGAATCTAAATTGGAAGCTGCAAGAGCGTCGGCATAGGAAGAAACTTGTTATGGGGACGTATCTCATGTGGGGATGTCAGGGCATCCTTGTAGGACATATTTCCGTGTCGTCGTCGGTGAGTGCTGCGTGTGCTAGTGCATGGCAGATGCGACAATTAAGTCCCGTGCTGCTCGCCTCGCTAGGCTAGTTTGTGTAACCTGGCTATTCTCATGCATGGTTTGTGATAGTTCTGGGAATAGCCGATCCAGCGGTATCTTAGCTAAGAAAGAAACTTTTTTTACTTCTGTGTTGTGTCGTTATAGATGGTTGCATTACTGCATTACCGATTTGACGCATTTCCAAACCAAGCACTGTTTGAATCCATATAGAAATTCCGTTGGATACCCTATTTACTGAGTGTGGATGTCCCATGTTTTTCCACAAAAAAAAAGATTTGTGATCTACGTATATAATCCCTATGTTCCACATGTAACACCCTGTCCATCCTCTGGGACTAGTGCTACTATCATTCCATAATATTACCATTCTTAAGAGCTGCTAGCTGTTTTAAGCAATCACTACTTTATTCATAATGCAGCGACTATTTATATCATTTCATTTTTAGCAACTATTTTAGCATACTAGTAGAGTTTAAACATACCAACAAAAGCTGATATGTGAAGTGCTGCTAGTACGGGAAGTTATTCATATGCTACTTTCGCTTATGCATAATGTCCTCAGTGATCACTTAAAAAATACAATAGCAAAGTAAGGATGAGTCTGGAGACTCAGTAAGCACATAACAAACCGATAAACGCTTCCATAAGCACAATCATTCTCTACAAGTCTCGATATCTTAACTAAATCATTCTTTATGCAATACAATGCTCATGATCAATCTCATTCTCCTCTGTAGCTTTTACTGGTAAAGCGGATGGCACATCCATCGATGTCACTCTTTAGCTCCATCCCGTGGAGTGCCTACTGAAATAGGTCTTTCTCTCCATCCCATAAAGGTGCATACTGAAGTAGGACTTGCTCAAGAGCACACCGGACTAGTCAATAGCTTTACTCATAGCTATTGACTTTCTCACCGCCCTTGCTCATAGTGCATATGTCACAATATGAATACATATCTTATTATCTCACTATGTATCACATTTTCATCCTTAATCATGTAGCATCAGATAATGTACACAACACATATTCCACAACATGTATCGTCTACCGTTCTACCATGTACTTACCTGGTTAATTGAGCGGAGCGGAGCGATGTGCGAACGACGTCGATCTCAGACTTCCACCTGAACAGGCAGTTAATGCTGACTCAGAGTAGAATATCGGTACATGGGCTCAAATGAACGGTATCGACCTGGCTCGACGCTGGCATAAAAACGCCTGGGGTTAAGGACCCAGCGCGTAGGTATAGAACCTCCACTTTTTTCTTTTCCTCCTCTTTTCTTTTCCACTTCTTTTTTTCTTCTTTTTCTTTCCCTTTATTTCTTTACCTAGCCGAACACATTTTTTTGTTTCCTTACCCGACCAAACCGGCCTCTCCTTTTTTTCCTCCCTTTCTCTCTACCCCTCTCTCCACTTTACACCTGTCGAAGGCCCCTCCATTCCTCTCCTCTCTCCATCTCCCTCCCTCTCTCTCCTCTTCCTTACTCCCACCCTAACTCTCCTCGCCTCCTCCTGGATCTGGAGGCGGTCGACCCTTGGCTTGTCGGCCACCGGCCGCTGGCCTACCTCCCGCACTCCTCACCTGCCTTGGCTCTTACACTCACCACCTGCTCCCTAGATCCGATCGGTCATGGCGGATCTGCCACCGGCCGCCTCCTACACCGCCCCTTCGCCACTCCTCCCCCTGAGCTAATGGCTTGCTGCGGTTTCGCCTCTACTTTGCATACTACCCGGGATGGTTCAACACACTCTTCCCCTCCTTACTACATGCATTTTATTTTGGATTTAGCCACTGCTTTTGTGCCTTGCTCTATTCTTAAGAACGCACGGATGGGAAGACTCAAGGTGGCCACCGTGACGGGACTTGGTGGAGTGCATGCGCCGGGGAGCATGCACTACCATCCAAGGGCGCACGACGGTGCTACGGGCGTGCCGCCGATGCATTAGGGAAAGTAAACCTTACATGGCTCGGGTTGGATGGGGGTGAGAAGGTGATGACGATGGCCTTGGTGGCGACAACGCTCTCCACGCGTTTCCATTGGCCCTTCCGCCTCCTCCTTGTCTTAGTCTGGCTCGGCGTGGTTCCGGCGGTCCTAGGTGACTTGCGGTCGTTGTGGACGCCGTCGATCTTCCCCAACTCCCCAAGCTCCTCTCATTCGCTTCTATCTCTTCATCACCTCCTCTTGGCTGGCTGGGTGGTTGGTCTCTTGTTGCTTGTTTGGTTGGGCTTTTGAGAGCGCCCGAGCAATGGAGAGACCACGTCCCTCTTCTTGGTGCTCTGTGTGTTCTTGGTTGAGGGCTAAGAAATGCAATAGTTTGTGGGGAGAATGGTTGGTGTTGGCTTCTTCTCTTCTTTTTGTATAGAGGCCTTGGCCTTGACCCGTGGCATGGGACGTGTCTTATGCATGTAGCTGCATGTTGACTCATATGACCATGTCTTGATGCATGTGTGGCTACCTGTTGGTTCATCGTAAAGGTGAGGTGAATTGGTAGAAAAGTAAGGATGGAATTTCCTGTCGGATGATGAAAACCTGAAATGCGAGATAGTGCCGACCGGCTTGGGACGGTATGAGAACCTCAATGTGCGCTACTTTTTTTTCAGCATTCTAAAGTCGAAGGAATTCCGACGGCAAAACGTTTTATTTTCTTTTATTCTCCCTTGAATTGTTTCATTTTTCGCTTTTCTTTAGTACTAGTATTATACCAAACATGACCTAGTTGCTTTGAGAGTAGCTATTACGCTGCTTTTCAAACAATATATACTCTACACTCGGTTTATATGTTAAAAAAATGGCAATAAGGCCATGGGTTGCCCTCAGGTGCCCACGAGGCGGCCGAGCATTCTATAGTGGGAACTGCATGATCTGGTCGCGCCTGAAACATTGGTTTCTAGATACTATCTTTTAGAGCAAACAGAGAAATTACACGCTAGCGAGTTGGAATGACTCAACTCCATTTTATTTCGTGTTTGTTTATATCTACATTATTTCAAACTGATCTTTCGCAGCTGGCGGTGGCATCTATGACAATTTTATTTTAACTTTCATTTTGATGTTGATGAGTGCACTGAGATATTTTTACCCAAGCATGCATGTACGGAATCGTACCTATGGCTTGCCTCTTGTCTCGTCTGTACTCGTGGTGAGAAATTTAGCTGTATTATCATGGCATAAATTGAGTTGTGTAACTGAGTTAACCAGACGATGACACGTGGCACAAAAGTATTATAGCACTGTACAGAAAACGCTGTATCACTGTAGCGACAACTGTAGCACTGTAGGAAAAAGTTTTTTTTTTGCGCTCTAGCACCGCGGTGCAATGTTGTGGTTTTTTTAATGTGCTATGGTGTTTTGTGCCACGTATCATCGTTCAATTGACTTGTCACACAACTTGGCTTGTGCCACCGTTACACGACAAAATTTTTCTATTATAATTATAATATCGTAAGCATGATGAGGTGACCGTATCTTTTAATTCCAACCATGTATTTCCTATCACTATGGATTGTTTTTTTATGTTATGGTTGATGGTTTTTAACTGTGTTTTTGAGACAGCGGCAGACAATGAAGATGTGATGACACATATGTTTTTAAGCTCAAAAGGCCATTTGGAGAAGCTATCATGTTTGTGTCAGCTTCCAGAGAAGCTCCAAACGAAAAAGCGAAAAGAACAGGTCCGACGACCACTTAATCTTAAGCTTTCGATGTTGCTAAAATGACAATGCTCATAATCTCGGCAAATATTTTTGTTGGTGGTTTTGCAAATTTTTAGTCACTAATGGACATTATTTATCTTTCATTCATATAGAATTACGTAATACTAAGTATAAAGTTGCAGTGGTAGGTAATATGCAAGTCTAGCAGATTTTTATTGCATTTTTGTTTTCGTGTTTGTAGGGGTTCACTACTTTATTTTTATCTAGGTTAGAAATATTTTGTTTTTGTAGGAATTCATCGAACTTAAATTTTCCTCTTTTTTTTTGTCAAGGTTAGAATGATTCTTCGTTTAAATATTTTCCTAAAGGGGAGGGGCGTGGTTCTATATTGAGGGAAGTGATACGATGGGCTAATCTTCATCAAGCAGTAAGAAAAGTGACTGAAACTCGATGAATAATAGGCATGCCCTACTTTTTCTGTTTGCCATCCCGTTTCCTTTCATTTGTAAGATTAATTTTGCAAAAGCGTAATTTTACGTCGATAATAAACATACGTGTGACACAGCGGCCAGCAATATCCGAAAATAAATGAACGGCATGCAGATCTTTGATATTATCCGATCGACCTGTAAAAATAAATGAAGGAATTCAAGCACACAGATATGCAGATTAACAAAAAATGTCATAACATTTGGAAGAAAATAAAGACTTCCAACGCATGAAATATTTCTTCCCAAAAATAGGAAAAGAGGCCAGCTCTATCTTTCAATCAACAGGATACATACGGGACAATATCTTTTCATTTTGGGGAGGTTATAACAAACCAAATCACTTGTTACCATTAACCACCGATTCACAACCCAGAATGCAGTGACTACTCCTTCACTGCGATGCTACATATAAGGGACACATGATCAGAAGGCTACTACGCCGAGCCGAGCCATCATGAAAAAAAAAGTCTCCCAAATCTCTCTTCTCCTCAAAAACACATAGGTAAACATCTTATTATTCTCTGTCCATTTGATTTCATTTATACATGTTCCTTCATCAAACATCACTGCGCAAAGGTGAAATTACTCTAATTAATCTGTGTGAATCATGCGATTGTAAAGCGATAAGAGGAATGGAGGGAAAGAGAGGAGCAGCCATTGTTGCCTTGTGCATGCTCATGTTCTTTGTCGGGCCACCGCAAGCAGTGGCTGCCATGTCAAAATTCTGCGCTTGCTACAAGCAATGCTACCACGATCGCAGTAACACCGCTGTGGCGCTCTGCGTGCCCAAGTGCCTCGATGATCGCAGCCCCAACAAGGCCAAGGTGGACGCCCCGACGTCGGCGGCCGACTGCAGCAAGATCTGCCAGACCTCCATCTGCGGCACGGCGGCGACCGGTGAGAGGACAAAACCTGCATTGCTCCAGTCATTTTTTATCGATAGAATTGGTGTTTTTGCTTGATCTGATGGTGGTGCAATCTGCGTTGCAAATTCAGAGGCAGCTGGTGCCGCAGCTTGTGTCGATGACTGCGCCAAGAACTGGGGCCAATACGCCAAGTACCTTCGAAGAGCTGGTTGAACACCGGACTAGGGTGTTAAACAGTGATGCTATGTAGCTTTATACAGTGCTATGATTTTTGAGTGATTTGTCAAAATTGATACAATCCTTTGCTTAGACGATTTTCATTAAATAACTGTTCCACCACACAGGAATACATAGCTTGTTTGTGATCTGACGGTATGCAGGTGCGACAAGTACCCGACATCTGCATAGCTAGTCATATTTAGATCTTGGTTCTTCTGTAGAACAGTCCAAAGTATTGGCTTCCTTAGAGGTATTAGAAGATGTCATTTATTTTCTACCAATGTCTTTTGATAGGTTCTACACTATGTCTTGCTAATGGGTTTACGTCAAATATGATATCCGATCTAGTGCAGTTTGCTAAATACATAATTGCTCCTATTGCACTGAAGTATGGGAATTCCGACCCTAGAACTTCCTCTCTCTCTTCTCTAGATTTGTACATATTCTTGTCTTGCTACAAAGATCTCTCGACTATTGGTACTTTTGAAGGGTATGCTTTTTCAAAGTCAAATCTTTCTAACACTTTCTGAGTGTAGGCCGACTGATGTACTAATATTCCTTCTGAGACATACTTGAGCTGCAAGTCTAAGCAATATTTGGTTTTGCCCAAATATTTTATTTCGAACTCTGATTCTAAGTAAGAGCTTGTATCCTTTATATCTTCTAGGGTTCCGATGTTATTCAGATCATCTACATACACTGAGATTATACAAAATCTATTCTAGAATCGCCGTATAAATATATAGGGACAATCCTCATTATTCGTGTAACCTTTTTGTATAGAAAGTCGCTTAAGCGATTATACCATATTCTACCTGATTACTTAAGTTTGTACAATATTTTTCTGAGTTTTACACTGTACATGTTTCTATTTGCCCTGTCTTGGTTCGAGACAGCGATACCTTCAGGTACCTTCATATAAATGTCCGAATCCAAGTTTTCATAAAGGTATATCGTTACCACATCTATTAATTTTATTTCTAAATTCAGATTTACTGTCATCAAGATTAAATATCTAAAGGTAATACTACCCATGATCGGGGAATAGATTTCTCCATAATCAACTCTTGGATGTTAAGTGAAATTTTGTGTAACAAGTCTTGCTTTATATCTTACAACTTTATTTTTCTTATTTCTTTTTCGACAAATACACATTTATGCCCTACGGGGTGCACATGGGGAGGTGTGCGGCTTACAGGCTCAAATATCTCCTTTTATTTAGAGATAATAATTTAGTTTCTATTGTCTTTTTTCAATCCTCCCAATATGATATTTTCTTACATTCAGCGAGCGACACGGGCTCTGGATCAAGATCGATGATTGTAGCAATTTTCTTTGCAAAATAAATATCAATATTGGTTATTGTCCTATTCATGAATTCTCCCGTGTGCACAAAGTTTATAGCTATTTCATAAATTCTCCCGTGTTGTCTTATTAATAAATTCTCCCGTGTGCATCACTCCGTGTGCACCCAGAGTGGTGCGCTCGCGTTTGGCCCTATGGCTAGATATTTGCAGCTCCGTGAACGACCTTATGGATGTCCTTGTCCAGCATCAACTGGTGCACGCGAAGGAGGTCAAGGCGGCAACGCAGAGGATGACGACGGGTGGCAACATGGAGGGGGTGAGGCAGCGGCGCACGGCACAGCCGTCAGATCCAGGCGTCCCCAACGATGTCCTCATTGACTGGAGGTGACGAAGGCCCGGATCCGACATTCGAGGAGGCGGCTCGCGGCACAGGGAGAGGTGGGGCAGGAGGCAATGGCGAGCGGCAGGTGGGAGGCGAACGGAGGAGATGGCAGTGGCGGTGCATGTCATTCAAAGCGGCGGTGCGGGATTTGTTAGGAAGGGCGAGCAAGTGAGAAGCGAGCTAAGGTGCCAGTTTTGAGGCTTGCATGGGCATTTGCAGAGATGGAAGGTCTTTGGAGCGGCGGGGAGCGATCGGTCGGGGCATGATGTCGGTGAGAGGTCGAGGAAGAAGCCGAAGTGACGCTACTGGATACAAGCCCTGAACGTTTCCTGCCTAATCATTTGGATCTAATTTGTTTTGGGGTGGTGTCATTTGCAAGTTTATACTGTTGTTCTCTCCAATGTTTGCACTCTATTGTAAACTGGAATCCCCAGTCTAGGAACTCGTTTGCTTTCAATCAGGTAGGGCCAGAAATGGTTCTTTGGTCTACACAAATATCTCACCCGTTTCTGCATAGAGAATGGAGACATTGAAGTGCAACTCCTATGCTAAATGCACGATGTTCAGATTTGGCACCACAATGAACAAGTACATAACAAGCAATCACACCTTCCTACAAAAGAGAAAAGGCAATCACACTAGACGTCTTGGGTGTTCGAAATGACGAGTTAATTTCAAAGTTGCCAGTATTACAGACAGTTCTGATTTCAATTCCTTTGTACTAAGGAGAGATTCATCCCTTGTCTCCAAGATATCGCAATAGGAAAGCTGGGGCATTCGGTGCGGTGGGCAGCAGAAACACACTTTCACACGATGGTGTCAATGGATTGCAACACTCAAGTACTAATTTGTGAATTAGCAAGAAAGACTATAATAGCATAATACAGCACTAATGCATACCTGGAAGCCCAGCTCTGCAAGAGTTTTGGCATCATCCCCTCTTCCATGACCATAAGAGAAGGTTGAACCCACCTTTACAATATCCAATAAGATTGAGTTATCATAGGTTGAAATGTTAGGAATGCATAGGAACATGTGTTGTACAGAAATTTACGGATGTATCTGGTGGTGTGACTACATGGTATGAAGTAGTAACAAGCGTCGTTTCAGTATGAAATTGATGATTATCGTAATGAGAATGATGAACTCTCTGTAATGGGCCTAGTGTTATGCCATGTGTTAGGTACGCATACATGCTACTAATTAGGTGCAAAGCTGCTAGTAGCTCAACATGCTACTAATTAGGTCTAACCAAGAATAAACAGAGACAATGCAAATGGAAGTATATCATAAACACAACCTCACAAACAATAACCAGAACCAAAACTAATACCTAATGTATCGTGCTATTCACGCAAAATTCAACTCAATCCTGAAAGTAGAACGGACATCTCCTATCATTGGTACAAGAATGTGGTGGTATCAGGATTAGGGCCAAGGGGCTCTGCATTTTAGCATGCTTGCATATTCCTAACGGATTCCTTAGAAGGTTGGACCTTGATCATTGGTCCACATATCCAGCACAGTAACCGATTTGCTTGCCATTTGTAAATTGCAATTGAAGAAAACAAACGCAGTTACTGCAAGATTGTCACAATGGGAATAAACTCTTACCTGTTTGACAACAAAACGACCATTCTTATCTGGGTATACAAAAGCAAAAGATAGCATCGCATTTCTTTTCCTTGCTGCAAGAGCAACCTCTTTCACCTGAAACATAAGCATAATTATGCTGATCAGACTTTCATCCATACTACTTTGAAAAGTGCAAAACACCACTTAGCATGTCATTGATGTTAAGGAGATAGAGTAGAGTTGTATTACGATATAGAGTTTGTATCCTATTCTATATATGTCTTATCTTTATATGGCATATCTCCTTGTACTCTCATATATATATATGACCCTTTGGGTCTCATATCTATACACACAATATTTATAACATGGTATCAGAGCTTAGGTTTAAACCCTAACCTCGATCTACTTCTCCTGCTGCTGCCCCCAGGAGGATCAATCTCCGCTCCCGGGGGCGGCCCTTGTTGGGATCTGGCCGTCACCGCTCGGATCTGACCTCAGACTGGCGCGCCGCGACGTGGTTGCCGATGTGCTCTCTCACCCAGCGGCGCGTCGCGTGGAGGAGCTCCGGCTCGCCTTCGTGAGCTTCTTCAGGCACATGTACTTTCCCTTCCTGTCCGCCAGCCTCCCCGTGCTACTGGTGTACCTCGTCATTCAGATCTGCTTTCCACTGGGAAGGGTTGGCATGACCATCTACGGCTGCACCTCGACCTCAAGCTGGAAAACCTCCTCGCCAACGCCCGCGGGGACGGCGACCACCTCTCCGACTCACCTTTTCCCCTCGTTTCCTCATCGTCGCGCGTACGTGGGAGTTTGCAACCTTCTCGACCTATGTGACCTGCTCGCCCAGCACCTGGAGGAGATCGTCGTGCTGCCGGTGGACGCCATCCTCCGCGGCGGCATTCGCAAGTTCCCGGACGAGGCCGGCGTGCTGTGGACGTGTCTGGCTGGACACTATGAGCGGATGGACCTCCACAACAAGGCGAGGGACGTGCTCGAGGAGGGCACCCACACCATGCTTACCGCGGAACTCCATGAACGTGGCCAATCGGAGAACCCCGATGTTGTCTAGGGCTGCTCCCTGCGCTCCACACCACCAAGCACCTACCATCCCGCCTCACAACCTCACCGCGCCACGCTTCGGCGCGCTCCTCGACGAGCTTCGCCCAGACGTCCTGCTCTACGACTCCATCCAGTCGTGGGCACAACTCGAGGCCGCGGCATGGCATTCCCGTCGTCCACTTCAGCACCTGAAGTGCCGCCGCCACAGGGATCTCAAGGAAAGGCCCGAGCCATCCAACGCAACCTAGGCGAACGGGAAAGACGTGGTATTTGGCGGCATGGTGTTTTACCCGAGCAGCTCCCGATCCTGACGAGTCGACGAGATTGCCAAGACGCCCCAACATGCGGTCTTCACGGTGTCCGAAAAATCCCCGCGCCGCACACGCTCACCAGTGCCCCTTGGTCGATCCCATCAGAGTCACCACTCCTGCTGGCGTCGCCCGCCTAGCCGCTCCGCCTGATTGCCGGCTGCTTTGCCCGACCGCCTCTGCTCGGGCCCGCCTCCTGCCATCGCTGCCGGGGATCGGTCGCGCGCTCCGCCATCTGCTGCCGGGGATCGGTGCGCGCCTCCTGCCACTTCCGGTCGACGACAAGCCGCCGGTGCTGACCGCCGCACGCCAACGCCGGCGTCGTTCGCCCCCGCTGGCGCCGCCCGCCAAAGCCTGCCGCTGGTTGCTCTTTTTCTTTAGTGCTCAGTTCTTAGATTGAGATTTGAGATCAGATCTAAATAGGCACTGCAAAAAAAAGAAAGAAAGAAAAAAGATTTTGATCTGATTCTTTCATTGTCTTCGACGCTATCCTAGCCGCCGCCGTCGCTCAAGCCGGTGTCGTCTCCACTTCGCTGCCCTCTGTGTGCGGCGTCCTCCACTTCGCTGCCCTCTGTGTGCGGTGTCCTCCACTTCGCTGCCCTCCGTGTGCAGCGTCATCTCCTTCCCGATCTCCAGATCTCGCCGCTGCCACTGCCTAGGCCGTCGTCGTCTCCACTTCATCCGTTCGGTTGCGTCCATTCTAAATTCATAGTTTTTATCCTTCCATTCATCTAAACCATGCGAGTCCACAAATTTTTTATCAGCCATAGAAGTAGTAGAAATTTTGTTTTGTATGACAGCAGCCGCCGCTCTTCTCTCTGAGCTGCGTGCAGATCGTAGAAGTCGTTATGATGCCGCCACCCCGAGCTTTTAAGACCGCTACGCTTCTTCTGCACCTTGTGCACTGCGTCGCCACCGTCTTGGGCTTCGATCTGCGCCGTCATGCTTCTATCTATTTCTATTCGGCTTGATTCGATAGTATTTTTCAAGAGTTACACGCTACGATGACATCATTAAGACTCGGACTTCGGATTTTATTTTACTATTTTAGTAACAACTCTTTTCAAATGCCATGCTATTGCATACGTCTTGCATTTGAGGGAGAGTGTTAAGGAGATAGAATAGAGTTGTATTCGAATATAGAGTTTGTATCCTATTCCATATATAACTTATCTCTATATGGCATATCTCTCATAGCTATTGACATTCTCACCGCCCTTGTTCATAGTGCATATGTCACAATATGAATACATATCTTATTATCTCACTATGTATCACAATTTTCATCATTAATCGTGTAGCATCAGATAATGTACACAACACATATTCCACAACATCTATCGTCTACCGTTCTACCATGTACTTACCTGGTTAATTGAGCGGAGCGGAGCGATGTGCGAACGACGTCGATCTCAGACTTCCACCTGAACAGGCAGTTAATGCTGACTCAGAGTAGAATATCGGTACATGGGCTCAAATGAACGGTATCGACTTGGCTCGACGCTGGCATAAAAACGCCTGGGGTTAAGGACCCAGCGCGTAGGTATAGAACCCCCACATTTTTCTTTTCCTCCTCTTTTCTTTTTCACTTCTTTTTTTTCTTCTTTTTCCTTCCCTTTATTTCCTTACCTAGCCGAACACATTTTTTTGTTTCTTTACCCGACCAAACCGGCCTCTCCTTTTTTTTCCTCCCTTTCTCTCTACCCCTCTCTCCACTTTACACCTGTCGAAGGCCCCTCCATTCCTCTCCTCTCTCCATCTCCCTCCCTCTCTCTCCTCTTCCTTACTCCCACCCTAACTCTCCTCGCCTCCTCCTGGATCTGGAGGCGGTCGACCCTTGGCTTGTCCGCCACCGGCTGCTGGCCTACCTCCCGCACTCCTCACCCGCCTTGGCTCTTACACTCACCTCCTGCTCCCTAGATCCGATCGGTCAAGGCGGATCTGCCACCGGCCGCCTCCTACACCGCCCCTTCGCCACTCCTCCCCCTGAGCTAATGGCTTGCTGCGGTTTCGCCTCTACTTTGCATACTACCCTGGATGGTTCAACACTCTCTTCCCCTCCTTACTACATGCATTTTATTTTGGATTTAGCTACTACTTTTGTGCCTTGCTCTATTCTTAAGAACGCACGAATGGGAAGACTCAAGGTGGCCACCGTGACGGGACATGGTGGAGTGCATGCGCCGGGGAGCATGCACTACCATCCAAGGGCGCACGACGGTGCTACGGGCGTGCCGCCGATGCATTAGGGAAAGTAAACCTTACTTGCCTCAGGTTGGATGGGGGTGAGAAGGTGATGACGATGGCCTTGGTGGCGACAACGCTCTCCACGCGTTTCCATTGGCCCTTCCGCCTCCCTCTTGTCTTAGTTTGGCTCGGCGTGGTTCCGGCGGTCCTAGGTGGCTTGCGGTCTTTGTGGACGCCGTCGATCTTCCCCAACTCCCCAAGCTCCTCTCATTCGCTTCTATCTCTTCATCACCTCCTCTTGGCTGGCTGGGTGGTTGGTCTCTTGTTGCTTGTTTGGTTGGGCTTTTGAGAGCGCCCGAGCAATGGAGAGACCACGTCTCACTTGCTGTGCTCTGGTGTGTTCTTGGTTGAGGGCTAAGAAATGCAATAGTTTGTGGGGAGAATGGTTGGTGTTGGCTTCTTCTCTTCTTTTTGTATAGAGGCCTTGGCCTTGACCCGTGGCATGGGACGTGTCCTATGCATGTAGCAGCATGTTGACTCATATCACCATGTCTTTATGCACGTGTGGCTACCTGTTGGTTCATCGTAAAGGTGAGGTGAATTGGTAGAAAAGTAAGGATGGAATTTCCTGTCGGATGATGAAAACCTGAAATGCGAGATAGTGCCGACCGGGTTGGGACGGTATGAGAACCTCAATGAGCGCTACTTTTTTTTCCAGCATTCTAAAGTCGAAGGAATTCTGACGGCAAAACGTTTTATTTTCTTTTATTCTCCCTTTAATTGTTTCATTTTTCGCTTTTCTTTAGTACTAGTATTATACCAAACATGACCTAGTTGCTTTGAGAGTAGCTATTACGCTGCTTTTCAAACAATATATACTCTACACTCGGTTTATATGTTAAAAAAATGGCAATAAGGCCATGGGTTGCCCTCAGTGCCCACGAGGCGGCGAGCATTCTATAGTGGGAACGCATGATCTCGTCGCGCTGAAACATTGGTTTCTAGATACTATCTTTTAGAGCAAACAGAGAAATTACACGCTAGCGAGTTGGAATGACTCAACTCCATTTTATTTCGTGTTTGTTTATATCTACATTATTTCAAACTGATCTTTCGCAGCTGGCGGTGGCATCTATGACAATTTTATTTTAACTTTCATTTTGATGTTGATGAGTGCACTGAGATATTTTTACCCAAGCATGCACGTACGGAATCGTACCTATGGCTTGCCTCTCGTCTCGTCTGTACTCGTGGTGAGAAATTTAGCTGTATTATCAAGGCATAAATTGAGTTGTGTAACCGAGTTAACGAGACGATGACACGTGGCACAAAAGTATTATAGCATTTGTCACGGAAAACGTTTGTATCATCAGTAGCGACAAGCGTAGTAATCGTAGGAAAAAGTTTTTTTTGCGCTCTAGCACCGCGGTGCAATGTTGTGGTTTTTTTAATGTTCTATGGTGTTTCGTGCCGCGTATCATCGTTCAATTGACTTGTTACACAACTTGGCTTGTGCCACCGTTACACGACAAAATTTTTCTATTATAATTATAATATCGTAAGCATGATGAGGTGACCGTATCTTTTAATTCCAACCATGTATTTCCTATCACTATGGACTGTTTTTTTATGTTATGGTTGATGGTTTTAACTGTGTTTTTGAGACAGCGGCAGACAACGAAGATGTGATGACACATATGGTTTTAAGCTCAAAAGGCCATTTGGAGAAGCTATCCTGTTTGTATCAGCTTCCAGAGAAGCTCCAAACGAAAAAAAGCCGAAAAGAACAGGTCCGACGACCACTTAATCTTAAGCTTTCGATGTTGCTAAAATGACAATGCTCATAATCTCGGCAAATATTTTTGTTGGTGGTTTTGCAAATTTTTAGTCACTAATGGACATTATTTATCTTTCATTCATATAGAATTACGTAATACTAAGTATAAAGTTGCAGTGGTAGGTAATATGCAAGTCTAGCAGATTTTTATTGTATTTTTGTTTTCGTGTTTGTAGGGGTTCACTACTTTATTTTTATCTAGGTTAGAAATATTTTGTTTTTGTAGGAATTCATCGAACTTAATTTTCTACTTTTTTTGTCAAGGTTAGAATGATTCTTCGTTTAAATATTTTCCTAAAGGGGAGGGGCGTGGTTTTATATTGAGGGAAGTGATACGATGGGCTAATCTTCATCAAGCACTAAGAAAAGTGACTGAAACTCGATGAATAATAGGCATGCCCTACTTTTTCTGTTTGCCATCCCGTTTCCTTTCATTTGTAAGATTAATTTTGCAAAAGCGTAATTTTACGTCGATAATAAACATATGTGTGACACAGCGGCCAGCAATATCCGAAAATAAATGAACGGCATGCAGATCTTTGACATTATCCGATCGACCTGTAAAAATAAATGAAATGCATGTTCTTTTATGTTATGGTTGATGACTTTTGACTGTGTTTTTTGAGACGACGGTAGCGACAAATGTAGCACTGCAGGAAAAGTTTTTTTTTGCGCTCTAGCACTGCGATGCAATTTTATGGGTTTTTTCTATGCTCTGATGTTTCATGCCACGTATCATCGCCCAATTGACTTGTCACACAATTTGGTTTGTGCCACCATTACACATCAAAAATTTTCCATTATGGTATTATAAGCATGATGAGGTGACCGTATCTTTTAATTCCAACCATGCATTTCGTATCACTATAGCATGTTCTTTTATGTTATGGTTGATGACTTTTGACTGTGTTTTTTGAGACGACGGTAGACAGTGGAGATGTGATGACGCACACGTTTTTAAGCTCGAAAAGTTATTTGGAGAAGCTATCCTGTTTGTATCAGCTTCCACAGAAACTAAATCCAAAAGATAAAAAAGCCGAGAAGAGCAGGTTCGATGACCACTTAATCTTGAGCTCACGATGTTGCTAAAATGACAATGCTCATAATCTCGGCAAATATTTTTGTTGGTGGTTTTGCAAATTTTTAGTCACTAATGGACATTATTTATCTTTCATTCATATAGAATTACGTAATACTAAGTATAAAGTTGCAGTGGTAGGTAATATGCAAGTCTAGCAGTTTTTTATTGTATTTTTGTTTTCGTGTTTGTAGGGGTTCACTACTTTATTTTTATCTAGGTTAGAAATATTTTGTTTTTGTAGGAATTCATCGAACTTAAATTTTCCTCTCTTTTTTTTGTCAAGGTTAGAATGATTCTTCGTTTAAATATTTTCCTAAAGGGGAGGGGCGTGGTTTTATATTGAGGGAAGTGATACGATGGGCTAATCTTCATCAAGCACTAAGAAAAGTGACTGAAACTCGATGAATAATAGGCATGCCCTACTTTTTCTGTTTGCCATCCCGTTTCCTTTCATTTGTAAGATTAATTTTGCAAAAGCGTAATTTTACGTCGATAATAAACATACGTGTGACACAGCGGCCAGCAATATCCGAAAATAAATGAACGGCATGCAGATCTTTGACATTATCCGATCGACCTGTAAAAATAAATGAAATGCATGTTCTTTTATGTTATGGTTGATGACTTTTGACTGTGTTTTTTGAGACGACGGTAGCGACAAATGTAGCACTGCAGGAAAAGTTTTTTTTTGCGCTCTAGCACTGCGGTGCAATTTTATGGGTTTTTTTCTATGCTACAGTGTTTCATGCCACGTATCATCGCCCAATTGACTTGTCACACAATTTGGTTTGTGCCACCATTACACATCAAAAATTTTCCATTATGGTATTATAAGCATGATGAGGTGACCGTATCTTTTAATTCCAACCATGCATTTCGTATCACTATAGCATGTTCTTTTATGTTATGGTTGATGACTTTTGACTGTGTTTTTTGAGACGACGGTAGACAGTGGAGATGTGATGACGCACACGTTTTTAAGCTCGAAAAGTTATTTGGAGAAGCTATCCTGTTTGTATCAGCTTCCACAGAAACTAAATCCAAAAGATAAAAAAGCCGAGAAGAGCAGGTTCGATGACCACTTAATCTTGAGCTCACGATGTTGCTAAAATGACAATGCTCATAATCTCGGCAAATATTTTTGTTGGTGGTTTTGCAAATTTTTAGTCACTAATGGACATTATTTATCTTTCATTCATATAGAATTACGTAATACTAAGTATAAAGTTGCAGTGGTAGGTAATATGCAAGTCTAGCAGTTTTTTATTGTATTTTTGTTTTCGTGTTTGTAGGGGTTCACTACTTTATTTTTATCTAGGTTAGATATATTTTGTTTTTGTAGGAATTCATCGAACTTAAATTTTCCTCTCTTTTTTTTGTCAAGGTTAGAATGATTCTTCGTTTAAATATTTTCCTAAAGGGGAGGGGCGTGGTTTTATATTGAGGGAAGTGATACGATGGGCTAATCTTCATCAAGCACTAAGAAAAGTGACTGAAACTCGATGAATAATA
This sequence comes from Melocanna baccifera, assembly GCA_036346265.1. NCBI lineage: Eukaryota > Viridiplantae > Streptophyta > Magnoliopsida > Poales > Poaceae > Melocanna > Melocanna baccifera. The sequence goes on from CM070679.1 coordinate 35,834,873, forward strand.
GGCATGCCCTACTTTTTCTGTTTGCCATCCCGTTTCCTTTCATTTGTAAGATTAATTTTGCAAAAGCGTAATTTTACGTCGATAATAAACATACGTGTGACACAGCGGCCAGCAATATCCGAAAATAAATGAACGGCATGCAGATCTTTGACATTATCCGATCGACCTGTAAAAATAAATGAAGGAATTCAAGCACACAGATATGCAGATTAACAAAAAATGTCATAACATTTGGAAGAAAATAAAGACTTCCAACGCATGAAATATTTCTTCCCAAAAATAGGAAAAGAGGCCAGCTCTATCTTTCAATCAACGGGATACAATATCTTTTCATTTTGGGGAGGTTATAACAAACCAAATCACTTGTTACCATTAACCACCGATTCACAACCTAGAATGCAGTGACTACTCCTTCACTGCGATGCTACATATAAGGGACACATGATCAGAAGGCTACTACGCCGAGCCATCACCCAAAAAAAAAAGTCTCCCAAATCTCTCTTCTCCTCAAAAACACATAGGTAAACATCTTATTATTCTCTGTCCATTTGATTTCATTTATACATGTTCCTTCATCAAACATCACTGCGCAAAGGTGAAATTACTCTAATTAATCTGTGTGAATCATGCGATTGTAGAGCGATAAGAGGAATGGAGGGAAAGAGAGGAGCACTATTGTTGCCTTGTGCATGCTCATGTTCTTTGTCGGGCCAGTTTGCAATGTGGTGCCATGTCAAAATCTGCGCTTGCTACAAGCAATGCTACCGATCGCAGCAACACCGCTGTGGTGCTCTGCGTGCCCAAGTGCCTCGATGATGCAGCCCCAACAAGGCCAAGGTGGGCGCCCGACGTCGGCGACCGATCGCAGCAAGATCTGCGGACCTCCATCTGCGACGGCGGCGACCGTGAGAGGACAAAACCTGCATTGCTCCATTCATTTTTTTATCGATAGAATTGGTGTTTTGCTCTTTCCCGATCTTGATCGATGGTGGTGCAATCTGCGTTGCAATTGCGAGGCACCGGTGCCGCAGACTTGTGTCGATATTGCGCCAAGAACTGGGGCCAATACGCCAAGTACCTTCGAAGAGCTGGTTGAACACCGGACTAGGGTGTTAAGCAGTGATGTGGGATGATAGATAAAATAAAAGAATTAGCCCGTGCAAATGTTCAAACTTTTGCAACAAGTTCACAAAATTTTTGTATTTCCTTTCCTTTTGGTGCCAAGTGACAATGATCAAACAAATTGAAGCTGTTTAACAGAGTATACAATGATTCAGAGTATACAATGATTCAGAGTATACGATGATCACAAAATTTTCTAAAAGGGCTAACACAATTCTGTTCAGTTATGTTTAACAGAGTATACAATGATCAAACAAATTGAAGCTGTTTGCTCTTCCGTTTCTGATCAAGCAAGGTTAACTAACACAATTACACACTTGAAATTAATCACATTAGCAAATTACAACCGACAGGAACCTTACCCTCCCTAGCCCGTACCCATATATGGGTTGTTCGGCACAAATAACAAAAACGAGAGTTAGTTTTGGTGGTTCTGCTCGACTGATGATTCATGTATGTAGCATCTGTTAAGAGGAACCGTCGCTAGCGAGTACAGTCCTGTCAATTTCTTCTATGTAAAAGAGATGGATTAAACATATAATATTGTAAATAATAAATTGAACACAGAGATGAGAGGGAAACTCTTTTCTTTATTTCTTTCTCTATTTACATACACTTTACAATGATTGAGACTCCTATTTATAAATTAAGTGGAGGGTACCCACCATGGGCTAGGCTTACAGACCTAGACCAAGATTTTCCAACACTCCCCATTGGGCACACATCCGACATGTTCATGCCTCATTAAAACTTCCTAAAAATTCGGTGAAAAAATTTGAAGAAAAAGTGCATGATACATATCATATTGTATTGCACGAATTGCCTTATTAAAAACCTTAGCCGAGAAACTTTCGAAAAACTCGTCAAAAGAAAAAGAGTACAATCCACCCAATTTTATTTAATCTACAGGACTAATTCTCTGGATACTCGATCTTTGTATCAAGTTTAATTGTTAGCTCGAGAAGAATCTCCCCCTGAGTTTTACTCTTCTCTAAGTCTCATCATTCCAATTCCAATTCATGCATGAAAATATTCCTCCATCTTGAGAAATCTGGGATGATTTGTTGAAAAATACTATTATTCCTTATTTTCCGAATTGCCCATGTAGACAGAATTATAATCTCCATAAAGAAACGTTGAGCAATATTTTGTTTAAATTCCAGGATGGATTTATGAACCGAAATACCCTAAGTTCTTGAAGAACGTATATAACCCCAACATGGTTATACAAACGAACAACTCCAAAAAAGATGATATATATTCTCCTTGTTCTGTTGATCACACAATATGCAATTGTAATCATCTAGTCTGAAGTTTTTCTGCGTAATAAATTTCTTGTGTTCAGTCTGTCTTTGATTGGTAGCCAGAAAAAAATCCTATGCCTTAGTTGACAAGTGCTTTTCCAAAGCCAACCATAATATGGTGGAAGTTGAGTATGACCCATAAGGAACTTGTAAGCCTTCACCGATGAATACTGTCCATTATTCCAAATTGTTGCAAATAATGCACAGAAAAATAGAGACAAGAAATACGGATTTTTACGTGAAAAATCTTTGCGGAAAAAAACCACAGACGCTCGAAGACAAATCACTATAATAAGGAGAGATTACAATGAAGCGCTTCTCTTTTAGCTTTATGCCTATGGACTACCGGGGTACATATATAGTGTGGAGGAATAGAGTAAACCGATTCAGAGTCCTACATGGATACGGTTACGAATTCGGATCACTTTTCAACAATCTCCACCTTGAGCCGAATTCCCTCCAGTAGTCGAAGAATGTCATGAACTCCTCCAATAGAATCAGCATGTTCACCTTGAACGCCGAAAGTCCAGAGGACTAATCTTCAAGCTGAAAGACTGGAACAATTTTGTCGAAATGGTTCTTGCGAAGCAAAATTGAGCAAACTATCAGGAGGTTTGAACACACAGCTACTAACAAAGCAGACGAATAAATCTGAGTCTTCAACAATTCATAACCCCAGCAGAAGTCTGAGTCTGTGCAATTGACCTTCTGAAATAATGCTCAATCGTCGAATGACATAAGCCAAAAAACATCACTTGTGGTGCTGAATAGATAGCGAAGAACTCATATCATGGAACCTGATATGCTCCATCTGGAACACAAAACTTGGCATGTAACGCTCATTGAAAGAGCAACAAGAAAGACTAGAACAGTCTTATTGTATGTGTAGCCATCACGTATGCCAAGCTGCCGACTTCAAAAGTAATTGAATCTAAATTGGAAGCTGCAAGAGCGTCGGCATAGGAAGAAACTTGTTATGGGGACGTATCTCATGTGGGGATGTCAGGGCATCCTTGTAGGACATATTTCCGTGTCGTCGTCGGTGAGTGCTGCATGTGCTAGTGCATTGCAGATGCGACAATTAAGTCCCATGCTGCTCGCCTCGCTAGGCTAATTTGTGTAACCTGGCTATTCTCATGCATGGTTTGTGATAGTTCTGGGAATAGCCGATCCAGCGGTATCTTAGGTAAGAAAGAAACTTTTTTTACTTCTGTGTTGTGTCGTTATAGATGGTTGCATTACTGCATTACCGATTTGACGCATTTCCAAACCAAGCACTGTTTGAATCCATATAGAAATTCCGTTGGATACCCCATTTACTGAGTGTGGATGTCCCATGTTGTTCCACAAAAAAAAAGATTTGTGCTCTACGTATATAATCCCTATGTTCCAAATGTAACACCCTGTCCATCCTCTGGGACTAGTGCTACTATCATTCCATAATATTACCATTCTTAATAGCTGCTAGCCGTTTTAAGCAATCACTACTTTATTCATAATGCAGCGACTATTTATATCATATCATTTTTAGCAACTATTTTAGCATACTAGTAGAGTTTAAACATACCAACAAAAGCTGATATGTGAAGTCTTTGCTAGTACGGAAGTTATTCATATGCTACTTTCGCTTATGCATAATGTCCTCAGTGATCACTTAAAAAATACAATAGCAATGTAAGGATGAGTCTGGAGACTCAGTAAGCACATAACAAACCGATAAACGCTTCCATAAGCACAATCATTCTCTACAACTCTCGATATCTTAACTAAATCATTCTTTATGCAATACAATGCTCATGATCAATCTCATTCTCCTCTGTAGCTTTTACTGGTAAAGCGGATGGCACATCCATCGATGTCACTCTTTAGCTCCATCCCGTGGAGTGTCTACTGAAGTAGGTCTTTCTCTCCATCCCATAAAGGTGCCTACTGAAGTAGGACTTGCTCAAGAGCACACCGGACTAGTCAATAGCTTTACTCATAGCTATTGACATTCTCACTGCCCTTGCTCATAGTGCATATGTCACAATATGAATACATATCTTATTATCTCACTATGTATCACAATTTTCATCATTAATCGTGTAGCATCAGATAATGTACACAACACATATTCCACCACATCTATCGTCTACCGTTCTACCATGTACTTACGTGGTTAATTGAGCGGAGCGGAGCGATGTGCGAACGACGTCGATCTCAGACTTCCACCTGAACAGGCAGTTAACGCTGACTCAGAGTAGACTATCGGTACATGGGCTCAAATGAACGGTATCGACTTGGCTCGACGCTGGCATAAAAACGCCTGGGGTTAAGGACCCAGCGCGTAGGTATAGAACCCCCACTTTTTTCTTTTCCTCCTCTTTTCTTTTTCACTTCTTTTTTTTTTCTTCTTTTTCCTTCCCTTTATTTCTTTACCATGCCGAACACATTTTTTTGTTTCCTTACCCGACCAAACCGGCCTCTCCTTTTTTCCTCCCTTTCTCTCTACCCCTCTCTCCACTTTACACCTGTCGAAGGCCCCTCCATTCCTCTCCTCTCTCCATCTCCCTCCCTCTCTCTCCTCTTCCTTACTCCCACCCTAACTCTCCTCGCCTCCTCCTGGATCTGGAGGCGGTCGACCCTTGGCTTGTCCGCCACCGGCTGCTGGCCTACCTCCCGCACTCCTCACCCGCCTTGGCTCTTACACTCACCTCCTGCTCCCTAGATCCGATCGGTCAAGGCGGATCTGCCACCGGCCGCCTCCTACATCGCCCCTTCGCCACTCCTCCCCCTGAGCTAATGGCTTGCTGCGGTTTCGCCTCTACTTTGCATACTACCCGGGATGGTTCAACACTCTCTTCCCCTCCTTACTACATGCATTTTATTTTCGATTTAGCTACTGCTTTTGTGCCTTGCTCTATTCTTAAGAACGCACGGATGGGAAGACTCAAGGTGGCCACCGTGACGGGACTTGGTGGAGTGCATGCGCCGGGGAGCATGCACTACCATCCAAGGGCGCACGACGGTGCTACGGGCGTGCCGCCGATGCATTAGGGAAAGTGAACCTTACTTGGCTCGGGTTGGATGGGGGTGAGAAGGTGATGACGATGGCCTTGGTGGCGACAACGCTCTCCACACGTTTCCATTGGCCCTTCCGCCTCCTCCTTGTCTTAGTCTGGTTCGGCGTGGTTCCGGCGGTCCTAGGTGGCTTGCGGTCGTTGTGGACGCCGTCGATCTTCCCCAACTCCCCAAGCTCCTCTCATTCGCTTCTATCTCTTCATCACCTCCTCTTGGCTGGCTGGGTGGTTGGTCTCTTGTTGCTTGTTTGGTTGGGCTTTTGAGAGCGCCCGAGCAATGGAGAGACCACGTCTCTCTTGCTGTGCTCTGGTGTGTTCTTGGTTGAGGGCTAAGAAATGCAATAGTTTGTGGGGAGAATGGTTGGTGTTGGCTTCTTCTCTTCTTTTTGTATAGAGGCCTTGGCCTTGACCCGTGGCATGGGACGTGTCTTATGCATGTAGCTGCATGTTGACTCATATGACCATGTCTTTATGCATGTGTGGCTACCTGTTGGTTCATCGTAAAGGTGAGGTGAATTGGTAGAAACGTAAGGATGGAATTTCCTGTCGGATGATGAAAACCTGAAATGCGAGATAGTGCCGACCGGCTTGGGACGGTATGAGAACCTCAATGAGCGCTACTTTTTTTTTCAGCATTCTAAAGTCGAAGGAATTCCGACGGCAAAACGTTTTATTTTCTTTTATTCTCCCTTTAATTGTTTCATTTTTCGCTTTTCTTTAGTACTAGTATTATACCAAACATGACCTAGTTGCTTTGAGAGTAGCTATTACGCTGCTTTTCAAACAATATATACTCTACACTCGGTTTATATGTTAAAAAATGGCAATAAGGCCATGGGTTGCCCTCAGTGCCACGAGGCGCCGAGCATTCTATAGTGGGAACTGCATGATCTGGTCGCGCCTGAAACATTGGTTTCTAGATACTATCTTTTAGAGCAAACAGAGAAATTACACGCAAGCGAGTTGGAATGACTCAACTCCATTTTCTTTCGTGTTTGTTTATATCTACATTATTTCAAACGATCTTTCGCATTGGCGGTGGCATCTATGACAATTTTATTTTAACTTTCATTTTGATGTTGATGAGTGCATCGAGATATTTTTACCCAAGCATGCACGCACGGAATCGTACCTATGGCTTGCCTCTCGTCGTCGTCTGTACTCGTGGTGAGAAATTTAGTTGTATTATCATGGCATAAATTGAGTTGTGTAACCGAGTTAACGAGACGATGACACGTGGCACAAAAGTGATATAGCACTGCACGGAAAACGCCATTTGTATCACTTTGTGGCGACAAGCTGTAGTAATCGTAGGAAAAACTTTTTTTGCGCTCTAGCACCGCGGTGCAATGTTGTGGTTTTTTTTAATATGCTATGGTGTTTCGTGCCGCGTATCATCGTTCAATTGACTTGTTACACAACTTGGCTTGTGCCACCGTTACACGACAAAATTTTTCTATTATAATTATAATATCGTAAGCATGATGAGGTGACCGTATCTTTTAATTCCAACCATGTATTTCCTATCACTATGGATTGTTTTTTTTTATGTTATGGTTGATGGTTTTTAACTGTGTTTTTGAGACAGCGGCAGACAATGAAGATGTGATGACACATATGTTTTTAAGCTCAAAAGGCCATTTGGAGAAGCTATCATGTTTGTGTCAGCTTCCAGAGAAGCTCCAAACGAAAAAAAGCCGAAAAGAACAGGTCCGACGACCACTTAATCTTAAGCTTTCGATGTTGCTAAAATGACAATGCTCATAATCTCGGCAAATATTTTTGTTGGTGGTTTTGCAAATTTTTAGTCACTAATGGACATTATTTATCTTTCATTCATATAGAATTACGTAATACTAAGTATAAAGTTGCAGTGGTAGGTAATATGCAAGTCTAGCAGATTTTTATTGTATTTTTGTTTTCATGTTTGTAGGGGTTCACTACTTTATTTTTATCTAGGTTAGAAATATTTTGTTTTTGTAGGAATTCATCGAACTTAAATTTTCCTCTTTTTTTTGTCAAGGTTAGAATGATTCTTCGTTTAAATATTTTCCTAAAGGGGAGGGGCGTGGTTTTATATTGAGGGAAGTGATACGATGGGCTAATCTTCATCAAGCACTAAGAAAAGTGACTGAAACTCGATGAATAATAGGCATGCCCTACTTTTTCTGTTTGCCATCCCGTTTCCTTTCATTTGTAAGATTAATTTTGCAAAAGCGTAATTTTACGTTGATAATAAACATACGTGTGACACAGCGGCCAGCAATATCCGAATAAATGAACGGCATGCAGATCTTTTACATTATCCGATCGACCTGTAAAAATAAATGAAGGAATTCAAGCACACAGATATGCAGATTAACAAAAAATGTCATAACATTAGGAAGAAAATAAAGACTTCCAACGCATGAAATATTTCTTCCCAAAAATAGGAAAAGAGGCCAGCTCTATCTTTCAATCAACGGGATACAATATCTTTTCATTTTGGGGAGGTTATAACAAACCAAATCACTTGTTGCCATTAACCATCGATTCACAACCTAGAATGCAGTGACTACTCCTTCACTGCGATGCTACATATAAGGGACACATGATCAGAAGGCTACTACGCCGAGCCATCACCAAAAAAAAAGTCTCCCAAATCTCTCTTCTCCTCAAAAACACATAGGTAAACATCTTATTATTCTCTATCCATTTGATTTCATTTATACATGTTCCTTCATCAAACATCACTGCGCAAAGGTGAAATTACTCTAATTAATGTGTGAATGCATGCGGATGTAAAGCGGAAGAGCAATGGAGGGAAAGAGAGGAGCGACCATTGTTGCCTTGTGCATGCTCATGTTCTTTGTCGGGCCACCGCAATGTGGTCGCCATGTCAAAATCTGCGCTTGCTACAAGCAATGCTACCGATCGCAGCAACACCGCTGTGGCGCTCTGCGTGCCCAAGTGCCTCGATGATCGCAGCCCCAACAAGGCCAAGGTGGGCGCCCGGCGTCGTGGCCATCGCAGCGACAAGATCTGCCGGACCTCCATCTGCGACACGCGCGACGGTGAGAGGACAAAACCTGCATTGCTCCATTCATTTTTATCGATAGAATTGGTGTTTTGCTCTTTCCACGATCTTGATCGATGGTGGTGCAATCTGCGTTGCAATTGCGAGAGGCAGTGGTGCCGCAGACTTGTGTCGATGATCGCGCCAAGCTGGGGCCAATATGCCAAGTACCTTCGAAGAGCTAGTTGAACACCGGACTAGGGTGTTAAACAGTGATGCGGGATGATAGCTAAAATAAAAGAATTAGCCTGTGCAAATGTTCAAACATGTACAACAAGTTCACAAAATTTTTGTATTTCCTTTCCTTTTGGTGCCAAGTGACACCTACAGTGTGTAAGACGAAGCAGCTGCTAATCTTGCCCCTTGTGATCCCCCAGTCTTTGTGAACTGTTATAAAAAAATTTGGAAGATCTGAGACCATTTATCCGCCACATTTAAGGTTTTTCCCACATGACTACACGAGCTGGTATGCAAGGCTAACAGGGCTTTAGCAAGTCCGTTGGTTATATATATACTTGAGAATTTAGGTTGTTATTTACTGCAAAGAAAATCACACGACATAGTGGAATACTGGATCCATCCCTCTAAAAATAAAGGATCCATCTTAAGAACAATAAACACTACTTAACTCAACATATCAGATTGATTTTACGATGGATCAAGTCAACTTTACCTGATCCTATGCAGTGATGCCGTATTTTGTATGTTGTACCGCAAGAGATGATGCTCCGGAATCCAGACAGCTAGAACCAAAAGAAAAAATAGCTCAATTTAATTAAGTGTTTTGAACCTTGTCACAATTGTAACAAAAAAAAAATCTCATTGCACAAGGAAGAAAGCTTCAAAATGACTATTCTAAAAGGGCTAACACAATTCTGTTCAGTTATGTTTAACAGAGTATACAATGATCAAACAAACTGAAGCTGTTTGCTCTTCCGTTTCTGATCAAGCAAGGTTAACTAACACAATTACACACTTGAAATTAATCACATTAGCAAATTACAACCGACAGGAACCTGCCCTATCTCATAGTGCATATGTCACAACATGAATGCATATCTTATTATCTCACCATGTATCACAATTTTCATCATTAATCGTGTAGCATCAGATAATGTACACAACACATATTTCACAACATCTACCGTCTGTCGTTCTACCATGTACTTGCCTGGTTAATTGAGCGGAGCGGAGCGACGTGCGAACGACGTCAATCTCAGACTTCCACCTGAACAGGCAGTTAATCCTGACTCAAAGTAGAATATCGGTACATGGGCTCAAATGAACGGTATCGACTTGGCTCGACGCTGGCATAAAAACGCCCGGGGTTAAGGACCCGGCGCGCAGGTATAGAACCCCCACTTTTTTCTTTTCCTCCTATTTTCTTTTCCATTTCTTTTCTTCTTCTTTTCCTTCCCTTTATTTCTTTACCAAGCTGAACACATTTTTTTGTTTCCTTACCCGACTGAATCGGCCTCTCCTTTTTTCCTTTCTCTCTCTACCTCTCTCTCTCTCTCTCCACTTCACACCTGTCGAAGGCCCCTCCATTCCTCTCCTCTCTCCATCTCCCTCCCTCCCTCCCTCTCCTTGCCTCCTCCCGGATCTGGAGGCGGCTGACCCTTAGCTTGTAGGCCACCGACCGCCGGCCTACCTCCCTCACTCCTCACCCAGCTTGGCTCCTACACCCACCTCCTGCTCCCTAGATCCGATCGGTTGAGGCGGATCTACCTACGCCGCCTCTCCGCCACTCCTCCCCCCAAGCTCACTGGCTGCGACATGTAGCCAACCAGGAGCCTAGCACCGGCGCCTCTTCTTGCCTACCCCCGGTTCCGGTCCTGACCGACGTCGCTAGTCACCTTGGGCTCCCCTCAGTCTCGGCCGTTGGCCCTGCTCTTGGCCCCTCACCGGTTTCCCCTTGGCTCAGCTTCCTCGGGGTCGTCGCCGATTGGGGTTGCCATGGAGGTCAAGCTTGGCCGTGGCCAAGCACCAAGGCTCCGATCCATCTACTGGCTTGCTGCGGTTTTGTCTCTACTTCACATACTTCCTGGGACGGTCCAGCACTCTCTTCACCTCCTTCTTACTACATGCATTTTATTTTGGATTTAGCTACTGCTTTTGTGCCTTGCTCTATTATTAGGAACACGTGGATGGGAAGACTCACGGTGGCTGCCATATGGGACTTGGTGGAGTGCATGCACCGGGGAGCATGCACTACCATCCAAGGGCGCACAGCGGTGCTTGGGGCTTGCCGCCGATGTGTTGTGGAAAGTAAACCTTACTTGGCTCGGGATTGGATGGGGGTGATAAGGCGATAACGATGGCCTTGGTGGCAACAACACTCTTCACACGTTTGCGTTGGCTCTTCTCGCCTCCTCCTTGTCCTAGTCCAGTTCGGCGTGGTTCCGACGGTCCTAGGAGGCTTGCAGTCGTCGTGGATGCCATCTTCACGCTTTCGATATTCCCCAACTCGCAAAGCTCCTCTCCTTTGCTTCTCTCTTCCTCACCTCGTCTCGGCTGGCTGGGTGGTTCGGGCAGTGGGATGGGGTCTCTTGTTGCTTGTTAGGTTGGGCTTTTGAGAGCGCCCGAGCAATGGAGAGACCACATCTCTCTTGCTGTGCTTTGGTGTGTTCTTGGTTGAGGGCTAAGAAATGCAATGGTTTGTGGGGAGAATGGTTGGTGTTGGCTTCTTCTCTTCTATTGTATAGAGGCCTTGGCCTTGACCCGTGGCATGGGACGTGTCTTATGCATGTAGCTGCATGTTGACTCATATGGCCGTGTCTTTATGCATGTGTGGCTGCCGTTGGTTAATCGTAAAGTGAGGTGAATTGGTAGAAAGGTAAGGGTGAAATCTCCCTCCGGATGATGAAAACCCGAAACGCGAGATAGTCTTGACCGTAGGGATGGTGCGGGAACTTCAATAAGCGCTACTTTTATTCAGCATTCTAAAGTCGAACGAATTCCGACGGCAAAATGTTTTATTTTCTTTTGTTCTCTCTTGGATTGTTTCATTTTTTGCTTTTCTTTAGTACTAGTATTACACCAAACGTGGCCTAGTTCCTCTGAGAGTAGTTGTTATGTTGCTTTTCAAACAATATATACTCTACACTCGGTTTATATGTTAAAAAGGGTAATAAGGCCATGGGTTGCCCTCAGTGCCCATGAGGCGGCGAATGTTCTATGGTGGCAATCGCATGATCTGTCGCACTTTGAAACATTAGTTTCGGATACTATTTTTAGAGTAAACAGAGAAATTACAAGCTAGCCACTTGGTATGACTCAACTCCATTTTATTTCGTATTTGTTTATATCTACATTATTTCAAACCGATCTTTCGCGTGTGGCGTGAGATCCATGCCAATTTTATTTTAACTTTCATTTTGATGTTGACGAGTGCACCGAGATATTTTTACCCAAGCATGCACGCATGAATCGCACTGTGGCTCGCCTCATCTCGCCTGTACTCGTGGTGAGAAGTTTTGCTATATTACCGTGGCATAAATCGAGTTGTGTAACGTGTTAACCGGACGATGACATGTGGCACGAAAAAGTAATATAGCACTGCACGAAAGTCTTTGTATCATCAGAGCGACAAATGTAGCAACTGCAGAAAAAGTTTTTTTGCGCTCTAGCATCTGCGGTGCAATTTTATGGGTTTTTTCGTACTCTGATGTTTCATACCACGTATCATCGCCCAATTGACTTGTCACACAATTTGGTTTGTGCCACCATTACACATCAAAAATTTTCCATTATGGTATTATAAGCATGATGAGGTGACCGTATCTTTTAATTCCAACCATGCATTTCGTATCACTATGGCATGTTCTTTTATGTTATGGTTGATGACTTTTGACTGTGTTTTTGAGACGACGGTAGACAGTGGAGATGTGATGACACACACGTTTTTAAGCTCGAAAAGTTATTTGGAGAAGCTATCCTGTTTGTATCGACTTCCACGAAACTAAATCCAAAAGAAAAAGCCGAAAAGAGCGGGTTCGATGACCACTTAATCTTGAGCTCACGATGTTGCTAAAATGACAATGCTCATAATCTCGCAGATATTTTTGTTGGTGGTTTTGCAAATTTTAGTCACTAATTGACATTATTTATCTTTCATTCATATAAAAGTACGTAATACTAAGTATAAAGTTGCAGAGGTAGGTAATATGCAAGTCTAGCAGATTTTTATTGTATTTTTATCTAGGTTAGAAATATTTTGTTTTTAGGGAATTCACCGAGCTTAAATTTTCTGCTCTTTTTTTTATTTGACAAGGTCAAAATGATTCTTCGTTTAACAAAAAATTCAAGCATGCATCAACGGTTAAATGAAGGAATTCAAGCACACAGATCTGTGATTAACAAAAAATGTCAAAAAAATTAGGAAGAAAATAAAGACTTCCAATGCATGAAATATTTCTTCCCAAAAATAGGAAAAGAGGCCATCTGTATCTTTCAATCAACGGGACAATATCTTTTCATTTTGGGGGAGGTTAACCAAATCTGAATAATCTGAACAATCAACGCCCAATAAATCACTTGTTAAACCAAATCCGAACAATCAACGCCCAACAAATCACTTGTTACCATTAACCACCGATTCGCAAATCGGAATGCGTTGACTACTCCTTCATCTGCGATGCTACATATAAAGGACACATGATCGAAGCCTACTACACCGAGCCATCACCCCAAAAAAACACAACACATACGCCAGTAAACATCTTACTATTCTCTGTCCATTTGATTTCATTTATACATGTTCCTTCATCAAACATCATCTGCGCAAAGGTGAAATTACTCTAATTAATCTGTGTGAATCATGCGATTGTAGAGCGATAAGAGGAATGGAGGAAAGAGAGCGCGACCATTGTTGCCTTGTGCATGCTCATGTTCTTTGTCGGGCCAGCCACCGCAATGTGGTCGCCATGTCAAAATCTGCGCTTGCTACAAGCAATGCTACCGATCGCAGCAACACCGCTGTGGCGCTCTGCGTGCCCAAGTGCCTCGATGATGCAGCCCCAACAAGGCCAAGGTGGGCGCCCGACGTCGGCGGCCGATCGCGACAAGATCTGCCGGACCTCCATCTGCGGCACGGCGCGACGGTGAGAGGACAAAACCTGCATTGCTCCATTCATTTCTTTATCGATAGAATTGGTGTTTTTGCTCTTTCCACGATCTTGATCGATGGTGGTGCAATTGCAGAGGCAAATGGTGCCGCAGCTTGTGTCGATGATCGCGCCAAGAATCGGGCCAATACGCCAAGTACCTTCAAGAGCTGGTTGAACACCGGACTAGGGTGTTAAATGGTGATGCGGGATGATAGCTAAAATAAAAGAATTAGCCTGCAAATGTTCAAACTTGTACAACAAGTTCACAAAATTTTTGTATTTCCTTTCCTTTTGGTGCCAAGTGACACCTACAATGTGTAACACGAAGCAGCTGCTAATCTTGCCCCTTGTGATCCCCCACTCTTTGTGAACTATTATCAAAAAATTTGGAAGATCTGAGACCATTTATCCGCCACATTTAAGGTTTTTCCCACATGACTACACAAGCTGGTATGCAAGGCTAACAGGGCTTTAGCAAGTACGTTGGTTATATATATACTTGAGAATTTAGGTTGTTATTTACTGCAAAGAAAATCACACGACATAGTGGAATACTGGATCCATCCCTCTAAAAATAAAGGATCCGTCTTAAGAACAATAAACACTACTTAACTCAACATATCAGATTGATTTTAAGATGGATCAAGTCAACTTTACCTGATCCTATGCAGTGATGCCGTATTTTGTATGTTGTACCGCAAGAGATGATGCTCCGGAATCCAGACAGCTAGAACCAAAAGAAAAAATAGCTCAATTTAATTAAGTGTTTTGATCCTTGTCACAATTGTAACAAAAAAATCTCATTGCACAAGGAAGAAAGCTTCAAAATGACTATTCTAAAAGGGCTAACACAATTCTGTTCAGTTATGTTTAACAGAGTATACAATGATCAAACAAATTGAAGCTGTTTGCTCTTCCGTTTCTGATCAAGCAAGGTTAACTAACACAATTACACACTTGAAATTTAGAGAAAGAGTTCATAATACATGTTATGTTATATTACACGAATTGACTTATTAAAAACCTTAGCCGGGAAACTTCAGAAAACTCGTTAAGAGAAAAAAAAGTACAATCCACCTAATTTTATTTAATCTACAGGATTAATTCTCTGGATACTCGATCTTCGTATCAAGTTTAATAGTCAGCTCGAGAAGAATATCTCCTTGAGTTCTGCACTTCTCTAGGTTTCATCATTCCAATTCCACATACACATCATTCAAAATTGGATGCAGAAATTAACTTAGTGAATAAATCTGCAAGATTTTCACATGACTTAGTATGTAGTACTTTAATTTCGTCTATAATTTGCAATTCATGAGCATAAAAAACTTAGAATTGATATGCTTCATGAGATGACTCTTCACGTAACCCATTTATACTTGTGCAACACAAACGGTATTATCTTCATAAATAATTATAGGAGCTTGCATGATATTCAGTCCACATAACTGCTGGATGTAGTGAATTTTCTGTCGAAGTCAAGCACA
Organism: Melocanna baccifera; assembly: GCA_036346265.1. Lineage (NCBI taxonomy): Eukaryota > Viridiplantae > Streptophyta > Magnoliopsida > Poales > Poaceae > Melocanna > Melocanna baccifera. Next base: position 35,850,008 of record CM070679.1, read on the forward strand.
TCTTATGTAGCTTTATACAGTGCTATGATTTTTGAGTGATTTGTCAAAATTGATACAAGCCTTTGCTTAGACGATTTTCATTAAATAACAGTTCCACCACACAGGAATACATAGCTTGTTTGTGATCTGGTGGTATGCAGGTGTGACAAGTACCCGACATCTGCATAGCTAGTCATATTCAGATCTTGGTTCTTCTGTAGAACAGTCCAAAGTATTGGCTTCCTTAGAGGTATTAGAAGATGTCATTTATTTTCTACCAATGTCTTTTGATAGGTTCTACACCATGTCTTGCTAATGGGTTTACGTCAAATATGATATCTGATCTAGTGCAGTTTGCTAAATACATAATTGCTCCTATTGCACTGAAGTATGGGAATTCCGACCCTAGAACTTCCTCTCTCTCTTCTCTAGTTCTGTATAGATCCTTGTCTTGTTGTAAAGATCTTTCAACTATTAGTATGCTTTGCCAAAGCTAAACCTTTCTAACACCTTCTGAGTGTATGCCGACTAATGTACTAATATTCCTTTCAGAACATGCTTGAGCTACAAGTCTAAGTAATATTTGGTTTTACCCAAATATTTTATTTCGAACTCTAATTCTAAGTAAAAACTTGCTTCTTTTATATCTTCCAGAGTTCTGATATTATTCAGATTATCTACATATACTAAGATTATACAAAACCCATTCTGAGATCGTTGTATAAATACACAGAGACAATCATCATTATTCGTGTAACCTTTTTTTTGCATAGAAAGTCACTTAAGCGATTATACCATGTTCTACCTGATTACTGAAGTCCGTACAATGTTTTTCTGAGTCTTACACTGTACATGTTTCTATTTGACCTGTCTTGGTTCGGGACAAGGATATCTTCAGATATCTTCATATAAATGTCTGAATCCAAGTTCTCATAAAGATATGCCGTTACCACATTTATTAATTTTATTTCTAAATTCAGATTTACTATCATCAAGATTAAATATCTAAAGGTAATACCACCCATGATCGGGGAATAGGTTTCTCCATAATCAACTCGTAGACGTTAAGTGAAACCTTGTGTAACAAGCCTTACTTTATATCTTATAACTTTATTTTTCTTATTTCTTTTTCGAACAAACACACACTTATGCTCTACGGGGTGCACATGAGGAGGCGTGCGGCTTACAGGCCCAATCGCCTCTCTTTTATTCAGAGATAATAATTTAGTTTCTATTGTCTTTTTTTCAATTCTCCTAATCTGATCTTTCTTACATTCAGCGAGCGATACGGGCTTTGTATCAAGATCGATGATTGTGACAATTTTCTTTACAAAATAAATATCAATATTGGCTATTGTCCTATTCATAAATTCTCCCGTGTGCACAAAGTTTATAACTATTTCACGAATTCTCTTGTGTTGTCATATTCATAAATTCTCCTGTGTGCACCCGGAGTGGTGCGCCCTCGTTCGGCCCTATGACTAGATGTCTGCAGCTCTGTGAACAACCTTATGGATGTCCTTGGCCAGCATCAACTAGTGCACACGAAGGAGGTCAAGGCAGTGATGTGGAGGATGACAACGGGTGGCAACATGGGGAGGGTGAGGCAGCGGCGCACGGCATGGCCGCTAGATCTAGGCATCCCCAACGATGTCCTCGTCGACTGGAGGTGACGAAGGCCGAGATCTAACATCCGAGGAGGCGGCTCACGGCACGGGGAGAGGCGGGGCGAGAGGCAATGGCGAGCGGCAGGTGGGAGGCAACCGGAGGAAGTGCCTGTGGCGGCGCACGTCATTCAAAGCAGCAGTGCGGGATTTGTTAGGAAGGGCAAGCAAGTGAGAAGAGAGCTAAGGTGCTAGTTTTGAGGCTTGCATGGCATTTGCAGATATGGAAGGTGCTGTAGCGGCATGGGGAGCGATCCAGATCGGGGGCATGATGTCAGTGAGAGGCTGAGGAAGAAGCCAGAAGTGACGCGCTGGATACAAGCCCTGAACGTTTCATGCCTAATCATTTGGATCTAGTTTGTTTTGGGGTGGTGTCATTTGCAAGTTTATACTGTTGTTCTCTCCAATGTTTGCACTCTATTGTAAACTGGAATCCCCAGTCTAGGAACTCGTTTGCTTTCAATTAGGCAGGGCCAGAAATGGTTCTTTGGTCTACACAAATATCTCACCCGTTTCTGCATAGAGAATGGAGACATTGAAGTGCAACTCCTATGCTAAATGCACGATGTTCAGATTTGACACACCAGTGAACAAGTATATAACAAGCAATCACACCTTCCTTCAAAAGAGAAAAAGCAATCACACTGGACGTCTTGGGTGTTCGAAATGACGAGTTAATTCCAAAGTTACCAGTATTACAGACGGTTCTGATTTCAATTCCTTGGTACTAAGGAGAGATTCATCCCTTGTCTCCAAGATATCGCAATAGGAAAGCTGGTGCATTCGGTGCGGTGGGCAGCAGAAACACACTTTCACACAATGGTGTCACTCAATGGATTGCAACACTCAAGTAATCCCCTATCTGCAAAACAAGGTAGCATAAATCGATCAATTTGTGAATAAACAAGAAAGACTATAATAGCATAATAAAGCACTAATGCATACCTGGAAGCCCAGCTCTGCAAGAGTTTTGGCATCATCCCCTCTTCCATGACCATAAGAGAAGGTTGAACCCACCTTTACAATATCCAATAAGATGAGTTATCACAGGTTGAAATGTTATGAATGCATAGTGTTGTGGCTACAGACCAAACAGAGAGAGAGGTGTGTGGTAGTGAAGAGTTCGGTGAGCAAATGTCCTCTTGGTCTTTCCCAATGGCTCTGTATGATATATATGCGTTCCCTCGTAATGAGTGTCTTTACAATCGTAACCTTACACGGAGCCTCTTCCGAGGGCAAGCTACGTCATTACACATGTTGATGCAGAACCGGTAGGTAGGTGCAGGAAGGTAGGGCGCTGCTCGCGTGAGCGGCCGCGCCGGTCCGAGCGCCCGGTGGTTGGGCGTGCGTGGACGGTCGGGTCAGTTGGGCTCCCGCCGGTTGCACTTCCCAAAAGCGGCTATATATGCAGCCGTAGCGGTGTGATGAAGTATTGCTGGGACAGCTTGTCTCAAGAATGTGCCTCTTCCTCTCACGAGCATGCGGCAGGGTTGGCGCCGGTTAAGACGCTCCGTGCATGCTTGTGGAAGGAAGAAGGTACATGCTTGAGCTGGCGGGAAGACTTGTGGCCTTCGTGTGAAGGGGGTGGACCGCTGGACTGCGGTCGGCAGGACAGCGTGGGGCCATCCATGACGTCCTCCGAGCTTGGGGCCATCCTTTGCGTCCGCGAGCGCGCGCCTCTGTCCGGTGGTTGGCTTTACGGCGATCGGTGTGGACACCCTCCGACCGTCCTGCTGCGCACGCGCTCTCTGCAACCTAGCAGCCATGGGAAGGCGTGTAATACATTAGGTAGCGAAAACGGTTGTGTTAAGAGTGAAGGGATATAATATGCAGCGAGTGCCGGGTTGTCCCGATCCACGGACGCAGGAAAGGCGCCTTCTGGCGCGGCGTGCCGACACGCAGTTGCGTGTTGAAGTGCGAGAGCCGAAGGCGGACCCATGGTTGCCCTGCGGAGGCGAAGGTCTCGTCGGGGGCGGAGCCAGAGTAGCTCCGTTGTGGTGAAGGCTTTGCGGAAGGCGGGGTCGCGGAGCCGGAGTTGTTGTGCGCAGAGTTCCGGGCAGGCGCGCGACGGGGCGCTATTGGTGTGCCGGTCTCGATGGTAGCTGCACAAACTCGGAGCTGGGTTCCATAGGCGAAGTTGCAGCTGGCCTGCGGGGGCAGAGACTTCGCCGACGCAGGCGAGGTGCCCAGATGCAACAAATTGGGACGTCGCGCATGTATGAGCGGTCGAGTCGCTTCGACTTCTGACGGTTGCGCTTCTGAGCGCGTGGGCAACCGCGCCGCTGCGTCTTCCGCTGGTTGCGCTGCTTCGCGCGTGGGCAACCACGCCACTGCATCTTCCGCTGGTTGCGCTTCTTCGCACGTGGGCGATCGCGCCGCTTCGTGTTCCGCCAATTGGTTTCCCCATGCAGGGGGGCAGCTGTATATATATACCAGGAGGGTTGTGGCGTCTTCTAGGCGTAGCTGAGATGATCTTGATCTCGAGAATATGCCTTTTTCAGTTCATGAACATGCAGAAGAATACTGCCATGTTGATGAATTGACGGAGGCCTATTTTCGAGCGCCATACTCGGCGAGCACCAGCCGCAGCGTGCCTGCAGGGACGGAGGGGGCCGCTGTACTGGGGGTGGCTGAGCTCTGCTTCGCGCCGGGTACAAGCGCGTCGGTCGCACGATCATCTAGCTGACCGGCGCGTCATGTGGGCGCTCTAGTGACGACGCCCCTCCTCGCTGGCTGGCTTTGCGTCGATCGGCGCGGACCCCGCTGGATGATCTGCTCCGCGAGCGCGCTCCGAAGCGGGGGACGCCTCCTGACGTGTCGCTCCGGCGCGTGGGTGCGTGCCGAAGCCGGGGCAGACCCGGGGTTGCCTTGCGAGGCGAGGATGTCGTCGAAGGCGGAGCCGGGTTGTTTTGCACAGGCTCTCGAGCGGATGCGTGGCAGGGCGCTATGGGCGCATCGTGCGCTGTCAGGCCTTTGGTGTGACCGTCGCTTGACCAGGTCTGGCGCGTGTGGGTAGTTGGGCCACTATGGCCTCGATCGTGGGGAGGCGGGCGGTTCACCTCCCGGCAGTTACGCTCACCGGTGGCGTGGTAGATGCAAGGGTTTTAAATACCCCGTGTTGCGCCTCCACCTGCTTTAGGCTCGCTTCATCTTGCAGTGCCTGACCGCACGCCTTCACTCTCCTGTCCATCTCCGGTCTTCCTTGCTTGCTCCGTCGCTTATCTCTTGGTAGGACAATGGCACATGATGGAGGGCGCGCTCGGCTGGACGGCAACGACGGCGTCTTCCGGCGGTCATCGCTGCTCAAGGTGGAGTACACACCCGAGGGGCGCGACCCCACGCTGGTGGGTAGATGGTGGGCGGCGATTGAAGGAGTGGAAGGCTCGTGCTCCCGCGTCCTGGGCTCAACGCTGGTAACGGAGGAGACGATTCGCGGCCTCCTGCGCAAAGGGAAGCTATCGGACCGGCGAGAAGTGCGATTGCCCGCAGGCGACGAGACCGAGCCGCATCCCGAAACGTCGGAGGCGATCGTGTTTGTCGCCTATTTCGAAGCCGGGTTGCACATTCCGACTGCCCGACTTGTCGGGGACGTCCTGCGGACTTTGGGGCTTGAGCTGGCGCAGATAACGCTGAATGTGATCGCCCGTCTTACCGTGTACAGCTGGGCATTGCGCACGGAGGCGTGCTGGCTGACCGCGTCACTGTTCGCGTTTCTCCATGACGTCCGGTGTGCGTCGGAGGATAAGGGCTTCGGCAGCGTCGACCTCGTCCTGCGCTCGCAGTGCGAGAAAATTTTTCCTGCGGAGTTGAGTCGGGCGGAGTGGGAGCCGAACTGGATGAGGCGGTAGTTCTAGCACCGCGTGCCGAGCGGTAGCGGCCTTGAGTGTTAGGGGCGGCCAATGGCGGTTAACACCACGCCCGGTGCGGCGATAGATGATGAGGATGAGCGAATAGCGCGGAGGCTTGTGGGGATCACCGCCCGCTTCAACATGCGTGACCTCGCTGAGGAGTTCGTCATGTGTGGCGTGGCGCTACTTGCCGCGGAGTGGCGTGTTACTCCTTGGAAGCTTCGGCGCAACAACGTCCGCCCGTCCGTATCTTCGCTGCCGAGACCCTCCGGTCCGCGTAAGTTGTACTGGAGCTTGCTTTCGTGTGATGTTCCTCAGGGCTGTTGTTTTGACATCGTGCCCCCGTGCCCCTCACAGGTGCTTTGCTGGAAGACGTGGAGCATGCGGTGGGCGTGTTCCTCGGGCCGTACACGGCCAAGGAGCACGCACTGCGCGCAGCTGCGACCGCGGAGGCAGGTCTGGGGCGGCTGAACTGCGTGTTCGAAGCCTTGGGTATTGAGGTGCCAGAGCGTGCTGTTCCACCCCCAAGTCCACCCCTCCACGGTTCCGCGGGGGGGGTGGTGTACCAGCGGGCGCGGGTTCCGACTCGGCGAAGCATGCCGACTCGGAGGCAGGCGCGGGTGCTGCTTCGGCGCCAACCGGCGTTGAGGCGGAGCCGTCGCCCGCGGAGGACGCTGGGGTGGAGTGCGTTCCTGCCACGGTGGAACTTCCTCCTGCGGCGGTTTCCGAGACAAGGCCGTCCTCTTACTCCCCGAAGGCGAAGCGGCCCCACACACAATCGCCCCTTCGCTTGGCGAGGGGGTTCGTTGTAGCGAGCAAGGTCAGAGCCCTATGGGACTCCGACTCAGACACCGAGTGCCTCGCTATTCCCGGTGCCCCGATCAGGTCCACGACCGCCGGGGGCGAGGGCTTGGTGGAGCTAAGCTCCGATACAGAGGCCCCCCCGCCTGACGGGGTGGCCGGGGATGCCGAGATCCTTGCGGATTCGGGCGGGGCTGAAGGTAAACCTACATTGCTTGGTGTGGCCCGCTACGCGTTCGCAGGGCTGAACGCCATGTTCTCTTGCAGCAACATGGCTCCCCGAACGTGGGCCGCCCTCAAAGGACGAGGACGTTCGCTTGGAAGGGACCTCTGGCGCGGCCGAAGCCGTTGCCGCGGATGCCGCACAAAGCCTAGCAGACTTCGTCCCTGGGCTGGAGGTGCTGGCAGCGTGGTAGGAGGTGGCGGATAGGGCGGCCGCCGGTCTAGATCGTCAGGCGTTGCAGACCTGCGGGTCGGGACTGCTAGAGAGAGTGCTTGAGGTCTCCGAAATGAGGGTAAGCATCTGACCCGGAGCAGCGCGCGGCCCTTGGAAGGTGTGCTGATCGTTTTATCGCGTAGACCTTTGCCCTTAGCCGGGCGCTGCAGGCGGCCCATGTCCGGGAACAGGAGGCTTTGGACGGCCGGCTGCGCGTTGCCAAAGGAGCCCTTCGCGCGTCGAAGGAGGCGCATTCCGCTAAGGACGACCGTCTGCGGCGCCTAGAAGCGGAACGCGCGAGGGCCGTCTCATATGCCACAAAGCTTGTGGCATCGTCTCGGCGGGCAGCAGCGGAGGAGCGGGATGGCCTGCTCCGGCAGGTTGCCGTGCTGGAGGAAGAGAATGGCCGCCTTGCTGTGTCCCTGAGGGAGCGGGATCAGGCGCTGGGTGCCGCCTCGGCGACGGCATGGGAGGTTATGCTGGCCCTGGAGGGGACCTTTGAAAACCTCGTTGCCGAGGTGCCTCCCCGCTCATTCGGACCCGAAGAGCTTGCACGGACACTTCGACGGATTGGGGAAGCGGCCGATCTTGCTTAGGCCACCGCGACGTCCTTTGGCAATCACTGCTCCTACGTGACTGCGTGCCTGGCGTGTGCTCTTCTCCGGCACCGGGGCTACCGTCATGTCGATGAATTGGGCGACCCGCAGCTGGAGATGCCTGCTGGGGCCGAAGTGATGTTCGGTGTCGTGCGCGCTGTTCGGCCCGCCGTTCGGTTTTTCCGCGAACAGATCTGGGAGGCCGCGGCGAAGGTGGAGCTGCGGCGGAACATGTACGGCGAGGGGAACCTTAGCGAGTGGCTGGATGGAGTTGCCCGGCGCGACGATGACGAGGCCGATGGCTCGAAGCAGGTGTGACCCCGGGGTTCTTGTGCGTCGATGTGTGTTGTAACCTATGTACTCCATGCTGCAAATAAAGTGAAAATTGTTTCCCTTCTTTAACCGACCGCGCTATTTTATTCCAAGCAGTTGCCCGATGGGGACCTGCTGCTGATCTCTAACGCCGTGACCCGGCGCCGTTTACGGCACTGGTGACGGGCCGAAGATTCGCTAAACTTCTGGGCGAATCGATCCTCGACGGGTGAGGCTTCGGTGCGGAAGGACGCCCAGACGAAGCCGGACAAGTAGCATTGGCCTGATGGGCTTTGTAATCACTGTGCAGCAGCGTGGTAGGTAAGCCGAAATGTTCGTCCCCACCGTCGTTTTCGGGCGCATCTGCTTTGTGCTCTTGTGAGGCTTGTGGGGTAGGCGGGGTAGACGCTCGAGGTAGGTACGAGGGTGGCGCCCGAGCGAAATAGGCGCGCGAACGCTCGGTCCCCGACCCCTCGAAGTGGTGGCAGCGGAGCTAGCGCCTAATCGAAGTAGACGCGCGAGCGCTCCGTCCCCTACCTTCGCCGTGGTGGCGGCGAGCCGCGCGCCTGGTCGGTAGACGCGCGGCGCCCGTCCCCTACCCTCGGTGGTGGCGCGAGCCGACGCCTGGTCGGCGAGACGCGCGCGCTCGTCCCCTACCCTTCGAAGTGGTGGCAGCGGAGCTGACGCCTAGTCGAATTAGACGCGCGAGCGCTCCGTCCCCTACACTTTGAAGTGGTGACAGCGGAGTTGGCGCCTAGTCGAAGTAGACGTGCGAACGCTCCGTCTTGTACTGCTGGGCAGGATAAGGATAAGGTAGGCGTGGGGAGTGACAGGAACCTAGCTCCGTAGGTCCTGTCCGCTGCGGTCGATGGGGGACCTCACGGGCGCCACTGTTTCCTCACAGTTCTAGATGCTGACGGGACAGCTGAGGCGCGAGCAACGAAGCTTTGCGCATGGCGCTGTATAGCTGCGGGGTAGGTGTTCCTTGCACATCGCCCGTTGATTCGGGCCTCCCAGGACAGGGGGACGCATGGAGTGTAGTTGGCGGAGCCCTGTAACTGAAGTGGGGCGGACCTATTGCACCACGTGCCCCTGGGGCAGGCGATGGGACTCTTGAGGCGTAATTTCCGCAGCCTTCCTTCCAGGGCTCTTTAAAAGGGGCAGGCGACCACGTGAAGCGGCACTCGCCTTCCCCAAACCTTGCGGCTCCGCAACTTCTCTTATCGAAATCGCCATCCCCCGCGTGCCCTGGCTTCGGCAGTGGCACCGAGGGTTCCGGAGCGCGGCTGATGCCGCCTGGGCGATCGCGGGGTCGGACGTCCCGCCCATATGTGAGGATGCGACGCCGCGATGTGTTTTCCCCTCACCAGTTCGTCGAAGAGCCGCGGCTGGTGCGGGGTGGTGGGCAATTCACTTGTACTTCATCAAGGCCGCTCCTAGCTTTGGGAGTAGACTTCTATGTCACGCCAGCGAGGCCACGCCCCGCCGTGCTGTCCCGCACAAACGCCTGTCCTCTCCCCCAGTCTCCTTCCGTAGCTGTTGGACGCTTGGGATGAGGGGGATGTTGGCGCTTGCGGTGCTACAGGGAGTCGTGCTGCTTCTAGGGCGGCCTCCGACTCCTCCAGCTCGGGGCGGCACGTCCTTAGGGGAGCCCTGCACGGGCGCTCCCATCCCTTTGGCTTGGCTGGTAACGAGGGCTTGATATCGAGCTCGTGTCGCCATCGCGGGCGTCTTTGCGTCCACGAGCTTGAACGCTGCGGTCTGGCGGCTGGCTGGGCACCTCTCGCGTGCGAGCTCTGCGCCCATGTGGGCGCTTTCGTCGGGTGCGTTTAGTTTTTCAGGCTCGCGCGCCCCGCTCCTGCACTCGCGGCAGGCCGTCCATGCGGTGCACGCGGTTGGCTGGAAGCGCGAGAAGCCTCTGGTGTCCATGCGCCGTTGTATGTGGACTCCAGCGAGTGCGTGGGAATGCCATCCACGTCTTTTTATACTCCGGAGAGTACACGCGGTGATGGCACCAGCGCGTGCACGGGACGTCCGCGTCTTGTTTAGACTCAGTAGAGTGCGTAAGAAAAACATCCGCGGCTTTGTTTGTACTCCGGAGAGTGTTGGACTATCAAGCACAGCTTAATTAAGCTCCGGAGAGTACGCCAACGCGTGCGCGGGACATCCGCGTCTTGTTTAGACTCAGTAGAGTGCGCAGGGAAAACATCCGCGTATTTGTTTGTACTCGGGAGAATGCGTGGGACTATCAACCACGGCTTAGTTAAGCTCCGGAGGGTACGCCAACGCACACGCGGGACATCCGCGTCTTGTTTATACTCAGTAGAGTGCGCAGGGAAAACATCCGCATCTTATTTATACTCCGTAGAGTGCGCGCGGAGGCGTCCCCCGCTGCGTCTTATTTATACTCCGTAGAGTGCGTGCGGAGGCGGACCTCGACGCTACGTCTTATTTATACTCCGTAAAGTGCGTGCGGAGGCGGGCCTCGACGCTACGTCTTATTTATACTCCGTAGAGTGCGTGCGGAGGCGGACCTCGACGCTACGTCTTATTTATACTCCGTGGAGTGTGTGCGGAGGCGGACCTCCGTGAAGTACGTGTGCGGAGGTGAATCTCCTTGCAGTGCGTGTGCGGAGGTGGACCTCCATGTAGTGCGTGTGCGGAGGTGGACCTCCGTGCAGTGCGTGGGAACATCGACCACGTCTTTATACTCCGGAGAGTACGCGCGGTGGTGGCACCGATGCGTGCGCGGAACCCCGCGTCTTGTTTAGTTTCAGTAGAGTGCGCAGGGAAAACATCAGTGTCTTTTTTATACTCCGGGGAGTACGTGCGGAGACAAGGCTCCGCACGGTTTTAGTGGGCAACAAAAATAGCTTCGCAAACGGTGAACTTTATTAATGTCCCGTTTGCGCGGGTGAGCGAGTACAAAGGGTCGGGGACTAACCATTGGACTCGTCGTCGTGACGGCGGGGTAGGGAGCCTCTGGTGTTTGGGCCGTCGTAGCGCGGGTACAGGCGCGCCTGACCTAAGAGCCCCCCTGGACTCCGGATATAGGCTTCGGGTGCCATGCTCTATGTGTCGGGCCATGTGCTGATCGCCAAGGACGGTGATGATACCCTGCGGGTCCGAAAGCTTCGCGCATAAGAAGCCATGGTATGGGACTGCCCTAAAGGAATTGAGGGTCGATCGGCCCAAAATGCGTTGTAGGGGTACTGGATATCTACAACATCGAAGGTGGCGTCCCCGCTCGCCACGTTGTCGCCTTGGCCGAAGGAGACCTGTAGACATATTTGGCCCAGCGCCAGCAGGGGCTGACCTCCAAAGCTTTGCAGCGGAATTTTTGAAGGGCCTAGGCGGCTACGAGGGAGTGCCATATGGTCGAAGGCCCCTGCGAACAAAACGTTCGCGGAACTTCCTCCGTCGACCAGGACCCGTCGGACGTCGCACCCGGCGATCGCCACTTGGATGACCAGGGGATCTTGATGGGGGAATTCCACGCCTTCAGCGTCGGCAGGTGTGAAGGTGATCGCATATTGTGCCCAATCCGGCGGTGCGTGCGCCGGATACGCCGCCACGTGGTGTAGCCTCCGCACATAGGCCTTGCGCTGTCGCTCCGAAGCGAACTCCAGGGAGGAGCCTCCGGAGATTACATTTATGACCCTGTGCTGAGCGCCCTCAAGGGCGTGGACCCGCGGGGGGCTCTCCTGAGGCTGCTACACCTGAGCTTGTATCCGCCGGAGGCCCTCATGAGCCTGCGGCTCCTGGTCCCGAATCCATAGGGGGCCGTCCAGGGGGTGCTGGACGTGTGCCACGACGGGTGGCCGCGCCTCGAGATCCCTGTCTCTGGTGGCGCTTTGTCGAAGCGCCGCGATGGTGGTGCAGGAGCGGGTGTCGTGATTGCCTTGGCCGTGCACCTCGCACCACTGCGAGCAATGTTGGTCGTCATACTCTACGTGGGCCCAACCCTCGCGGCCCCGGCCTCAGCCTCGCCCCCGACCCCGTCGGGCCCTAGCCCCACGGCCAGCGGGGGCGTTGTCTTCCGAGCCGCTCTCAACGTCGAAGACGTAGCGGGCTCTCCGGGACGGCTGACGGCCGCGCTGAGGCTTGCCGGTCGGCGCGTCCTTGTGCTGGGAGGCATCCTTCGGCGGCTCCTATTGCTCCGCGAGGAGTTTTCTTTGAACGAGTCGGCGCTCTTCGCCGCACCTTCCACGGGGTGGGTGTCGGTGTCGTTGTCCAGACGCCGCCTCGCGTCTTCCTCCGCTCAGGCGTACTCCTCCATCTTATCGAAGAGCTTCGTCACCGTCTTGAATGGCTTCCGCGCGTTATACTCGGCTAGCGGCCCCGGGCGAAGACCCTGTATTGCTGCATTAATGATTGTTGTCTCGTTGACATCTTTGACCTAGCAGCGGACCTGCGCGAAGCGTTTGAAGTACTCGCGGAGCCTTTCCGATGGTTTCTGCTTGATGGCGAAGAGCTGATCCGCGTCGACCCGCTCGACGTAGTTCCCTTGAAAATTGTTGTAGAGGCGGTCGCAAACCTACTCCCATGCGTAGATGAAGTTCGGCTCTATGGTGAAGAACCAAGAGAGCGTCACTCCCTGCAACGCAAGCGGGAGCCCCTTCGCCTTGGTGGTGTCATCTCCGCCTGCCGCCTCGATGGCGGTCTTGTACAAACTCCCGAGGGTCCGTGTCGCCTTTGTACGACGTGACAGAGCTGGGGAACTTAAAATCTTCCGATCATGCCGTCTGCTGCAGGCCCGCCGATAGCAGGGACTCCGGGTCCACGCGTCACAACGAAGCGCGGCTGGACATGGGGGCGTCCCGGCTATCCGCGCGCTCAGGTGTGGGCTCCGGTGCGACCACCGGCGGGGTCGGCTGACTCCGAGCCTCTTGCATTTTCCGCACGGCCCCCCGGAGATCCGCTAACTCCTGCTGGAGCGTGCCGAGTGCTGCCAGCAGGGCGTTCTCCACGGCGGGCATAGACGAGGCAATGGGCGCATCTGGTCGCACGGCCAGGGCGGCTGCAACCACCGCTTATGTCCTTAGGATGCGCCTCATGTCCACATGGTGGACTCCGGCGTCGACGGCGGGGCCCGTGTCACCGGCGGGGCCGCTTGGCGCTCCCGCACCGGGTGTAGGGACGGTGGTCGCGCCTTGGTGGGCGCCAACGCTACCGCTCCCTAGCACCCGAACAGTACCGTTGGGGTTGACTGTCGCACCAACAGCAGGGTGGAGCGTGACGCGTGGGGTGGGGTCGATGGTCGCATCAGCAGTGGCGGGGTCGAAGGTCGCATCAGAAGTGGCGGGGTCGAAGGTCGCATCAGCAGTGGCGGGGTCAATCGTGGTGCGGTGAGCGTTGTCGCTTTCAGCCCCGACCGCCGATGCCGAAGCCCTAGTGTTGACGCGGGGCCTCGCCACGACCCCCTCCTTCTTCTTCGCCGTCGATGATGAAGCTTTCTTCGGTGCCATCCTTGAGATCTTGAGGCTTGAGGCTTGCTCTCATCCTCTCCACGAACGACGCTAACTGTTGTGCCTACAGACCAAACAGAAAGAGAGGTGTGTGGTAGTGGAGAGTTAGGTGAGCAAATGTCCTCTTGGTCTTTCCCAAGAGCTCTGTATGATATATATGCGTTCCCTCGTAATGAGCGTCTTTACAATCGTAATCTTACACGAAGCCTCTTCCGAGGGCAAGCTACGTCATTACACATGTCCTACTTGGAACCTACAACTTTCCAACATGCTAGCTGAGTTTAGGTGAGAGCCACCCCTACAACATAGGAACATGTTTTGACAGAAATTTACGGATGTATTTGGTGGTGTTACTACATGGTATGAAGTAGTAACAAGCGTCGTTTCAGTATGAAATTGATGATTATCGTAATGTGAATAATGAACTCTCTGTAACAAGCGTCGTTTACTAATTAGGTGCAAGCTGCTAGTAGCTCAACATGCTACTAATTAGGCCAAACCAAGAATAAACAGAGACAATGCAAATGGAAGTATATCATAAACATAACCTCACAAACAATAACCAGAACCAAAACTACTACCTAATGTATCGTGCTATTCATGCAAAATTCAACTCAATCCTGAAAGTAGAACGGACATCTCCTATCATTGGTACAAGAATGTGGTGGTATCAGGATTAGGGCCAAGGGGCTCTGCATTTTAGCATGCTTGCATATTACTAACGGATTCCTTAGAAGGTTGGACCTTGATCATTGGTCCACATATCCAGCACAGTAACTGATTTGCTTGCCATTTGTAAATTGCAATTGAAGAAAACAAAATCAGTTACTGCAAGATAGTCACAATGGGAATAAACTCTTACCTGTTTGACAACAAAACGACCATTCTTATCTGGGTATACAAAAGCAAAAGATAGCCTCGCATTTCTTTTCCTTGCTGCAAGAGCAACCTCTTTCACCTGAAACATAAGCATAATTATGCTGATCAGACTTTCATCCATAGTACTTTGAAAAGTGCAAAACACCACTTAGCATGTCATTGACATGTAGGCCCAATCTCCACTTATCATTGTCACACCCAGACCCAGTGTTATTTTGTGAATTTCCACTTTCCGCGGTGATATAAATCACTTTTCCCTTAAGATGACAGAAGCGAGTAAAATATGTAAAAAATTTACAAGATCAGTGAGCTCGCGAAGCGTGGCATCCTTCCATGTGTAAATCTGAACTTCATCTTTTGGCTCCTTCCCTCTCACAGAAAACTCTTCATTTTGGTGATGGCCACCAACCTGCAAATAAACCACCAGAATCAGTTTTCTGCATTACTGATATTTCTTTAACAATCCGTAGTATGTACTAAAAAGACATTGTTCAGAACTGTTACAAAAGATATAAGCTGGACAACATAAGGTTCATTATTTATTTTACAGATCACCCACATAAAATTTATCCGACATTCCGACTTCTGAAGTACTACATGCCTACTATCATGCTTTCTGGGAAGAATTACGAGTAGCTGCAGGTAACTTCAAAATCAAAATAGAGAATTCAGTGTTAGGAAAAATAGTCCCACATAGATTGTAGAAGAGGAAAAAGTACAACTTATAAGTGTAAGAGAGTCTCCACCCATCAGGCTAGTCTTTTGGGGGAAGGCCTAATACCACTTATAAAGTTGTTGCTTGTGGGCAGCCCGTGGGCTTAGTGCGTAAGGAGCGCAGTATATTTAAGACCTGGGGACCGAGGAGTGAACCCGGTGGGACCTAAGGTGGGTCTAGGTACGTAGGATCTAGGATGGGTCCGGATGTAACAATTGGTATCAGAGTTCAGGTACCTAACGTCTCCCAGGAGTGCGGTGTGCACAATCCATGTGTGAGGAGGAGAGTGTTAGGAAAAATAGTCCCACATGGATTGTGAGAGAGGAAAAAGCATAACTTATAAGTATGAGGGAGTCTCCACCCATCAGGCTAGTCTTTTGGGGAGAGAAGGCACAATACCACTTATAAGGTTGTTGCTTAGAGGGCTTACTTGTGGGCAGCCCGTGGGCTTAGTGCGCAGGGAGCGCAGCCTATTTAAGATCTGGGGACTGGGGAGCAAGAAAGCACCGATACGGCATCGTGGCGGCGCATGCTGCACGCGATCACGTATCCGATCGGCGATACGCCCGATCTGCGGCGATCTGGTATCGGTGGAGTATCGGTGAATTTTGGCCGAAAAAAAATTAAAAAATACGCCGATACGTGAGCGATACGGGACGATACGCGAGCGATACGGCGGCCCAACTCAAATCCGGCCCAACAGGAGGCGGCCCAGCGAGAGGCCAACGGGAATAAAACCATGCCTCGCCTCCCGTCGCTCCCGAACGGCGAAACCTAATCCCGTCGCTCCCCCCAGCAGATCCGCGTCGATCCCGTCGGCTCGTCCTCCGCCGCCACTGGTCGGAGGCCACCGGCCATCCGCCGTCGATCCCGTCGCCTCTCCCAGCTCGTGGTGATCCGCCGCCTCTCCCTCGTCCTCCGCCGCCACTGGCCGAAGGCCACCGACCACCGCCGTCGATCCCGTCGCCGCAGCCACCCCGCCTCTCCCGCCGCCTGAAGTTCCGCTGCGAGATCCGCCGCTGAGGTACTTCCACGCCGCTTCTCCCCGCGCTTCTTCCCGCGCTCCCGCGCTTCTCCTCACGCTTCTCCCAGCTACATCGGCTCGTGGTGGAGGCGACGACGGAGGGCACGACGAGACCGACCGCGTGCCCGTCGTCCGCTTCCACCACGAGCCGGCGTAGGCTGGGAGAAGCGGGAGAAGCGCTGGGAGCAGCGGGGACACCATGACTAGCACAACTTGGAGGAAGCATAGAGGCGAGACGGAGGAGAATCGAGGCGGCGGCGTGCGCGACATAGCGGCGCTCGGGTGAAGAGAACAGAGCGCCTCCTCGAAGGCTCCACGAGGCGGATCCTCCATGATGGGTGCGGAGGCGCGCGACCGGAGAAGGGAGATGAAGGCGCGCGGTGCCAACCGGTGTCATCAAATACTTAGGTGTTGCATCATCATGCTAATTACTTGTTTACTAATATACTTTAATTATTCTGTGGTGTTTCTTTTTAGGGGATGGATCCAATTGATGTAAACAACAAGCCGTTGTGGAAGCACGTTACTATTTTGGAGAGATTACCAGGTGGTAGAGGAAATGTACGATTCAGATGCAAGTATTGTGCTTGGGAATATTGTGGAAGCTACTATAGAGTTAAAGCACACTTGCTTAAAAAATCCAATGCCGGGATCAGAATATGCCCAAAAGTGACATTAGCTATCCTTCAGCAGCTTCAGAGTGAAGTTAAAGAGGCTGAAGAAGAAAACTAGTCTGTAGCATTCAATTCATCAAGGTAATATCAGTTTCTCCTTCTCATAGCCTGTTTATAATTTTTTATTTTCAACTATTATATATATATATATTTTATATATATATATATATATATATATATATATATATATATATACACTTGCCGTATCGGTGTATCCTTGTTTTTGAAAAATATCGTATCGCCGTATCCGTATCGCCGTACCCGTATCGCGTATCGGTGCATCCTAGCCGGGGAGTGAATCCGGTGGGACCTAAGGTGGGTCCAGATACGTAGGACCTAGGGTGGTCTGGATGTAACATTCAGTGCTTATAATAATAGCACCCAGCCATCAGGTGTTACTTTCAGCCAAAGGTTGTGAACTCAACAAGGGCAGTGAAGTACTTTCGCTGAAATTGAGCCCACAGTTATGTCCAACACCAACAGAAACACCTTCAGCAATGATATGTAAGTTGTGTAAGTTGCCAATTTTTAAACTTGTATGTCATGTTAGCATGTTCAATAACTACATGACATATGAATTGAAGGCCCTTTCAACCATGGTAAATAGGTTAGTGCTAATAATTATTGATTAAGACTCAAGAAGTGCTAAATTATGTTTTCTTTCCTTTTGGCCACCGATTAGCTAGAATTCATGTTAAATTAAAACTATAACGCCTCTCAGAAAAATAAAAACTAATATTATAATAGATATTCTTGGGTTTTCTAACATATTATTTATTGACTACTGCTAGTTATTGTTACCAGTTAAAACACCCACTCAAGTGCAATAATAGGTGCACATTAACGGATGAATTGATATAGAATTCCACCAAGGCACCAGAACCTACACATCCGTAAGATGCACAGCACAAGTAAACTGGTAACAAACAATGTTTTAGTAGCATTATTCAGATAGCGACATATTTTCCGATTACTTCACTATCAACTATTGCAAAAGCAAAAAAACCATTCGAAGGTTGCAGCAGCCAGCAGTACGTAAACAATTGAATCGAGAATATTAAAAGTGCTTTTGACAGTCAGCACACTCAAAATAACTGTTAATCAGCACATAGAAACATATCATACAGATGACAAAAAAAAAAGATGAAGAATAAGACATGAGTATGCTCACCTTTGTGAAAACCCTGAGCAGAAGAGGACAGGTCTGCACAAAAACCCGACAACCAATAAGTAATCAATCAGTCATTATTCGCATTCCTCTAAATGCAAAACCTAACCTAATGCTGTTGAATTGCATACTATTATCTATCTACTACTGGTCCAGTGAATCGTTAGGGTCGCGGAGACCTGACCTTCTCGCGATCGATGGGTTCGAGGCGGGCGCGAGGCATGGGAGGAGGCCCCCGGTGCTGCATCGGCGGCCCTGGCCGCGGCCTCATCGGCAAATCGCCCATGCCTGCCATATCTCCTCAACGATAAGAAGGCTCTGCCACGATCAAAACCACAAGAGAGGCGCGAATCAGGATATGCACAGCACGCACGAATCTATCTACTAGTGGTGTTCCCCAAAACAAAGCATCGTTTACTAAGAAGCAAAGAACCGGCGGGCTGACCTGCTCTGCTGCTGCGTGGTCGTCAGAAAATGAAGGCGCTCGCCGCCGCCGCCTAGGATGCTTCACGGGGAGGGGATGGGGAGGGGAGGTGTCGGCGGTTTGGATGTCTCTGGAAGCGAGACAAACAAACCCTAAACCTTTGCAGTTTACACCCTTTCTTCAATGGAAATTGCATATTGTAACTCGGTCCACCTCTCACATAGCAATGCTCCGTGCCTGCCAAAATACTTGTCGATTTGAAGTGACTACCGTCAGAATTTGACCACAAGTATACACTAAAATATTTAAGCTTTTCATCGAAAAACTATGCTAGTAAATTTATGACCAAAAGTACCCCTTATATGTTATATTTTTTTATTACTTTTATAACAAAAAGTTAAGGGGTAATTCTCCTTTGCTTGTTGCAATATCGCATGCACTTGTAGCGGCAGTTCTTATCGATTCTTACAGGTTATAACACAGAGGTGGCCAACGGGTCGTGTTGATCGGTACGGTACGGGTTAGATATAACATGTTTAGATATGGATAATAAATAGGTTATGTCGTGTCGGTTCACGGACTGAGGATCGGGCCTAGACATAGCTAATGATCGTGCCGACACGGTATGGACACGATTGGGGCTAAACGGGTCGTGTCGACTTAGAAAAAGATAAAAAAAATTAAAAAAATCGTAGAAAAATATAGAAAATTAAGAAAAAAATTATTGAAAAGTATAAATAAATAGTAAAAAATAAGAAAAAATTATACAAATTACAAAAAAACTTTTACTGGGCCGTGCTGGCCCAGCATGCCGATCGCGCTGCCAGACACAACGTGGTCCGTCGGACTGTGACGGCCCGGCCTATCATCTAAATGGGTTGTACTGTGGTCAGACAGGGCCTACAAAAACGGGTCTCAGACCAGTCCATAACGGCCCAGCCCATTTGAACAGTGCTACTATAGCATGAATTTATTGAGTTCTCAGTAAGTATCACAACAAGAGTTCTTATTTGTTGCATCATGTCAATAAAAATTCTGCTCCTCTTCGTGTGGAAGCAAAAAAAAAGGCCCAGGTGGACCCGAAACCCGTCAACCCGCTCGTACGCTGCTTTGGAAAAGCAAGCTAAGCCGAAGCGAAGCGCACGCACACACTTGCCACTTCACGCTCTCCCAATCCCGCCTTTCTCGCTCGCTCGCGGGACAAAAACCACCGCCCAGCCGCCCGCCATGGCCGACGGCGAGCCCCCGCGGCGCTCCCTCGCCGACGACGGCTTCCTCCGCTTCCTCCTCCCGGCCCCCAAGCCAGGGCAGCGGCCCGTCCCATCCTCCCCTCCAGCCCAACTCGCCCCGCCCCACCTCCTCATCGCGCCTCCCCTCCATCTCCCCCGCCCCGACGAGCGCCTCTTCATCGTGCGCCCTACGCGCCCCTCCTGGCTCCCACCACCACCACCACCTCCTCTCCCCGCGCCACGGCCTTTCCCGGCTGGCACCGAGCAAAGAATGCGAAATGCGGGTTACTTCAGCGGCCGGAATGGTCCGATGGGGCGAAAGTTTGGAGCTTCCGTCAGGAATGGAGACCTTTCTGGTTTTGAGAGGCGAAACGTGGGAGGAGGTTTCTTCGGAACAAATGGAGGCGAGGCCGGCGTCGAGAGGTGGAAAGTGGCTGCTCAGAGGAAGAAGAAGGTGTGGGTTGCCGTGGAGAAGAAGGGCGAGAACGGCAGTGACGTGGATCAGGCAGCGGCCGGTGGTGGCTATGCGGGTGGAGATGAGAGGGGCCTTGAAGCTGAAGACCAACTGGAACCAGACGACGAACAAGACGGCGATGGCCGGCTTCTTCGGGAACACGTCGAGAGTTCTCTTGTCATCGCCGGTGGTGATCACGAGTGTCATGACGGCGGCGGCGAGCGGCCAAGTGAGGTAGTGGAAATCTGAAAAAAAAAATGGTCGCTTCAAGTGATCGTCTGATTCATACTATACTACCATCACATTTGATTTGCTGCTTAATCGCTGATGTTCCTTTGCTCTGCAGCACCTCAGTTCGCAAGCGGATCAAGCGCCGGGCTTGCGAGTGAGAATGCTCAGACGGTGGGTGGAATGCCGCCATGACATTGACACCTTCTCATCTGGTTTGCTTTCGCTCTATGAATCCCTCAAGCCATCAGAAGAGCACAAGTCCAAGCAGAAGCAGCTCGTAGACTCCCTAGCAAAGTCAGTGAGTAAAGAATGGCCCAATGCCCAGCTGCATCTCTACGGATCATGCGCTAATTCCTTTGGAACGCCCCACAGTGATGTTGATGTCTGTCTCGAAACTGAGATTGGCACTGGAAGCGCAGCTGAGGCTCTTCTCACATTAGCGGAGATATTGCGGACCGACAATTTCGACAATGTGGAGGTAATTCTTCACTATGTGGAGTTTTACAACTGAAGTTTTCTCTTCCAAAGTGACTTCTGTTGCTCTGCGCGTAATTTGCATAACTCATTACTTGGAGATTTAATTTTCTTGATTTAGGTTCTTCCTCGCTCTAGTATCCGATATTATGGGTTCAGGCAGGCTATTGATCTTCTAGTATGCTTTTAAATTGATGCAGGCTATTACCAGAGCTAGAGTTCCCATTGTAAGAACGTCGGATCCAGGGAGTGGTTTTTCCTGCGACATTTGCATCAATAATCTCTTTGCTGTTGCCAACACAAAGCTTCTCAAGGATTATGCGCAGATTGATGAGAGATTGCTTCAGCTGGCCTTCATTGTAAAACATTGGGCCAAGCTGAGGGGTGTTAACGAAACATACCGTGGAACCCTCTCTAGCTATGCGTGAGTTAAACGATTATGCATCCATATATATATTTTCCTTCTCACAGCTCTGTGAGTTGTTGTAAATTTGGGGCCTAATCTTGTTTATATTAACTTGCAGATATGTGCTTATGTGCATTAACTTCTTGCAGCTAAGAGAGCCCAAGATTCTTCCATGTTTACAGGTTTTGTAGCTTACTTTTATCGCATCAACTTGATTCACATAAAGTATCTTCTTTATGCAAGTGCAAGAACTACTGACTACCAATATTTTGCAAGTACTCTTTAGGATAAGATCACTCCATGCTTTGCTTCTGCATTTAGATTCATGATATTGATACAGGTTAAACCAGTTGTTTGCACTTATAAACTTTTCTTTTCATTTTTAACTTCTCTCTCTCTCTCTCTCTCTTATTTGCTGGTGGAGTGATATGTGATATGCTCTGTTCGTCCTGGATTTCCACGATTTGACATTATCCCTTCATATCCATGATTCTCTTTGGATGGCCCATCATACAACTATGGTTGGTCAATTTTCTTTTGTTTCTCCCCGATGAAGTGGTGTCATTTTTTCTGTATGTTCCGCTTTTTACGAAATTTTCGGTCGACTGCGTTTACAGTTGTCCCTGATTTCAGTTTCATGCTTTGTATTGGTTTGGCCTTCTTTTTTTTTTTGAACGGGCTTATTGGTTTGGCCAATTTCATCCTAATGCAATACGTTCTCTCTATTTTCAGGCTATGGAGCCAACATATACCATGGTTGTTGACGACACTGAATGCTCGTATTTCGACAAAGTTCATCAGCTTCATGATTTTGGTGCTGAAAACAAGGAGAGCATCGCGGAGTTACTCTGGGCATTCTTCCACTACTGGGCATTCCATCACGATTACAGGAGCGATGTCATCTCCGTCCGCATGGGGAAGACAATCAGGTAAGAGCCAACAATATTTTCTCCAAACATAAACTTTAGTGTTGGTTTCGTAAAATTTCACGTAGGTTTCAAAGAATTTTACATGTTTTTACTCGGTGCCTCGTCGATAGGAAGCAGGAGAAGAACTGGACGACTCGCGTTGGAAACGACCGTCATCTGATATGCATTGAGGATCCTTTCGAGACCAGCCATGACTTGGGCCGTGTGGTCGACAGGCAGACGATCAGGGTTCTCAGGGAGGAGTTTGAGCGAGCTGCTGAGGTACTGCAGTATGACGATGACCCTTGCGTGGCCCTTTTCAAGCCCTACGATTGTGAACTTTGATCATCACAAGAGGGAATAATTGAGGATTTGCCACTGTAAATAGGCTCTTCTGAGGATTTACCACTCGATGTCTCACTGACATGTGGTCCCAGAAGCGAGACATCAAATGGTAAATCCTCAAGTAATGATCTTTGCAATAGCAAATCCTCAAATTCCCCGAAGAAGAGAACTGCCATGGAAAATTCAGACGATACTTCTCCAGAGTCCAGAAGTGAATAAAATTCAGATGATGAACTGTTCAAACATTTGTTAAACAAAATAACTACTTGTTTGCATTCAGAAAAAGATGGAATTGGGTCAGGTGCATTTACTTGATAGATGATGAGTCGTGATTCGTTGCAGACAGAGGTAGGACGCGTATCCCAGCTGCAGGCTGCAATGAGTTAGCTGCAGCCGATACACACTCGTTCTATGCTCCGCTCACCTGAAAAGGCAAACTCAATGTTCTGATTTGGGGAAAAAGACTGCGGATGCCATTGATGCCACCATTGATGGCATGTATGAAGTTACCACAGTAAAGACTGAAGGAGACCAATGTTGCAGATTTGCAATCTCGCTTTCCAGATTTCTGAACAACTTCGATGATATTAACCATTTTGTAATACTAAGATAAATGAATTGAGCACTCTGTACAGATTTCAGGGTTACGTGTTTTGACAATGGTAACATGCATTATGCTCTTCTCAGTACCAGCAATACGTGAAGCATACCTAGAACAAAAGAAGCTGAGAAGAGGATAGATTTTACTGTGATGAACTTTAGTTCATCATAGGGTGAACACCGTGAGGAGGAAGGCAGGGCAGCGTCGATTCGGTTTGGTGGGATAATAGATTAAACTATAGACTAGGATGATAGTGTTAGATAGAATAGTATGAAGGGATGAATAGTTAGTTGTATCAATAGTTAGTTGCATTTGAGGGGGTGTTAAGAGTATAAGGGTATTTATAGTATTTCCTAGTTTTTAGGGTTCAGTATTATGTGTATCCCATATACTCTGTATTTGTGTTTGTTTGTCTTATGTACTCTATATATAGCCCACACAAGACTAAACCCTAAAAATTAGAAAATACTACAAATATCCTTATACCCTTCATACCCCCTTAAATATAAGATATATACAGTAGCATTGTATTTGAAAGGGTTGACATTAAAATACGAAAAATCTAAAATCCGAGTCTTAATAATGTCGTCATAGTGTGCACTCTTGAAAAATTATGTCAGAGTACTAAAAGATCTCCATCCGGGGTCGTGCGGTAGCTCATAAAGCACTTAAAGCACAAAGTACAGGGTCTGGAAAAGTAGAGGTAAGCAAGAGTAAAGTCGACCGTGGTAACACAACGAAGATGATAATGAATGTGATATATCGAGATCTGAATATGCAAATTCAGACTCTCTATGTATACCGCACTAGTCTAGAATCACGTTAGTATACACAGTGTAAACATAGATGAAATATCGACCATATACATGATTAATAAAAGAAAAGACTCAAATATTATTAATTATCAGAGTATGACCTTATGACCAATCTTACAATTTACTAGCCTGAAAGGTTTAAAAATCTAGCAGCGGAAAACAGAAATAAGCATGGTAGTCATTCGATATGCCCACATGCAATCGATTGGGAAGCGAAGTCCTAATCCATGAAATCGTTGAAGTATCATCCTTCTTGTACCTCCTGCTAATATGGGTCCTCTTCTCCAACTGAGTAACAGTAAACATAAAGTCGTGAGTACATTAGTACTCAGCAAGTCATTTGTAATAATTATGCAATATAATATACAAGTCTTACCAATTGATGACTGAAATGTTACTTTATATAAAGTAATACAATAAATATATTGAAAGCGAACTTTAAAGGAAAAGATAACAAATAAATAATCAAAAGAATTGAATACATTACTTGTGAACTAACTACTCATAAGTTGCTCCACCAATGAACTAACCATTCACTTTTCAAATTTAACTAAACAAAGTCTTTATGAAATTTACCTTTCGTGTGAATTCATCGAGTATTGTCTATAACCGCAGACATGGCTATTCAAATAGTTTTACACTCTGCAGAGGTTACACAACTGTACCCACACGATGTGATTTTCTCTATGTATCAAAAAATCATAATAAGACTTTTACAATGCTCAATCTTAACTCAATCCCATCTATTAGGGTTTCGCATTACACCCCCTTGCGCCTCATAGAATAAGCAATCATATTCATCACAATTGCGAGATTGAAAAAATATCATAAATTAATCAGTTAGATCTATCCCATACTAGACATGTGATTTGCACAGTAAGGCTCAGATCAATGGCGCATAAAGTTAAGTCCTTAAACTTTACACAGGTGAGACATCAATATCTCTCGAAATAAATCTACAATTTCTCCTTTACTGCACGATCACTCGCCCAAATGAAAACTAATTTTATATAACTAATACCAATAACACACTAACGTTATGGCATATAAATTTTATAACTGTGGCTCTAATCATGATTCAATATCTCATTAAGTCAAATTAATTAATTGATCATATGTGATGATAGACCCAACGTAACTATAAGTATGACTAAGCAAATTGATATGACAACTAGTATGGTATCACTAAATAATTTTCTATTCTATGGTGACATGGTATTCAAAATTATCAAAAGAGCAATTGATCAATTAGAACAATAACTAGTAAGTACAAGAGTTTGCAATAAAATAACAATACATGATAATTTAAAATAAAATAATAAATAAATAGATTAAAAACTAGATTCAACATGATCAAAAGATAAAACTTGCTTTGGCCTTAGTTATAAATTCTTGATCTTCTACTGATGCTCTCGCTCTTTCGAAAACGCGATCTAACGAGAGAGAAAATGAATGAGGCACAAAATAGATTCAAATAAAATTCAAATAAACTTCAAAAACTTGAAAACTAGAACCAAAATATAGATATTGATTTTAGATGAATTTAGAAAAAAGAACGGGATCAATCGGAGTGATATGAACTCGGCTAACGGAATAGCTAGTCTACGGTGGACCCAGATGATGTAACTGTGCATGGCGATTGGGGTGTTGATGGGGTGGACAGGTTGACGTGGCTAACAGGTGGTAGGGTATGGCTGACGTGGCAGGTGATGTGGCCTGACATGTCGCACTAGGGCTGATGTGATTATTGACGTGGATGCTAACTCGGTTGGTTCAGTGCACAGGTTCACGTAACAGCACTGGCTGACATGTGGAGCCTGCTTATTAGTCCTTTGACTTATATGAACCAGGTCTACTGAGAAGTTAAACCTCAGCCGGGCATGGGTGGGGTTTGACGTCGCCAGACGTGCGGTTCGAAGTGACGCTTCGTTCGGTTGGGCAATCATGCGGGCAGCAGCATGCACGTAGTCCAAGGAGCGGCGTGGTGGAGTGGTACGATAGTTGGAGGAAATGGATGGCCAGTGAGGCAAGGCAATGCGGAGCTCACCAGTGACGGTGGACTATGGCGGTGCTCGACGGAGAAGTCGACGGTGATGACGGACTTGTCGATAATGTCAGCAACTGCTGGCTGTGAAAACGAAGGCGAAGACGGCAGTCGAGCTTGACTGCGGCGCACAGGCGAGACAAAGGTCGACGGCTCAGGGTACGAAAACCAAGGGACGGTAGCGCTTAAATAGCCACGGACGGCAAGAGGCTGAGATGGCCAAAAGTTCCAAGTCCAAGGCGGAGATGACTGGCAGCGCGCACAGGATGGACACGGATGCCGAGGCGAGTCCGCATCAGAGACGACGGCGACTCCTGAGGGAACACGAAGAACAGTGCTCACATGTGGCTTGGCTGTTGATCGGATGGTCAAGGCAAACCGCACAGATAAACAGTGCTCGAGTGCACAGATGCCCAATACATGTCCCCATGGACCGATTTGGTGGCTAAGACGGACATGGCTTGGATGGTCGGCACGTGGCATTGTTGGGATCAGATAGCTGGGACTCATTGGGCCAGATGAGCAGTAATGGGCTCAACTCGTTACTGTTTTTAAGATTTTTAGGGGTTTTCTTATTTCAAAGAATTCAAATAAAATCAAAAGGGCTCTAGAAAATAGCAATTAAATCTCAAATATTCACAGAAAATTCCTTAAAACACAAGAGACCCAAATAAAGTACTTCTAGTAAATATTAATGTTTATTTTAGTCATATTAAATCCTTTTAATTAATAAAAATTCAATTGAAGATTGTATTAAATCCAGAAAAATTCAAATGACGTATTTTTTAAAAGTTTCAAATAAACTCTAAAAATCAGGATGTTATAAACATTCCCCCTTAAACGGAATCTCGACCCCAAGATTCTGGCTCACTAAGAGAATATGTTTGGCTCATAAAAAACTAATAGCCGCTATAGTAAAAAAAATCTACACAAAAAAACCCAAAGACAGGCCTTTCGGCCCTTTTGATCAGAACCAAAGCAGCAAATTAGTGCTAGTATAGTATGCCCGGTTTTTTTGGGCTTAAAATTGACCTATGTTTGTACTGTCTATAGTAACTAGCTTTTAAACGATGCGTTTTTTAAAGACAGGATCAATAGAAAAATTATAGTAAAAAATATACTAAATTCAGCTTTACCAATCAAAATCGTATGTGACTATTTCTCTTTGTGTACCGCCTCCTACGAACAATCAAAATTCAAATATTAAACCATAAATCATGAGCCCAAAAAAACCCCATACTATAGTATAGCATAGCAGCAACAAAGGGCACCAACTACTGGTCTACTGCACCGTTTGCAACTAAAACTAGGGGTGGATTCGTTGTGTCTTTCAACCGGTTTATCTTATACAGACTACAGTAACTAGTTTTTAAACGATGTATTTTTAAAACAGAATCAACAGAAAGATTACAGTAAAAAAAATACTAAGTTCAGCTGTACCAGTTAAAATCCCTACACATCAAAGGAACATTCCACCAACTGTACACAGCAGCAACTCATAAATTGGGAACCATTCCAGGACTTCCAAGGAAATCAAACAAACTCCATCGACAAGGCAGGCATCAAACAAACTCTTCAACATACACTCACAAATAACTCCAAAAACAAACGGGGCACCCTCCAGGATTTACTTGCATGACTCCAACAATATAACCAAGATACACGTTATAGTACAGCTGGCCCAAAAAAATGATCGCGACCCATAGAATGAGTAAAAAACACCACCTCTGATTAAGAATAAGGAAACGCCTTTATGGATTCACACCACAAATGTGTTCTCTTCCTAGTCAAAATCAACCTCAAATAGATGGACATGTTCCCATGCAACAGTTTCAAAAGTTCAGGTGCCTCTGAAGGGAATACAGACTATGCCGCAAACTCTAGTCTCTGCTTGCCAAAGTATACATAGACGAAGCTATTTCCCTCCCAGGCCATCACATGAAGTCGTAATCATCCGGATCATCAAAAGCTCCACCCTGCCCAGGGATGAAGTCATCATCTCCTTTCTCTATGTGGAGCTGCTTCTTTTTTGCCCCTGAGGATTTCATTGCCAGCATCAGTACATGACAAATAAAATGTATTTCCATCCTAGCACTGGATATCAGCTCCACCGAGAAATAGAAAGCACCCTAGGTCCAAGAATCATCACCTTGTTTCTTTTTGCCTGCTGCGGCTTCTTTCTCAGCCTTGATCTTTTCATTAGCAATTGCTGCAATGGAGGAAGATAGGTCTTTCGCATCTGCACCTTTCAATGAAGTCATGGAAAGTCTCATGACATTCTTGAGTAGACCCATGTAGTGAAAGCTTTTCTGTATGATGAAACCAACAAGGTCAGATCCTCCGGAGAGGGAAGTCCCAACAAAAGCAGACAGCAGAGGGGAGTCCCAATAAAAGCAGACCAATAGCCTTGTAAACATTCAACAAACCTCATAGGGATGTAGTTTATTTGCGATAAGTTCTGCATATTCTGCAAAGTCACTCTCAGACTTTGGGATAAAAGTATCTAGTGACTTTTCACTGCCATCCTTCTTTGCAAAAAGCTCTGCGGTTGACTTGAAGTCAGCTTCTTCCACGAGCCTGCAATAAGTACACCATCAGGGTGAACGAACTACATGCATACAAATCTGAATAAAAGCAAGCAATATGCAGGCAAGAGCTGCTATACAGAGCTCAAAAGAGAATAAAGCCATAGACAATACTGAGAAAAGAAGGTAGGAACAAGCAAGCAGCAGCTGGCGGTATATAAAGTTTCTTCATTAGGCCCAAAAGTTCAGACCATAAAAAACAGCATACCTTTGTTTGCGAAGCTTCTCTTTAATAGGATCATCAAGAACCTCATCTTCTACTACTTCAGTACTTGTTGATGCTTGCTGTTTTCCTTTTTTTGCAGCACCTTTCCCGCTAGGTTTTGACACAGCCTTTTCTACAGGCTGTGGCTTAGGTTTCTGCATCATTTTGTAAGTATTGAAGCACCAGTGTTGAATCAGTGACAGTTCAGTATTAGGTGGCAAGTAGCCTAGTATCAAAAAAAGAGCTTACAACTGGCAGGTAGTATTTTAACAGTAAATATAGGCAAAAGCGTATGGCACACCAAGGATTATTTGGGGCAAATTGTTCAGCAACAAGACAAAAATCATGTGTGTGGAAAAGTAACATTGGTGTATCACTGACAAGTCATCCCAGGTCAAACTTGTCAATCTCAAATTGGATGCTATTTTCCAATTTGAACATGTTTGCAATGGTGCTGAACAAATTTCCCCAAATAAAAATGGCGTACAAAAATAAAATTGCATACCAAAATCGGAATAAAGCAGGCTTTTACTTTCCAAAATGAAGAACCAAAACAATAATGAAGAAATTTTACATTTTGTGGGGGGAAGAAAAAATTATGTCTACTAAGAAAATGTGGTAAAGCGTTCCCAGTCTACCTCCTCCTCCTCTTCTTCCCATGAATCTTTTACATCCTCTTCCTCCACATCTTCATCTGCCCACTTATTTTTAAGTGGCTCAGCTTTTGCAGCAGGTGCAACTGGCTGAAAATCTTCAGAATCTGTAATGTAACATAGATTTGTTTTCAAGATGCAAACAAGAAAATGGAAGTGCCAAAATAAACCAACATCAGAACTGGCAATTGAATTCAATAAACAAACATTTCTAATAAATTCAAGGTCTTCCTACAACCTGCAAAAATTACAGTGATGCATTTTATGCTAACTAAGACTAGAAAGAAGAGATCTCTGCCTGTACTACAACAATCTTTAATACAACATGGCAAGCATCATGATTTATCATTTGACCTCCCAAAATAAACTGCGCAAGGCATTAGTGGAGTCACTTCAGTGACTCCATATATTCACACTTACCTTCACAGCAAGTTTGAAATAGGAATAAGTATGTTGAAAGAGTAAGCCATCAAGAAAGCAATCTAATAGAACAGTTAGCAGGTGACTGGGATCTTTCTACTATATTATGTCCCTTACACCAGACTAAAAGAGTAGAACTATACTATTTGTACTTGTTCCCCATCATTTTAAATGGTGGTTCCATCCCACCAACGTTTAGTCACAGGCTTGCAGTACTGCATTCACCATCCAAAAAATCTACGAGTGCAATGTTTTGATTACTAAAAACGGAGCGCATTTTCAGGCACAGCTAAAACAACACACATCATGGCGATAATCTGATCAAATCAAGGCCTCCTATAAGCATAGTAGCACATACAACTGCCCATAACAAAAGTGAGTTGTGAATTCAAGTGTCCTGGGGGCAGATGCAAACCAGATGCTGACACAATCTTGTGTTGGATAAGGACCAGGGAATGCTACTCAAGTTTTTAAAATATTTCATAGAAAAAGAAAAGCACTAAGTATTTGATTAAAGCGCGCAAAAATTACATTACACCGAAACAAAAAGATGTGAAGGACTCGCTGATTCCATGCTAGGGTATATAGAACATCACCAATACATGCTAGGTGCAGAGTTCACAGATAAATAAATCCTACAAAACCGAAAGTCCTAATTGTAGGCTAGAAAAGGCAGGCGTCCTTTTGCGTAACCACACCTAGATTTCACGAACACCGTGGACTATCCACCTACGCAATCACAGCCAACAATTCGCAAGTATCTACGTTTGGCCGACATCTGATGAAGGAGCTATATTCGTAGGCAAAAAAACATATTAGTATCTTAAGATTGGGCGAATATTAGCATCAGGCAAGGGTTTCATCACAAAGCGCACATCAGGAACACGTACTGTTCGCATCGGATGGTGAGCTCCGCGTCGGGAGCTCATCGGCAGAGATCCGGCGAAACGAAAGCCACAGATCGGAAGGCGCGAGACAGAAGGGGGGGAGGAGAGGGAGAGAGGTGCTCACCCCAGTCCTCCATCGCGGCTCGACGGTCTCGAGATCTGATCGCTTGGCGGTGGTGGAGTGGCAGCGAGGAGGAGGACGACTAGAAGGCGGTGAGGAGGAGGACGAGTAGAAGGCGGCGACCGGAGAAGTGGGTGGACGAAGGGGCTAGGGTTTCCGCGGCGGCGGGGAAGTTTCCTGGAGGGTTGGGCTTTTGCTTTGCTTGCCTAGTTGGCTTTTGGTTTTGGCGTCGTTTCGTTTCGCTTGCTCGCTTCCCTCCCTCTTCTCGGGTTTGTTTGTGATTCCTGATTGGACGGTGGGGATTTGGTCGGTCCATTTTCCTAGCCTACGTTCCAAACTCATCGGGTCTTTTTCTACCGTTAAAGTTGTAAACTTAGGAGTTCGAAATAGTTATGGTTTCTGATTTCTGATTAAAATTTTACTATAGTTGATTTTTTTTACTGTAACTGAGTTAACTTATTAGACATAATTTAATTTTTTAAAAAAAGTAAAAATAAAAAACATGTTAACTCATCATAGACAATAAAAAGAAATACAGAAAAAAAGAAAATATAAAAAATATAAAATATCTAAAAAATCAGAAAAAAATGAATTACTGAATAGTGAAAAAAGCTAAACCTAGAAGTTGAAAAAAAAACCGAGTTAAGTTTGCCCCACTCAACTCGGCTTTTTTTCAGCTTCATACTAAAGCCCGTTTAGAGCCCGTTGAAAAAAAAGCCCGTCACTAGCCTTCTGATTTTTGAAGTAGGGCCCGTTTAGACTGCATAAATCATACTAGAATTATCAAGGATTCACGCCACTCCTTGGGCTGTGAAATTTCACGCAATCCAAACAAACCACGTTTCTAGAGCCACCTGCTCGATTCTTGCATGGCATTATCGCTCCTTTTTTTTTTCGTTTTAGTAGAAAGTTTAGGAGGAGTAACATGGCCCTCTCAAAGTAAAGTTGTAACATGATTCTCCTTGTGTATTATGAACATGGCAAAAACAAGGTATATTTTTAGAAACAGGCAGAAGGACCGCACGCCTTTGAATTAAGGGGGCGTTTGGAATAACGATGGTATTTAATTTTTGCTGAAATTTTACTGTAATTGATTTATTTTTTACTCTAACTGAGTAGCATAGTAGAGACCTAAGAAAGCAAGAAATCATCTCAAGTACCCCAAGAGAGAGAGAGATATCATGCGATGCCTCTCAAAGATGATGTGACGCAGTGGGCAGTGACGACGACCACTGTGATCTGATCCTGTACTACTTTTTCGTTGCGGGATCTGACCAGTAACACTTCCCTTGGGACGATCTGATCTGCAGATCTGACCAAACATCCGCCCTAGCAATAATACCAAAGTCTGTCTGTACGAATGAAAAGAGCCTACACTGTTTATTTACAACACAACGAAAACTGGAGGGGAAATAGTTCTCAAAGATGATGACTTTGCCGTCATCATGGAGATAAGTAGGCAGTGGAAATAGTTGTTAAAAAAATTATGCAGTGGCACTGAAGGTACTAATACGAGAGTCAAACAAGCAGGCTTACTGATACACAAGATATAAAAAGTGCGCAGCATGACATATAGGACGATATCTCCATAAGAAGCTAACTCATGAGTGGAAGTACTGGCAGCAACGAAGGCCAAAGTATTGAGCCTGGAATGGCTTGGCTGCAGTGCTGTAGCCGTACTGCAGTGGCTTGGCTATCCGTGCCTGGAATGCCCTCCTGATTCCTTCACGGAGGAAATGTGGCTCTGCACCGAGAATCTGAGCAGAGCAAATGCAACAAATCATTTCCAAAAATAATCAGAGGTGTGATTTTTGCCCACTAACCATAGCTCCTTACGCCACGCACGGCAATCTTTACTGAAGGAGGTAGGTAGGGCTGGAACGAGCCGAGCCGAGCCGGCTCGAGCCAGGCTCGGTCGAGCTCGTTTGGAGTGCGGCTCGGCTCGGCTCGGCTCGTTTCTGAAACGAGCCAGAAGGGCGGCTCGGCTCGGCTCGAAATTTGGCTCGAGTCGGCTCGGACGGCTCATGAGCCAAAGTCTAGATTTAGCGATGCGATGATTCAGAGAATATTCGGCAATAGAACAAAGACATTAGGCCATTAGCGAGCGAATGAACGAAGATCATGTATTGCACAAGGTAAAAATCACTCACTGTTATACGATAATGTATTGCACAGCATGCATATATCCTCCAGCAAATGCCATTCCTTTCCAAATGAGCAGGTAAAATCTCACCTTGCGGTATATTTGAGGTTTTGGAGCATCAAAGCCGACAGAAAACCTCAAATCGCGACACTAAATGCATCCCCATATCACCAGCGTGCAAATCAAAGAATCATGAACCAAGCCAAGACACCACACCACAAAGAATGCAGGTGGGAGGATAGATAAGGGAGGGACCGGGGAGGGAGGCGGCGGCGGCGGGGGAGCGGGGAGGGAGGAGGAGGCGGCGGGATCCAGCCCTTCTTCGCCCGGATACAGCCCTTCTCCGCCCGGATCCAGCCCTTCTTCTCCCGGATCCGGCCTCACCTCGTCGCCATGCCGCGGATCCGCCGCCGCCGGGGGAGTAGGCCCTAAGGGGAGGGAGGAGGCGGGGGCGGGGAGGGAGGAGGCGGGGGCGGGGAGGGAGGCGGCGGCGGCGGGGGAGCCGTGAGGGAGGGAGGGAGGCGGGCCGCGGGCGGGGAGGGGCGAGACAGCGAGAGCGAGCGGGTTTGGAGAGAGCGGGGTGAGCGGGCGGATAAGTATGCGGGCGGGGCGTGCGAGTGGGAGGCTTGGACCGAGCCAACGAGCGGCTCGCGAGCCGGCTCGAGCCTGGCTCGTTTTTTTCACGAGCTAAACACTGGGCTCAGCTCGGCTTGAATTTTTGCGAGCCCGAGCCGAGCCGGCTCGAGCTCGTTACAAGCCGAGCCGGCTCGCAAACCTCAAGCCAAATGTCCACCCTTAGAGGTAGGGCACAATGTGACTTGCAGGATATGATGGATCAGAAACTCGGAGAATTCAGCATTGCAATTAGTTAACCAGCCATACAAAAGAAGGTAAAGTGTTCGATTTTTTATGAGGTTGCAGGAGACAATAACCTAGAAAAAGGCTTTTAAATGGAATAACCAAGCAGAATGCTCAAAGATACAGCCTTTCTACGACACAGTATCGTCACGTATTAAGAATCATGTCCTTTTCTCCGTCAGATGATAATCCTAGGACCAAGTAATTAGTAAATCACACGAGATGCCCGTGGAGAAAATTACGGCCTAACCTTGTAGAAGTCGACTTGGAGGGGGAAGGAAGCGGTCGGCGGTGTCGGAGAAGAGAGGGACGAACGGGGACGCGGCAGGGTCGGGCTCATGGGCGTGCAGCCCGTGCGACCGTACAGGCCCCCCCAATTTTCAAGGCCTCAAAAAATCAGCCCAGCAGGAGAAAGCCCATGTATTCGTGTGAGGTCTAGCACCCCCAACCTCAGCTCGAACCCCCTCCTTCCCCTGACCCCTCCGCAGTCTGCGCCCCCACCCCGCCGCCCCCCTCCTCCCTCCTCTCGCTCTCCCCCTGCCGCCCTCCTCCCTCTCCGGCCCCGCCGCCTCCTCCTTCTCCCCCCCCTCCTCGGTCCTCCCCCCCCCGCCGCGCGCCGCCTCCTCCTCCCTCTCCCGCAGCCCTCGCTCTCCCGGCCCCGCCGCCTCCCCCCCTCGCGCCGCCCCCCCATGTCGCCTCCTCCCCCACGCCCCAGCCCCCTCCTCCCGGCTCCCCTCCCCTGCGGCCATGACAGTTATGGAGACACTTATGGAGACCCAAATTTCCCATGCACTTATGGAGACACTGCCAACTATGGCCCACATGGCAATGACAGCCTGCATCCATCATAGCCATCTAAATAAAATCTGACCGTGTACATAAAGACCAAGAAATCCCTATGGATGCACTCAGATCCCCACCCAAATACCCCAGTCAGTCCGACTACCCACCAAACTCTTGTCGAGATCTAAAATCAAAACCTTTCCAGGCCTTGATCTAGCCACGGTGGCACATCCACATGGGTGGGACTGTGGTGTCCGGGAATATGCCATTGACACAGTGGTTGCTGGCAATCGAGAGAATGCTAATGTCGAGAAGCGTTTCTATGGAAATGGCCACCTGAAGGTAGCGATCTGAGACCACTTACAGGAGTTTTTTGACCACTTCTTCCTCCCGAATGGGATCACCGAGCAGGTGGAGATTGTTGGCAAGCCCAGAGATCCTCATCAAGAAATCGTCGATGGACTCACCGTTTTTGAAGGAAATACTGTCGAACTCCTTACACAGTTGCTGGGCATTGGCTTCGTGTACGCAGTCGACGCCCATACGCATGGTCTTAACGGCCTTCCAGGTAGCCTTCGCTATGTTCTTGATGGCAACAGTAGACAACATCTCGGCTGGCATAGCACAGAGAATCATTGACAGCGCGGACCGATCATCGCGGTAGTCTGCATCGTCGGTTTCGATGGCCTCCCAGAGACCTTGCACCTGAAGGTTAACTCGCATGACCAACCCCCAATCATTGTAGTTCGTTCGTGTAAGTATGGGGTAGACGACGGAACCTGTGGCCTCCCTGACAATGTGCTGGATGACGGGTGCGCGGCCACCATCGTCACGGTGCCGCAGTTAGCGTGGAGGAGGCGAAGGCGAGCGCAGGTGGCCTTGCCACGGAGGAGTCATTGACTGCCTTGGCGGAGCCCTCGATGAATACATGTCTTCCACATGATCGGCGAACCTAGCTCTCATACCACTTGTAGAAAACGAAGGCGCTTACAGTCGATTATGACTACCAGAAGTTGTTTATTACCACGCAGTACTCAGAGTCGTTTATGACCACGTAGTAAATTATGACTACCCGAAGTCATTTATGACCACGACAATTACAACGAGGACTCTATTATAACTATTAAGTCGTAGTCTAAATCAACACTCAAGGAACTTAACAATCAGGAAAACTTCTGAATTTTTGCGCGCGCCGTTTCTTCGCCACCACACTTTTCTCAAACTCTCTTTAGGTATTTAAAGGACAAGCAATACAAAAACGTGGCCACCATGATCATAGGTATTAAAGCACATATTACGACTATTTAATCGTACCATCCTATGATCATTCATAACTGATCATCGACTAGTAACTAACCAGTCATAACTGACTATGTTACGACTACTAACTACTATCGACTACCGTCAACTCGATCAAACTTCCTAACACCTACTGTGTTACGATTCTAATACTCTATTACTTGCAAGTCATGATTATTTCCATCCAAGCGCCCTCATCACCAGCGCGACGCTCCACCTATAGGATCCCTAACTCACCTCACCCCCGGTTCGCCAGCGCATCGGGCGGCGGAAGCACTAGTACCAGCTGTAGCGCCGTTGCCATTGCCTTGAGCGACAGCAATGGAGCAGTCGGTTGCGGTAGCTCTGGCGGTGGTGTTGGTTTCTTGGCGGTGGAGCAGTCGGTTGAGTTCTTGGAGGTGCAGACCGAGCGGGAGACGGGGAGGAGGAAGGCGCGGACGGCAGTGAGTGGCGCAGCCGTGGGTGCGAGGGGCGGTGTGGTGGCTCCGGCGGGCGTTTGTGCGATCGATCGAGGTGTGGTTGGTGGGATAGAGACGAGAGGAGATAAGGGGATGAGCAGAAACGAGCTGGTGTGTTGTCGAGACAAGAGTGTAGCACTGACATTGTAACGCGCGACGGTTTGGTCTCCGGCCGGTGTGGCATTTTTCGGGCAAAAACGACGGGTCCGGTGCATGTGTACAAGCATACAACAGTGCGAATCCTACCAATTTCTTCTTCGGTGTTGAAAATAATCCTGCCGAATCCGTTTCAGAGTCTATATTGAGTTAAGTACAAATTAGATTTATAATTTGAAATTTATGTTTTAGAGTCGATCTCTGTATCTGAGTCTAATTTGTAAAGTTGTGTATAAATAGCAGAGAAAACCAAAGAAAAGGTACGGCGATTTAAGCACCATCAAAATATTTGTGTCATATTCTATTGCTCAAGATTTTTATATTGTCGTCACCGTTCTCGAAGAGTAGAGAAGTAGTCGTAAAAAAGAGGAGACGTTTGGACCAGTCCGAACGACATCAATATCGGGGCGTCCGATTAACATCAAAAGGTTCCGATTATTAAAGAAACTCCAAGCGATACGATCGGAAGTTCACGAGTACTATAGCACTTGTAAAGTTACTATAGCACTTGAGAGTCACTGCAGCACTCGTAAAGGTACTGTAGCACTGTGGCTGCTGCAGCAAACAAAGGTTACGACTACTACTCAAAGTCAGAGTCAACATCAGCTAAGACATGATCAAAATTGGAACTACTCAAAGTCAGAATCAACATCAGCTAAGATATAATCAAAATTGAAACATTCATTTCGTGATCCAACCATAATTCGACAACCAACTGGTCTTGAAGGAGAAGGAATGGGGGCACCTGTTACGACAGTGTGAAAGAGAGTCAAAGCCCAAACACACAAACAAACGCAGTAACAGAAGTAAAATACACGAGGAATGTTACTAGCTTATTATTGGCATGTACCAACAGTAGTACAGATGTAGTAGCAGTAGATCAAAGAGCAGTCATACGGCAACCATCACCCGTTCACGACATTAATGATGAGCACCTCACACAGGCTTATACGTACATGGTGGAATAGATTAAGAGGCAACTAATTATTTAAGCGGCCGGCGGCGGGGGGTGGAGCAGCTCGTCGGCGATGGCCTCCTCGAGCCACTCCTCGGCGCCGGCCATGATGCCTGGGCTGAGCCGCACCATGAGGACGCAGAACTCGGCCTCGCTGAGCGCGCCGTCGCCGTCGTGGTCGCCCTCCCGCACCATCGCCGCCGCCTCCTCCTCCGTCATGCCGGCCACGCCCAGCACGGCAGCCGCGCTCCGCTGCAGGCTCTCGACGGTGATGGCGCCCCGCGCCGGGTCGGCCAGCAGCCGGAACCCCGCCTGGAGCTCCGACAGCAGGCCCGCCGCGCCGAGCCGGCCGGCCATCACCGGAAGGAGGTCCTCGTAGTCGTCGCCGCCGGCGCGAGGGCTCGTGGCCATGACTGATCCGAGCCGACTCTTTCAAGTAATCGGATTGTAAGCTGCGAGCGAATTAACAGGTAAGAATTGCTGAGGTCGTTTGTGTTGACAGCTGCTTAAAGGTTCGCTCTTGCATATAAAACGAAGCTTGGGACGGCGCGACGACGACGATACCATGCTTGTGGTGCGGTGTCCCTGCGGCTCTTCGTGGACCAGCCATCGCCTTGATTTATCAACAAAATTCAATACAAGGCTTTAAAACCCCTCTCTCTCTCTCCAATTGTGGCCAATCCGCTGCCCACGCATGCTGGAACAGGCTAACGATAGGAGAGTTCCTGAGGGTTAACGTAAGCGACGTTAGGACAAGATCCCTCTCATCCCATCGGGGGAGAGCTTCCAGGAAGCTGCGGGTGGAGGAGATGTGTTTGTGGTGCTTGCGCGTACTGTACTAACTCCACTGTTGAAGGAAGCTTCCGAGAACCCGCCTGCGACGCAGGAAATCCGATGAGTCAACGAATGAACAGCAACAGATGGATATGGAAACGAACCAAACATGATTATCCATAAGCTGGTTCCAAAAACCTCGACTGATAAATAGTTTTTAAAAAATAATAAATATATATTTATTTGTTTACAAAAACTGTAAAAACCATAAATCATAAGCTGATAAGAATGGGCCTTTGTTTACATCCCATTTGATTCTACTTACATGGAGGTAAAAAACTGGCATAGCTCGATAAGTTGACAATAGAGAAAAGGGAAACTAACAATTATAGGGAGGCGAAGAAAAACTGATGTGGATCGACAAGCTAACAATAGAGAACGAAAAAGAAACTAATGAAAGAGTAATTGCCAATGCCACAGCCTATCCTAAAATGGCCTATCCCATCTCAGGTGTCGCTTCGACTTGGTTGTTCATTTGCGCCAAAATCCGAACCCTCAAGAGCCCTAGGCAAGGAGCACCCCGCCAAGCCAAACCCTGTTCCTGCGAAAAACCCAACCCCTCTCCCACCACCTCCTATCCTTATTTCTACAATTCTTCTCACCATCACCTCCCCTCCGCGATGATGCCCACCAATGTGAGGCGTGTGGGTCTGGCAATGCCGCGAAGGAGTTGCTACTGTGCGACAGCTGCTACCGCGGTCTCCACATCTTCTGCCTCTACCCCATTCTCCTGTGCGTCCCCACTGGCGACTAGTTCTGCCCCTCTTACACCTCCTCCTCGGCCAAATCCGCCTCCTCCAAAACCAAAAAAACCCCAAGCGTGAGTAATGAACAACTCTTTGATGCAACGCGGCCAGTGACAGACTCACGATTTTCGACATGGGTATTCAGAGTTAATATAAGATATTGTTTAATAAAAAAAGTAGAGGTCCTGATGCGGATACGCACGTTACTTGTACTTTTCAGTTAAATATATTATTCAACTGGAAAGAGTTATTGAGCCGCATCAAACATTGCCAGGTGAACTCATTCCAAACTAAATATAATGTTGTTATTCATAAGAATAAAATACTACCTCATGTCATTAAATGGTGCATTCTTAGGTTTGTCGATGGCAAAGCAATGGAGACGCAAAAGGAAGAGGATGACCACATTAGGTGTCAAAGACATGAAGGAAGAAAGCCCATTCAGTGGGAGAGCAAAAGGGAGAAGCCCAAGGACATAAACTACAAGTTTTGGATAAGATTTTCAAGCCCAATTCGTACCTCCCACAAGGCCAATTGGATTCAAACTCGGATTCAACTCAGAATTCAATTCGGATTTGGTTCGGGACAGCCTGACAGGCACTTATTAAAAAGGTCATAACTTTCACAAACGGAGTCCGATTTGGATGTTCTTGTACTCCTTGGAAAGATATTTTCAAGGGCTACGCAATGGATCTGGTCCCACCATCAAATTCATCACGGATCAAAAGTTATGGCCGAAACAATGTGACGGCTGTAAAATCTAGTTTCCTTTTTGTGAGAGTTCGTATCTAAAAGCATATAGGGTTGAGTTGTACTAGGTTTGTGTACTCTATGGACGTCCCAAGGTCCTATATAAGCCATGTATTGGCAGCCTAAGGCCTTAGACCACCTTTGAGAATAATCAATCTATTAAACTTTGTTCGAATTTATCATTGCTGCTGAAATTCCGTGAGGGAATTAGGAGTGTTCTTCAATCAAGATCGTTCAACCTTTCCGCTGGGAATTAGGTGCACGATAGATCTTCGCTTGGTGGTCGGCGAAATCGACGCAAGTGTGTTTTGGCGGATTAAAGAGTGTCCGTCCCTTGCATTGGCATTGGATGATCATTGCGATTCATCAAGACTCCCACGAGTATCCATCCTACGTCGAGAAGATCGGGCGACCCCGTATCAGGTCCATATTAGAAAATGTTATAATATAAATTGTTCGTATTCAGACAATATCTCAAATAATTTAGAAAATTACAAAACAATTAAGAAATTTTGTTGAATTGGGAATATGGGATTTAGAACCTAGAAATAGAGCGCATGGCAGGTAGCCTCGATGGAATACACTATTGGACCGAAACACCAGGATCCTATACACACATTTACCCATGGACGCTCACTACACGGGGAAGACGAACAAACACAAAGACACGAGAGAATTTTTGCCAACATGAACTGTAACATCCCAAAATTTTGGCTTTTATTTAATTCGTTTTTCTGGATTTAAAAATCTCTTTTTTCTAAATCTTAAAAATAAGCCTAGAGAGTAAGTTAATAAATTTATTTGTGTAATTGTGGTCAATTTAAGCTAAAACTATTTTATTTGGGTTCCTTGGCTTTTTAAAATTTTTAGGAATTTCTAGAATTTATTTGAATCTCCCTACTATTTTCTAAGCTTTAAATGATTTTATTGAGTTTTCTATATTTCTAAAATAAAAATAAAAAATCAAATCCTTCCCTCCCTCCCCTCCATGTGACACAATTTTCACACTATTCCTTACTTTTTGGCGCCTCTCCTTCCCTATTTGCCCTTTCCCAAATCTCACCACCACGATCACGGTGAGCAATTGTCGCTGCACCTCCCTCCTTCGTCCCTATAAAAGCCATCCCAAAGCCTCCCCCTCCTCCACACTACTCCTCACCACTCCTAATTCTCCCTCCTGCGCCCTCAAGCTCACCCGCACATCCTTCCCCTCCCTCCGCGCGCGGCGCACCACTCTAGCGAGCCATCCCTGCCATTTCGGCCATCCCCGAGAAGTGCTGGCGCCTCCACTAGCCTCCCTGTACATCAACGAACCCAATCCACCTCTTCACCAAGTTTGAGCACCGTCAGAGGTCCCACTTTGCCAGAAGCCGAATGCCGCCACCGCCAAACCTCGCCGCCGACCCATCTCCGGTCACTTCCTATAACACTCCTGTACACCGATGCACTCCCCACACACTCCTTTCTCTAATGCACTCCTCGCCGGCCATCAACGAGCCCCGCATCGCCAGTGACTCTCGGTCCTAGCATGCCACCCCTCGCCGACGATGCCACATCAACTCGCCTAGCCCACGTGGCCGCCATTTAGCGCCACCTGGCAGCCTACCTCAACCCCGCACCACCACACGGCCGCCACACCATACCGCACCGACTGAGTCAAACCGAGTGCACATGTGACAATGACGCGACGTGCTACCTAATGACACAGGTCCACGTGGCCACCACATGCATGCCACATCAACGTCAAGCCACCCGTCGGCTGTGTCTGCGCCACGTGTCAAACACATAGCAACCACGTCAGCACAATTTGCCAAATCACATGCTACATGTAGTGCTGACGTCAACATGACATCATAATCCAGATTTTTTCTTTAGAAATTTAATTCTACCAAAAATTAAAATCCCCTGTTGACATCGTACTTCTAAATTTTCTTTAGAAAAATAATTACATTAATTTCTTACTGACTTCATAAATATATTTTTCTTTAGAAAAATAATCATAGAAAATTTGGGTTTTCTTTTTCTCTAGGATTTAAACTTTCATAAGCCCATTCTCCTTCATCCTAATTTTGATTGAACCTGTTCAAATTTCTAAATTCGTCTAAAATTGAGATCAATCCAAATTTTCATTGTTTTAAAATTTTAGAGTTTATTTAAAACTTTGATTGAACCCATTTAAATTTCTAAATTCATCTAAAATTGAGATCTATCCAAATTTTCATTGTCTTAAAATTTTAGAGTTTATTTGAATTTTATTTGAATTTTGGGAGTTAATTGCACGTGTAGACTACGACGATGATTCACATCAAATTGCAAAGCAAAGTAAGTCACACATCCTTGACCATATTGATCCAAATTTGCAAATAAAATTTATGTTATTTTTGAATCATATTGCATGCTTAATTTCTAAATTCTGTATTTCAAATTCAGTTTTACTTTAGTTAAATGTCCATTTGCTATGACACCATTGGCTTTTCAAATACCTCTATCTAGTATCTACGTCAGCATTGGCAATTTTACAATGAGCAGCTAACATTTTTGCCATGCTCTTTCACATTGTCCCGTTCGACATCTTTGATCTTTACATTGCCACCTCCATTTTGTGAAGATGGTAGAGGAGGATAGATCCTGAATACCACCAAATCATAACACGCAGATCTACTGATTTGAAGTTGGAACATAGTCATCAGGATCATCCATGTAAAGGCACTGCAGACTGGTACCACCACACCATTATCGTTGCAGCTGAAGGCCGTGCAACCATAGGAGATAATTAGCCGAGCACTGGCAGTTAGCAGAATCCGAAACGATCGGATCATTATGTGTTGCCTCAGATTAAGGAACAAGATCTTGCTTTTTTTTGGCTAATTCATTTCCCATCTTTTAGGATATGGTTTACCTGCAGGCTGCTGTTAAGTCTGGGATCAAATCACTTTAGCGGCATGCTTAGTGCTGCGAGCAAACCAAAAATAGGTTCCATAGGCATTTCAAAGGCACCGGATATTCATACTTTTGCCAGATGATTGTGCAACCTCACGAAATCTTCCAACATCAGATCGGAAGGTCTAGCCTGCCAGCAATAGAGAATTAGGCGAGCGGAGGGAGGGAGGGAGGGAGGGAGAGAGGGAGGGAGGGAGGCTTACTGTAACTGGAAGACCAATGTTGCTAAGAGCAGCCTCGATCTCAGAAGAAGAACGTAAGTGCTGAAGAGATTTCCGAAGCATCTTTCGTTTCCCATTGAAAGCGGAGTTCACCTGAAATTGAAGGATAGGAGCTAATCTTGTGGCAATTACCAACAACATGGGAGTTAATTAACCCTGTAAGAAAAAAGATGGCAAACATTTGTGTGCAGTGTGACTCACCATTGAAAAGAAACTTTTGTGAGAACCAACAGACGGATACTCCCCAGCATTCTTTAGTTTAAAGCTTATAACAGCACCATCAACCTGCAGATGGTATCTGCTATAAGACTTTACATGTCATGTTTACGACACCCCAAGCAATTGGCTTATAACAATACGCTATGCATGAGAACAACAGAAATAAGAAATTGCTTACCTTTGGTTGAGGGAAAAAATTTGTCCTCTCAACTTTGAACTTGTATTCAGGTTCTAAAAAGAACAAAGAAAATGTCTGTGTGATTAGATGCAAAATAATGGCTGTGATCCGTGTAACCAACTAGGCATACTAACCATATAATCAGGTCTAGGGCAAACTTTCAGGTGATTTCATGAATGTCTATGGCATGGGTGCATAGCTACACAGAAGTTGCTATGGTACAGAGGAGAGAGGACGTTAAACAAAGGTATGCGTACTTTTGCATGCATTCCACAAAAAATTGTAGTAGCTCTTTGAGCAGAATCATAAGAGGTAAAGAGGATGGCTTTTGACTGCTAAGCAACATCAATGTTCATCAATGCATCTATGTGTCGAAAGTCAAAATCATAGCAAACCAATGAATTCCTAATTAGTATAGAAGGCCCAAACTGAAACATCTTTTTCAATAAGGGTTTTCCCTACTGTTTCCCCCAAGAAAAAAAGGAAATGCAGAAGCTTGATTATTTATGAAACATGTATAAAAGAGTAAACTTATTGTCAAGCCTGGGTGCAGGCATGTAGCTAAAGAGCATTCCTTGGTGACATGAAGTTTCCCAACAAATAACACCAAATGAAGGCCCCCACAGAGCTTCATACAAGAGCTTACCTGAGTAGAAATTCACAAACACATTGATAGGTCGGTACTCTGGTGTCTGTATTGAAGCATCTGCAAGGCGCAGTGCTGTTTCATCCTGAAAATGAAAAATTACTAAGATGTACCTTCTTGTATTACAGGTATAACGAATGACCAAAAATATCAAACACTAAAAAACTATGCATCTAAGTATCTAACAAATAATTTGTCAGCAGTGATAGTAGAGGTGCACAGAAGATAGATAAAAACGATTCCAAGTCTAAAATAG
This sequence comes from Melocanna baccifera, assembly GCA_036346265.1. Classification (NCBI taxonomy): domain Eukaryota; kingdom Viridiplantae; phylum Streptophyta; class Magnoliopsida; order Poales; family Poaceae; genus Melocanna; species Melocanna baccifera. The sequence continues at coordinate 35,893,816 of CM070679.1, forward strand.
ATAGATAAAAAAAAATGGGTAGTACTTCCAAAATACAAATCATACTGAAGCACTTTATACTACAGCAAATACCCAAAACCATGATCTTCTGAACCAACATTGGCTTATAATTAATTGGAACTTGGAAGCAATATTTAGCCACTTCATGCGAAAATAAGATGTGGTTCAAACCTGAAGCAAAAGCACCATGACAGAGAAAACATCCCCCATTGGGAGAAGTTGTTTGACAACTTCAGTGCTCACATTGAATGGTAAATTTGACACAACCTGCAAAGTACAAAGTGTCTGTCATGTGGACACCAAAACAACTTCATTATGTGCAATGGTTATCTAATTATATAAAAAGTTCAGTGAAATACAATCAATGCCAAACATCGATACTAACCTTGGCATATTTTTTTGTGCAATGGGATTTCTCCTCCAGGAAAGGGAGAAAATGGGAGCGAACATGAAATTTTGTGATGTCTTCTTCAATGACCTGTATTAACTTCTTAAAATCATTACATATCGAATGAAAGCTAAGTTTTACTAAACACCACAGCATATTGTCAATATGCCCATCGAAATTCTACTTTTGTAAAACAGGTAAATGACAAGATTATCTATCTTTGATGGCCCGAAGAGCAAACTATTAAAATGACAACACTGCCCATCTTGGATATCCAGAAGAGCAACTACAGAATAGTACAAATAGTCATTGTTAAGAAAACACAGACACAGCTATAATACCCGCCTCGCCATAACCAGAGCGAAGTGTTAATTACTACAATGGCGGCCAATACGGTGTACCCTGTTAACTTCTGAGCTTAGGACCTTAGGCATTGCATGTCAACAACCATCTTTCACAACATATACTTGCTCATATACTGCATCCTGAGAACCAACTAGAAGATGGCAAGTGAGCCCCATTTTAAGTTTACATTGTCCAGAAGTCAGAAGAATACATAATCTGTGAATCAAATATTTCATGTAAAGAAGGTGTTTGATTTGGTTTTTAGAATGTAAAGCAGGTTAACTGGTTGAGCTAGTGTGCAGTTCACTATTGAACCATTATGAATAAGAACAGAGAACATTACAACATTGATACTATGATAGAAGGAAGTTGTGTGCAATGAAATGTAGACTCCATATACATTACTAAAATTAGAGGAATCCACGGCTGTTCCATAATGTAGAGTGGGTAAAGATTAAATAAGAATCATTTTATCTGATGCACAGCGTAGAAGATTTGTTAAGACAGTAGGAGTGACCCTGCTGTTGGAACCACTACCCAAGTTATAGTTCTATAATTGTTTCTAAAAGGAACGAAGAGGCACGTCGTGTAGTTGTCTTTTACCATTCTAGCAATATCGGCCGTCAACGCATGGATGAAACAATCAAAGTATCCAACATGTTCATTTAAGAACAAGACACTACCTTCAATTGCTCTGTGGATCCAAACCTATCTTTCACTAGGGTAGCCATATGCCAATCCTGTCACCAAACAGACATAAAACATGGTGGCATTGCAGATTATGGATGAAAACAGTTAACAGAAAGAATCATAAGACTTCCATATCAAGGTCCACTGCAAACTATTTCGCTGTTTGTATTGAATAGGTTCCCCCAAATGCCAAAGTTTAAACACTTGCTGCACCTCCAAGGCTAAAGGAAAGAAGAACATGCTTGGAAGCTACTAAATGGGAAAAGCCTTTCGCTGCATTCCCAGAAATGCCTCCAAAATCAACCAAACCCATATCTATTTGAACCTATACACCTAATTCAACTATACCAAATAATGATATCCTGACATGTAAACTTGTAAATGTTCAAAGAACCAAACAGTCACCCCCAATCGGTACACCATAGTACAACGCAGTCTCAAGTCAGCTTATATTAAAAAGGTAAAAATCTCGAAGCCGAGATTGATCTCCGTTGAACTTCCAACCTAACAAAGGAAAAACTAGACAAACTAACTATAACCCATCCAAACATGAGCGACAAATTAAGGCATAAAGTACAGGGACGCCGATTGATCACAGCACTAGACTAATAAATTCAAATGGCCTCTTCACCGCAAAATGTTAAGTAGTGCTACTGCTAAGAACAAGCGATGTCGCGGACCTTCTCGACCGCGAAGACGGTGGCGCCGGCCGCGAGCAGCGCGGCGGTGAGCGATCCGGTGCCCGGGCCGATCTCGAGCACGATGTCCCCTTCCTCCACCCCCGCCGCCGCCGCCAGCTCCTCGTTCACCTTGGAGTTCAGCATGTAGTTCTGCAGGGAGACGAAAGCTAAAGTGGTACACGATAAAATTCGAGGGTTCGGGGATTTCAGGAATCGGGAGTGGGTGACCGGACCTGCCCGAGGGACTTGCGGGGGACGTGGCGGCCGCGGGAGTTGAGGGAGCGGATGGTGGAGTGGTAGTCGTCCGCGCCGACGGAGGTGACGGATACTGCGGTGGTGGGGCAGCTTCGGCCGTGGGGTGAAGAGGTGACATGAGGTGGCGGTGGAGGGCGGCGAGGTGAGGCCGGAGACGGGGAAGGACGAGGTGGGGGTGGGGATAAGGAAGTGAGCGCCGCCATTTTCTTTTGGAAGGGTTTTTACCTTCTGTTTTTTTATTTTCTTTTTCCTTTTCCCAGATGACTACCAACCTCGATGGGGGCATCGCGTCGTGATGGGTCGCGTAGAGCTAAGCCGGTTGTTCAGAGAAGCATGCGAAAATATCCTGCCCAACAAAGTTTGGGGCCGACAAATCTTGGACTTGTTAGCTCGATTTGAGCCCATTTCCCCAGTATGCTAGCCCGATAATACAAGCAAGAGCTACCTATTCCTAACAAATAATTGATCAGTGTGGGTGTTGTCGTCTCAAGATCGACACGACAGTTTGAAAAAGAAACAAACCAAATTTTAGGATCTATCGTTTCAGCTTTTTTTTTACTGTAACTGATTTAATTTTTTAAACATAATTAAATTTTAAAAAAATATAAAAATAGGGAAAAAATATGTTACCCTATCACGGACAATACAAAGGAACACAGGAAAAAAAGAAAAATACAAAAAATCTCAAAAAATCTAAAAAATTTAGAAAAAATTAAATTATTGAATAGTGAAAAAAAACTAAAGTTAAAAATTAAAACCGAAAAAAAACTGAAACGAGCGGGGACATTGAGCATCAGCCCGACTAAACTATTCACTGCTCGACGATAAACAGTGGAGTATTGCACTAGCAAAGCTAGGAGCCTAACACGTGATGTGACTCTCGAGGCTTGTGTCCTAGTAGCCAGAAGCTCGGGTGATCATCATAGTTTATTTCTGCAGGATTTAGGGTATCTCCAATGGTGCTGAGTCAGCTGGCTATTTACATGTACACATCAGTAAATATCTTATGTAGACGAAAGAGAGTATACCCTTAAGAGGGAGAGGCCTTGGTCATGCAACCTGTCTGCTAGCCCAGTCATCAGTTTATGCAGGCATCTTTTCCCATAAGTAATCGCATTCTTGCGCTCTTGATAAACTCGGCCAAACCTTCATCAAGCGGGGAACTCAACTCGCTGGACCCCGCGGATCCCAGCACCGGCGCGGTGACGCGAACCGCCCGTAGCAACGCCCGGTCCACCTGGACCGCAATCGCTCCTGACTAGGACTGTGATGTGCGGCGTCGCGGCTTAGGTGGACCTGTTGTACGGAGGGAAGGTGGTCCCCCGCGGTTAGTTTCCGTCAATGAGGTCTCTTAGCTCAGAAAAAGTGAGCGGCAGGCAATTATACTACGGAATGTCCGTACAATATTTATATGTTTTTTTGGATTTAAAGCATTTAGATTTTTTAAACGTTGGATCTTCATCCAATACCTTAGATTCAGAATATCCACATTTTTTTTAGAGAAAGTATAAAGAATCCGCTTGATAGAGATGTAATGTTTTAAAAATCTGAATGATTTAAATTCAAAAAATATATGAATGATGTGTAGCATTTGTCATTGTATTAGGACTCAGAGTCACTCGTAGCACATGAGAAATGAGGTGGACCTGGGGTGCCGCGTCAGCACTTGTAGTTGATGATCTGTCGGCTCGGCTGTGGGCTATGGGTGGACACTGGACCCTGTTCACGAGTCATCAATTATTTGTTGACGCAATGGCCTACAGCTACTTATGGCAAGCCAATATGCTTGCAAAGAAAATATACATATTAAGAACGAGACTCTAACCTGGGAAGGGCTTGCTCTTCTTCCTGTCAGGAGCACCAAGGGATGGCTGGCCTTATGGGCAGGAGAATGACGAGCGAGAATTCAGTAGGACGGAAGAACCGAAAACAGTTGTGCGCCAATTTGTAGAACAAGCATTAGGGGTTGTGTTTGTTAGGAGGTCAGCTAATAGCAAGGACTTGATACCATCTTCACGCTAAGGGGGTGATCGTAATAGCGATAGCTTTTGGTTTTTGGCTGAAAAAACACTATAGTTGAGTTAGTGGATAGTATAGTGAATAGTGAAAAAAAAACTAAAGCCGAAAAAAACCAAAACAATCAGGCCTAAAACAATCACCACTAAGCTTTTTTGTACTTGGTGTACTGTTCCTCCCTCTTTTTGTCTTCTGAGTTCTTTGAACGCAGACTTTAAGGACTTGATACCATCTTCACGCTCGTGCGTACAAAATGTAAGGACTTCGAGCATACAAAAACATTTCATGGCATTCGACATTATGATAGGGTGAGGTTTTCCGTAGTTGGTATGCCTATATAAAGATATCAATAATTTTTTATACACAACTTTTTGCAAACAGGCAAATACTATGGTGAACATAAGGTCATATTCAAAAGTGTTGTGGATTTTAGCTGATTACAAGATATTAAGTAAAGGACACTTACGTTAAGAAAACACTCCGTTCAAAATGGTTCCTATAATAATTTCTACAAATGAATTATAGAAATCGCTTTGAGCCTGAGCCACTCCATTCAATTTGTGGCTTTTAAAAATTAAAATACATAAATTGTTTGGAGCATGGTCTAAACCTAACGAGCAAGCAAGAAAAATGAATTAGAACACGGAAGTAATAATAGCACGGGCAAGACGCACATGGATGGAAAATTAATTTGAGCACGCGCGGTCCATGAGTTACTAACCCACGGCTGACCTGGCAGACCGTCCCGCCATAAAATTTCGCAGTTGGGCCCCCGCCCCGTATGATATATGACAGCGACGGCACCACACCACGACCCAACCCAACTCATCGAGTCCACCACACACACACACACACACACACACACACAGAGCCTTCACTTCTCCACCCCCAACCACAGCACAACCACAGACAGCAGCCACACCCCTCGCCAATCCACGGCCGGCCCTTGCTTCCGATCCGACAGCCGGCGCCCGGATCGCCCCGCCATGGACCAGGTGAGCCCGCCCGGCCCCTCCGATCGCGCCGCTGTTTCCACTCTCTCCTCACTCCAATCCAGTCAATGTGACGTAATGGCTTCGTGGGTGTGCAGTACGAGAAGGTGGAGAAGATCGGGGAGGGCACGTACGGGGTGGTGTACAAGGCCAAGGACCGGCAGACCAACGAGACGATCGCGCTCAAGAAGATCCGCCTCGAGCAGGAGGACGAGGGCGTCCCCTCCACCGCCATCCGCGAGATCTCGCTCCTCAAGGAGATGCAGCACAGGAACATCGTCAGGTAGGTGCCGCGCCTCCCTCTAGCGCGCCGCGCGCTGTCCGGAGTTGGATGGTTTGGTCTCAGCATCGATCCGCGCAGCGACTGGTGGATGATGAACTGAGAACGGCTCTGCTTGGTGCCGCGCAGGCTGCAGGACGTGGTGCACAACGACAAGTGCATATACCTCGTCTTCGAGTACCTCGACCTCGACCTCAAGAAGCACATGGACTCCTCCCCGGACTTGAAGAACCACCGCATAGTCAAAGTCAGACACTATCTATGCTACTGCTGCCCCCCCCCCCCCCTTTTTTTTCTTCTCTTTGATCTGCTCTGCTCTGCTCTGATGTGCTATCATTTATTTCCTGGCGTACGGGAACTCCCCCGCGGAGTATCGGAATGGATTGACCATTGCTCCATTCTAATGTGATGGTGTTGAAACTGTGAAATGTAATGCTGTTTAGCGCTCTGCGTGCAGTCCTTCCTCTACCAGATCCTGCGGGGCATCGCGTACTGCCACTCCCACCGCGTACTCCACCGGGATTTGAAGCCCCAGAACCTGCTGATAGATCGGCGTACCAACTCACTGAAGCTTGCCGACTTTGGACTGGCCAGGGCGTTCGGCATTCCTGTCCGGACATTTACCCACGAGGTACGATTTACAGCCCGACATGTCGTCGGTCTCGTGCATTAAGGTGCCTGCATGTCAGACCATGGCGGATGAAAAATTGCCCTGCTATGCTTTTGTCTGGGAACAAAAATGCGGTTACCTTCGACAAGCTCCACTGAAATTTAACATTGCCTCCTTGGCTCCTTCGTTGCAATGCATTTTGTAGTGGTTGAATTCAGTAGGCCACCACATGTGCACACTTTTCTTCATGCTGTAGTACTGCCTTACTCATTCGAATATTGTGCATCTACTCATAGAAATAAATAAAAACTATGGACTGTGTTATGGCTGCCAACTGAAGGTTGATGTCTCCCATTAGCGTCCACTGTTTTGCGGTACACCTATGAGCTCAGCACGGACATGCAAACCTATTTCTTCAGCATACACCGTCGGACCATCCATTTCATACTGTCCAAGCGTTGAAGTCAAAAGGCGATGAGAAAATGAATGCATGCACGAAGTGCAAAAGGGCCATTTATATCAAATTAAAATGTTTAACCAGGATAGGTAGAGAACAATTTCCACAATTCATGCATACATAGTTGAAGCCCTTGTTAATATAGGCAAAGGAGAAGGAAATGAGAAGCTCTTTGCTGAATTCCAAATCTGATGTCCTTTGTCTTGAGGCAAACCTAGCTCCAGATATAATTGTTGCTGATATTCGTATCAACGAGGTGTTCTCATTGTGTTCAGCTTTTGCCCCCTCCCTTTTGTACTTGTTTCATTTTAGTATAACCGAACTGTGGTTTATCAGGTAGTGACACTGTGGTACAGAGCACCTGAAATTCTTCTTGGTGCGAGGCAATATTCCACCCCTGTTGACGTGTGGTCGGTTGGTTGCATTTTTGCTGAAATGGTGAACCAGAAGCCACTATTTCCTGGGGATTCTGAGATTGATGAGCTGTTTAAGATTTTCAGGTCTTCATTTACATATGTTGTTCAGTCTTGCTTTAAGTTGTTCGATGTTTCTGAACAAAGATCTAACCTGGGATATAAATCCTCTTATGTATGTATGTTCACGCAGAATTATGGGCACTCCAGACGAAGAAAATTGGCCAGGCGTGGCTTCATTACCCGACTACAAATCAGCTTTCCCCAAGTGGCCACCCGTGGTAGGTTATAAATGACTTTTCTTTATTACTGTGCAAAAATAGTTTGAAGTTGCAGATAGGGTCCGAAACTTTTTATTGTATTCTGCTCGCTATTATAAGTTTTGGAGACTCATCTATGTAAGTGTAGATAATAAAACATTGCTTTTATTGGGATGCTGGATATTTTTCGTTCTAACATGAGGTGCATGCTGCAGGATCTTGCAACTGTGGTCCCGACACTCGAACCTTCAGGAATTGATCTTCTCTCAGTAAGTCAGACCTATGAATGTTCTCAGACTCCATAATGGAACTTGTGTTTTCTTATGTTTTGCCTAGTGAGATCACTTTTCCTTGGTTCACTGGCTTGTGTTTTTATGTTTTGCTTCGTGGGTATATGACATTTGTGGTGGGTTATTTATGGACTTACAGTTTGATTGCATTTGAGTAATCCAAGGGTGCATCTATTGGGAGGAAGAGGTAAACCGAAATATATAATTGCCACCTCTATTCCTTTGATCCTGTCTCTAGGCACTTACTCATACTACTGTTATTTTAGTCTTGGGACCGTATAGCAGAGTTTTGAAGTTGCGTTTACAACATAAAGTTCAGGCAAACATGTGCTTAAATTCTCTCCGCTCTGATACAAATTTTCCATGTGGTAAGCAGTTTTACATACTTCAGGTGCACCTGGACTGTCAGAATTTAGTCGTGTAGGTAGTTCTCTTGCAATGTTTGTCCAGGCGCACTTTGTTAGTCGTATCTTGGTAGAGCAAGATGTTAGAGTTGTAGATATTGCAATTTGTCCATTTTCATCATGGCTCCACAACCATTTACATCAAGCACCCAACAGAGGATTGTATTGCTTGGTGTATGAATGTCACAAGTTGGGCACTTGGGCTGCATATGAACTTGCGAATTCTGTGTGTGCGCTTCCTGCGATATGCAGTATGCTGGCTGAGTTGTGGCACATGAGCATTAGAGCACATAATGGTATAATACCACCGAACTAGATGATATGTTCTTGGCGACATTATTTGCTTCGTACCCTTCATTTCCCTGTCCCGAATACATGATTCTGCTGCTGACTGCTGTCCTCACCCTCACGCAGAAAATGCTCTGCTTAGATCCAAGCAGAAGAATCAATGCCCGGGCTGCCCTCGAGCACGAGTACTTCAAGGATCTCGAAGTAGCGTAGATTACGCCTCCTCCTGCCCCTCTGTACATTAAGATCGCGTTGTTTGCTCCGTCGATTTCTTTTTGGCTTCCCTAATCTAAGTTGGTGTGCTCCTTTCCCCCCTATTTTTTGACTTTTGGTTGTGTAGGGAAATGAGAACAGAAGGTAACTACCACCTGCTTGCCCGTCTGTGTTACTCAAGCCCATCGAAAGATCCTTGTGTTCTGGTAGCTCTGTATTTTGCAGTTTTGCTCGTGTTTGCATCGACGCTGGACTTCGGGGCCCTGATCGTTTCGGCTTTTTTCGACTTTAGCTTCTAGTTTTAGTTTTTTTTTTACTATTTACTACACTATCTACTAATTCAGTTACAGTAAAATTTCAGCTAGCTACAGTAAAATTTCAATCAAAAGTTAAAAGCTATCGCTAAAACAATCACCACCTTCGTTGTGCCTGGATGCGAGACCATCATTAATCAAGGGGTGCCGGCGTGGCATGGACTTGTCTGGCCGTTTACATGGTTAGTCCTATGTCATAGCTAGCCGTCAGCTGTCACATCTCCGAACTGATGTGACTGCTTGGTACTTGGTTAACTTCACTATCATGATCAATGGAGTCTGCTTTACGAATTTGACGTATCAATTGAGATCACCTGCCGTCATTGTTACCGGAAAGCAAGACCATATGAACTGGTCACCGAGAAGAAAGAAGTTACTCTGCTACCTGTCGATGCATACAGGGTGGACCTGGGAATTTTAAGATGGGTATTTAAAGTTATAAAAATATTATTCAATGCAAAACATAAAGATCTGTAATAGTGAAAGTTAAAGTATAATTGCTTATACTAGAGACAACGTCTTAAATAATATAAAAAATTAAAAAATAATTACAAATTGACTTGATGTGGAACCAATTGAAAGATTACAATTAGTTTCACTAATATGTAATTTCACCTAGCTCTCATTGTCTCTTTTGAAACTATCTGTATTCACTATTCACATTCAGGACAGTGAATATCAACTTAAAATCATTTGTTCGCACTTGTGAAATACTTGGTATTTGTTCACAGAATCACAAGAGGTAGAGAATATGTATTTCAATTCATGAGCAATGATTTGTCTGCTGATAAGGATCTTATTTCACAGATTCACATCAAAGTGTTCAGATGAAGGCATAACACGAAGCTGAGTAGCTCACACCTCTGAAATACTTAGCATATAGATATAAACTACTCAGACTTAAAGATATGGAGAACATAGATTTCAATTCATAAAGCATAAGCACTGATGTAAAGATAACTATGCCAAATCCAGTAATCCACCATATCTAAACAAGATCTAAGCACCGAAAGTGAAATAAAGAAGAAACATATACCAAATCCACCACATCCACCCGGTCATCCATGGATCTATCATCTACCTAGCTTGGAAGTATAAAACTGCAAACTCTAGGGGTACACAAGCAGAGTAGATCTACAGTCTATGCATCTAGATTCTACAGCATGGGGATTGCCAGGCCGAAGAGGACAAACTTGCCTCAATGCTGTAGGCCCGCAGTGTGGTAGTGCCCACTTGGTTGGCAGCCGCTCTGGCCTCCAGCGCTCCTATTGCGTGCACAACCTCCAGCCCCCTTGCCACCTACGCAGCCGCCAACCCCGCTCGATTGGCGGCCGCTCCTATCGCCTGCGCAGCCTCTAGAAGACCAGAACCAAGGGCACGGGCACCCACCACTACCAGATGCCAACCAAGTGCTAAGATACAAAAAGATGATCATACGCCAGATGAAGAGAGAAGAGACTGAGTGAGACACCCAGATTAGCAATCCAGAACCCTGTGAATTTTCACCGTACTATTTTCTGAATCAGTAGATAGTACACATAGATATATTGCTTAATTATACACATATATCATATGAACCATACTAAATATTTATATTACATATCAGAGTTTAAATAATCCATACTGGTTAAGGTTTACACAGTAATTAGCGGAGGCGATTTTGTTGAACTTGATGTATCATATATAAGAATTCAAATCGAAGTGCCCCTCATATAAAAATTAAACTTTCTATTCTAAATGATATCGTGGCCAAGTTAGGATCAAACGTACGGTGTCCGACAGTAGTCGACTAGGGCATGGAAGATGATGAATTGCACTTGGGGTGGGCTAAGAGGGTTGGCGGCGCAGTAGCAATGCCCAAGTTAACAAGCATTCACATGATCGAGGATTCGAGGTGCAACAATGGTGATGAGGAGGATTCTCCGAACTTGCCAAAGCCAGCAATGCACAGGTTCGCAAAGCAGCTAGCTAGCTGTTTGGCTGAAGGAAACAAGTTCACACGGAGCTCCTTGTAAATCTTCTATGGATACTGTCGTCGACACTACTAAAATAAATTGTGCTTATGTATGCACAAGCGCATAGCAGAAACGGATCTATAATAGTTCATGGGTGTTCAGCTGAACATCCAAAATTTTTAGCAAAAAACTTAGTGTATACAAGATATAATAATATATATATACACTTGGCCAATTACCTATATTGATATCGACGTAGCCGAACAATCTACTTTTAAAGTCTGAACATCCATCCTAAAAATCTGACTTTGCCATTGAACACACACATAATATATGTTGAAAATAACCTCCTTCATAATGCCTGCCAACCTACTCACGAACCAAATGTTACCCACCCCAAGAATGGGAAAGGAAATCTTGGCCGGTAATCTGCGAAAACCAGAAAATCTCGGTGGAATAGATGTATTTTATCTTATTATATATGCATGATCGAAACATCGAAATTGAAAAACTCAAATTTAATTTTTTTTATATCTTCCTCTTCAACAGTTCTACTTAACGCCCGGAGCAAGTCAACCCATTCCCCGGGACATTTTGATGTAAATTTTGAAACAATCGCATTTAGCACCCTGAGATATTCGATCCAACCCCTCGAAACATCAAAATTTCAAAGAAAGACATATATATATATATATATATGGAAAAATACTTTTTACACTCGGGTGTAATTACATCCATCTCTAATATACCATCTAAACAAACTTTAAACACTCATTTATCACTTTAGGTATACTCATATACTAAATATAAGATATTCCAATGTGAATCACATAAAAAATTGCAAATGAGTCCATAATTTTTAACGTATTTTGTAAATACCTTTATATACGCACATAAAAAAGATTATGTCTAAAAAAATATACATACCACTAGATGATCTTAAATACTCGTATACTATACATACAAACTCTCCGTTACGCGAGATACTCCCTACGTTGTGAGATACGATATAGGGTGTAATTACACTCGGTGCAGAAAAGAGGCTTTATATATATATATGTGTGTGTGTGTGGAGAGGAAAATTCAAAAGCAAACTAGGACTGGGAAAACATTACAAAAAAATTTCCGAGGGTTCAACAAAAATTACATTAAAGTATCTAAGAAGAACTATTCCTTTAATCTTAGGGTAATTCTACGGCCTGGACGTTTGTTCCGGGTGTCCGGCTTCAGACGCTCGGCTGCAATATTTTTTGGTCATGTTTGTAATATTTTTTGACCATATTTGCAACAAAAAAAGAAGAATGATGTGAATATTTCTATCCGCAACATTTCTCGTCTATATTTGTAACATTTGTTGGACATGTATGCAACAAAAAAAAGAATGATGTGAGTATTTACATCGTACACTCCGATGCAACACTCTTAGATAATATATGCAATAATTTTAATCACTATATGCAACAAAAATATATGATGCAAAAGTCGACATTGCATACACAAAATAAACAATGTTATAAAAAAAGCATAGATAAAAAATATTATAAATATAGACAAAAAAAAAGTTGGGCTCATGATTTCTGAGACCAAATGGAATATTATTATGTATATATGCCGCATCAGCAAGTACGAACGTACAACAGAAACCAATATGCATGATGTATAGATGGTGCTTGTCCGCTCGGGATTCTCTGACTTAAGTCAGGCCGTGACTTAGTCAATCTGGACCGTCCATCTCTGTATGGACGGTCCAGATTATTTCTAGTTTTTTTTAAAAAAAAGTTAGAAATAATCTGGACCGTCCATACAAAGATAGACGGCTCAGATCGGCTAAGTCACGGATGATTTACCGAAAGTAAGTCAGAGAATCCCGATCGCGTCTGGTCTTACAAACGAGTAGCCAAATAGACCACTATGAAGTCTGTGCTTAGCTGTACATTGTTTTTTAAATTTAGCCGTACCTTGAATTTGTCCAGCGGATAAGTGACTTGTCAATGTATACGTAAGGGGCTATATGTGACCTCGTCACCCATCGCGTATATTACTTAGTTCGAAATATATATGCATGTTAACTCATAAGAAACAATTTGCATTGTTCAGTTGGTTTGAAATGTATGGGTGGCTGGCAAAATGCTCTTACTTCAATCTAGAAACCAATGTATATTTTGCCAATATTTTCTTGAACGCCAAAAAAAACTTTTTTAAAAAAAGTTGTGCATACATACATATGGTGGTAAGCTGGCAATCTTTTGGCAGGAAAAAAAATAGTAAGTTATTTTTCTTGAAGTGGGCATACATGTGGTGCAAGAAGAACATGTACATTTGCTTTCCAAAAAGGAAAAATGGGAACACTTTCAATTACAATTGATAAGAATTGGTGAAATCGAAAGAGATTTATTTGTACAAGCAACTATCACAATTGGTCAAAAAAATAGAAACCAATCAAATCGTATGATCATCAAATCAAATGGTGTTCTTCAGCAACCTTTGTGGCTGATCCAAAGGTTTAAGATGATGAGGTAAGATCGAAAGATAGACAATATACTTCAATAGTGCATACATACATGATGGTAAACTAGCAATCTTTTGGCAGGAAAAAAAAAGGTAAATTTGTGTTTCTTGAAGTGGACGACCATGTGGTGCAAGAAGAACATTTACATTTGCTTTCCAAGGAAAGAAAAGGGGTGGAACACTTTACAATTACAATTGATGAGAATTAATGAAATGAGAAAGAATGATTTGTAGAAGCAAGCATCACAATTGGTAAAAAAAAGAAACCAATCAAATTATGTGATCATTAAATCGAATGGTATTCTTCAGTAGCCTTTGCTGTTGACCCTCTGGCAGTTCTTCCTGATCTCTCCATCCCCCCTGGCTTATGTTCCCCATCTTGATCATTGACGCCGCCAAGTTGCCGAAAAAGTCCTTCTGGTTGCTCGCGAACCGGTGGACAATAGGTGCGGTGGACGTCGCGGCGCGGCGACGGGTCGGACAGCATGACCTGGTCGGTCGGAGGGGAGCTGGGCGCGGCCGCGCAGGAGGTTGCCGTAGTACTTGTTGTCGAACACGTCGGGGGTGGCCTGGTCGAGGTTCTCCAGCGTCTCGTCGGCCTGCCCCGCCGTGCAGTTCTCCAGCTAGCTAGCTTTGTTGCAGATGCAGATGCGTTGCTGAGATCAACGGGAAATGGGCGATCGATAGACGAGACGCATGCAGTGTTTGACATGTTATCTGAGCATGTTCTGGCCGATCTGAGCACCAGCAGGCCTGCAGCTGCCACGAAATGGCCGAGGGGAGAAAAATTGGATGCTAAAAAACATGTCGTCACATTAGACGATTAGATTTAGGAGCATTCATCATCCTTCGACAAGGCATTACAAGCATTCAGATTTCAGATAGCCCCTCCCAGCTAAGTGCACCAGGCTGTTTTCAACTGCAGTCTGGATGCTCTCAACAGATCAGTCCAGACCGACAAACATCGTATGGAAAGAATTGTATGTCCCTTTCTAACACAAAAAATGTGAGTGTCGCAACACAGTCAATCAGATATCGCAGCTTCATGTCGGATTGAGCTTGTTCTTTTACGTTTTCCAGACCCCCGTCTATTTTCCGATGTCGCATCAACGCATGCTGTTATAATTCATCGTTGATCTGGGTGGTAGCACTGGAGAGAGATGGCAGGAAGGAGAAGGCAACAAAAAACCATGTTAGCCAACTAAAGTTAGAGCAAAGGGGAAAAAAATAGAATAAATGTAATGCGTGAATGTACATATCCATATTCTACAAGCATAGTAAAGCATCTAACAATTCTCATGGCATTATGACAAAAATGTTCTTTAGAAATTATGTTGAAAAGGAAAATATCTTATTTAATTTCATGCAAAGTTGTAAACTACATTCCTATCCATGCTGACAGTGATACATCACAGAACCTAATTCATATTCATTCTGATACATAATTTAACTCATATTCATGCAATCATGCTGACACATCAGATACGGCATACCTTGTGGTCTGACAGTGTTTGCCAATATCTTCACAAAGGGCCCTACTCACATTTCCTGATTCTGCAGAGCACGTTTTTATCCACTCAGCAAGCTGCAACCGAGACAAGAATCACATAAGGCCTTGTTTCAACTAAATTACATCAAAAATAAAACAAAGCTACCAAGGAACCGAAGAATCCAGATGCTCTTTGCTAAAATCTAACTATAAAACACTGTATAAAGTGTTAGATGTGTATTATACTTGTGTATTTTCCCTATTGTATAAGGTTATCTACATATATACTATACATGTATGTGTATATATACTAGCTCATTGGCCTCATAATGAATACAAGCGGCATTCATAACATGGTATCAGAGCCTATACCTAAATTTTTCGTCGATCCTCTACGTCTTTCTCCATTGCACGAATCTTTTCCACTGCCGCCACTGCCCATATCCTTTTTCACTGCCGTCGTTGGAATCTTCTCAAGCTAGCCGCAACCGCTCTCCACCTTTTCACTGCTGACATTGCTCGTCGCTGCCTTGGATGTGGATCGAGCCGTCTACATCTGTCACCGCCTTAGATCCAGATCAAAGTGTTTGCATCGGAGTCGAAGATGAGCTGCTCAACGTGGGTGTCAGCAATCGTCGCCTGTGAAGTCCGCCCGTGAGTTGGAGGCCTAAGACAGTCGTCGGCATGGTCCATCGTCTCCGGTCTTCGAATCTTCTGGTCGGCTGCCATCTCCTATCTTCGGATCATCCAGATCCTTCACCTGAGACGACCTTCCGATCGGCTGCCATCTCAGTTCTTTGGATCTTCCAGATCCTTCGCCTGAGACTATCGCCGACATGGCCCATCGTCTCCGGTCCTTGGGTCTTTTGATCGCTGCCTTTCACTCGGGTGCGGTCTCTTGACTGATTTGTGATCGACCGAGACTCAGCCATCTTTTTGTTGACCGACTGGGAAAGAAAAGAAAAAAAATGTCATCCTCTTTGTGTATCGTTTATGTTCCTCGTTACTCGGTGATCTTCGATAGTCTCAATTATCGAGACTAGTTTTAGTTCATGCGCCTCCACATACGTGGTTAGTGCCTTTGAGAATTTTTACTAGTAGGTTGTCTTGTCCACCTCGCCCTACTCCACCTACTGCGTCCGTACTCCCGAAGGATACTTCCGAACACTCGTGTAAAGGCATCTGAGGCTTTTGAGGATACTACAGAGACTTTTCAGACTTAGTATACTGCCTACAAGACATGCCCGATAAGGATGCTCGTGGTTCTGCTATTCTGGTTGCCAACATGAAGGTGTATCTCACTGGTGATGTGGTTGGCTTGGCTTCTGCACAGGCGACATGGGCGCATCTGCGCAACCTCTACGAGCCATCTAGTGATTCCTTTTACCTTGCTGTTGTGCGTTAGGAGCAGTCGTTGCAGCAAGAAGATGCCACTGCGGACGAGTTCTATACTTAGCTATCCGCGGTATGGCAAAAGATTGACTCCTTGGGACCAGATGTTTGTCACACTTGTCAGTGCTGTCAGCGTCAGCAGACTCACTTAGAGCTTCATCAAATCTACAACTTCTTGACATGTCTCCGATCTGAGTTTGAGTATACTCATGCTCAGTTGCTGGCTTGTCACCCTCCTGTGACTCTGTTGGAAGCTCTTGCAGTTGTTCGTATTGAGGAGATTCGCCTTCGTGGTGCGGATCTGCTACCGTTACCATCGTTTCCTTCGGTTTTGGCAGTTCCTCTAGCATCTACATCTGCTGCGCCTCCTGTTATTCCTTCACCAGTTACGCCTTCACTAGTGACAGTTGTTATTGGTAGGAGACTCCACTGCACCTATTGCAACAAGGATGGATATGTGGAGCAGTTTTGTTACAGGAAGATGAAGGATATTTTCGTTGTGGTGGCCATTTTCTGAGGGGCACTACAAGTTCCTCCTCTCAGGAGTCCTAGTGCCTCTAACACTCAGAAGCTTCTCACATTGCTGCGTCGTATGGCTACTTCTGCACCGGCTGGTTCTGCTACTCAGTCTTTCAGTGAGAGACCACCTTCTACATCTTCTTCTACAGATACATCACTTTAAATTCTTGATTCTAGTGCTTCCTTTCGTAAGACATCTGATTCCACCGGTCTTACTTCCATTAACTCTTTAGCTGCTCCTATCACTGTTCAAACAGTAGATGGTACCTCTCTTTCTGTCACATGACGAGGCACTTTTTCAAATTCATCCTTTCATGTTTTTGTTATTTCTCATGTTCAAAAACTAACCACGCAACTCATACTTGACGATCAGCTCGCTGATCATAGTTGCCGTGTTATTCTCGATTTTAATTCTTGTTGTGTTCAAGATCATCGCACAGGGACTCTGATTAGTACTGGCCCTCACCGCCATGACTCATGACGGCTCTGAAAGCTTGACTGGTTTCATTTTTCTTCCGTTATCCCTATCAGTCTTATCGCTTCCACCACCGTCTCCGCATCTGCTGCATCCTCCACCGCGTCTTTTGCTCAGTGGCATTATCATCGAGGACATCTTTGTGGGTCACGTCTGTCTTCATTACTTCATCGCGGTCTTTTAATGTCTGTGTCTGATGATGCTTCTCTAAATTGTCAGGATTATATGCTATA
Source organism: Melocanna baccifera (assembly GCA_036346265.1). NCBI lineage: Eukaryota > Viridiplantae > Streptophyta > Magnoliopsida > Poales > Poaceae > Melocanna > Melocanna baccifera. The sequence continues at coordinate 35,911,282 of CM070679.1, forward strand.
CCAATACGTGTATATATACTGGCCCATTAGCCTCATGATAAATACAAGCGATATTCGTAACATAAAGGTCATCCAAGACAAGCAACCTACCTCATCCTCAGTTTCCTCCAGTAACCTGCAACATGAGTGAACTTTGTCAGTTCATCCACTCAATACTCAATAGGCTTCTTCAGAAGCCACAAAAAGTAAAGGGTTGTTTTTAGACAACTAATAAATTTGTATTTCTAAAGCACATGGTGACTAAAGGGTTTGTTCAGCCTTTTATTTAAGTCAAGTCAACAAGAACACACTTAACCGATAACAAATAAAAAAAATGACACATCGGCCATAAGAAAAGGCCTTTGTGTACAAACATGTATGCACAAAGACAAATGTAATTGCAAGAAGTCAGTGCGTATAGTGAAAAGGTTCTTGATTTTTTAAGTTAGTCCGTATAGTGCAAAAAGAAGAAGAAGATGTCATTCTATGTAGGCAACATGATATGAGATAATCATGAAATTTGGCAATGAAATGTTTAAGGGGGCAAATAAATTACATTTGTTGCCTAAGTGACTAGAATCTAGCTAACTGGCATGATATGTACAAATTTCTGAACATATATAAATGAGAAGAAATATATGTATATAGTGCTTATTTTATCAGCTAAATCCATCAAAAGTACTGAAAAATATGTTGTACCTTCCACAGAATGTGGATAAATTTTTGGAGTGTGCCCGTGCTGCTGCCTTAGTTTCTACAAACAAACAATGACATAAGTATACAGTTAGTAAATAGAAATCATTTCTCACCACTCATTTATTCTCTTGTAATGAGAGCAGTGCAAATACACAGGTACCACTGTTGTTTGCTTGTCCTTCAGCATAAATATAAGCATTGAATCCCAAATGCTTGCAATAAGTCTATCACGATGAGCATATCAGCAATGTTCAAAAGCATAAAGGAATTGATGTGCTATAAGACAGAGTGTACAGTTCTAAATCTAGAGTTTGCTGCATTTTCCTGAGATGACGTGTGTAAGAGAACAACAAAGCAGGAAGAATGCATTAACATAGTACCAGAAACTATAGACCGACCATAGCACTCCAGTCTTTATGGTATAGTTACAAGTCATCAAAAGAGTAAACAGGAGCCACAAACATGTCCAAACTTACCAGTTCGAAAACTGTTCCAGTCTGTTACTTTAACCCATCCTTTCTCACCTGATTCCAACTGCATATAGTAAAAGTCGTTAGATGGCTCACATGCTTGGGCAGATGCTGACATTTATAGAACGCATCAATACTAAAGAGCACTGGTAACCTAATTCATATATACCATATCTATACAACGTAATATCTAGAAAAAGGTTTAGCAACAATAAGATGGTCATGGTGTGCAATAAAAAATGATAAAGTGGTCACAGATCTATTTTCTACCTTCTGCAGGGTATAATCTTGCATCTTATCACATAGGCCATCCAGAAGTTCTACAACCCGAAGCTCACTGACTCTGCATCACATATATAGATTCAAACACATATCAATACAAAAATAAATGGTAAAACATGTTTGTACTTTATTATGTAAGTATGTGAAGCCAACTGATGCCAAAGATGAACAAAGACTTTGTGCTGAGTGTTAAACTAACAATGATTAATCTTACTTTTTTCCCTAAAAACTGTGTGTGCATATGTAAGTATGGTATAACATGAATATCATGCAGTTATAGTATATACAGCACAGACAAAGTTCAAACAAATCTACTTGACTATAAAAGCGCATATTCTAACAGCATTGAAACATCAAATGGTCACAATGTGATGCATAGGAATGTTCCTCTTCATCATTGAACAAAAGAGATCCTGCTGGTTAACAACTTAAAGTACCTGTAATCAATGACCTTCCCTTCCCGCTGACCTTTCGAATTCAAGCGGTTGCGCAAGTCCAAGTGATTTCTTGGTTTCTCCTGCATTAGAGAACTCTTCCTTAGTTAATAATTGATCTATGGTGCCAGTAAAAAGACAATAGAAGAATATATATGCTATTAATATTCAGCTAAAAAAGGACAGATATAGCTACTTTGTAACACAAGCTTCAAATCAGCGCCGTAAATAACGGTAGAAATTACTTAATCAGAGGCGACTGAGAGAAAGTTTACTTACACTTGAAATTCCAATCTCTAGCTCCGCCTGCAAAGAAGTTCATCCGATACATCAGAACGTCTACAATGTGCGTTCCAAATTGCTGAAACAACATGCGTTGAAAATTCTACTATGTCCCCAGTAAATGCCTGAAGATCTAGGCCCCGATCTGCCTCCGGATCATTGCTTCACGAGGAGCGGTGAAGATTTGAACCTTGGAAGCTAATTTCTACGCCCCGCTGATGTAAAACGATTTAAGCACACAGGGAAGGATGCTCCAAGAATGATGAATTGTGCACATACGAACTAAGAGAGAAAGAAGAGAGATAGGAACCGACCGCAACGGCCTTGCAGGCGGCGCACTTGTCGCCGATGGCGGAGGCGGAGGTGAAGGAGGCGGCCGCCGCGAGGATGGCGGCGAGGAGTAGGAGCCTGCTGGATCTGTAGGTTGCACCTCTCGGCTCCATCTCCCGCGATCTCGCTTTGCTCTGTCTCCGTATCTCCCCCTCGATTTCCACTCCCAGTTCTTCGTCGAGATGGTCTTTTCGCCGATGCGACCTTGAGGTCTTACACATCATTAAATATACGTACAAGTTCTTGCCTTCTCTAAACGAAGCTTCTGGGCTCCCTTCCAGACCTGGCCAAATTGGGCCGTCCAGTACAGCATGATCTAGACCCAAATAGAACATAGCCCGATTAATCCTGCACGATTGGTTTAAATAAATTATTATGTTGTGTTATATTAAGCTATGTGTCTATCCTCCAATCCAGACACAACACGGAGAGGCATCAAGCCGTGCTAGGTCGCACCGCACCAGATACTCTTACCCCAATGGGCCATTGATAGCCCGTTGACTACGGTTGCCTGGTCTGGTGCTACCTTACAACCATTCGTCGCCCGCAGCCACCATGCTGCCATTGTCGCCCACGCGAGAGGAGTAGACTGAAGACGGTGATCGACGGGGAGGGGGGCTAACCAGAAAGAGAACTGGAGAGAGGAGGTAGCGATCGACATAGGTGGGGACGGAGGAGCCAGTGGGTGATAGGGAGAGAAGGGCCGTGTAACAGTCTAACTCTTTATTTCAAAAAAATTAGGGTGAAAAAATATTAATTTACTAAGGTAAAATCTTAGTGTTAGCTTGACCAGATTGAAAACTTTGCTTTGTAAAGGCTTTCATAATCTCCTCATCACACATCAAAGGAAGTGTACTTATTCGATGGCAATATGAGATGATCATGTCTTGTGGGTAAAACCGTACAATCTTTGCAGAGTGTATAAACTATCCTAGATAAACGTTCTCATGGTTATGGACAAGCCGAGTAAAGTTTTCATAGATTAGATTTTGTTTTTTCAAATGATTTTATGAAAAAGCTTATGGATTGATGGAATCCATAAAAGATTAAAAAGCATATGAATGGATGGAGTCCATATGAGATCTTTTAGAAAAAAATGGTCTAGATAGGATGTCAGTGGTTAGGTTAGTGCGGAGGATGGACCTACACTAATGGTATTAATTTTATTTACAATACTATCTTTACTTACTATATTAAATTTAGCAATTTTTAATCTATTTATTATATTTCTTTAAATATTGCTTGATACTCAAACTAATCGTATATGTCTTCATTTGTGGCCTTAATCATTATATTGTATTTTTTTTCATGTAACTTGTGGAGTACAAATTTGTATTTACCCTTACTTTCACATCTCAGAGAAGGATGACTTCAACTACGGTGAGAACCAAGATGAGTAGGCCATATTTTACTGTTGTTTGCCTGTGAACAAGCTTAGTAGATTTCTTCTGCTTCGGTGTTTTTCTTCCGCTGCTTATATTTAATTTTGGTATATGAACTATTGATGTAAACTTTGGCCAAGAGGCTCATAATTAATAAACGTTATTATGCATGATGTGAATCTTTGTTATCTACTGTGTGTACTAGCTGATTTTAGATTAGTGCGATTTATACAGAGAATTCAGGAGTTGTTGCTCCGGGGTCCAACATGGCGGTGATAATCGATGAGGGAGGAGAGTAAGCCAACGAGGGTGGGGCCGTGAAGGAGGAGGCAGGTGGTTCGGCGCCCAACGACGCCACTGCTGGTGCCGTTACCGCATGTGGCAGTGTGGCAATGGCAAGGGCCAAGGGGCAACTGGAAAGGGCCTAGAGGGCCATTGGCAATAAGTTTATTGCCAGTCGTAAGTAAGTTTAATGCTAGTCATAAGTAATGTTACTGTCAATAGCAGGTAATTTTACTGTTATTTATAGGTAATTTTACTGCTAGTCATAAGTAACCTTTATTGCTAGTCATAAGTAATTTTACTGACAATTACAAGTATTTTTACTGCTAATCACAAATAATTTTACTACTGATCACAAGAAAATAATTTTACTACCAAATCACTCGTCCACGCTTATAAAAATATAGTAACCATAACACAAGTAATCTTATTGCTATCTACAAGCAATTTTACTGCACTACCATAGAAAAGTTATCACTTTTTTAAATAGTGCCTGCTGTGCCTGCTGGGCCGGATCAAGCCTTGGCACGATATTGTGTGTCAGGCTAGGCAGACCCGTCGTACCGAGGTGTCAATCCAAACACGGCACGTCCGGTTGGGCCAAGCTGACACGGCTGGTTTACTGTTCGTGTCGTACTGTGTCTAGGTCAAGCCAACAATACCGTGCCTCAGCCAATACAATTGGCCCGGCCCATTTGACCAGCCCTGTCCTTCCTTACCAATTCACCATGCTCAACCTATTTCTTACTTTCTTTCGGGCAAGGGACAAAAAAACTAACAAGGAAAAAAGAAATTAAAATTTTTTTATCAGTGCGCCTACTTGTAAGTTGTAAGATATCCGTGGTACCCAAAACAGGAGTCATAAGATTCATAGCAAGATTAGAATCCCCTGCATTCCGCTTGCACCTTCAAGTTTTACAGCCCAAATTTATAGCCTTGGTGCGTGGGCTTCTTTCTGTAATTTCAGTTACATCATAAGCTCATGATTCATGAACATGAACAATCGTTTGGCTTATATATCTCCATTCGCCGATCAAATCAGCACCCAACCATCTGCAGCGCCTCAAGTTCGCCATGCGGACGACTTCTCCTGATCAACATTCTCTTCCCACCAAGTAGCATTCTGCATACACATATTCCCCCTCAGGTGGTAAATAAAAAAAGGCTGATGCTCCGATGAAATGCAGATATGCAGTAGGACACTTTGAAAGTGCAAGTGTGCAACCACTCAACCCAGGACAACATGAGGCATATGTTGTTACCGTGAAAAAGTTTTAGACTTTCCTACCGACTTTTCCAAAGAGGTAATGTGAAATAAATTGCTTGAAATCAGTATGATGACCTCAAGCTGATGTTGCTAATAGCATTTCATTTTTTCACACAGTGAAGCAATTGAACCTATCAACTAAATGAGATGAGATCCAGACCTTGTATCCTCTTCTGAGAAATTCAAGCGAGCTTCCTTGTTCTTCTTGCAAACCAAGAACTCTCAATAATTCTTCCTTAGCCTAAATGAATAGCATGGCACATCATATTCCGACAATTCCAAAAGAAGTTAACTGAATTCATGCAAATAATATACTGTATGACCTGCCCCAAAGTGAACCGAGCTGCACTCTCTGCAACACATGCATAAGAACCATCAGCCTGCTTAAGCATGACTTGCCAAGGCCCTGATCAAACAAAAACTTACTACATAAGTAGCTGATGGTGATGATGAATAGGGCTGATATCACCCGAAAAAATTCTTTCTTATGTTATTTAGTTTGGTCTTCTCTTGCCAATCCAACATGAGGAATTGAAGGATACAAATTAATATTTCAAAATGTCATCTTTTGAAGTGAAGAAATCCAACGAAACCAAAATTAGTAGTGCTAGTGGCCAAGACTACAAACCATGTACTGCAGTATTACCTGGGAATTGGCGGAATACAGCACCACTATAATTCACTATGTATGGAGTGACTGCAATTGTCTATATAGTAAATGCAAATAAAAGTAGTCACAGACAGAAACACAAAGAACATAGTTACGTAGGTAAAAATAGAACCAATGAATACCTTGGAGTAGTCACGTTGTCTGATATAAAATACTGGGGTAAACTGAGAAAGAAACCGGTAATGCAAATCTTTTGGGGGGAATCCCAGAAGCCCCAAGTCGGATCTGGAGGGTAAAGTACATATGTTACTACCTCTTAAGGCACTCAAAAAGTTTAGAAGGAACAAGCTATCAAATGGAATGCAGAAGACATACCGCAAGGTATCTAGTTCAAGATTAAAGAGAAGGGCCGGTACAGATGTGGCAAATTCTTCCTGAACAACAGCGAATGCACAAAAGATGAATAAACAAAATGCACAAAACACAATTGGTAAAATGATAAGTACATTATTGGTTTCAACAACTTTATACTGCAAGCCATTTGCTTGTATGTGACAATACTGCAAATAAATGCTAGAATTCTCATCAAACGAAGATTAAAACTTTACATTTTTGTTCCAAGGAAATGGAATTACAAGTGATTTTAGATTAAAGAGAATCATTGTACTTTATGGATTCATATTCCCTGCCTCCCTGGCATTTGCTTAGATGCCAGACATTTCATAGAGAAATAATGATGCACATGTGATGTCTATGGTATTCCCCATCTTTCTTTCACGAATTCCTACTCATGCTGATATTGCATCAAGCTCAAGGTGTGATCATTTTCTAACTGTAGGAGAATAAGATGCATAACTGGCCAAAATGATGCAAAAACTTAATTTTAGAACTGCAGTGTAAATCAACTATCCCCAAAAAACATATACATATATGATGGCAAAAAACAAAGCATTATTCTGGACATACCACATACTTCTCTATAGATGAAAGGTCACGTGTGCTGCTGTTGATGAAGACATATAGCGAAGGTGGTTCGTCAGATTCCCATCGATCTGTATCCACATCAGCCAACTAGTTATGGCTTTTTCAGGGATGTGTATACAAGACTTTTCTCACAATAGCAGGGTTCAAACTTACTGATGGTTGTTGTTCTATTTCTATGATGGGAACGAAATTTCTGCTCAGATAATAGTATCCTAATGAATAATTACCTATACTAAATCTGCCTATACTTGATTCATACACATATCCTTCATGCCCATGTTCAGTTATCTTTTTATTTCCATTTTTTGAACTGTGATAATTCATTACCACGAAAAGACTTCCATTTACACAAAAAAAATACTTTAACATATGAAGGTTATTCCGCATGTCACATCATGTATTCTGAACTCGTGGCATTTGGCAAAAGGTGTTTGCTAAGATTCAATTAGCTCCTCTATAGAACAAACCTTCAGCATAGAAGAGTGGTTTAAAAATGTAACTGGCAATGTTTTATCTTAGGCTTGGAAGATTTAGTTAATTGGTGCTTTCGTTAATGTAGTACTGTACTAGGCAGAGTTGTTTGACAATTTACCTTCATTGTCGTCAGCAAAGTCAAAATCCAGGGTATTTCTTATTGATTTGAAGAAGTTATTGACAGGTCCGGTGGGCACATCATCAAGGGAACTGATGGTTACACCCTCAATCTAAAAGAAGTGGAAATAGAACGGAGCATTTATCCAAGCAAGCACGTATCAAATAGTCAAATACTCATAAAAAAGGGGGGAAAACGAATTTTTGTGCCCTATAAGAAAAACATTGTTTCAAGAGGCATCATTTACCGAGTCTATAGCTGTCCGGAACAACTGTGAGGCCCTGCGCTTTTCTGGTTGATCAGGAAACACCTGAAATTGACTAGAAGAGAATAGATGAGCATGGTTGTGCACGCCCAGAACAAATGTGGAGCAGGATAGAGTATGAAGCCTGAACTTACTATACAGGACCTAGTCCCCCTGAGCTCTTTGAGTTTCCTTACAACAGCAAGAGCCAGCTGGATGTTGGCATCGATGAACTCATCTGAAGAGCCCTTCGGTCCAGAGGTAAGCAAGATCAGAGTCTATCATATAATTGTTGTATTGAAAACCGACGTGGCACAGAACAAAAAAAACTGATTCTTCATTCTGTTAAACTAGAATGGAGTGGATGCACAAACATTACCCAGCTTTATTGTTGAAGCTGAAACAAATGATATGTATGTATAATGTACCGCATTGATATAAAGAAATCCATGTGGTTATTCATTGCAGAAGTAGGCATTTCCTAGCATGTACGTAATGACAAAAATTTAGAGCAGGAAATTAACTAACTAACTGGAAGAAAGTATCGCATTCACACCTTGTACGAAGAGATGTTGCTCGGCAGGGGCCTTGATGTCACCAGAAGCCATGAAAAAAAGCATGTGGATAACAAGGGATGATGAGATGAGAAAAAAATAATGCGGGCGCTAGAAGCGAAGCAGGGAATAATACTAACGCAAGTGCGGAGAGAGGCAGTGGCGCGGAGTAGAGCGTGCTTACGGGAACTCGATCTCGAGGCGGGTCTTGCCGTCGTCGATGGCGCAGGCGAGGGAGCGTGCGGCGTCGGAGACGAGCACCTCGTAGGAGCGCGGCTTGTAGACGGAGACCCCGGCCCTGAGAGCCTCCGCGTCTTTGGCCTCCGCGCGCGGGGAGCGGAGGCAGCGGCTGCGGCGTAGGGAGACGGCGAGGCGGTGGAACGGGGGCGGCGAGGGGGCGGGCAGGCCTGGGGGCGAAGGGAGCGGTGCGCGCGGAGCGGGAGAGGATGGAGAGCGGAGGTGGAAGTAGCGGTTGGAGAGAGCGGCGGGCGTTGGGGCGGCCATGGAGTGCTTGGATTCTCGTCGATGAGGAGGACTAGACTGGAGGTAGCCGGCGAGAGGAGTTGGTCCAGTAAAACCAAGTCCACACACACTAACGATCCACGTCGATCCGACAATACAGTCGCTGCCAGTGGGCCCGCACAAAGAGCCTAAAATTGGAAAGTTAGGATGGAGTGGAGCCAGGTGCGGGTAATCGAAGCCCGTGCCCATCGCACCGCATCATATGATGCGAGCCGGCGCAGGAGAGGTGTATTGTGGCCCATCTATCGTCGATCAGAAGCCCGGCCCACCATGGATATCGGAAAGGTCCACCCGCCGCTGCCTTCGCTTGTCCTCTTGCCCCTTTCTTTTCCCTGATTCCTCCGACTGATTGATTCTAGGGTTGTTTGTTTATTCCATCGGCTCCCAAGAATATAAACCTAAACCTAATGCTCAGTGTATGATTGTTTCTTGCTGAAGAGTTCTTGAAGGCCAAGTGCCTGATGAACTGCGAGGTGGCGATCATCCTGGAGCACAAGTACGAGCAGATCCAGCAGATGTCGGCGGCGACCCGGCCTCGCATGTCTTCGAGAAGTCGCTCCAGTACGTCAAACGCTTCAGCCGCTACAAGAACCCCGACGCCGTCCGCCAGGTCCGCGAGACGCTCAGCCGCCACGGCCTCGCCGAGTTCGAGCTCTGCACCCTCGGCAACCTCTGCCCCGACACCGCCGACGAGGCCACCGCGCTCGTCCCCTCCCTCCGCTCCGGGGGAAGGTTCCAGGGAGACACCGGCAACGACAAAATCGACAAGATGCTCAACGACCACTCCCTCATCAAGAAGCTCGAGGAGCACCCTTCCACCTCTAGCTATATGCCACACTCTCGACAAGATTCAAGCTCCAGGCCTGGCCTTCAAGTTTCTCTAGTTACTACTTATCAGGATCAAAGATGCAGCAGCTTCGCTTAACTGGTGGTGCTCTGTCTAGCTAATCTTTACATTCTCTCTGTAGTGTACGAAGAGAACCTTGTTGTTAGACAAGTGGCTTCTGAAAAGAGGTGAATCAGAAATGGTTCACGTGATTAACAATTGGTGGATTTGTTTCATCTCTGTCTATCCTATTGTTGTTTGTAATCTCCAGGAGCAACCTCTTGCGCCATTGTATTCCATGAATCTGAACAGTCTGCGCTGCAAGCCTCTGATGAATGCTTACAGAGTTACAGCTCGGACCCCGGTGTAGCCCTCATCCAAGGTGATCGCAAGAGCTTGGCTTTCTGTTGCGCACAGTATCCAGTAGCAATGTTACCTCTATCACTGCATGTGATGTACAGACGAAGCTGGGCATAATCTATGGCTTCCGGTTTACGGCCTCTCTTAAACAAACAAACAAACAAACAGCCTCTCAAACAAATAGACGGTAGTGCTTCTCCGCCGCCGCTTCAAAGCGACTTACCAGGGCAGCTTATTTGAAACAGTTTATTGGCATTCGGTTCATTTACATATATACTCACGCTAGGGACAAAGACTATAAACTACAGCTATAAGTCACAGTAAAAAAGAACCCACTACGTAGTGAGTAGTGACAGCCACTGAAGCAAGTAACTGCACTGCGCACAACGCAAGAAGCTCGCTTCATATATAGTTACAAGTAATTCGTTCTTCTGTCACATATCTACCGAACCGATCAAAAGAGAAGATTCTACAAGACCAGATTCATTTGATTCACTAGCGGAGAGCAACCGATGATGCTTCAGGGCTGCAGGAGGATGCTTCACAGAGGCAGAGGCAGAGGGAGTAGAGAGCAATAGAGGATGCTTCAGAGGCCAGATTCATTCCATTCACTACGAGCACCAGTTCCAGCAGCCAGGCGAGGGCGGAATCCGGCCGGTTCTCCTGATGTGCTCCGCCTGCTCCGCGGTCCTTGCAGCCGCGCGGTTTCTTTTCGACTCGGCAGCGGCCCGCTTCTCATCAGCGGTGTGCCTTGCGGATGCGAGCTGGCTCATCAGCTTGTCCTGTGCCCGGGCACGCATCCTCTCCACCTCAACCTTGAGGAACAGAAACCATGAAATATTCATCAACATGAACAATGTTTTTTCAAACAAAAAATTAACGTGGACAATGGTGCTTTACTTCCACAAACATGAAAATAATACTAGGCATTCGAATTAGAATTACACGCTCTTTGATTTCATACATCCTGAACATGAACGTCTATAGCAAAGCTGACCAAAAGAATAGGAGTAGCAGCAAGAACTTGAGTATAGTAAACCTACTACTATGCTATATCCGAACGGAGCAGAGCTAGGTGTTATGTCGTGTTATTTTTTGTTGTGAGATGGAAGGCAGCATTCCGCTTCTTTTTTGTCTTGAGGAAGGCAGCATTCCGCTTCTTTTTTGTCTTGAGGCAAGATATTACTCTAAGGCAGCACTACAACCTCGCAGCAGAGAGCATAAGATACCAATGCTTGCGTATGCTATAGACAACTCTGTGCTAAGCAGAATGAAGTGTAATCCAAAGGGAAACATGCAGAGAATTCAGATAAAACTGGCGGAGGTGATTGTTATGAATAGCGCTTGTCATGCTTATTAAGTCGTCGACTAGTCGACAAGTCGGTGGCGAAGAGACGACTGGAGCCGACGACTCGACTTGCGCCGGAAAGTTGGGCGACTTGGGAGGAGGGACATGGGGTCCGGTTGTCAGAGGCAGTGAAGCGAAGATATCCCCCTGAGTGTCTCTATGTGACCGAGAGCGGGCAGTGAAGCGAGATCCGGGCAGAGGAGAGACCGAGTGCGGGCGGAGGGAGGCAGCTCCTGAGCTCCGACTGCCAGATCTAGCCTGCTGTCACTGCCGGCGGAGGGGTGGAGGCCGGCGGCAAAGGACAAGAGGTTGTACGGAGCCGCAACTCTACCCAACAAATCCTAACCGATCTAGAGGAGCGCAGTGAGCGACGGGAAGCACCACCACCGTCGCCGGACCTCGGAAGCCTCGCGGACCTCCGCTTCTCCGGCCGTCGCTGCGTGCGCGACTACACCGACGAACCCGTGATGGCCGCCTCGTCCTCCTCTACATCGACGGTACCCTTCCTTCCCCTTCTCTCTCTCTCTCTCGGATCTAAACCCGAACAAGGCGAGAAGGAGAAACCCCAACAATGGTATCGAGGCGGGAATAGAGCGGGCAAAGAAAATCCCCAAATCAAAGCCTCGGATCGATCGGATCGAAAAAAAAAAAAAAAGGATTTTTCTTGCTGCTGCGCGCGCGCCCACTCTCAGGCTCTGCGCCTTGCGCGCGCGCCGCCCTGGCGGCGGCCGTCCGCCGGCCGCGCCTCGCGCTGCTGCCTTCTTTGCTGCTGCCTGCTGCGCCGCCCTCGCTTCGCTGCCGGCCGCCGCTTCTGCTGCAGCGCCGCCGCTCGCCGCTGTTCTTGGCGCTCACGCGCTGCGCTCCCCGCCACGCGGCGCTTCGTTCCGCCGCTTGCATGCGCGCTGCGCTGCCGCCACTTCGCTGCTGCCGCTGCATCACTCACGCCGCCATTGCTGCTGCGCTGCGCTGCGCGCCTGCGCTTCGCGCCGCTCGGCCGCCGCTACTGCGCTTGTGCGCTCTGCGCGAGCCGCCCTTCAGCCTCACGCGCCGCAAGCCGGCGTGAAACCTGCCGCTGCTGCACTGCGTCCGTGCGCCGAGCAGCCCGCAGATCCGGAAATTGCGGAGAATATTATGCGGATGAGTGGTGGGGTTGGAGCCAGTGTGTCCGGTTTTTGAGGGGTCGTGGAGAGTGCTTTGACCAAATTTTTTGAATGAAAGGGGCAGGAGGAAGCTCACAGGAAGCTTCGTGCCTGAATTTAGGGGAAGTGGATTAAGTCTCTTTGACCAGGCATGCACTTTTGTTGTGGGCATACGCGTTTGCAAAGTGTTGTTTTACGCAAATTCGTTTGCTACATATATTGTTTCATAGTATACATACTTTTAGATATATTGAATATGTTTCACAGCAATTATTTCATGCATATATTCAGGTATATATATGTATTGATATTGTTTCACGGTATGCGTACTTTTAGATATATTTGATATATCTAAAAGAAAAGATATAATTTTCATTATTAAATTCGAACCAACGGGAGAATTTAATTTTGGAAAAACAGATATAATTTTTAATTGATGTTTCCGCTGCGAAAGTTAAATGGTGATTAGTCTTTAAATTAAATTCGAACCAACGGGAGAATTTAATTTTTGAGCAATGTTGTGTATTATAATTTTAAATGATGTTTTTATGCATTATTTCTATTTCTGCCCAACGGTGATGTAGATTTAATGTATAAATAAAATTGATTTAATTGTATGTCGTATTTTTGACCAACGTTGGAAATAAGGCATATAATTTTCTGTTATGTTCTCACTTTATTTGAAATATTTTTGAGTGGATACAACTTGATGAGTTGTATCGGAGAGATCCCACTCTTAAAGGAGATAATTATGGAGAGTGGAAGAAAAGATAGACTTAGCGTTTATCTTGGCTAAAGTGGATGGTCCTCACTCAAAGACGTCCCACTGAGCCTATGGCACCGATAAGGGATCCAAATGAGGATGATCTTGCTTGGCGAGAAAGACAGAGGATCATGCTCCTTACGGATGTCTTATGACCTTGAGCATAAGAAATGGACCACGACCAACAAGAAATGTATGGTCGTGATAAAGAACACGATTGAGCCTGCTATTGTGGGCTCAATCGCGAGTGTGTTCTTGTCACAAAGTACCTTGAGAGGATAAAGAGTCGGTTCTTGGCTCTTCAAAGACTTATGCTACGGTGATTAAGCGACTTGTGACAGAGAGTACTCGGTGGTGGCGATGGCATAAGAGAGCACATACGAGGATGAGTAACATGGCATCCAAGCTTAAACCAATGGATTTGGCTCTCAAGGATGAGTTCCTTATTCACTTAGTTTTGCTTCCTTGCCAAAAGAGTTTGACACTTTTGTTGTCAACTACAATATGCAACCGAGAAATGGGACTTGGAAAAATGCATAGCTATGTGTGTGCAAAAGGAGGAAAGAATTAAATCCTCACATGTTGGTGGTTCTATCAACTATGTGAAGGATAACAAGAAAAGGAACTTCAACAATCACTCTTTCTCAAAGAACAAGGAAAAACCTCTGTCCATCGGCCTCAACAGAATAAGTTTCTTTGTAGACAAAGATCGAGTGTCTTCATCAGAAGAAGACAGGACACTACAAGAAGAACTGTCACGATTATTTAAAGATGATAATGGCAAAGAAAGGTGAGAACATTATTACCTATATAAATGAATCACAGTATGTGCAATATTCAAATCCACTTGGTGGATTGACTCAGAGCAACTGTTCATGTTGCTAATTCTTTCTGAGGATTCCGTTCGACGAGGACTACGCAAAGAAAAGAAAGATGCATTAAAGTCGCAAATGGAGTCCAAGTGAAGTTGAAGCCGTTGGCGATCTTTCATTAGAGCTAGTGATGGCTTCACTCTTTTACTTAGAGATGTTCTTTATGTTCCTCTTTGAGAGAAATTTGATTAGTGTTTCATGTTTGGACAATGATGGTTATGATTGTCATTTTGGAAATGGCAAATGTGAAATAATGTTTAATAAAGCATGTGTTGGCCTTGCCATCTTGCGAAATGAGCTTTATTTATTATCATTATGTGATGATGTGAATGTCGTATGCGATAATGGGAGCGTCGCGTGCGAAAGTAAATGAATCTCGTCTCACGAATGCAAGCGAAAAAGCGAAGAGAACTCTAGATGCGTCGTCGAAATTATGGCATCGTCGTTTAGGCCATATTTGAGGGGAGAATAGAAAGACTAGTTAAGAATGATATTCTTCCTCCATTAGAGTTCTCGGACTTAGAACAATGCGAGAGAATGCATTAAAGGAAAATATGTAAAGAAAATTAAGAAAGACGCCAAAAGAAGCACAGGGAGTTACGCAAATTATTCACACAGATATTTGTGGTCCCTTTCTGTGAAAAGTGTGGATGGATATGACTCGTTCATAACATTCACGGATGATTACTCCGTTATGGATATATTTATCCAATCAAAGAACGAAATGAAGCCTTGGATAAATTCAAGATATTTAAAGGTGAAGTTGAAAACCAACATGATTTAAAGATTAAGATAGTCCGATCGATCGTGGGGAGTACTACGGTCGACATACCCCATATGGACAAGTTCTGGACCTTTTGCAAGGTTTCTACAGAAAATGGTATAGTGGCCCATATTCTACAGGCGAACCTCGGCAAAATGGAGTAGTGAAAGACGCAACTGCAGTACTCGATGGATATGGTGCGGTATGATGAGCTACTCCACACCGCCATTGAGTTTATGGATGGAGCGTTAAAACCGCCATTCATATTCTCAACAGAGTACCTAGTAAATCGGTGCCCAAAACAAATGCAGTTGTGGGACGGGAAGAGTTCCTCACTACACCACTTACGTGTGTGGGGAGTCCCACTGAGGCTAAAGTATTTAACCCAAATCTTGGGAAGCTTGATCCCAAAGCGATGAAGTGCCATTTCATTGGCTACCCGAAAAGTCAAAAGGTTTCCATTTCTCTTGTCGGATCGATATACAAAGTTTGTAGAAACGAGACACGCTGTCTTCTTAGAGGATGAAATGATGAGGAAGCACGGTAACTCGAGGATTGACCTTGAAGAGAAGCGGGCGTATCGCCCACTCGATGATTCAAGAGCCATTCTTCGCATTACTGCTGTCATTGCACCGACGGTGCAAGACAACGTGGTGCCGGCTTTGTTATTGTTCCTCTGTGGCAACAATAAATGAGAATGAGGAACTGTTCTTGAGGATCCTCTGAGAACCCATTGCCACGGATGAGGGGAGCAACGGACCCCAAGCGTAAGATGTACCAAATGTGGAGGCCAGGAGGTCTCAAAGAGTAAGAAGATCGGCTATTTACGATGATTATCGATTTATCATACAGAGGAATTTCAAATGGAGGATGATCCACCTCATTTGAAGAAGCCATGAAGCGAAAACTCTTGAAATGGCTTGAAGCCATGGAAGAGGAAATGAGGTCCATGAAGACTAATAAAGTCAGGACTTGGAAATTATTCCTAAAGGAGCCAAAACAAGAGGGTCAGAAATGGGTCTACAAGACAAAACTTGACTCCCAAGGGAATATAGAAAGATACAAAGCGCGACTTGTGGCAAAAGGCTTTACGCAAAGAGAAGGGATTGATTACAATGAGACCTTTTCTCCGGTCTCATGTAAAGATTCTTTCGAATCATAATGGCATTAGTAGCACATTATGATTTAGAGTTACATCAGATGGATGTAAAGACGGCATTTCTGAATGGGGATTTGGAGGAAAATGTTTACATGGCACAACCGAAAGGTTTTGTCGTGGAAGGAAATGAAAGAATGGGATGCCGCCTAAAGAAATCGATTTATGGGTTAAAGCAAGCTTCAAGACAATGGTACTTGAAGTTTGTGATCTAATAAGAAAATTTGGGTTTAAAGAGAATGTAGAGGACAAGCGTGTTTATGCAAAGTTTAAAGATGGGAAGTTTATCTTCCTAATCACAGTATGTGGATGATATTCTACTAGCTAGTAGTGATGTCGATGCACTCTTTGGAGACAAAGAAGTTCTTGTCCTCAAACTTTGATATGAAAGATCTTGGTGAAGCTTCGTTCGTTCTAGGGATCGAAATTCAGGAATAGAAACAAAGGGACATTGGGACTATCACAAAAGGCATACATAGAAAGTCTTAAAGAAATTTGGTATGCATAAAAGTAGTCCTTCACTGCACCTATAGTCAAGGGCGACGGATATGGAATTTTCAATGCCCGGGAACCATCGACCTCGATCAAATGAAATCGGTTCCATATGCTTCACTGTCGGAAGCTTACGGTATGCTCAAGTGTGTACACGCATACGACTTAGCGTTTGTTCTGGGTTACTTGGCGATTCGAGCAATCACGGAATAGAGCATTGGAAATTGGTAAAGAAAGTCTTGCGTTATTTGCAAGGAACAAAAGGCCTCATGATGACATCTGAAGATCAGTTTACTCCATATAATGGGGTATCTGATTCGATTATGCGGAGATGATAGAAAGTCAACATCCGGATATGTATTCACTCTCATTTGGAGGAGCTATATCGTGGAAAAGCTCAAAGCAAACCGTCACTATATCGTGAAAGATAAAGTTCGGGATCAAATTATAAGTCTTGAGCACATAAGTACAAGCAAAGATGTTAGCGGATCCGCTTACTAAAGGCTTACCACCCAACGTGTTGAGAGAACATGTAGCGGCATGGGTTTAAGGAAAGCCTATGATTCTGGACTAAAAGATGGCCCAAAAGATTAAAGTAATGTTTGAGCAGAGGTGTATTGTAGTCATTAAATCTATCGGCGTTTGACCGTGACGATAAGACATGTTCTATGCACTAATCGTGATGGAATGAGTAAAGTCAAAAGTAATTAAAGTTAAAGCATAGATGAGATCAAGAGGAGAATGTTAGAATGATCTCCGCCGCCGACAGCCCAACGGCTAATCGGGCCTTGACTTCAGCATACGATCGGGCGCCCGACCAACACTTGGTGGTGGGCCTGTCATGTGCGCTATATAAAGAGGGTGGGGCGGCAAAGGACAAGAGGTTGTGCGGAGCCGCAACTCCACCCAACAAACCCTAACCGATCCGGAGGAGCGCGGTGGCGACAGGAAGCACCACCACCGCCGCCGGACCTCAGGAAGCCTCGCCGGACCTCCGCTTCTCCGATCGTCGCTGCCCGTGCGCAGACTACACCGACGAACCCGTGATGGCCGCCTCGTCCTCCTCTACATCGGACGGTACCCTTCCTTCCCCTTCCTCTCTCTCTCTCAGATCTAAACCCCAGAACAAGACTGAGAAGGAGAAACCCCAACAGGAAATGCTGTGGTAAAAAGAATATAGTAAGGCTGCTAAAATTTCAAACGAAAAAGAAATGCATCTCAAAAGAGATGCAACATTCCATCAGGGAACCATGGCACATGCTTATATTGGATGGCAGGAAATAACTTCCTTACCTCAATTTTTCTCATTTCAGCTTCGATTTTGGCTTTCTGATGATCTTCCCATGCTTGGATCTTGATCTCTTCTCGTTTAAACCTGGAGAGTAAGAGCCACAACAGAGTAAGTTGCCAAGCACCCAGAGAATTTTACAACAATAGAAAGACACTTAGATGTAAGCACCTTGCTAAGTATTTGGCCTTTTCTGCCTCCTCCCATGCAGCTGCACGGATTTCAGTTACATTCTGTGTAGATTGGTCCATAGGCACTGTCTTCAGCGAAAGTGATGCATCCTTCTCCTCTTCCTTCTTGCTTGCCCATGCTGCAATGCTGGTTTTACCTAGCTGGGTGCCAAGAAGCATTATCTCTCTCCTAGTCTTCATTTGCAGTTCCTGTTCGCTTAATTCTGCATTACTGCATTCACCATGGCTGACAACAGCACTAATTGCATTGGGACCTAATGTCCTTCGTGGAGTAGTTGGCCGAGAGCAATCCGGACTTGTTGCTCTCACCGGTGTTCCTGTCCGGGATGGTTCTTGGCTTGCAATCGGAGTCATTTCAGTACCCATATCCCTCATTGACACTGACCGGACTGTTGGCAGGGGAGGTATGCATGTTGTGGCACTCTGAAGCGTGGTAGATGAATCATGACGGCTAAAAGTAACTGCACACATTCAATTTTTTATGCATTTATGAATTTGCTATATTTCCAGTTGGAACTTATAAGAGATGCAAATAGATAGACTACATTGTTCGCTTTGCAAAGAAGAAAGGTATAGACTACATTGTTCGCTTTGGAAAGAAGAAAGGTATAGACTACAATGTTCGCTTTGGAAAGAAGAAAGGTATTTCTCACTCTCATGAAGGCTAAGGGTAAATGTACTATACACAGGACCTATTAACAAAGTGAATCATGGAAGACTATGGCCCTGCTCACGATGGCTGTGAGCGGTGCCGTTCGGCGGTGGCTCGGCTTTTCAAGCACTGTAGCATTTATGTTTCTTTCTCTCTTTTTTGTTTTTTTGGTATTTTTATGTTTGTTTTTTTCCATATTTCTTTGTATTGTCCGTGATACATTAACATGTCGCTTTTATTTTTACATTTTAAAAAAAATATAATTATGCCTAATAAGCCAACTTAGCTACAGTAAAAAATCAACCATCTATAGTAAAATTTCAATCAGAAGTCATCGCTATTCCGAACACCCCCTATGAAAATTAAGTTACACGAAGTCCGGGAAAGAAAGTCGTGCTCGCATTCTTACATCTCCTGTAAGCTCTATCTGAAGGAACAAACAACATGTAAGCTATCTAGATTCGCCTATGCATGTGTTGCATCTTCCGCTAATGCTGTATGGCCAATAAAGCTTTGTGATTTGTCAAATGAGATATTGCCATTTTGAATGAGACTGGGTGGACGGTGACTAATAATGTGGTGATGTTGATAATGTGTGGAGCCCTCCATGTTCTAATGCTCCACTCAATTAATGGTAAGAGAAGATCAATCAGATTCTTAGTGGAAGGATTAATCAGACCACATATTGTACCGCAAACTACTTAATGAACAGTGAAGCTGAGGTATGATGACATAAACAGTGCAGTCCTTACCAGCTGAATCAGCTATCGTACTTCCTGCAACAAGTGCAGCCTTTGCGCAAGGCTCCACTTCTGGATAGGGATCCGGCAGGGCCCAACTCGCCGCTTTCTGCCACCCAATTTCCCTCTTCTCTTGGCTCGGATCGATCCTCTTAGTATCTATCTCCTCCGTGGACTCCAGCACAACCTTTGTCACCGGCAGCCTCCCACCATTAAAGCTAGCTTTCTCCATCTTCCTTGGCGGCGCTCCACCGACCCTACCAGGAAGGTTTGTCGTCGGGCTTGCGATCCATTTCTGGGCATCGTCCCACTTTGATGGTGGGGGCTTTGAGAACGGAGGAACGGCTGCTGTTGCTGCCGACCGAGCAGAGGCCCCTCGCTCCTTGTGGAACTCGAAGTTGGAAGCCACACTCTCCGAGTCACAAGAGTCCTCCTCAGGCACCCTGAACCTCGAACCCATGGAGTGGGTCTCTCGCAACCGGTGCCCACTCCCAATCTCCAACGAGGATGAACATTCGGAGATGGTGCTCACCACATCCACGTCCTTGTATTCTTCGCACATGCTGCCTCCTCCTACATCAAAACACAGCCACAGTTCAACACTGAAATCAACTAAAGGTTCAAGCAATCGTTGTCTTTCACTTTCAAGTCAGCAATTACCCACTAAAAGCTTATGACCATCACACTTCCACCTGAAGTTCAGCAATATATGCGAATAAACACAAAGAAGATTGGACTTTTATGCCTTCGCAGCCCCCATGATGACAAAAGAAGAAGCATCTCAACGACTGAAATGACCAGAGTCACAATTTACCAACCATAGTTCAGCCCTTCTCCTCTACAGCCCAATCAGCCAGTCAAATGATCTAGACTGAAGACATCTTAGCCGGCTTCTCATGCCACTAATTTAAGCATGAAAAGGCTCCTTTTGAAGTATTGAACTCCAGAGGACAGAAGAAGATTGTCCATCTCCGTCGTAGAGCAACCTTGGTGAATGCAAGATTAAAGATGATTTTTGGTGTCATCTACTACTCAAACCACCAATCTGAGACTGTGCAAGCAACTCGGACAACCAACGGTGAGAAGGCCAACTATCCCATGTACTGTCAGCAATAAATAAATAAATAGGAATGCAGGTGACTGAAATAGTGCAATGGACCCAAATTCACCACCAAATGGTCCAAATCGAGCAATGCAGGCGACCAAAATCTCCAAGGTGGAAGCTTTACAAGAAAAGTCGAAACAGTAGTATCAGCGGTGGGGGGAATGAAAGGGAAAGTGCTCACTGCGCGTATCGGAGTCGACGTCGGATCTGACGGAGGACCTGGGCACCGCGCCGTACTCCTCCTCCCCCTCCCCCGCAGCGTCGTCCGCCTCCGGCCCCTTGCGCCGCTTCTCCACCCCCAGCAGCATCGCGCGCAGCCGCTTCGGCGAGAACCCACCGCCCTAATTAACACACAGTAAGCAGCAGCACCGCATTACTCCACCGAACAGACGGACAAAAAAAACCGAAGAGGAATGGAGGTGGTGGTGAGGAGGGGTACCTGGGTGGGGAATGGCTTCTCGATGCGCTCGTAGTCCATGGCGGCGGCGCGCCGGAGGCGGAGATCTGCGGCGGCTGCGTGGTGTGCGGCTGTGTGGGCGTGCAAGTGCGAGGAAGAGAGAGAGTGACGAGGGGTAGTTAAAGCAAGCTAAGCTCGGGAGTGTGTGCTTTGACTGCAGTTTGACGGATTCGGAGGTGCCAATTTGGGGCTCCCCTTCCCAATAATTTACACTCATTTCCACTAATCAATTTTGCCTCTTGCCAGATTTTTCTCTCTTCCTAGCGGAGGCTACGACCGTTTGGAATGCATGATTTCATAAGTTCCAAATAAGATCTGAGATTCTATTTGAAACATGCAAAATTTTCTAAAAGTTTCATGAGATTTCTACATTCTAAACGAGAACTAAAAGAGCATAGAATATAAACAGCTATGATAACCCTTTAAATGAAGGTGCACAATGGATATTGTAAGAGTAGTGCTTTTATACATAATCCCCTCAATACAATTTTCACAAATCGTAAAGTAAAAGAAGGGGTAAATAAGTATTGTCTATCTTTTATTCGTGCTTTAATACTATTTTGTGTAACTTTAAAATAATGATGTATATAATCACCTCCCACTTTGTATTTCTAAGAGTCACAAAGAAATATTAGTATAGTATGCATAACATGTAGATCTCTTTTTTACATAAGGTAGGTCATATTTTGCTTTATAACAAATGACTGAGTTATATGGTATCCTTCACCATCGGAGGAAAATTCTGGATAATTTAAGTTGCTTTCGTAGTATGTATGGGAATTTTCTATGTTAGTCTTATACAATGTTTCATACGAGCAGAGGTGCAAACCATACAAAAGTAGATTAACAATAATTATACCCAGACATCATACATGCCGTGCAAACCATACATCAGTGAAGGAGGTGACTTGAGGGGTAAAATGGTAAAAGAGGAGGCAACCGGCAACGGCCACTTTGCTCTCTCTCCTCCTCGCCTCCTCATTGGTCCTCGCGCCCAGTCAAGTAACCAATCTCGTTCTCACTCGCCGCGTTTCATACCCCACCACTCCGAGCCCCGGAGCCCCACCCTTGGCCCCACATGGCGGTGGGTGTGATAGGAGCACCTGCCAGTTGGTGTGGCTGCCCGGGGGCCCAATCGTGCTGTCCTTGTTCGTATTCTCAGCATGTGACTCAGCTCAGACTCAAAGCTCGCTGCGTCTCCATGACATGTGGGGCCGATGTTTCAGTTCATTCCGCATGAACCTAGGCATGGTACTTGTACTGGATTATAATCAGCTCGTGTAAAGCCTGATTAGTGGTTGGGATTCGGGGTCGGTTAAAACAGGTGCTCTATTTGAGACACCTGTTTAGGCATTAATCCAACTGTTTGCACATTGATTACAAGGGAATAATTGTGCTGTTCCAGGACCATAGATGACATGGCAATTAATTATTCAGAGTTCAGTCCTGGCTACGGGTAAAACCGTAATCAAAGAGAAACAGTAGTTCACTGAAAGCAGAAGCAGAAAGGCAGTTCACTGAATGCTCCCCTGCGACATGCATGGACGATAAGTAACTTCAATCCGTGCGTACGTAGCAGCTAGCCTCTGTCGTCAATCAGTTCCCTCCTCTGATCTAGGCCCGTTTATTTGGACTTTAAGTTTCTGATTTTTAATTTATATTTTATTATTTATAAATTTTATTTTTTTCTATTTTATTGATTTTTTAAACTTTTTTACTGGTTCTTTTTCCTATATTCATTTGTATCATCGAAAATTTACTACTGTCCTTTTCCTATACTAGTTATGTGCCCGTGCGTTGCAACGGAAAACCAAATAAAAGTGGTGTATACTATCAAATATTATCTCAAATTGAATAATAAATATCAACTTTTTCTTACGTCATCATGTATCTTATTCTAATATACCATGTAATTATATATATATATATATCAATATATATATCCTAGGAGTGATCTATAATCGTGTGTACGTCCCTATCCTAATGTTTATCTACTATGTATGAGCCGTCGTTACAGTGGCAATGGCGCTTGAAGCGACCGCTACATTTGCAATTTATCTTCAGCAGAACATCTATCTATGTCGTCGTAGGTCCGCATCTTCATGCGTGTGTAAGTGTGGTTCTGAATCTAGGATTGTAAGTCTTCAACACAATGATAATAAAATTATATTGTCGGTTTGAGAATCAAGCCTCGTGGAGTTGCATTCGTGCCTACCTAGTTGACCAAAAAAATTATCGCCCCACATTGGACCGTACGTGCTCACGACGTTGCTAATTGTGTTGCCTGGACTGATGTGTGCCATCGCAAAGAAGTATTATATTGCAAGACAGTTTTACGCCTTGATTTTTATTAAGAGAAAACAGTTTAGAAGTTTTAAGACCGAATCTATTTGCTTCCATTCTGACAGTGAAACAGAGATGCCCTCGGCATACGGCGGTTGCTGTGGAACTTGTCATCAGGGACGTTGGTCTGGCCGTTTCACATAAGCTACGAATTTTCCTGCCGTGGAGTTTTACTGTCGGTTGTCTTTAGCAACAAAGATCACAATTTTCCATGATACATTGCAAAAATAATCGGTGTAACATCACCAAACACAGAGTTCTAACATTAGACAACACTGTCAACCATTTAGGTCGAACAGTGGCAGCTCTATAACTGTAAAAGTGGCTTGGAACTGCAAAAAACTGGAGCACTCTCTAGTTCACTCTCATAGTGTCGTGGCAGTTTTAGATTGCAGAAGTCATACTGTTGTGGCAGTTTTAGATTGGACAAGCCCGGAGTTCTCAGTGTGACGGAAGTTATATGCTGCTAAGCTCTCTGCCATCCCACAGCCGAGCACCTGGCTTGCGGTTTATCTCATGCTTCAGAGATATCGCGCATCGCCTGACATGAGAATAAGGGAGCCTGGCTTCAGGTAGATAGGGACATTTGTAGATTCACCCTCCTGATGCTTCACTGTATCACAGGCAGCACCCCCTTGTTCTGCCCGACTGAAGTGCATCACGCAAGCTGACTCGAGAGAGACTATTGCGATTCCATCATCGAAGTGCATTAGATCAACATGAGCATAGATGCCCTAGATTGCAAGACCAATTTGTCACGTTAGAGTGCAGGAAATGCATCTCTTTATTTAATTTCACTTTTGTTTGTAATATGAATTGCAGCAAGGATGTTTAATGTTGTGAATATGAACTACAGTAAGGATAGCCTAGACAAAACTGAGAGCATAGCAGCAGTCTTTTGTTTGCTTGATATTGAACATAGTGCTAAGTGCTCCAAATTATTGGGAGAACAACAGTTTTGCACCTCACCTGGCTTGTATCTATTTGCAATCAGCTGATCAAAAAGTGATTCTCTCCACAGTATATCTGATGGCAAAGGACATGTATTTTCATCCTCATTTGTCAACTCCGTGCCGACACCAACATTGACATCACCAACATCACCAACACAAATAGCTTCATGAATGAGCGCAGAAAGTTCAACAGCCCATGAAGGTAGATCACCAAATCTCATTGCCTAAACAAGAAAGGTAAAAAAGAATTCCAACGTTAAAATCAATTGATGCATACTATCAAATATGATCTTAAATTGAATACAAGGAACTTAAGTAAGCTAAAATTACCTAACCAATTCTCCCTCCTAAAGTCAAAGAAAACAAAAATTTGAGAAAAGGATTACTGATACAATTCACCTTGATTATTTTAGTCTGTTACCCCTAAACACTAAAACTCAATTATTTTAGTCTTTACCCCCAATGATACAATTCACCTTGATGTTTTCACAAAGGTAAAGAAAAAGAAGATCCTAGGCAACACAAGATTTGTAAACATTATTTCACAATGCAAAAGTGGACACATTTGACTGCATCGGCCCTGTACATTAGGTTCATTTAATACAAACAATATATCCATCCTTGGATACTCACTCTCATCATGCGGTGGAAAACATCGCCTCGAGACGCACATGCATGAGCAGAATCTGCAGATGTGCTTGAGCAAACACACAAAAACAAAAGAAAAACACATGAAAGTTCCGGGACATCAAGAGCTAACTTGGTTTTGAGTTCGCATGATGAGATTCCTCACCAAATCCTTCGCACTCTCGGCTAACAATTGCAACAACCAAGAAAGTACTACTGATGAAATGAGTAGAAAAGATTGCGCATGACTACAACTCAAATATGAAATTAACTACACAAAAATAAGCCTATCGGTAGCTATGTAACTTGAAAGTACAGTTTACGATCGAGATAGCACGACAAATTTTCGAAACCTATTTAGCAAGCTATGGAGTATTGCTAAAGGCAAGAAAATGGCATAGGATCCAATCAACTGGAATCTTAACAATTCAAAAAAGTCAAGAAGAAAAGAAATGGCGACATATCACATATCTATTTGCTCTTTTCATCCCATTTAAAAATGTCTTGTGAAACACCACAGTAGCCTCAGCAGACATGTGATGGAATGAATGGTTGCATATAGTAGTAAGAATGCCTCCGGGATCTTGGTCAAGTCGTTCTATTCAAAAACAGAAAAAACAATGCAATCAACATAAACTCCAAATTCCTACCGATCGGGTAAATTAAGAAAAATGCTAGAAAACTAATAAGTAGGCATGGAGTTAAGCTTCTATATCATGAGTGAAATTAAAAAGAAAGACACTTTACATGTAACAGATTATAAAGATGCACCTAGTACCCATTGCCAATGCAATTAAATTATACAATAGCACTATAGCATAGGCGAAATATTTACCACCTTAGCCTCCTATATCTCAAGTCAATTCAAATGATGATATCTCGCAACGTTCCCAAAATTACATATATGTGCACGATTAAACCTTCTATTAGGGACAACAACAGACAAATAGATCGGAGGCTAAAAACAATGCATATCTAGTATAAAATTTAGCAGACACGATTACTTGCAAAATTAATACACCTATATTCTTTAATGAAAGAAAAAGATGGCAAATTCACATGTTTTAAAACCGATTTCACTTATGTGGCTTACTTTTATTATGTGATGCCCAAGTCTATATGTAATCGGTAATTCGGTATACATCCTAAACATTCTTATGTTATGAAACACGTAATGCTCACTTTTTCATCACCAAGTGAACATATCACTATACCATTTGGAACTACGACATAATTTGAAAAATGTAGGTAGGTGAGCATTTCTAAGTTTTAACAATTTTAATACAATGCTAAAACTGCAGAGAGATTCCAAACTTCTAATTAACAAATGGAATAAGATATTCTGAAATTTTGATAAATGTTAAGAGTAAATCAAACCACCTCCACATACCAAGACATACTTGGGCGGGTAGGTTGCTCACCGAGCTCATAACCAAGCTATGCGCATGCTCAATCAATCAATGTAGTGCACATCTTCCACAAAACGGACGCAACATACATCACCTGCAGACATCAACCTCCAATCAATCATCACATTATAGGGTATACATGTACTCACGATTCTGAAAGTCAAATGTATTAAGTAGAATTAAAATAAGACAACGCTCTGCAGCCAAAATTTCTTGAGTTCCTCGTAGCCACCCCAATCAAGAGACGAGAAGGGAGGGAGGGACGGGCGGGTGGCCTCACCGCGAGATGTTGCACTTGGGCATGGTAGGCGCGGCGGGAGAGAGGAGGAGGCGCCGTCGAGAGGAGCGGCAACGCGCTGGTGCTTCCCAATGAGCTTGTTCGCGGCGTGCACCTCCTCGTCATAGGCGGTGAAGAGCACGACCTCATCGGTGTAGCACAGCACCCATGCCTCTGTCGCGCCACACGCGTTGCACTGGATCTTCATCGCCCCCGAACTAAGC
Organism: Melocanna baccifera; assembly: GCA_036346265.1. NCBI lineage: Eukaryota > Viridiplantae > Streptophyta > Magnoliopsida > Poales > Poaceae > Melocanna > Melocanna baccifera. Next base: position 35,938,177 of record CM070679.1, read on the forward strand.
CTAGCAGCAGCAGTATCTAGGGTTTTACTCTCTCTCTCTTTCTCTCTCTCGGAGGGGAAGAGGCGGATGAGGACACAGTTAGGGTTTCAGGAGGTTGTACCAGATCCGCGATGGCCAAGCACGCACCGTCTCCGGCGAGAAGGCGCGAGGGCGAGCGGCGGAGCGGAGGTTGGGGAGGAGGAGGAGGCGACCCAGGGGGGGGAGGGAGGAGGAGGCGGCGCGGGGAGGGAGGAGGCGGCTACGGGGTGGGGAGGCGGCGGCGGAGCGGAGGGGGGGAGGAGGCGGCGGCGCGGGGGGGGAGGAGGAGACGGCGGCGGGGGGGGGGGAGGCGGCGGCGGGGTGGGGAGGGCGGCGGGGGGAGAGGAGGCGCGCTTGGGAGGTGGGAGGGAGGAGGAGGCGGCGGCGGCGCGAGGTGGGGAGGAGGCGGCGGGAGAGCGAGGGGAGGCGGGGCGGCGGGAGTGCGAGGAAGGCGGATCGGGCGCGGGGAGTGCGAGGAGGCGGGTCGGGGCGGTGGGGGCGTTGGGGGGTGGGGGACGGTTCGGATTGTATCTTATAATTAGATCAAATGGTTAAGAGGAAGTGAGGGAGGACTCATCAACCACCAACTCCTTCTTTTAAAGTAGTAAAGATTCGTTTGTATCATCAAAAATTTACTACTGTCCTTGCATGGAGCGTAAGTATCTGCACGCAGTAATAATGAAGGCCAGCTCATCTGCATTGCATTGCACGCAGTCTCTCGATCGGTGGTCTCCGATATAAGCTCTGAAGATAGTCTGCAGGCAAGTACCACACGAATTCAGTAGCAGCCAGCACCAAATAAATAGCTAATTGGAGTGCTAGATCAGCCTCAAGGAAAAAAAGTGATGCTTGCTGAGTGCGTTGAAGGAGGCTTTCTCGTCAGAGCAATTCAAGAACAGCTCTGATTGAGGAGATGTAACTCGTGCAGAGGTCAGTTGTTCAGCAGCTCTTCCATGGGCAGGCAACTCGAGTCATCGTCTCGGGTCGTTGAACGATCCGCGCCAGCCGTTCGATCCTTCTTCTTCGGCTAAGGTTGCGCGGCTTAGGAGCATTCGGGACCTCGCTGAGCGACCGGCGTCGCCGAAGCCCACGGCGATGGTACCGGCCGGAGAGAGAGCGCCTGCCTGTTCGTCGACAAGAGAACCGTACGCGTCTGCTTGTGAATTGAATTTACTAAAAATCGTATGTGATAAATAACTATTACAGACGATTTGTAGTTAAAACTATCTGTGATAGTTCCATCACAAATAGTTTAAAAGCCGTATGTGATAATCTCATTTCATTACTAAACCATAAATTCAGACGACTCACGAAATCGTCTATATCTATGATGATATTTTTCAACCGTCTGTAATAACGTTTTTTTTGCAGCAGAGTGTCCTAGTTCGACACATAATATGCTTCACATTATAGTGTGATAATCTCAATTTTTTTCTTGTGGCGATGAGATGCAATTAGGCCGTAGTGGATCAGCTAGCACAACACATAATAATTAAACTGGAAGCACGCACATTTCCAGGTGTTTACAAATCCATGCGCTCTTGTTGTTGGTGATAAAAGGGGGGGAATCAATCCAGCATTGCTTTGTGGAAGGGGTATAAAGGAGAGGTAGAAAAGAATTTGCAGCTACCACTTGAATTGATGGCCCTTCATGCCCTTTTAAGTGATACATACCGATAAAGTACCAATTTAGGCCGGCACAGCCCAGTAGCGGAGTAGCCAAATACATACCGAGGCACCGACTACCGAGCACCAGATCCAATTCGCCCAGCCACACGCGGACACGCCCACACCAGTACACCACCATCGCATCGGCTAGGCGGCCAGATCTGGACTCTGGAGGGAGGCCGGAGGCGCCGAGGCGGGTGGGGCCAGAGGCGGGCCGAAGGTGGGACTAGGGGAGGCCGCCGAGGCCAGGTGGGGCCGAGGCGGGCAAAGCGGGAGGAGGCCGAGCGCCGCCGGTGCCGCCCGCGCCGAGGCGGGCGGGGCGGAGTCGAGACGGAGGCGGGAGGCCGGCGCGCGCAGGCGGAGTGGGGCGGAGGCGGCCAGGCGGGTGAGGAGGCCGGAGGCGGCCCGGCGGGTGGGGCCAGAGGCCGGCTGGGGCGTCGGGCGAAGGTGCTGGGCGCCGACGGCGCTGCTGGCTGCTTCCTGCTGCTGAGTAGGCTTAGCCCAGCCAAAGTTAGGAGAGGAGACAGGTAGGCTTAGCCCATGAGGCAGGAGCAGGCCACCATCCGATCCATCCGTAACTCGTTTCCGTCAGATCGGTTGCAACGGACGGTGCAGATTTCTCCGGCAGTCCCCCCGGCCCCCACGTGCTGCTGTTTAGTCGCCACGCGAAGGGCATCTTCTGTGCCCCCCGCACCTGTGGCTGCGGCTGGACGCAGCGTTGCCCTTTCCTAATCCATGTACAGAAAAGAGAATACAATGTACATGTTTTCGCCCTCCATATTGCATTCACATTGCTAAGATGTGGTGCCATATGGACCGAGCGATAGTTCCATTGGCTAGCTAGGTAGGTGAGCCAGCAGCCGGTCCAGGCTTGATCCTAGGTTTCATCGTTATCTCATAAAACCGTATCCTTTAGAGAGGATATATACATACATACATATACATATATATACACGTGTTTAATGAAATAACATGTATCTATATTTTATAGGCTGTTAAGTCTCTGATTAGATCCTAACATGTGTAAAGAACGCATATATGTTTGTGTAGTACAAGTGAATGTAAATGAGTTATGTACGTCCATCTTGTACCCCTACAAAAAGATGTGGCGCCACATGTTATGTATCAATATCAACAATTGACTCACTAGGGGTGTATCCTGTTATTTTTTTATTTGCACACTAGATACTGTAGCAGGTAAAAAAGAAAAAAAAAGATGGGCATTGTTATCATGGAGCACTTGGAAAGGAAGTAGTACTATCTCACTAACTTCACTTTAGTAAAGCAGCAGACGTTGATCCAAGTGTTGATCACGTGAAACAAACATATTGATGAGCAGGGCCACGTGAAACCAAACACAAACCATCAGTCTTTAGACCTGTTCATATTAATTATGATGGATAGTTTTTTACTGTAATTAATAGTTCTTTTTATAAATAAATAGTAGTGATCGAAAGAAATAGCTTTTAAATGAGAGAATGAGCAATATAGGAAGTAAGTAAGAGAATGCACGAGATGGGAGCGAGAGGAGTGAGATACATGATATGCCTGTAACCTTCTATTTTATCCTTAGAACGAGACAAACGAGAGAAATATAAAAGCCGTTTCAAAAAAACGAATGTTTATATTGGAGCAGAAGCCAATATGATCATGCAATTACCGGTGGGTTCTTTTCAGATACGGTTTATGACTTATGACTATGGTTTATGATATTTGGTCTAACACAAGTGCTTAGATAAACGAACTAAATATCGATAAGTCGATAAATCACTTTAAAAATATTATCTCAATAAATTATTTTAAAATGAAGATAAAATTTTTTTTATTTAAAAAATTATAAATCATAAACTAAAAAGAAGGTGTATGGCTCTCATCTCATCACCCCTTTCCCCAGTCTCTTCCCAACCACCAGCCAACTTGCTACTCGAAAAGGTCCTCCTACGTTCACAGAAACACCCCCTCTCAGCGCCGCGTAGCGCCTAACGAGGACTTCTTAGGCATCAAAAACCCACTTAGGGTGGAATAGGCAAACAAAAAAGCAGTCACCAATTCTTCGCAGCCTCTCGCCTGATGAGGCCGCTTCCCACGAACTCTTAACCCTGACAACAGCAGATTCCTCGGGGGACGCCTAGTTGATGGACGGCGGCGGAGATCCTATCGACGATTTCCTCATCGGTGGCGGCGGAGACAATGGCGACCTCGCCATCTTCTGCGACGGCGTCCCGACTCTGACCGGCGACGGAGGGTACGGCGATTGTAACAAGAACCATTTCTTTTTCTTATTAGAGTAAATTACACTCAATCTGTGAGTTTGGTGCGTGGATTTTATAGTCTTGCTGTCCTTGTCGCTATACATGTTTTTTTAAAAAAATTTGGGCGGTGTTAAATACTTACCTTTTGTTCTTCGGACTTGTACTTCATAGCTTGCGTATGTTCTTGTTAAAAAAAATGAGAGCTTTCTGCGTGTGGCAAGAAGCAGGTATGAATCTCTGCAACTTTGCAATCTAATCTGCAGTCTTGGTTGATTTAAGTTAGGCATAATTCGCTTGTTCTTGTTTCTGGGGAGACTGCAGTTCGGATGTTCCTTATAGGTGGGTGTCAGCTAATGTTGCGATAATACCCGTGAACCACTGGTTAACCCATGTTACAAATCTGAAGACATCGCAGATACGAGTGCCGATGTTGTTGTTACCTTGTTGTCGAGCTTATCGGTAGCAAATCAGTGATTTTGTTGTGCCCTTCTTGTAGCAATGGACCCTTGTGTACTAAACGCTAGCTGGCATAGGAGGATGTTCCATGGTTCCGTACCCAGTGTCACCCAGTATAGATACGGGAGCGACGCGCATAAACTTGATCCTGAATGTTAGTTTTGTAGTAATCACCATATGAAATATGAGCAGCAGAATCTTTTGTTGCATACTTCAGCAGCTGCATTGCCCTTGGATGTTTCCTTTTTGTATTGACTGCTGTTTACTTGGCATTTTGTAATTGTGACAGACTTGGGATTGGGGATGTCGGTGGAGATGATTGTGGTCTTGAGCAATCTAATTTGGGGAAAAGGTTTGTCATTGGTTTCTCAATCTTACTGATCTGATTTTTAAGTGTATTTACTTACATTTTGCTGAACTGTGGAAATTGGAAAGCTTCCTTCTATCTTGGTATTTCATTTCCTGGGCTGTTTGCTTAATGTTGATACCTGATAGTACTCTCAAGGTTCAATCTCCAGTTATGCACCTGAATATATAGTGGACTTTTTAAAGCATGTAAATCGTTAAAAGTCTGAGTAGTGAGCAGTGATCTGATAGCATAATGCTGTGAAGTCTCTTCCGTTGTATTTTAAATACCATGCAACACAGTATGTTTGGCCTCTTATGCATGCCAATGGTACCAATAACACAACCAACATAGTGTTTTAATATATAGTGTAATTTATTGCTTCATGTATTTACTTAGCTAGCACATATTGGATTTGGATTACAGCATTAGTAACATCTTTGATTTTGTGCAGAGGTAGAGATGAACCATCTTCATCTGGTCCGAAGTCCAAAGCATGCCGTGAGAAAATGCGGAGGGATAAATTGAATGACAGGTATGGGAAATTGGCAATATTAACACCTAAACCATCTCTCCATGTACAAAGCATGTATTTGCGCATACCTGTATGGCTTTCCCTCCATATTGGTATGGACTGTGATCTAATTTTTCAATTGCAGGTTTCTTGAATTAAGTTCAGTTATCAACCCTGGCAAGCAAGCTAAGTTGGATAGAGCAGATATCTTGAGTGATGCAGCTCGCATTTTGGTACAACTCAGAGGCGAGGCTAAAAAACTTAAAGAATCAAATGAGAAGTTGCGAGAAACAATCAAGGACCTTAAGGTATCTTGTTCCCACAAGACTATGCTTCCTACAATACTTGTTCATGGCTGTTAAACTTTTGCTTTGTCCTGAAAATGCATGATGTTTTTTGTTCTCAACACTGGAGTTAAAACAAGACTAGTTCCCATGCATTCTTGGTTGTGCCCAGTTTGACTTTCTGTGCAACGTTCGTCTTTTGCCAATTAAATTACTAGATTTGCCATCTTTCACTAATTGCATGTCTGGAGTTCATTGATCTGGCCTCCCACAGTCCACACGTCTATTAGAAGTCTATATCTGGCCAAATTTGTAGGTTTTGTTTTATAAATGTCTATTATTTTTCAGGTGGAGAAGAATGAGCTCCGAGATGAAAAAGTGATTCTGAAGGCAGAAAAGGAGAGGCTGGAACAGCAAGTCAAAGCAATGTGCGTAGCTCCTACAGGATTTGTTCCTCATGTCCCTCATCCAGCTGCGTTCCATCCCGCTGCTCTCCCTCCATTTGCGCCACCTTGCCAAGCTCCAACCTACAAGAGTGCTCCAATCCCTGCTTCGTTCCCTGGGATGGCAATGTGGCAGTGGTTGCCTCCAACTGCCGTGGATACAACTCAAGATCCAAAGCTCTGGCCGCCGAATGCTTAAAGTGCAGAGTGCTGACTTACGCTGCTATTCATCCATTTGGCAAATCAAGATGTTTGTTAGGTCTCCCTGGAGAGGAAAATAGTCCACCATGCAGTTCTTCTTGGTGTGTGTAACTGTTGTTTCCGGCAGTTGCTTTCGACTCACCTGTCCCATTGACGGGCGATGCCTGTAACTAATCTGAATCTTAACCCTCTTGCTTGGCAAATTCTCCATTGCTCTCATGTCTCTTGTATGAGTATGAAGTGTAGAGGTTGTGTCCGTGCTATTTCTTAAGATACTTGGAGAGTTCTTTTTTAGCATTGACTTGGCAGTACTTGTCTTGTTTCTAGCGAGAGTTGAGCATGTGAGCACATGCACATCAATGGAATATGTCCTAAATTAGATCACATTAACCCCGCGCTTCAGATCTGATCTATGAAATTTGTCTCTCAATTGTCATGTAGAAAATCTGTTCATCCTAGTTTTCTGTGATCTGTTGGTGATCGGCGTTACCAGATCCGCAGATATAATTGTAGAAGTGAAGAAAATATATTGACAAGGCTTCATTAATGTACTATCATGATCACTAAAAATGGGGGGAGTATAGTTTTACAACTCAAAACTCTACATGTTTTTGCCACAAAAAAACTTATTATTACCTCGAACAAGCGCAAATATGCATAATAACAAAATTTTACCATCCTCCATTTTAAGATTTACCAACTGCAGAAAAAGTGGTATATCGAAGGTACTCTAATCAAGGACTGGAACAAACCCACTACTAAACTATCAAACTAATAGCATTATGAATTGGATCAAGCTGATCATGTGTTTATCCTATTCTGCCCTCTGTTGTCCATAACGGCACTGAACTGATTCCCCTGCGATGAGCTTCTCCAGAGCATCCGAAGGAAGGCCAATCATCTCGAGTGTCTTCTCCCAAACTAGCTGCGATGTTTCAAGGTTATGTGCTTCTTCAGAGGCATTCATTGGATTACAGTCATATGAAATGCAAGCACAAACAGGCCAGTCTTCAGACTTCAACACCTCGCAGTATTCCGGAACTTGGGGGTCAGAAGCTGCAAATAATGCACTTCTTGAACCTGCATTAGATCAGAAATGAAATATTGTGTACATCAGAAGATGTAGAAATTGTTAACTGACAGAAGGGCAACAGACAAGTTCCAGAAGTTCACCTTCTTGAGCATCAAATATGAAGTAGGGAATCAAATGATATGCAGCAACCACAGCCTTAGGGAGGTCTCTTGCCTGTGCATGTGATGCACGTTCAGTCAACATCCAGAGAATAAAACAAACAGAAGGAAAGCTAAATGGGCTAACGTCATCGGTAAGAGACCGAACAGTACACTTAGAAGCACTCCCGGTCAGATGCGAAGACCGCTGAGGATGTAGCCTCAAAGAGAAGCATCCAAATGACGCAAGTGTATTCAACATGAGTATCTAGGGTTACAAATGGTTTCCCTCTCTCTCATTACAAGGATCCTATTTATAGAGGGAGAGTTACAAGTTTGACACCGGGGTCTAGTTTACTCATAGGGGTATCCACGTCAATTGCTCCGCGCACGCCCCACCACGTCCGGGACTCCAGGGTTGGTCTCGGACCCTTCCAGGGTTGGTCTTGCATCCCTCGCCTGGGGTTGGCCCCAGACCCCTCCGAGGTTAGTCCTGCGTACCTCGTCCGGGGTTGGCCCCGAACCCCTCCGAGGTCGGTTTTGTGTATCTCGCCCAGGGTTGGTTTTGTGTCCCTCATCCAAGGTTAGCCCCAAACCCTTCTGGAGTCAGTTTTGCGTACCTCGCCCTACTTTTTGTCCTTCGCCCAGAATTGGCCCCGAACACCTCTGGGGTTGACCTTGCAAACCTCGCTAAAGTTGACCTGTGGACTTGGCTCGGGGTAGACCTTCCAACGAGTGACATCGCTTCAAGGTGGTCATGGTCCCAAGGTGGCGCAGGGGCCCTCCCCCCAACAGTAGCCCCTCGCTGATCCGAGTGGTCGTCAATTGCCTGCCTAGGCCGACACACTCACCAATTGAAGGGGTCAACGCGCGGCCTCGGGCCAACGATTCCGTCGGTAGCCTACAATGAGTTGACAAGTCATTAAGGTACCTTAAGTCATTGGAGCGAGCTCTGGGTGATAGTCCGCTGTCCGTTGGCCATCAAGGGCGGGCTCGGACTCGCCGACGTCGGGTTGCCAAGGCAGGTTCATGCTCATCCCAAAGGCACACATTCCCTCGTGGAAATGTCACGGGCCCAGTTCTCGACACAGCTCGGGCCGGGTTTAGCGACGGCACGCATCATGAGGAGGGCAGCTACCCGAAAGCCACCTCAGAGTATTGTGCGTGGGTCGGCTAGTCTCTATTCCATGGATCGGGTGCACGCCATGCCGTGGACCGCAAGCATGCCTAGTCCGAAGGGCTGAATGAACTCGGTCTTCTTCCATGCCCAGGGCCACTCTGCGCCCAGGGCTCCTCCTTTCTCGAACTTCGCTCCATGCCGACCGTTGTGGGCCATCATTGTCGCTCGGACTCTCCCTAGAGGCGGCCGTCGCTCGCACCCGATGCACCCCGGCAACCCATCGTTTTGGCCGTCTTGGCGTGTCATGCGCCACCCAGTCCACGACTCATCCCAACCTTAGGCCGCTCGCAGTTCTTTGCGCTCGAGGTTCTTCCGAGCCCGAGGCCGCACCCAAGATTCTTCTACGCCCAGATCTCCTCCACGCCCAAGGCCACTCCGTGCCAACCGCCTCGGGCCACCATCGACGCCCGGACTCCACCTCGGACCACCATCGTCGCTCGGACTCCGCTCCATGCTGGCCGCCATGGTTGGCCGGTCTGGGCAGAGGTTGATCTAGGGTCGGCTACGGACCCTTCCGAGGTTGGTGTTGTGTCCCTCGCCCAGGGTTAGCCCTAAACCCCTCATGGGTCGGTCTTACGTACCTCGCCTGGGGTTGGCCTCGGATCCCTCCGAGATCGGTCTTGCGAACCTCGCCAAAGTTGACCTGTAGACTTGGATCGAGATAGACCTTCCAACGAGTCCCATCGTTCCGAGGTGGTCGTGGACCCGAGGTGGCGCGGGGACCCTCCCCCAACAGCTAATAAATTATATTGCAAATGAATCATGGTTCATCAGGATGATCAAAGAGATTCTTTGTTAGGGATAGTGAACTTGAAATTTAGAATAGATGCGAACCGATTTCTCACAACATATGCACCTTTAGATTAGCGTTTCTTTTCATCTGGCATTATGTTCAATTACTCAGTACAGTAGAAAATGATATCCAATGATCCCTATGTTTCTACAACTGTGGATGTTTTTCCTAGTTGGTAGACATGTTATAATATGTAGGACACTATTCAAAGTAGGTTGGCGATTGGCGAGGCCCCACCATACACAAAAACGCATCCATAAAAAACACTTCCCATTTTCACCTCCTGAAGCAGGATAAATCACAGAAGAATGAATGAAATGGGGAAATGGAACTCACAACATTCGTGTGGACAATCCCAGGAGAGGCACAAACAACATTGATGCCAGCCTCTGCAGGAATTCTCTTATGAAGCATGCTGCTAAATTTTACCTGAGTGTGAAACGAGAATAACTCAGACCTAAGTAACATGAAATAACATACACGAAAAGCTTAAATACTGATACTTTCAATGTAAAAAGGCAGAAGGAAAACAATTAAATAAGTATAAAGGAGCTCGCATTTCACAGGGAGCACCTTCCTATTAGCAATCTGTAAGCTCTATAATACCTGTGCTAACTTGCTATTTGAGTATCCCAACCAACTTGTATATTTCCGTTTTCCAGATGCCATGTTCATATCTTCAGCATCCACAAAACCTACTGTGTGCATCTGAAATTGAAGACAAGCCAGTAAGATGCCGGAAGTGTATCTACAAAGTTGTTATATAGCTGATTCTCAATTGGCATTAGAATAATGAGTTCAAATAAGTTTCTCAAAATGTTTAGGGTAAAGCCGATTTTATACATGATCAGGAAACATGCTCTTAGTGGTCAGTTCCCATCAGTCCCTAAGGATAAACCTACTCGTAGCAGGAACTGGTTAGAGTAGGAAACTCACAACTGAATTAACGTTTACAATTCTGCTTGGAGAGCCTCGAAGAAGGGAAGGTAGAAGCAACATGGCCAGTAATGCTGGCGCAAGATGGTTCACTTGCATGTGTTCTTCGTATCCATCCATTGAAAAACGCTGAGGCTCTACAGGGAAGGGAAAGAGTTAACTATCTATGATAATTTAAATACTTTACTATGTAACACACAAGTTGGATCAAATTAGTAAGCCAAAAATAAAATCGAAAGAATCAGGTTATTTATTGAAGTATACAGACCTCCTATAGAGAAGATGCCAGCATTGTTAATCAATACATGTAGGGGTGCCATACGAGCATTCCAGGCATCAGCAAATTTTACAACTGAGTCGAGGGAGAGCAGGTTAAGCTCCATTACCTTAAAAGTAACATTCAAAACAGTGTCAAATAACCAGCAGCTAAACTACATATATGTATTTACCAATTAAAATACGCATTTGCACCAGAGTTCCTTCCAATTGATTAGATATGCTGTGTGAACATATGCATAGGCAACATACTGCCTAATATTCACTTGAAACTCAACTTGAGCCAACAAAACCAGAAACTCAAATTTATGTCTAACGAGGAAGAAAAAAGACCAACAATCAGGACTCGAACCATCCATGATCAACCAGGACCCTGTAGCTAGTGTCTTCACAATTACCTCAACATTAAGTGGCCTTCCAAATTCTGATTTTTCATTCTGCCATTTCTGAATCAGCTCATGAGCCATGTTGGGTCTCCTAACTGCCATAACAAGATGGGCCCCTGCCTGTGCAAGTTGTCTGTTTTGATCACAAGGGCAGAGATATACTAGGTATTAGTTTCAGAGCAAGATGTTAGTATCTTATTTGAAAATTACACATTTTCAATTTTGTAATATTTTTCTACAGTGCAGGATGCAACAGAAATCTATTGATGTAAACATAACTCCATGCAAAAAAAATTCCCCAGTTTGCTCCAAAATGGAATGGAGGTGAGGAAAGAAGGAGACCACGCAGAGTAGTCTGAAAGATTTTGCCATTCTTGATTGGATACCTCACAACAAGCTCGCAAATCAGCGAAGCCAGATGAAGATTTGGTGGGTTCAGCACAGTCAGTTTGTGAAGTATTTGCTTTCATGCATTATAAAATATGAACTACAGTCAAATACTACATTCACTAACATGTGCATAAAAGAAAAAGAACTGTGTCATGCTATACTAGTATAATTTCATTAATTTTAGGTGGATACATAAATCAGTTCAACTCTCTGTTACTGATTTTCACCACGTAAGAAAAGATGCATCAAGCATGCTTGTTCTCCACAGGACAAGACAATTAGTGAATAATCAAGTTTAGTCTTTTCTTCCAGATTTGACTACTAACTCTAAAAAATCTGCGAACCTTAGCCAAACAAACACCGCTGCTAAGAGTCAGACACACTCAACTTAGTACCAATATATTATCATACTATTATTGCACTATGTTCTCGAATGCTAGTGTATCACTCTTTCGAATTCAGAAACTAAGCCTACAACCAAACAGCTATTCCGCAGTGGGCAAATGGCAATGAATGAATTGTTAAAAGATCCCATATTGAGCCTATAAGGGCAAGAAGAGTAACAAGGGGAAGAAGAAGAGGGAGACAACAGAGAGGGGTAGAGGGACCTGGCGATCTCGAGGCCGATGCCGCTGGTGGCGCCGGTGACGACGATGGAAACGCCTTCGAGCGGGGGCAGCTCGAGCGGGTTGGCGAGGTGGCTGGCGGCGATGCGCTGGAAGAGGAACTCACCCACGATGCCCAGCCACCCCCGCCCCCACTCGAGCCACCCCAGCGCCTCCTTCCTCCCCCTCCGCTCCGCCTCCTCGCCGCCGGCGTTGACGGCGGGGGCGCCTCCCTCCCCGTTGGCCGCCGGGGCGCGACGGTGGCGGAGTTCGCCGGCCATGCGTGAGAAGAGGAGAGAAGAATCTTTGGGGTTTGGGTGGTGGCGAGTGTGTACCGCTGTTGCGGCTGCTGGTGGTGGTGATCTATGCCACAGCTGTGCGCTTTGTCTTGCTTTGTCCCAGGATGATTCGATTCCTTCGTGTTAATAAACTCTTTCATAGAATCTAACCAGAAGAAGGCATTTGCTGTTTCCTTTTCTTCTTCGGTAGCGTTTGTAATAGCGGTGGTTTTTGATTTTTGATTAAAATTTCTTTTCTTCTTCGGTAGCGTTTGTAATAGCGGTGGTTTTTGATTTTTGATTAAAATTTTACTATAGCTGACTAGATTTAACACGAAGGAATCGAATCATCCTGGGAATAAAGCATTTGCTGTTTTCTTTTCTTCTTCAGTTGGTGACGATTTTCAGTTCCTACGATTTCGGTCTCTAACTTCTGATTACTTAATTTTATTTTTTTTCTAATTTTTTTGCCCTTTTATTCCATCCTTATTTTTTTCTAACTTTTTTTGCCCTTTTAACTTCTGTGCGCTTTGTCTTGCTGTGTCCCAGGATGATTCGATTCCTTCGTGTTAATAAACTCTTTCATAGAATCTAACCAGAAGAAAGCATTTGTTGTTTCCTTTTCTTCTTCAGTTGGTGGCGATTTTCAGTCCCTGCGATTTCGGTCTCTAACTTCTGATTACTTAATCTTATCTTTTTTTCTAACTTTTTGCCCTTTTATTCCATCCTTATTTTTTTTTCTAACTTTTTTGCCCTTTTAACTTCTGTGCGCTTTGTCTTGCTGTGTCCCAGGATGATTCGATTCCTTCGTGTTAATAAACTCTTTCATAGAATCTAACCAGAAGAAAGCATTTGCTGTTTCCTTTTCTTCTTCAGTTGGTGGCGATTTTCAGTTCCTATGGTTTCGGTTTCTAACTTCTGATTACTTAATTTTATCTTTTTTTCTAACTTTTTTCCCTTTTATTCCATCCTTATTTTTTATATTGTTTATGATGATATAACTTAATCCATTTTTTATTTTTAAGTACATTTTCTTCCACTATAATAAAAAACCCAGAAGTCTAGGTTTATAAGTCCATTGGAGCACTACCTCAGAGTGATATGAAAATTCAACGGAGAAGAAGATTGACCATGGTGTTACCTATCATCATGCTCAAACTTTGTCACAAACGAAAAAAATAAGAGTAAAACGCACGGTGTTATTCAATTTGTGCGGTATGGGCATGATGGTCTATCCTAGCTACCCACGTTGGCAAAGTTTGTACACATGGCATGACATGTAGAATTCAAAGCAGTTTGTGGAACATTTTGCAGAAAACTCTGATGCATTCTTTTGTTTAGCCCTACCCATGTGCCTTTATCTAAAACAGACTGTATTCTATATCTTCTTGTTACTTTTTGTTTGACTCCTAGACAACCTATGTGACGATATCATGATTCATGCATCTTAGGTTCATTAGCTAGAGCACGACGAGTCCCACGAGGACAAAGCCATACTCCGCCGCCAGCACTACGCTCCACCACTACCGCCTTAATGGTTTAGTCACAAAAGGATGTAGATAGAAGAAGATGATAAGGCCTTGTGTGACTAATGCACATGGATTTGGTCTGATTTGACTAGATCAGGATAAAGTTTAAAAGAAAAAAATAATATTCAAGGATTTGTGTAAAATTCAAACTACTAAATCTTATGTATTATGCCACGTGTATGAAATATGCTAACGAATGTACTAATGATCTATTTATACCATATTATGATCTAGATATGTATTTTTAAAGTATGTGAAACTCCTTGCATTTTCCTTTAAAAAACAATCTTTTTATTTAAGGCCATGCATTAATTAACATGCATGTTATAATTGTGATGATCTTTATAATTGTGATGATCTGATCAGTGTTGGGCCGATGGAGACTGGAGTGAACCAATCATATATCCTGTTCTTTTCGATCGCACTTGTGTACTGTTTGAGAGACAAGCTGTGCCATTTTCCTGTTTTAAGTCTGAGAGACAAGCATGTCTGACTCCAAGAATTGTCTTTGCCAACCTCAATGTCGCAATAAAAGAACGACATGTACTAATCAGCACTACTTCTCGCCCATGATGGGCAAACTTGAACTTCTTGTATCGTTGAGATTACGGGCAAAATTAATCAATGGTTAGTTCAGAAAAAAAAACTGCTACTAGCAGCCGTGCCTCAATGTGGCATGCATGCTTCTACAGCTAAATCGCAGAGAAATATATAGAACAGGAGCACCATTCATTAGACTTCTAGTAATTCGCAAGATTAATGCGCTCTTCTGCGTGATATAGGCCAGAGAAGACAGGACCTGACAAAGTAAAGAATCACATATAATTATCATATCAAATATGATAATTCAAGTTAGGGATGATGAATCGTACAATTCACAAGGACCCAAAAAAGATGCATCGAACTGTATGCAGCAAATTGAACAAGAACCATTGCTGTAACAACAACAGGTCGAAATTTTGATAGTGTGGAAACTACTTTTGTCAATGAAAGTTTTAGTGTTTCGTTAAGCCTAACAAAGTAAGAATTTGCACTGATCCATATGGAAGGGGAAAGCAACTTTGGATAGGAACTAGTAACAACATTAGCTCCTGTAAAACTACAAAAAACCTAGTATCTCTGTCGACAAGACAAAAAAAGAAAAAGAAATCCAATGGCGTCGCCCGGGTTCGAACCGGAGACCTTCAGTGTGTTAGACTGACGTGATAACCAACTACACCACGACACCTGCTTGCTAGTAATGAATTGGAAAAATAATTCATGCAAAATCGACAAGACGCTATCGCCAACACAATGCGATGATGCAAAAATACTACAAAAAGTGATGTCGCTGTTGCTTAACAGTTGAAATAGATCGACTTCGTTCTTTATCTTCCACTCTCAGTTAAAAAAAATACTACAAAAACTTTGCTGAAGATTCAATGCGCTGTGAAACAAGGGCAGCACATCAAGGATTCAATGCTCTTTTCTTGTCGACAGGCATATAGGGTGAAAATCACATAGGTATTGAAAACTTTGTTGCAGCCTTTTTGTTAATTGTTGTAAGGAAAAAAGTTGTAACAAAGTCAAATTTTATAAAATATTTTTTAGATTACACGTTCCAATAAAATCAAAATACTTATTACAACAATTGATAAAAGAGCTGTAACAAAGTTTTCAATACTTATTTTCATCCTATATGCTCCCTTTTTCATCATCTCAATTTGTTGAAGATAAAATAACATTACGCATTGCATCAACACTACTTTCAAAGAACCTCTAGCTATCCCTCGAAAAAAAAACTCTAGCTAGCCACATGCGTTGCAAAATTAGCCATTTGCTATGGAAGTTCCCAAATTAACCCCGTCTGAGAAAGCCATGCAATGCACGAGATTTCATGACGACCATCCACTACCTCACCTTACAAAATGACCACAAGAAACTCACTACAAAAAAGAAAAGAAAAGAAAAACAAATATCAGGCGAGAAAGGAAGACCAGATAAATTATCACTGCTCATAAAAACAATTCAAAAGATAATTAAGCCTAATAGGAAAGGACTTCACTACACGGCACGTGCGTGCCTTGGTCCAAACGCACGCATACCATTCAATCGGAGTTATTAAAACCTCATGTGGTTTGCTCGCACGAGAGCGCTCCACGCAGCTCCACTGCCTTCGCGCGGCGACGCGTGGCCAGCACTTTCGCTCGCTTGCGCTCACGACCTGCGCTCGCTGGTTCTCCACCTTTCCCCACGCTGGCACGCCTCCGTGCCCCTGCTCGCGCCATGCCGCCCGGGATTCGCGCGATTCGCGCGCTGAGACTCCCCGTCGCCTTCCCCAACCGCTCCCGCCTCGCCTGTCGCCGATCCCCTCCTCCCGCCGCCTCCCCTCCTCCCCGCTCCCCGCGCCTCCCCCTCCTCCCCCTCCTCCGCGGCCCCGCGCCCCTCCTCCCCGCTCACCCGCCGCCGCCGCTTCCTCCCCTCCCCTTCCTACCCCGCCGCCTCCTCCTCCCCGCCGCCCCTCCTCCTCCTCCTCCCGGTCCCCTTTCCTTCCCGCTCCCCGCCGCCTCCCCAACCCCTCCTCCCCGCTCCTCGCCGCCTCCCCTTCCTCCCAGCCGCCGCCGCGGGTTCGCAGAACGCGCCGCCGACATCGCGGGGTCCAGCAAGGTGCCCGCCAAGTTCGTCAAGGTGGCCGTGGGCGGCGCGCCCTACCGCGGAAGGTGGACACGAGGCCTCACGCAGCTACGACCAGCTCCTCTGCGCGCTCCAGACGAGTTCTTCTCCCACTTCACCATCCGTGAGTATTTCTTGCCTCCATTGTTGCTCTTGTTGCTTGCTTGATGGTTTGAGTGATGGAGGGTCAGTTGGATTCGCTACGCTTAGGAAGTTTGCGGACGGACGACGAGAGGAAGCCGGTGGGTTCGGTGAAAGGGACGGAGTACATGCCGACGTCACGAGGACAAGGACGGGATGGATGCTCGTCGCGACGTCCACGAAGTGAGCTTCTTGCCCTCCTCCTCTCCCTTTAATCCATCATTAGTTATGCAGTTCGTGTTCTATTGGTAGCTTTTAGTATGTGTTTGGATGATTGTTTATAGACATAGTGGATGGTTATTGATTAGGTTCTTGTACCGATCAAATTGGATGCCTTAGCTTTGATTTGAGAGTATGGAGGATGTTGAGGGCAGAGTTATGCGTTTCTTTAGAGGCTTGGGTACCATCTCTAGAAGTGTTTTTTGGGGATTAGATTGCACTGATTGAGGTCCACAGCTGAACATGGTTGATATGATTTGATGCTTTACGATTTGGTAGGAAAAAATAAGGTTGCTTTGCTTGGGATTTAAAACAAGAGAAAGTCAAGGTGTTTAGCACTTTAGCTTACTAATTGCTATTCTAGAGAGGCTATTAGTGCAACTGCTATATAAATTATTCTTGTTTTGTCCGCCCATTGTCGCAAAGACATTGAGGTGAATAAGCTCATCAAAGGAAGGCCCCTAGACAACCTAGAGTTCATGCAATGGATGAAAAGATATTGTGATTCCATAAATGGAGGCTTCATGGACAGGTAATCGGCTTCCTACTTTTCTTTAGCATGTATGGCCAATTTGATTGTGAGCATTGCGCAAATGTTAAGTTGTGTTTAGTGTTACCAATTGTGTGGTGCTCCTTTGCTCAAACCTTAGGCTAGCTCTATAGTTTGCGATCATTGCCTTTGATGTCTCATCAAAATCCTCTGAATACTTGCGTTTTGTTGTGTTGTGAATTGGATGCGCACAGATACAATGCTTCCGAGAGAAGAGAAAGCAGCAAAAGTGGAAAGGAGACTAATAGAAGGACATCAGTGCCTTCTCAGGCGCCCGCCAAGTCTGCGTCCACCGCCCACAAAGCTCAAGCTTCGTCGCATGGCGCTAAGCGGGCCAACGGGCATGCGGCGAATGCCCCACAACGGAGTGCAAAGCCATCTCCTGCTAACTCTGCAGGACCAGCTTATGATGAGCAGGTGAGAGAGAGAGAGAGAGAGTTCGTATGAATGCTTTTGCCTAATTTTCTTCTCAGGTCGCAGAATTATGAGACTTACATTGTGACATCATATGCAGATCACTGAACTGAAGCTCCTTGTTGATAGCCTCGAGAAAGAAAGAGATTTCTATTTCTCCAAGCTGCGTGACGTTGAGATCTTGTGCCAGAGCCCTGAGATCGAGCACTTGCCGGTAAGTAGCAGAAATGCCTTTATTTTTGTATTGCTTACTGACAATAAGACTATGCAAGCACCTGTTGGTGTCTTATGTTTTCTCAAGTTGATTTGAATTGATCTGTAACATCTATTTACCTGCACGTTAGGTATTAGATCATGAATTCTGTGTCAGGAAACTGGTCTTGATTCAATGTTTACACCGAAGAGAGTGGAAAATAATTTTTATCAAGGTATTTTGGTAAATTTTTTATAGCAACGCCTTGGCCATCAGTTAGCCTATCTACTACTAATGTTGGCTCTGCTTATTCTGGTTAGTCCGTTCCAAGATGCTTCGGAGCTATATGGTTACAGTTTACTAACCACTCTTATTCTGTTGAGGGGAATGAATAGCTTGAAACTTTGAACCAGTCAGTGTTTAAAGTTCAAACAAGCAAGCATCATTTTCATATATGCAGCAGCACTACATTCTAATGGGCATGCCTA
This sequence comes from Melocanna baccifera, assembly GCA_036346265.1. Lineage (NCBI taxonomy): Eukaryota > Viridiplantae > Streptophyta > Magnoliopsida > Poales > Poaceae > Melocanna > Melocanna baccifera. The sequence goes on from CM070679.1 coordinate 35,956,559, forward strand.
GCTATCACAATAGATCCGGATTCTTATGTAGGTAAGGCTATTATATTTGACTGTTTCTTTTAGGTTGGGTTCTTTGCCTCCTGTACTAAAATGTATGTCACTTTATTTTTATTACAATGTCTTGTCATTTATCAATATTCGCTGCTGATGAACTTGCTATTCCTAACTTGAGGGCAATACTCAGATTTGTGACACACACTGAGGTCTGGTAAGGTAGGTTATAGTCATGGTACCTGTGCTATTTATTACTAATTTACTATTGAATGTGAAAAGAATATTTAATACCACGACTTCTTCCAAATCAACGTTATTATGCCAGTTTATTCCTAACAAAATGATCCAAATTTGTCCCCATGTTGTTTCTTGAGTTGGCTTACAATACATTCATGACCGTCTTGGGATTAATGCTATCTTTGTTCTTGCACCAAACCATCCCGAATGTATAACTTTGCGCCACTTTCACCTTGACAAACTTAGCATTAATAAATTAGTGTATAATTAAATATCGCATAATCTCATATAGAATAACAAGTCATCAAGTAGCTTGATAGTTCGCCAGAAAAAGCAGTTTAAAATGTTCTAGGTAGGTTCATCCGCTTGAAGTGTCTATATTGAAAAGAACTATTGATCCATAGTTTTTCAGAATCTTTCTTTGGTGTAAGTTTTAGTTGTACTGGACTTCCTTTTCATTTCTTTGTGTTCTTCCCTAATGGTTATTGTATATAATTCAATGTCCTTTGAACTGTCGTTAGATAATAATAAACTTACTTGCAAATTTCGGTGATCTTGGCATCGGATAAATGCCTTGAGGAAGCTAGAAAACATCCGAGTTGTACTTGTATTGGACCAAGAGATAATTGGAAGCAATGTTTTACCATTTGCATGGTTCTAATTAGTTGACCATGCTTGATTTTAGGTTTTAAACCTGAGGATTTCAGAAAGATACATCATTCTGTGCGGTTTGCTCTTGATTTGACGAATTATTTGCCAATGCCAATTAGGAGTTGATAAAAATGTACTGCAATAAATAAGCCGCTCCATTGTTAAGAATACTTTTTTTCATGGTATGAATGTTTCGTTCAGATTGGTCGCTTTGTACTTGAGATGTATGCCAAGTTTATCTTTATTTCTATTCCGTGTCTCCTACTCCCAAAAATGCCTCGGACTTGTGCTTTGCATAATGTTTGCAACAAAGGTTGATGCCTTGATGGAATATTTGTTCCACCTGTGTTTTTCTTGAATACCTGGTGTGGTAAGAAAGTGAGCTGATGAATCACAACTACTCTCCTAAACAGAGGTGTTTAGTCTTATTCTAAAAAGTGGTCTAAGTGAATGAATATTTTCATGGCACCTTTGACTAAGTGTGTTGTTGAAGTATCTGCTTGGATCAGTTTGTTATGTGCAATTGAAATTCCTACCAACACGGGACAAGAAAGCTGTATGTTGACTAATGATGACTGCGGACTGCCACTTTGGAACCCAGTGCTTTTAGCAAGTGACAAAAGTGAAATCACGGGTTGTTCTCGAGATTTTAAGACTGGGATACAGTGTGCTGTTGAGTGATGTTGATGTTTATTGGTTTGATAATCCAGTGCTGTTCCTGTATTCTCTTAGACCTGATACATTTGCAGCGCAATCAGATGAATACAACGAGACAGGTAACTTTTACCTCTTATTGACTAATCTTAGTCTCTATTAAAGCTGAGGAAGTCCCATAACACCGCATTCTCTCCTTGTCATCGGATTCCAATTGCCCTAATTCTTGCTGTGCTATTGCTTGTTCTTGGAATCTTGGGTCACATTATATGGGTAGTAGAGTAATTAGTTGTTGTTAAGTGAAATGCATTGTACCTGTCTACTGCAAGCTTGGACTTGCTGATGCTGCTAGCACTGCCAAGTAAAATAGAAGAGGCCCAATCTGAAGTTGCTGTGCTGACCCTAAACCCTAAGTACATGTTTATTCACTTGCGATGTACTTTAATTTGTTAGCCTGCTTTAGCCTTATTGTTCAAACCTACATGTACTTTGTTGGTCAGGTTTTATGTTGCAGATATTGTGCCAGATATTGTCCAATTTCTTTTCCCTATTAAATTCTGATGCAATGTAAGGCTAGATTTGCTTTGTTTCTAAGCTAGGAATGTAAGTCTATATTGAAGCGTGAATTAATTTATGCAATTGAAGTCATGGCAAGGCGCGCAACGTGCGCCCGATTTTCTAGTTCCTATTAAAGGACATGTGCACGGTTCTATATATTGCTACATGCACCATTCGTCGCACATATGTTATATTGCTATCATACATACCCTTAATTCCTCTGGGCCTACCTATCTAGAGTAAGTCAGTATGAATTTGAAAGTAACTTGGGATATACATGGAAACAAAATGAGCAAAGCCATGAATTACGAAAAACAAAATTTGTCCCAAAATCTAAATCAGTTTAAATTTGGGAACAAAAGTCGGTATAAATTTAGGAGCAAGTCGGTAGAAATTCAAAAGCAAGTTGAGATACACATGGAAACAAAATCAATATAATTTTCAAGCAAGGCCATAATTTTGGAATCAAAGTCATGATTTACCTAAAACAAAACTTGTACAAAAATTCAACTTAGTTTAAATATGGGAACAAGGTTGCTGTGAATTTTGGAGCAACTTGGTATAAATTTGAAATCGAGTTGGGATAAATATGAAAGTAAAATAAGTATAATTTACAAGCAAGGTCAAAGTAAATTTAAAAATCAAATTAGTATAGATGTGAAGCAAGTCACATCTCCATGTCCTGCTCCATATGAGATGGTTCTGCTCCATGTGATTTGACAACTCGGATGAGTGTGCACTGCCCAAAATGAGACCATGATGTCGTGTTTTGGGATGTACATGTGTAATAAATTTTACCTCTTACATGATGGAAACTGGATGACTGGTTGCTTCATTGCTCGCGCACGCATGGACAATTCCTAGTGACATACTCCTGATCTGACGGCTCCCCAAGGTGTGCACATTGACGAACCAAAGAACACACACGTGGAAACTGGATTTCCCGAATAAGAAAAGTAATAAAAACAAGCGCACTTTTTCACAACCATTTACTAACTAGGTGCGTACATCCCCCTACCTAGCTTTCTCCGTTGTTTCTCCTAAGCTTTCTCCTCCATCTCTGATCAAGCACAGTAGCTAGGGGAATCAGATTAAGAAGATTGCATTAATTGCAATTTGCATCGTTCTAGCTAGCTAGGTAGGAACAGCTAGATGATGGAGCCGGCGGACGCATAGGAGGCGGTGTCGACAGAGAAGGTGTTCGAGGCGAAGGTGCTCCCAGCGTGGTCGAAGCAGATCAAGGTGTGATCGGTGATGGTAAGCATGGCGCTGGGCGTGTTCCTGAGCTTCATCATGATGAAGCTGAACCTAACATTGGGGATTGTGCCATTGCTGAACGTCTCGATGGGGCTCCTTGCTTTCTTCTTGATGAAGTTGTGGACTAGCGGGCTGGAACGTTGTGGCGTCTTCCCCAAGCCCTTCACTTGCCAGGAGAACATCGTCATCCAAACCTACGACTGTTAGATCGAACCCTGGCCATATGCCTAAGTCTAACCGGATTTACTCCTTGGACCATAGGTCCAAACAAGTTGAACACAACTAAGCCATTGGGTTGTCGCACGCATGCTCTAAAACAACAACCTTATAAGTGGTATTAGTCCTCGTCCCCCAAAAGACTAGTCTAATAAGTGAAGTCTCTTACACACTTATAAGTTATTCTTTTTTCTTCCCACAACCGATGTGAGACTATTCCCAATAATCTTCCCTCACATATCGGGTGTGCACTCCTACCCTGACAACTATGAAGTCTAAGGAGATGTTAGGCGTCTGAGCTCTGATACCAATTGTTAGATCAGACTTTAGCCTATGCCAAGATCCAATCGGGTTTACCCCTCGGGCCATATGTTCAAATAGGTTGAACATAACTAAACCTATAGACTACCACATGTATGCTCTAAAGCAATAATCTTATAAGTGGTAATGGGTCTTCTCTCCCCAAAAGACTAGTCTAATGGGTGAGGTCACTCTCATACTTGTAAGTTATGCTTTTTTCCTTCTCACAACCGATGTTGGACTATTCCCAACAACGTCATCTCCTGCTCCAGCATTGCATTTAGCGGTACATAACCTTCATCACTAGCTGTGCGTGCATACGATCGATCGATGCAACCAAGCTGCAACGCAAATGAATTATTATGTACACAAATGGGTTTGGGACTTACATCCTTGGGATGAGCAAGAAGATCGCGGAGGGGTTCGATGAGGCGAAGACGAGCATCAACGTGGAGGAGCCATCAATGGGGAGGCTGATCACCTTCCTGTTCCTAGTCAGCTTCGTAGGGCTCTTCTCCATCGTAATTCGTGCCACTACGGAAGATCATGATCATCAGCTATATGCTCACGTACCTGAGTGGCTCCGCCACCGCGCACCTCATCAACAACTTCCACACACCGCTGAGCGCCATCCAGGGCAACCAGCAGGTGTCCATCAAGTCCTTCGTCGACAACTTCCTCTAGTAGCTTTTCTGGTGGTTCTACTCAGTGAGGAGCGGCTGCAGTTTTAGCTCCTTCCCGACCTTCGGCATGGAGGTGTACCAGCGCCGCTTCTACTTCGACTTCTTTGCCAACTATGTCGGTGTCAGCATGATCTGCCCCAACATCATCAACTTCTCGTTGCTCATCGGCTCCATCGTCTCCTAGGGGATCATGTGGCCCTACATCGAGAGCAAAAAGGGAAGCTCCCCAAGAGTAGCCTCCATGGCCTTAACGGCTACCAGATCTTCATCTCCATCGCCATGATTGTCGACGATGGCCTTTTCAACTTCTTTTCTATTCTAATCTGTACCTCCTACGACATGTACCTCAAGCGCACGAGGCTCGCCAAGGCCAAGGCTGTTGGATCAGAGGCTGACAGAACGCACGCAAGCACAGGTGGAAATATATAGTGCTAAAGAATAAAGTAGCCTTTAATTCTCTCGTGGACCTCTATCTTTGGATGAGTGTCTTCTTTGCTTTATTGTTTGGTTACTTGGGTTATCTATGACCACCCTTTGTGGCTTTATATAGTCATCCTTAGCTTTTTTTCCAAAGTGGAGTAGGAATTCTACTGTAAAAGAAAATAGGAATATTATGATTTATCTAAGACTCTTTATAGCATACCTTTCCAAATCATAAAAGACTAGGATACAAGTGACCACGCTCAATAGTATAAAAAAAGCTATTAGTGATGATATTGTTTTCATACTCTTGCAGCTTCTACTTTAATTTATCTGCAACTTATGTCATTGTTGGAATGATCTGTCTGGCGCTAATAAATATATAAATGCTCACTGGCTCCATCCTTTCCCATCAATCATGTTGCCCTACATTGAGGTGCCGCTCCAAACAACTTCGAAGCCTAGCTTCTGCTTCTAGCTAGAAGTGTACTGTAGCGGTTGTTAGTTTTTTCCAAGTTGAAAAATGAGAAAAATAGTAAAAATTGAGAAAAATTGAAAAACATCGCTATATTTTTTTTAGGACAGTGCAAAACAAAAAGGGAAAAAAAAATCAACGCGTTCCAGATGACTCGTTTGGAGCTGAATGAGCATGGTACAAGGCATCTTACAAGGGAAGCAGCATGAAGGGCATCTATTATAGGTACATGGTAACAACAGCAATTATTTCCATTTGTTCTGGGACGTCTGCACAATGTTTACCTTCAATATTTACTTTATGGACGATCCTTACTCATTTACGTGGACACAGGTGGTCCTCTCTATAGCAGCGATGCAGGGCGCTCGTGATTCCAAACATCTAAAACGGCGCCCCTTAGGGGGTGATCGGAATAGCGATGACTTTTGGTTTTTGGCTGAAAAAACACTGTAGCTGAATTAGTGGATAGTGTAGTGAATAGTGAAAAAAAACTAAAACTAAAAATTGAAGCTGAAAAAAACTGAAATGATCAGAGCCTTAGCAATACCAATGGCAACTAGGAGATGGATCGGAGCCACACGGCCAACTCGAAGCAAGTACACAAACTGCATCTGGGCTGCGGGCCACTTGCAAGCGAGTACTAGTAGCAGCGACTGGTTGCTGTGGGCCCAGGTGTCATCCAGAGAGAGAGAGGGGGGCAGCATACCGTAAGGCCCACCCGATCTCTAGGGTTTTAAGGCAGCCGGCCAGCCCAGCCACCACTCGCTGAAAGCAGGATCTCTAGGGTTTTAAGGCAGCCGGCCACCACACGATCTCTTCTTATGAAAGCAGGAGCGGAGCAGCAGCTCACCTCTCGCTGCCGCCGCTTCCCCTCGCTGCCCTCGAACCACGGGGAGAGAGAGAGAGAGAGAGAGAGAGAGAGAGAGGCGCAAATCGCAGTCGAATCGAGGGCAGGAGTTCGAAGTCCAAATCAAAGGTGAGCACCCGTATCCCCATCTCTAATCTCTTGCAGATGCAATTATCTCGAGTCCGTCCCCAGTCGACGCGCGGTGTTGTTGCGAATCATTTTTCTGGTTGTTGTTGCTTCGTCGAGTTCATTGGTAGCACTAGCAAGTTTGCTTTTGCCGCTGTTGACTGTGTTATCAATTTGTTTGGAACAAGTGTTAGTAAACCTGTGATTCATGTTGGTTGGGGCAGTTTTGTGATGATGATTATGAACAAGTTAAATTGTGTAGATCTCTTATGTGTTATTGTAGTTTTCCTAGTAATGTTAGCTCTAATTCCAGGTGTTGCTGTTCGAGCAAGAACAGAAAGCATTTCCAGATTTTCTTGCCTCGAGGAGGTGGATGAACAGAAGCATTTGCCATCACCTTCTCACCCAGTGCAAATCGATAAGAGAGCTCCAAAAAATCCATGCCCAGGCCTTTGCCCATGGCCTCCACCCTCAGCACCAGTCCATATCCTGCAAAATCTTCCGGTCCTATGCTGATTTTGGCCACGCTGCTGATGCGCGCAAGCTGTTTGATGAAATCCCCCACCCTGACCTTATCTCCTTTACTAGCCTCATGTCCCTTCACCTCCAGTTAGATCACCACCACGAGGCCATATCCGTGTTCTCACATGTCGTCACCTCTGGTCACCGCCCTGATGGCTTCGCTGTTGTCGGTGCCCTCTCAGCCTCTGGTGGGGTTGGGGATCAGCATATTGGTAAGGCAGTGCATGGCATGATTTTCCGATGTGGATTGAGCTCTGAGTTGGTCGTTGACAATGCTTTGATTGATATGTATAGTCGATGTGGGAAGTTTGAGGCTGCACTAGGGGTGTTTGATGAAATGGCTATGAAAGATGAGGTCACTTGGGGTAGCATGCTGCATGGCTATATCAAATGTGCTGGCGTAGATTCAGCGCTGTCCTTCTTCGATCAGATGCCTATGAAGAGCACAGTTTCTTGGACAGCATTGATCACTGGCCATGTTCAAGGCAAGCACCCTGTCCGAGCTCTAGAGCTTTTTGGTAGGATGGTACTGGAGGGCCACCGTCCGACACATGTTACAATTGTAGGTGTACTATCAGCTTGTGCTGACATTGGTGCTCTAGATCTAGGACGTGTCGTTCATGGATACGGAAGCAAATTTAATGCCAGCACAAATATAATTGTTAGCAATGCTCTGATGGATATGTATGCAAAGAGTGGAAGCATTGAGATGGCACTTTCCGTGTTCAAAGAAGTTCAGTTGAAGGATGCATTCACATGGACAACTATGATCTCAAGTTTCACTGTCCAGGGTGATGGGAGGAACGCTATCGAGCTCTTTTGGGACATGCTAAGGTCTGGAATAGTCCCAAACAGTGTGACCTTTGTTTCAGTTTTGTCAGCATGCAGCCATGCTGGGTTAATACAAGAAGGCAGAGAGTTATTTGATAGAATGTGTAAAATCTACAATATCAATCCCCAGATTGAGCACTACGGATGCATGGTCGATTTGTTAGGGCGGGGTGGACTACTAGAGGAAGCAGAAGCTCTGATTAATGATATGGATGTGGAACCTGATATTGTTATATGGAGGTCACTTCTTAGTACATGTCTAGTTCATGGCAATGATAGATTGGCTGAGATTGCTGGAAAGGAAATTATAAGGAGAGAACCAGGGGATGACGGGGTTTATGTGCTTCTTTGGAACATGTATGCCTCATCAAATAGATGGAGAGAAGCTCTGGAAATTAGGAAGCAAATGTTGACTAGGAAAATCTACAAAAAACCAGGGTGTAGTTGGATTGAAGTTGATGGTGCTGTCCATGAATTCTTGGTAGAGGACAAGACACACAATGCTCGGAGGGAAATTTATGAAACCTTGGAAGACATGGATAGGCAGTTAAAGATGGATCTTAGATCATCTCCAGTGGAACAAAATGGTTCATTAGTCTTTGTTGATGGAGAATTTACAGTGTAGAAACATATGCTGGACGTTTCTTCCTTGATGACTTATATGATATGCTTTTCCACTTCTTTTGTATTGGATACCAAATTTGAGGATCTTATAGTGTAATTAATGCACTGTTGAACTTTCAAAATTTATTCCTGTAACTCTAGATCAAATTATAGCTATTTGATTCATATAAATTGATGGCAATGCATTACAAATTTGTTTCACTGGTATCACTAACTGGGAAGTCATGGATGTATTGATGTTATTTCATTGAAACACAAAATTACAGAGGGATTTATTCTAAATTTCATGTTCTCCTGTAAACTAATTAAGCTGTTCAATATTTGCATGTTGATTTGTCAGTTTGGTAAAAAATAAAACAGCTAGATAGATTTACCAGCTGCAGTTATGTTGGATACTTTCAGTAGACTTGATTCATTTTCAAATATCTAGTTGCACTTACATATTTTGTACCTGTGAATGTTTCACTCAGTTGTTTCTTACTCTATAATGCATGGTCTATGTGTACCGCATTTTTTGACTCTGATTCACCTATGGTTAGATGTGTTCTTGAGATGAGATCGACGGTGCAACGATTGAAGAGACACGTTGCAGGGATATAAGGCGCTACAAGTGTGAATTTTGCACAGTCATTAGGTCGAAGAAATGTGTCTCATCCGAGCACACATGGTTGATCATCATAAAGTATAAACTTTGTAGGTCTTTTAGGCGCATGGGCCAGTTTATGCCTTCTTGCGTAAAGTCTATATGCGCCCTTTTATTATTATTTTTAAAATGTTGATACACATACACATGTCTATCTTGTTTGGATTATTTTTGTACCAGTGGATTCTGTTGAGTTACAATTTTCACTTTGCATCATAGAGAAGTGAATCATTGATGCCTCATTGTACTTAAAATAGGAAGTCAACTTGAAGGGGTGTATGTTCCATAGATCATATTCCTTCTCATGAACTGTATCTATCACAATATCCACTTTGCATCATAGAGAAGTAAACCATTGAAGCTTCATTGTACTTGAAATACGAAGTCAACTTCAAGGGGTGTTTGTTCCATAGATCATGTTCCTTCTCATGAACTTTATTTTATCATATTCAGTCATCTTGGCCTTTTGCTTCTTGTTATTTTATGCTTTGGTTGGAATTTTGGATCAATCATTATGTCTACTTTTGTTTATATTTCCATATTTCTTATTTGTTTTCATCCTTTTGGAATCCCGTATGAGATTGCTATATTTTAATTCCTTGTCTTTTTCTCAATTTTATCTATAGGATGAACTGGACAAATCAGACATTTACAATTCAAATGGTGAAAAAGTTGTTCATGAGGGTGGAAATACCTGCCAAGAGTGTGGAGCTAGTTTCCAGAAGCCAGCTCATCTGAAGCAGCATATGCAAAGTCATTCTAATAAGGTTGGTATTTCTGTCTGTGAATCTAGTATGAGTTTGTTTTTTATTGTAGTGGCACTGACAGCTCACCTTTATGGTTCTAATTACAATGGACATAAAACATTGAAATAGAAACATGCCTTTACTGTATTTCTGGATCTGTCAATCTAGCCATCAGACAAATTGTTTTACTCTGTACAATCTGCTGAATACAATTGTTTTGCAGGGTTTAGATACTTAAGAGCGTGAAACATTGGATCCCATTAGAGAACTCCAAAATGCAATGAGGCAATCTTTAATCTTGGCTGGACTAGTAACAGGTTGGGATGACCTCCTGTGAAGGTCCACAAAGGTTGCCTCCTTCACGTTCAATCATGAGGTTTGTTCTTGCTTATACAAGTTCTCTTCTATATTAATAAATACATATCTTTGTGGGATAATCTGCTACATCTATTTGTTTGTAATGAAGCAGCGATCTCTCTCTCTCCTTCCCTCTGGATTTTACTTACATCTATTGGCTTGCGTATGTTCATAGGGGCATGAAACAAGACTGCTTTATAATTGACTAGATACTATCTATTTTACACCACGATGTTTCAAATCTTATGAAATGGAACCATTCAGTGAATTTGGCATCTCTCCTTTGTTTTGCTGTTCTCTTCCTCATAATTTCTTTGGGCTTCTTGTTCTTGGGGTCCTTAGTTGGAGAAAAGAGGGCATCCAAAATCAAAATGTCATCTCAGAAAGCTAGGGCCTTCTCTAATATGTTCCTTTAGCTCGCTATGGTGCTGATAGCTCCTTTGTCGTTATCTACATATTTTCGTTCCTTTTGACATTAAGCCTGAAATTAGCACTCAGCAATCAAGTATCAGATGGATTATGGATCCTTTGGGGATAAGGGTGGTGATATCCATCCTTATCCTGCTACGTCTTTGTGGGCTCCCTTCTGGAAGCTTTGAGAAGAGGTGAGGATCCAATATCAAAATGTCATCTCAGAAAGCCAGGGCCATTCTTCATTGGTTCTCAGCTCGCTATGGTGACAATACCTAGCTAAGACTATTTTCTTCATTGGTTCTCCACTCACTATTGTCACAATACTCTTTTTATCTGTCATTGTACACATTCTAAGTAAAAAATCATGCTAAAGGGAAAATGCTGAACTTGGGTCAGTTAATTATAAAGCTTTGACATTTAGGCTTTCTCTGCATTATATTTCTGTAACCCATTTTCCTTGATAGCTCCAAGAAAATGTGACTAACTGTTTGGTTGAATCGATGTTATTCATCTGCTGTGTGTCATGCCATTTTGGTTACCACTTTTGAATTCAGTTTTGAACATACATTTCAGTTAGGTCAACAGTTCTAGTGTGCTTTCCTTCATCATAATCCAATTATGGAATTATATTGCCCTCTTGTGAACTGTTTTTGACAATCTAGAGGTGAAGTGTTTGAGAGAAGGCAGTATGTACCACTTTTTGTTGTTTTTCTGGTAATGTATAATACAAGATCTAAGAAACCAGCATTGGAACTATTAAGTTTTGACTCATTTTCTTGTTTGACTGTAGTCTGTAGAGACCTTTCATTTGGGATTTGGCCACTCGAAGACAGCCCTTCAGCTATAGAAGAAAAGATCACTTGAACATGCATATACTTAAGCATCAGGGGATGTTGTTTACTTGTCCTACGGACGGTTGTGACTGGGGATGTTTGTTTGCAAGGACGAGGGCTGTAACAAAGTATGCTTCAAAGCTGAAGAAACACGAGGAATCACATGGTATGCCCTCACTGGCTAATAATAGATTAGGAGATCCCTTGTTAAATCAATAGTTAAGTGAAGTTCATTCCTTGTTACATTCTTCATGTTTATGTACGTAAATGTTTTTTTTTATGACCAGCTTATGGGATTGCCAAATCTGAGTTCATTTTTGTTATTTTCTGGCACTTAAATTGAACCATGTGGAAGTCTGCTGTGAACCAGGCTGCATGAAGATGTTCACAAATGTTGAATGTCTGAGGGCTCATAACCTGTCTTGCCATCAATATGTTCAGTGTGATATATGTGGGGAAAAACATCTGAAGAACATTAAACGGCACCTACAAGCCCATGATGGGGTGGCCTCTGCTGAAAGGATGAAATGCAGCTTTTGAGGGTTGTGAATGCTCATTTTCCAATGTAAGACAGATCCACAAATATGCTTTTGAATTTTAGCTATTTACGACAGAGATTATGGAGAGAGATATCCGTTTGCTATTTTAGATAGTATAGATGTTGGGTTTTTGATATATACTATAATTAACTTGTAGATCCTGTTTTTAAAAAATACTTCGTTTAAAAGTTAGGTACCGTAGCAAAAGCTAAAAATGGCTTCAAATAGGCCCTTTAGTTTGGCGTTGGCTTATGGTTTTCTTTTTTACTGTAGTTGATTTTTTTTACTGTAGCTGAGTTGGTTTATTTGATAGAATTAAATTTAAAAAATAGAAAAAATATATTAGTCTATCACAGATAATGTAAAGGAATACGAGAAAAAAAAGAAAAGTTAAAAAAATCTAAAAAAAACTAAAAGAAAATTATTGAATAGTGAAAAAAGCAAAAACTAGAAACAAAAGCTGAGTTTAAACCAACTTGAATATAGCCTTAGTTTGGCAGAATGTGTTGAGATGATCATAAGCAAAAGATCATCATTTTCTTGGGACAACTTGGAACTGAATCAGTCCCAAGACTACGTCACCATTTTGAGAGAGTCAACTTGCTACTGTGCTTAACAGCTTAAACCATACAAATTGTTATGGACGATATCAAACTTTCAATTCCAGCGAAAATTTCACTTTAAGCTAGTTCTACTGCATGTTGACATTTGAAAAACTGACAGATTTCATGCTGAACTTCTACATGCAATAGTTGTGTTTTACCCACTTTACTGTAAAATAAAAGGTTGGGTTTCTCAAAATTCCTCTAAAAGTAGGTTTTCAATACTTTTTTTTAAAAAAAATGGATTATAGTGTTTTTATAATAATTCTATCAAAAAGTAAATCCTGGTCCACTTGTCAGCTGGCTGCTACTCTCACTCCAAATAGTTTTAGCATTTGATTTTTTTGCTTTTGGCTTATTTACGTCAAAAACTACTTGAAACATGCCTTCTAATTTCAATTTATTTTGGCTTTTGTAGTTTTTTTGGTTTTTTGTCTTTTATTTCTTTACTGTAGACGATTTACTTTTTTTTATTGTTTGCTGAGTTGGTTTATTTGGTATAATTAAATTAAAAAAATAGAAAAATAAAAAAATATGTTAGCCCATCACGGACAATGTAAAAGAGTAAGAAAAAAAATAAAAGATAAAAAACTCAAAAATGTAAAAAAGAAAAAGACAAAATTACTGAATAGTAAAAAAAGTAAAAATCGGAAATAAAAGTTGGCTTTAAACTAACTTGAGCATAACCTTAGTTTGACAGAATCCGTTGAGACGATCATAAGCAGAAGATCATCATTTTCTTGGGACAACTTGGAACTGAATCAGTTCCTGCGTCACCATTTTGAGAGAGTCAACCTACTACTGTGCTTAACAGCTTAAACCATACAAATCGTTATGGACGATATCAAACTTTCAATTCCAGCGAAAATTTCACTTTAAGCTAGTTCTACTGCACGTTGACATTTGAAAAACTGACAGATTTTATGCTGAACTCCTACGTGTAATAGTTGTGTTTTACCCACTTTACTGTAAAATAAAAGGCCAGGTTTCTCAAAATTCCTCCAAAAAATAGGTTTCCATATTTTCTTAAAAAAATGGATTATAGTGTTTTTATCATAATTTTATCAAAAAGTAAATTCTGGCCCACCTGTCAGCTGGCTGCTACTCCCACTCTTTAGCTTTTGATTTATTTAAGTCAGAAGCAACTTGAAACATGGCTTCTAATTTCAATTTATTTTAGCTTTTTTTATTTTTTTGGTTTTTTGTCTTTTATTTCTTTGTATAGTTTGTGGTAATATAATAAATTTTTTAAACCTTTTTAATTTTTAATTAGATAATTTAGAAAAAATAACAACTACTGTAATACAATTCAATTACAAATCAACAGCCAGATCAAGTCAGAAGGCTGAGGGACCGGTGCCGACCAGCACCGAACGAGAGCGAGCCACGCTACCCAACGAATCCCACAACTTCGCACCGGGAGACCATCCGAGCCGTCGGATCGGAGGCACGGACGGCCACAGCTCCCCCAGCACAGAGACCACCCCGATTGGCTGGGATGTCCACGTGTCTCCCTCCTACTGGTCCAGGTCGGACTCATGACGCCCGGCCAACGCGACGGGCACAAGTCGACCCCGTTCACGTCACGCCAACCCCCGTATAAATCTCTCACATGAACCTCAGGACCGAAAAAGGATCAACGCAAGCGAAGCGAGCCGAGAGAGGAAGACAGGAGAAGCTTCGAGAGGGGGAGAGAGAGAGAGAGAGAGAGGAGGAGGAGGAGGAGGAGCGAACGCGTCGTGGTGGTGGCGACGATGGATCGGGTTCGCGGATCCGCGTTCCTGCTCGGCGTCCTGCTCGCAGGTGCGATCTTCTGCGCTTTGTTTGTTTTTCTTCTCTCTCTCGGCGGATCTGTGGTTGGGTTGGATTTATCTGTTCTTAGTGTCTCGAGGAGCTCGATCTGAGACGTTTACCGATGGTTCCATTCGATTACAGTGCTTTTTGACAGGACTCGATTACTAGCTAGTTGATGCGATTTAGGGATGAGTGTTTGGTTTGATAGGAGTAGGATTCAATTACTCGTAGCTCGTGTGATTTAGTGTTTACGGTTTATTATACTGCCGCCTTGATCCAATGTTTATGGGTGGCTTATTCGCGCGACAATTGGAGGTGATTGGTGCCTTTTTTTCTTTTTCAACTGAGCTGCGTTGACGTAGTCCTCGTACAAGAGCAGCGGATTTGATTTTATTTGGTTGCATTGGTGCCGCGATCTGGCCTTGGCGCTGATAGGAATGCATTTATAGGTTAACAGTTCTGCAGATTATTCTAGGTAAGACTTTTGTCCAAGCGTTCTCAGGGGTTTGCATGAGAATGCAAGACCCTTCTGTGGTTGCAAGGATAGTTTTTCCCTGAATCATTTTAGAGGCATCAGATGCGTGGCAGTGGCACTAAAAATACCTTACTAGATTTCCTCGCCTTAGAAAATCATTCAGTTCCAGGGGAAAACAACAAGTAAAGGTGGCCGAATTGAATCTTACTGCTGTAAATATCACCTGAATTGTAAATTGTCTTGTGCAGCTGTATATGTGCTAGTACGGTAATACCATTGGGACCAAATGAATGATCGAAAAGTGTTGCTTATTTTCTGCTGTTCTGTACGCAGGATCCCTATTTGCATTTTCAATTGCAAAAGAGGAGACCAAGAAGCTTGGGACCGTGATTGGTATTGATCTTGGTACAACCTACTCATGTGTCGGTGTGTACAAGAATGGTCATGTCGAGATTATTGCCAATGACCAGGGCAACCGTATCACACCGTCATGGGTTGCATTCACCGATAGTGAGAGGCTCATCGGTGAGGCTGCCAAGAACCAGGCAGCTGTTAACCCTGAGAGGACCATCTTTGATGTCAAACGTCTCATCGGAAGAAAGTGATGCCGCTTTCCCATTTGTCTGCTCTTCTTTCTTCTTGTTGACGTGTGGTGCCTGAACAGTAACATTTTTCTTCAGGTTTGAAGACAAGGAAGTGCAGAAGGACATGAAACTTGTCCCCTACAAGATTGTGAACAAGGATGGTAAACCTTACATTCAGGTCAAGATCAGGGATGGAGAGACCAAGGTCTTCAGCCCTGAGGAAATCAGTGCTATGATCCTATCCAAGATGAGGGAGACTGCTGAGGCATACCTTGGGAAGAAGATCAATGATGCTGTCGTCACTGTTCCTGGTTAGTAATGGTGCCATTCAGATGTTTACTCAAAAAAGTGTTGATTCTAAACATGATGCAATTGCTCACTTCTTTTTGTTCATATTTTCAGCGTACTTCAATGATGCGCAGAGGCAGGCAACCAAGGATGCTGGTATTATTGCTGGCCTGAATGTTGCTAGGATCATCAATGAGCCAACCGCTGCTGCTATTGCCTATGGTTTGGACAAGAAGGGTGGTGAGAAGAACATCCTTGTCTTTGACCTTGGTGGTGGGACTTTCGATGTCAGCATCTTGACCATTGACAACGGTGTGTTTGAGGTGTTGGCCACCAACGGTGACACCCATCTTGGAGGTATAAGAAATGTTCTGTCATTAGCTACTAGCTTTTTGTTAGCTACCAATTAGCAACTACATCTAGACAATGTAATGCTGCTGGTTATGGTTACTGTCACCCTATTATCACATGCTACATTGACATTGCATGAAAACATAAGTATGCCATAAAGGATGATTAAACAGTCTGAACGATCTTGATGTCAAATATATCATGGTAATCTTACACAAACAATCTGCATAGGAATTTTGCAATAGTGCAAATATTATATGCACTGTTTTTGAGGTAAATTCATTGTTCATACATGTGGTCTTGACCCTGTAAGGAACGGTTGTTGATTGAATCTGTACTGCCTTTTTACTTGTCAATAAGGGTACAAGGACTCATTTGCTTTAAACTAACTAGTTATTTTGTAGTTAGTTTGTTAACTCATTAGCTTTGAGTTGTGCATTGCAATTGGCTCATGTGACTGAATTGTGTAATCTCCCCAGGTGAGGACTTCGACCAGAGAATCATGGAGTACTTCATCAAGTTGATCAAGAAGAAGTACAACAAGGACATCAGCAAGGACAATCGTGCTCTTGGAAAGCTGAGGAGGGAAGCTGAGCGTGCCAAGAGAGCCCTCAGCAACCAGCACCAGGTCCGTGTTGAGATTGAGTCCCTCTTCGATGGGACTGATTTCTCGGAGCCACTGACCCGTGCCAGGTTTGAGGAGCTGAACAACGATCTGTTCCGCAAGACCATGGGACCCGTCAAGAAGGCCATGGAGGATGCTGGCCTTGAGAAGAGCCAGATCCATGAGATTGTTCTTGTTGGTGGTAGCACCAGGATTCCCAAGGTCCAGCAGCTCCTCAAGGACTACTTTGAGGGCAAGGAACCAAACAAGGGTGTCAACCCTGATGAGGCCGTTGCCTATGGTGCTGCGGTTCAGGGAAGCATCTTGAGCGGCGAGGGTGGTGACGAAACCAAAGGTTCGACGAATCTATTTATACTCTTGTCTCCCTACTAGTTGGAAGCCTCAGTGATCATGCTGCTTACACTGCTTTCATGTTGTATTGATATGCAGATATCCTCCTCCTGGATGTGGCTCCCCTGACCCTTGGTATCGAGACTGTCGGTGGAGTCATGACCAAGTTGATCCCCAGGAACACCGTCATCCCCACCAAGAAGTCGCAAGTGTTCACCACCTACCAGGATCAGCAGACCACCGTCTCTATCCAGGTAACAAACAATGAGCAACCTGCTCTTCCATGTTTCTTTCACCGGCTGGATATTTCAGTATCAGCTGAGACCTAACCCCTTTCTATCTGTGAATCGCCTGCAGGTATTTGAGGGTGAGCGCAGCATGACCAAGGACTGCCGCCTTCTTGGCAAGTTCGACCTTTCTGGCATTCCAGCGGCTCCAAGGTTTGTTCTTGTCAAGACCAAAGACGCATACGTTTGTTAAAAGAATAAAATGAATCGAGTGTCTGATACCACCTGTGATTGATGGATTGTTTGTTGATCGAAACTTTCAGGGGCACTCCTCAGATCGAGGT
Organism: Melocanna baccifera; assembly: GCA_036346265.1. Lineage (NCBI taxonomy): Eukaryota > Viridiplantae > Streptophyta > Magnoliopsida > Poales > Poaceae > Melocanna > Melocanna baccifera. The sequence continues at coordinate 35,974,106 of CM070679.1, forward strand.
CACCTTCGAGGTGGACGCCAACGGTATCCTGAACGTGAAGGCCGAGGACAAGGGCACGGGCAAGTCGGAGAAGATCACGATCACGAACGAGAAGGGCCGCCTGAGCCAGGAGGAGATCGACCGGATGGTCCGGGAGGCGGAGGAGTTTGCGGAGGAGGACAAGAAGGTGAAGGAGCGGATCGACGCCCGGAACCAGCTGGAGACGTACGTGTACAACATGAAGAACACGATTGGTGACAAGGACAAGCTGGCGGACAAGCTGGAGAGCGAGGAGAAGGACAAGGTGGAGGAGGCCCTCAAGGAGGCGCTCGAGTGGCTGGACGACAACCAGAGCGCCGAGAAGGACGACTACGAGGAGAAGCTCAAGGAGGTCGAGGCCGTCTGCAACCCCATCATCTCCGCCGTCTACCAGAGGTCCGGCGGCGCCCCGGGGGCCGGTGCCGAGGGTGAGGGCGGCGTCGACGACGAGCACGACGAGCTGTAGATGATGGATGGTGTTGGAGCAGCAGCAGCCAGCCAATTTTTTTGTAATGGTTACTTCAGGGGGGACATGGATGACTACTGGCTCTTGGTTGGGCGGTTTATTTGCAGACGTTGGAGCTAATCGCTTCTCTCAACCAGTGCATCGCGCTCTTGTAACAACCTGAGTTTTCCTAGAAGGAGCTACTAAAAGTAAATCCTAATTAGCCCTAATCTAGGTTAAGGGTACATTAAAAAGGGGTAAACCTTTTCCCCTAAACCAACCGTATCCGCCACCTGTTTTTTTTTCTCAGGTCTCCTTCCCATCTCCTTTGTCTCTCTCTTCCCCCTACGTGGGTGGCGCACCAAGCGACCGTCATTGGCGAGGTGTGGGCAAAGGCGGTGTCAGCGGCACCGTGACGGGCACGGTGGAGGCGGCCATAGGAGGCGGCGCGACCGCTCAACCTTGTTGCCACAAGCGGTCATGGCTTGAGAGGCGACCGGCGGTGGCAGTGGTGACCGAGTGGCCTATTCACGGTCACGTGATAAGAACGTGATTTGCATAAGGATTTTGCCGATTCGTGCGGAGGGACGTTATTCTCTTGATCGAATGTCGCTCGTCGATTTGCATGGCGAAATCCTATCAAATGCGTTTCCTTCCGTCTAAATGATCTCTTGCTGTCCTTTCACAATTTTATCATAACCCTTATTTGATTCACCCCCGTTCCGTCGTGTAGTTCTCATGCAGCTGTTGAGGGATCGTCCATGCAGTTGCGTATTCCAGATCCTTATGCAGCGTGTCCGCCGAGCATACTCAAGTCAAGTACCTCACGGCTGTAACTTCTCTGTTATGCATATCACCTGTCCATAAATAACCGTGGCCTCTATCTTAAGTATAACTATCACATTGTATTGCTTGTTGATCTTATCCTGCTAGTGTAGTATTTACATTAGGATGACCTAGGTTAATCGATGCTATGTGTTAGGCTTAGTAAATGCTCCATTATGATGTTTTAGTATGCATGCTTAAATAGTGAATTAGAATTAATGCTTCAATCATTAATGAGGGTAGCTTATACTTTGTTAGCATTAAGGCTGCTATGTTTTAGTTCCTGTTGACTTATCCGTATTCTGCATGATGTTGTAAGTGAGCCATGTTGAACTTATATTTATACTATCTGTTAATCTGACTAATAATCACTTATCACGTAATAGAACCTAATTGATTGACAACCCTTATGTGAGTTATGTTATATTGCCGTTTAGAATAATCCTTAGATCATTATCATCATAGTATCATCCCTCATCGCCTCGTTCCGGAAGTTATACTCCTCTATTCTTAACCTTTGCAATCCTTTCTCTTATCTTAATCTTACCCTGACCTTCCGTAGTTACTCCAATCTCACTATATTATCTATTATAACACAATAGTTATCTAGTCTGGGGTTACCCACATATAGGGGAGATTGCTACCCACTTAGTAACGTACCGGGGGGCGTATGTTTTTGTTACCCAGAATATTACACTCCGTCTACTGTTATACAGTTGAGAACAATGACGTGTCTGACTATTCTCGTATAACTAGATATGTGAAAAATAATTGCCAATACAATTACCATAACTTGCTAAATCATGATTGCCTTTAATTTTATTATCCCTGTTATCTCTATCTCTAATCCTTATTAGTGGTTTTGGTAATCAAGTTTATTGCAATTAACCTATGCTAACTACTTGCTTTCATTATTTGTCTTTTACTTTTTTCTTGTTGTGATCATTGTTGAGTACTTCCTGAGATTTTCAAATCTCACGCTTGCTCTTTTTATTCTCAGGTAAAAGGCCAGTAGAGTGATAACGTCATGCATGGGTGAGAGCACTCGAGTTTTTAATACCGTGACTTGGCACTATTTATGTTATTTCATTTATTCTCATTTGGTTAGAAGTGTACCGATCCCATATTTCAAACATTTATTTCAACTTTCGCTAGTTTTTTAATAAAGTACTCTTAAAGTTTAATTTCTTTAAATTTCTATTGTTGCTCTTGTTATTTATTCTTTACTTTGACGATGATATTCTATAGTGGTATCTTATATTGATATGTGAGATGGTACATCTCTAGTGTGTTCTACTCTCTTCCACTTGTGATGATTTTCTTTTTATTATAGCGAATTTGCATCGCAATTTATGTGAAGAAAAAAATGCATTCTGGTATCTCTTGTTGCCTGCCAGTTATTGCCTAATTAATTCATAGTTCATACTATAATACTATTATTATGAAGAAACTCCTTTTCGGAAAACAAATAATATTACGATTTATGGAGAAACATGTTGTGTGGTTGGGCTGTCGTAGTAGGATTTGTTAGCCCATTTTGACTGAAGTTAGGTTAGGCTCATAGGCCGCTGGCCTAACTTTGGACCTTGGAGAGCACAACAAGCTGGCTTGTCTCTCTACCGAATGCAGTCGGTGGCCTTTCTTTTAGCTTTGTCCAAACAGATATAACGGTTTCTTAAAACAGATTTTTAAAATGATTTTCTAAATCTAAAATCGGATATATTATCTACGTCAACATCCCTTATAGTATATATAAAAAAAGTACAGATAAAAACCTTCAATCGTAATAAAAAATATAGATAAAAATTATTAATCATAGCTAAAAGCAAGCACGTATGGAAGATCCAAGCCAAACCATATACGGAAGGTCCCGATCACCTAGCACGAGGATGATCCTTTCTTTCTCGGGGGACAGGCGAAACGTTCATGTAGCAGTAGCGTCGTCCACACGCAAAAAGGAAAGGAGTTGGTTGCAGTGACGATCGAGGTCGCCGTCTTGCTTGGACGTGTTTGTTCTGTGCACACGCCGAGTCATCCTAAACGTATAGCCACGTGGCACTCGACACCATCAAAAAAGTCGGCCTGGACGTTGACCTTTGGCCACTCGTCCATCGATGCAGCCAACGAGCTAGCTGGCGCCGTCTGATCGAATCACTGGCACAATTCAGTAGGACACAACGCAAGCATACAGGCGTCGCCATCCATCGATTCTTCCGCCATTAATCGTGCATGCAACTTGATCGAAGGATCCATTCCATCCGTCATGCATATCGGAGGAGATCCGAACGTACAAGCTAGGCAGAACAGGAGGCCGGGGGCTGCTATCAAATCGGTGCATCCATCGTCTGACTGTCTATTGACTCAAGGGGAGTATGGGACCGAGAACAGCAAATAGAGAGAGTTGAATAAGAGCTAACATAATTAAAATCTTTTGTAAATTTTTTCTCAAAAGAGAAGACCACGGTTCCCGCACTCCAATAGCTATAAGGAGCTATAAAGAATAAAAACTAACTACTCATAAAAAACCTTCAAAAAAATCCGAACCAAATAGATCAAGACATGTCCAGATGGTTAGATCAGAGCGTAAAAGGCGGTCTGACCGATCGGCCTCAGAGGCGGTTAGACCGATTCCTCACATTAGAGCTGAAAAGCATCATGATTTCAAGCACAAAAATCCATTTAACTTTTGATCCATTAGCCCATATCACTTAAAACTTTGCACGTACCTTTTCTAAGATATCAGAAACTTATTCCAATCAAAGATCATGAAGATCACCACTAAAATTTTAATCTTTTTTTATTTGAAGGAAGATTACACTGAGATGGAGCAAAAACACAAGAGCTTCAACCAAGACTCACACGTAGGCAATTGATGGTCAAGATGACCTTAAATCTATTCTCATATGCCTTAGCAAATTTAATCATAGCAAGAACACAAGACAAAAGCTCTTAACATCCAAATCCCCAAATCACTCTTTCTTGAATCAAAATAAAAAAATCATAAGAATATACTATGAAAGGTGCCTAGATTAATGAGATCTGGTCTCCAAAAGATATCTTCATCACTTACACGTTCTTGACACAAAGCAAGATCAAGAGGGGAGAAAGAAACACCAACAACTAAGCTAAACAAAGATTTCAACATTTGACCAAAGAGGAGAAAATTTGGACGAATTTTGGTGTCTATTGATACTTAGATATGAATACTTACAGGCACTCTCTAGCCACTTACAAAGTCTAAATATAACATGGTGTGACTGACAAGGTCTTCAGACAACCTCCAGAGACAGTCTAACCACCAGAAGCAACCATTGTCTACTCGTACTCGTAGCAGACCTCCATGTCGAGGTCTGTGTACTTGGCCAAATTGAATCAGTTCTTCTCGTTCCACTCTCCTGCCATAAGGACATCAAAATGAAGAGACCTTGCAGACAAGGAGATTACCAGATTCTTGGAAGGAGAAGCCCCACGGTGGACGCCAACTGTTGATATTTTAATATCAATCTTACATATGATTTATATGGATTCGGGGGAAACTCTATCAAGGAACAAGCTACGAGTACACAGAAGACACAGAAATTTTTATACAGGTTTGAGCTTTCTCCTGGAGAATAATAACCCTACGTCCTATGTCACTATTGCTCAAAAAGGATGATTACAACAAAGTAATGCGAGAAGGACTTGTTGTCTCTCCTGAATCTACTTGATCTGATTCCTTCTCTCTCTGACATCAACCCTTATATAGTTGACAAAGCGATGACCGTTGTCTCGCGCCCAAAAAACGTCTTAACGTTTCGGGATATAACTACTACCAGGGGGAGGTTATTGTCAGAGAAACGTGATTAACCATTCGTCGTGCGACGGTTGCTGTCAGGAAAAGATTGTGTGTGGTTATTGGGCATAAACGTATGTTCTAACTGCCTTATCAAACAGACCCACAGTATGGTAGATCATCTTAGACAGGCTAGTCGAAGATACACTGATCACAATAAAGCATACGACCCCAAGGTGGTCGTAGGACCACTTACGACTATTTCATACTTGCAGGAGAACTTACGATTATGAGATGATCATAAAAGAATTAAGACTATGTAGTCGTAGGATAGCTTTATGACTATAGGAATGTCGCAGTAAAGCTTACAGCCACTATGTGAATTTTCTCTCTTACTGATAAGAGGTATATTTAGAGTATATAATAATATAATAGTTTAAAAATTATTCTATCCTCATTAAAATTGTTTTTATTGTATTCACAAATTTACTGGGCACGTCATTAACTTATTGGCTCACCCAACCGTGATAGACCATATGGTATCAGTGTCGGGGTCGTGGGTCTGGCGTGAGCAGGTGTGGACAAGTGGATTGCATACCTAGGTAGGGGATCGGGCGTGGAACAACTGTGGCACACATATGAGGATATATAAGCCATCGATCCATGAAGGAGATATTTTGGAGGTTTGGCTCTAGACCTTGATCTTATCACGTCATGCAGGAAAGATCGATGGGTACCCAGTAGAGAGGAATCTGGATCCTCCTGGACAAATTAAAGCACTAGCAGTCAAGCTCGTGCGTGCAGGACTGCTCAATCGGTTTTAGTCAAGCTCGTGCGTGATGGATTTTAGTTCGATTGATCTGTTGATTTCCATACGTAATTATTCCATAAAGTCTCCCTTCCCTTCTGCTTAAGACAATAGCTATTAGCTAGCTAAGGTAGCTAAAATCCAAAGCTATGTACGTCACAATTCAAGTGCGTGGCCGATTAGTCAGCACAGACAACAGTTGCATTATTGATGCACGTGTATATATACATGAAAACTCAGATCTTGGCTCCACACACACACACACACACATATATATATATATATCACTATATGTAAAAGTTCAATTCAGTGACGATGGTATTAAGGATCTTAGAGCATATACATCTCTTAGCATTTAAAATAGACGTTAAGATGAACACATCACCTCGTTTTCTCTATAAGACCATTATTAGCTACTTTACTCCAATTATTAGAGGATTAACTTTTTTTGATATAGCACTAGCTTCCAATGTTTGCTTCAGTGTTATACAATCGAGTTTAGCGCTCACTACCATATCCTTTGGCATCGTTACTAAAAAATTTCTCTATCTTATAGCATTGGCTTAGCAACTAAGGATGCACATGCTCTTATGCAGATTGATTTGTGTCTATGCATATATCCTGGAAAATCTTCTGGGGAAGATACAAATCATATAGCAATGTGTATGCATGCGACTTATGGCATGATCCAGCTTGCTCATAGGATAGGAATTTTTTATGCAACTTCCAAATTTTGGATTAATTACTTGTGCACGATGGATTTTATATAGTTGCATCAGTACGTTGATTTAGTGAAAATTTTGATCGAGTCTCTCGGGCAACCAACTCATGAACGTAGGAAATCTCATATTATTTTTTTTAAAGTTTGGAATTGGTAACAATTATTAGAGATCTATTACAACGTATAGGTACTTGACTAGTATCTATATATGCATTCAATTATGGTACGTCTAGTAATCCCTTAAATTAAGTAAACTTATGTTGTGTGACACGATCACTACAACTTGTGATAAATTGCATATATGATGTTCTTATGCAAATAACACCGTAACCAGTGCCGTAGCAAAGCTAGTGACAGCATACCTCTCTGTCGAGCGGATTATTAGGAAACCTAGAAGATTTTGATGTAGGTAAATACCAGAATTATCTCTAATGGATTTAGACTATAAATAGATAGACCATTAGATCATGTAATTGAAGATCTGAGAATTAATAAATATTACTTTCCCTAGTGTTATCTCTCAATTGATATCTCCTTTTGTGATTGATCTAATTCGTTCTAATTCATTCGTGGTGATTGATTGATTGCGTGATTACGTTACCGTTCATTTATTTTTCATCGATTTTGTAACACAGATAAGCCGGGTCGCCTTGCATTTGAGTAAAAAAGGGGGTTTTAATTCGAGAGGAGCAATTCGCGATGGCTACATTTTGCCACGACGCGAAAAAGAAGAATCTTTTTTAATTCGCGCATTGCAAAAGTTATACAGCGATTTGGAAGACAATGGCATTGTTAATTGCTGCTCTGGTGGCCTTGATTAATTAATTAATTAATTAAGCAGGGCACAAGAAATCAAATAAGAAGGCGCGCACGCGGTGAACTGGTGATCGATCGATCATCATTGACGAGTCACGAACGCACAAGCCTAGTCTTTTTGTTTTTTTTTTTTTGTTTTCGATATAAAACACACACACACACACACGAGGCCTTGCTGGTGACGCAATGAAATTTGGAGGCCACGTAGGAATTGAACTAGTTTTTGCCCCGATATTTTACGTCGGTGCATGTCCAGTAAAAAAAACCCGCCCTTTGCACCGGTCGACGTACGCACTGTACGATGATGCATGCAATGCACCTATCTTAGCTACAGGGTGTCCTTATCCTTTGGGATCTGCCACTGAGTGTCCCGCCCCACCAGTCAGTGCTTCTTCCTGAGAGCCGGTACGCTCACTGGGGGGGTGAAGCGACCTCCCCCATCGCCGCTATTTAACGGTGACTCCTCGTGGATCAAGAGTGAGCAGGGCACGCTACCCCCTACTTCGCCAGGCAAAAAAATGGATCCTTGCAAGGTGAGGCCGACCTCCTCCTCCTCCTCCTCATCCTTTAGCAGAAAATCGACAGCTCACTCTAGTTCTCCTTACTTGCCATCTCTTTTCCTTCTCGTTTTGTAACCGATCTGTTTCGAAGTATGTTCAGGTTCACTTTCAGTAAAGAAACGCTATATTTATTGTACATAAAACTAGGGAGAGGACTCGATGCTATTGTTCTATTATTTTTGTACATCTATTTTACACTAAGATAGTTCTGCATGGAAAGAAATGGAGATATACTTGGCAAAAAATGAAATTTGACGGAAATATTTGCTATAAAAGATGAAACAAAAAAAAATCCTGCAGTTTGTCTTCCTAGATCTACTACTGCGACTAATTATTGAAGTAGCTAGTCGATTTTAATTTAATCCGTGCGTACGCGCGTGCGGATTAAATTAGCTAATGATCATCGTCACTCGGCTCGATCGGTTGATGTTGCCATGCATGCATGCATGCAGTTCCGGCCGTCGAGCAGCTTCGACACCAAGTGCACGACGACGAACGCCGGCGCACCGGTGTGGAACGACAACGAGGCCCTGACCGTCGGCCACCGCGGCCCCATCCTCCTGGAGGACTACCACCTGATCGAGAAGATCGGCCACTTCGCGCGGGAGCGCATCCCGGAGCGCGTCGTGCACGCGCGCGGCGCGAGCGCCAAGGGCTTCTTCGAGTGCACCCACGACGTGACCGGCCTGACCTGCGCCGACTTCCTCCGGGCGCCGGGGGTGCAGACCCCCGTGATCGTGCGCTTCTCGACGGTGATCCACGAGCGCGGCAGCCCGGAGACGATCCGCGACCCGCGCGGGTTCGCCGTGAAGTTCTACACGCGCGAGGGCAACTGGGACCTGCTCGGCAACAACTTCCCCGTCTTCTTCATCCGCGACGGCATCAAGTTCCCCGACGTGATCCACGCGTTCAAGCCCAACCCGCGGTCGCACGTGCAGGAGTACTGGCGCGTGTTCGACTTCCTGTCGCACCACCCGGAGAGCCTGCACACCTTCTTCTTCCTCTTCGACGACGTCGGCATCCCCACGGACTACCGCCACATGGAGGGCTTCGGCGTCAACACCTACACCTTCGTGAGCAAGGCCGGCAAGGCGCAGTACGTCAAGTTCCACTGGAAGCCCACCTGCGGCGTGAGCTGCCTGATGGACGACGAGGCCACCCTCGTCGGCGGCAAGAACCACAGCCACGCCACGCAGGACCTGTACGACTCCATCGCCGCCGGCAGCTACCCGGAGTGGAAGCTGTACGTGCAGGTAGCGATCGAACATCTTCCTCGTTCTTGATGCGAGCGCCACCGCCATGCATCGTCCTGAAACAACGCGTGGCGTGCATATATATATATATATACACAGGTGATGGACCCCGACACGGAGGAGAGGTTCGACTTCGACCCGCTGGACGACACGAAGACGTGGCCGGAGGACATGCTGCCGCTGCAGCCGGTGGGGCGGCTGGTGCTGAACCGGAACATCGACAACTTCTTCAACGAGAACGAGCAGCTGGCGTTCGGGCCGGGGCTGGTGGTGCCGGGGATCTACTACTCGGACGACAAGATGCTGCAGTGCAGGGTGTTCGCCTACGCGGACACGCAGCGCTACAGGCTGGGGCCCAACTACCTGATGCTCCCCGTGAACGCGCCCAAGTGCGCGCACCACAACAACCACTACGACGGCCTCATGAACTTCATGCACCGCGACGAGGAGGTCGACTACTTCCCGTCCCGCCACGCGCCGCTCCGCCACGCCGACGTCCCGGTCACCGTCCCCGCCCGCCCCGTCGTCGGCAAGCGCGAGAAGCGCACCATCTACAAGCAGAACGACTTCAAGCAGCCCGGCGAGCGCTACCGCTCCTGGGCGCCCGACAGGCAGGACCGCTTCGCGCGCCGCTTCGCCGACGCCCTCGCCCACCCCAAGGTCAGCAACGACCTCCGCGCCATCTGGATCGACCTCCTCTCGCAGGTAATTAATTCATTAATTTAAGCCCATGCAACAGCTACTTCCGACATGAATGAATGTTGGCGCATGAATTCAGCTGACTGCTTAATTTGTCTGGGGATCAAGTGTGACACGTCGCTGGGGATGAAGGTTGCCAGTCGCCTCAGTGTCAAGCCAAGCATGTGAAGACGATCGACGCAGACCTATCTCTCCCCCTGGGCCCTGGCCGCTCTCTCCTGCAATAAGGCCACGATCTCCTGCATGCCGATTGCCTGTTGTGTGGTTTATGCGTGCAGGGAGTCGATGCACTCTTGTACTATTACTGTTTCCTGTCCAGTTTGCATCTCATCGATCCTTTGTGCATCCGGTAAATGATAACATGGTCCAGTGTATATGTGACCTCTGCTCCTCCACAAAGTTACGACGCTATGACCAGCACATATCTCCAAGGAACGCAACTCGGGCATACACGGGTCAAAATATATGTGCTAAAAGGATGTAAATATTTTGGATAGCCACAGTATCTCTGCACGACCCTCTTGTGTCGCAAAATAAAGAGAGAAAGAAAGAAAAGCTTCTCAAATGATCAGCTCACCCTATTTGTGCACATCAAAATTGCCTCTTTCAACTGCTCCTTGTCCAACGATGTCTCCACCATCACCTGCACAAGAGCACACACCCACACTATGTAAGGGAGACCAACTGAGAATTTCAGTCCACACGGATGATTTGAATCCGCTAAACCTTAAAAGTTCGTACCTCTTGCACGTTGTTCCCATACCGCGCAAGGAGCTTATATTTGCGACCAACAAAAGGTGCCATATAAACCTGGCAAACAATCGATTTGACAAGGAACGAGTTAAGGACATCAGTTCCAAGAACCAAGGTACATAATTATGTGACCAGTAAACATGCGATCGGACTAAGGTCACAGATCATGTTTCAAACTCTAGATCTTAATTACCTGAAAGGTTGGAGCTAATCCTGGGCTTTGGAAGAATCGTCCCTTATAAACATCCTTAACTTCCTCAATATTTTTCATCTCTTGGATCAGGGCTTCCACCTCAGGCCACTAAAACAATTATGATCAAATAACAAAGGGTTAGAATGACGATGAAGCACATGTGGAAGGAGAAATACAGAGATAAAAAGAAATGAAAGTAAATCAATATCTACGAGGCCATATACATCAAACAACCATTGCTTGCAGTTCTAGACGTCATTACCCTTAAAAAAGAGTCAACAAAATATCCAAAAACAAGTCATAACTTTTGAGTGAAGAACAAGAACCGAGCAAACTAAGAAAATGGGTAGGATCCACAAGCTCTCCAATTCAGATACCCAGAACTTTTAAATCATGCTCAATGTAAGATGAACTCACACAAACCTCAAAATCCGCTTGTACGGGTTCAAGAGCTCCATCAAGTGATAATTCCTCGTCAATGCCTGCTTCCAAGGCTCCTACTGATGGATTTGGCTGCATAGCAGGGGAAAGGACAAGAAGAACAAATGAAAAATCTGAAACCAGCAACTCAACATGCTGAAGAAATATGTGGAAAAGGGGAAAAAAAACCCAGTACCTTTACATCTTTAAGTGACAAAAAGATACGGTTATTAGTATAATCCAGTTGAATAACTTTAGCATCCACAACCTGGAAATGAAGATAACTTTTGTAAGTATTTTAGCACTATTGAATTGAGTTGTTTAACAATAAATATAGAGCTATCCATGTGAGGTTGAAGGGGAAAAGGGTAATATCATATTCATAGCCATAAAAAACTGTGAGTCCTCACATACACATTTTATTGACAAGCATGTATCACAACAAATGGGTGCCTTCTTTTCCACTTATGGCTTGTGCTACAGTAATTAGTTTTCAAATGGTGTGTTTTTTTAAGGCGGAGTTAACAGGAAGATTGTAGTAAAAAGTATATTGAGTTCAGTTGTACCGGCCAAAATCGCTTACGATTATTTTCCTCTGCGTACTGCCTCTCACGAACAAACAGAATTCAAAATTTTAAGTCATAAACCACAGCCCAAAAGAAATTATTTTCAAGGATAAGATACCTCAAGTAAATAGAGATTGACAGCTTCAATATAAAACTTCACAAAAGCAAAGAAGATAAAATAACAGGAAAATCACAACTCCTAAGTGTTACCTGACCAATTTTGTAAGAAACTGATGGATCTAAGGTATCATTCCATGACACTTCCCACTGCCGAATCAATGCAGGAGCTCCTTCAACCTTTGAAAGAAGAAATAGTTAGCTGCTGAACTTGATGAAAAATCGTATAAACGTAAAATTAGACCTACCTCAACAAATATCCCAAAGTAAACAAATCGTTTGATAGTGCATTTAACAATATCTCCAACATTAAGCCTAGCCTGCATAATAAGAAAATGGTATTTAAGGCTGTGAGAACCAATAAATCAGAGTAACAGACACTAGTTTTACTCCATGATGATAGTAAAAACTGACAAAGATCTGCTACAGCTCAAGAATTGGTATTATCACCTAGATTAAGTTTTTGAATATGACAACACTAAATGAAATTAAAATTTTGATTATTTTAAAGAGAATGATGCAGCAATGAAAGAAGTAGGATGTACAATCTGGAGATTTAATAAATGTTCTTATGTAAAACTTGACTAAAACAGTTGAGATTACGGGGGACATGGACAATTCAACTTGACATTTTCAATAGGTTTCTGCAATTTTAGCATGCGACCCGGCACAGTGAAGCAGGTGTCAAGGACCTGCTACCAGTTGAAAACTAGTCAAACACTGTCTAAACAGGGCATTTAACCTGCTTCTGTCAGGACTGAGCAATAACTGCTACACCAGTTCATTAGGTCCAACATGTTTCAAATTTCTTACAGCGCGAAGATAACCTAGCTCCCTTATTACACACACACTGAGGAATCGAGTAGAGAAGGAATATATCAACTTCAGCTGCAAGTGGGATTACAAAAAGGTTAGGGATTGCAGTTAGGATGCAGAAAGAATAACATATTCCATACAGAATTTCCTGTATCCCCTCCAAACTTATTGCTGGATTTCAGCGCTTTCCAGAAACTAGATTGCTAATTCAAATTTTTGCAACTCTTTTATTTCCTTTTGGTGGCATAAATTACAAACATAAAAAATGTTGAAGCACACTAATAAGAGCAAAAGTACCATCAGACTTTTCTTTTTCTGAATCAACTCTTCACTTTCTTTTGGCTTCATAGAGAAAAATATACGCTTGGAATTCCTGCCAGCCAGGACAACTGATACTCGGAGCCTCTGCAAAATAATGACATATTGACTACAACAATACAAATGAAGAAGAATGCTAGGACAATAACAACGGATTCATACTTGACCAATAAATGATGATAAGAACTTGGATTTCTCTTGGTGGTATGTTCGAAGAAGATCTTCAAACTTCAGCTTAGACGGCAGAGTTCCTTGATCCTGATGAGCTTCTTCTGAAACTGAGCTAGATCCCAATTCTATGTTCCTATCATTAACCTCAAAACCTTCCTCCATGCCCAGACTCTGCTTGTACAAGGAAGGATCACCACCCTTCCTTCTTAACCAATTCTCAAAAGCTAAGAATTTCCATTTCGTAGCAAGATTATGGTATGGTAAGAAACCTATCAGCGAGTCAAGTGACACCTGGAAAGGAAGTCATAACAAAGTTCAGACAACAACAGGGCTATAATTTGATAAAAACAGGCATTGATTTGAAAGCCGACTAAAAACTTACAACAAATCCCTTCGCACTGCAGTTTATCAGCTCCACCTCAACCTTTTCTCCAGTACTTGCATAATGCTCTAGTCTTTTCCAGTCACTCTCAGTGATGTCCTGCGTTAGTGATTCAGCAACTTATGATTCATACTTAAAAAAGAATTTAAAAAGTTGATAGGGGTAGAATCCCGTACCATAGAAGCTCCATTCACTCTATTATTGTTATTGTTAATTGTGCAAGACCATAAGATGCTGAAGCTCAAATATCAGGTAATTCACATTACCTCTAATTTCGAAGATAGGACGTTTCCCCCGTCATCAACATAACTTTTGTTATCAGCACTAGAATTCATCTTCTCAGCATCAGCTTGAGATGGCAAGATGTCAACTGATAGGTCTTTCCTACAAAGTAAGAATTGCCATATCAGCGTCAGGTGACTCAACATACAGGAAACCATAATGATACCAGTACTTCAAAGGCAGAAGAGCAGGGAGAAAAGGGATACACCTAATTTAAATTAGTGCAACCACATGAAGCACACGCTCTCGTAGGGGCAAAATAATCCAAGGACAATGACAGGCTCACAAAGTTGGAGCATAATGGGATATTCAAAGTATGTTAACCAAAATGAGATGCATACGGATCCTAACCACCTATGTTGTCATGCAATTATGCAAGTCTATGTACTGAAAAATAAGTATACAAATTTCCAAAGAAGCAAAGTTATTCAAACAAGAAGGCTACAGAACATTAGCACAACAACAGCAAGACACATGCCTGCTGGTTAACCTCACAAGGTTTTTGAGAATAACATAATGAGAAAATGAGATATGGAATAAAACCAGAAGTACTCATAATTGTCAGTAATCACACTAAACATGAATATTTTTTCCTTAGGACAGACAAGGCCCTACAACTAGCAGTATTAGCAGAAATACCAAATATAAAATCTTCCATGGAAAATATAAAGAATGATCAGCTATCAAGTGATGAAAATGCTGTGCTAAAAATATGACGGCAGAGTTCCATCAGAAAGTACCTCTTAGGTTTTCCTTGCAAGAAAGCTTGCATAGAGAAATTGTTGCTGGTCACTGATTGGTTATCCACTTGATGAGCAGAAGAGTCTATTTCTTGGATAAAACTTTGCTCAGATGGCTGTAGTCCTTGAAAATACTAACATAACATTAACATCGTGGATTAATAGAAACAAATTAGAGCTCTCTTATGGCTTCCTTACCTGCACTAGGATCGTCAGCAAGTCGAGATGATTCATGAGCATAATTACTGTCAATCACCGATTTTTCATCAAGACCTGAAATTTGGAACATTCGCAAATCATCAGCCTCAAAAGCACCAATTTCATCATGGCATGTTGCATTCAGGGCATTGTACCTCACCATTTGTTTCTGCCTCAATTTCATTGTCATCCTCTCCAACGGCAATTGAGGCAGAGCCAGCAGAGGGCTCTTGATTTAAATTAGCAATATCTTTTGCAGCCTCTGGCTTTTGAAGAAGAGAAATGTTGGTTAAATCCTCATCCATGTCTTTCCTCATTTTCAAGTCAATATTTGGTTTCATTTTCAGCTTCGACTTCAATTCACCATCTTTACTCTGATGCACGGTGGGTTTCCGCAAGGTGACATCCACATTATTCTTTCCTGAGGTGCTCCCAACCTCACTTGACTCTGTGCCGGCAGCTAAACTCTCCTTGCTAGGCCAACTGTCTTGCACCAGCTTGCTCTCTACTTTTGGTTTGCTCCCCACTGGCCGCAACAAGGTCAAAGAAGGATTATCTTCCTTTGGTTTGCTCCCTACTGGTCGCAACTGACTCAAAGAAGACTCATCTTGCTTCGGTTTGCTTCCTGGCGGTCGCAGCAAAGTAAAAGAAGGTCCATCTTGCTTTGGTTTGCCCAGTACAGGCCTTGACAGACTCAAGGATTGCTTGTCTTTCATTGGCTTGCTTATTGGCTCTGGCATTTTGGAAGTCTGGTCCTGCTTATTAGCATCCATGAACTCCCTCAAAATATCATCCAACTTGTCTTTCTTGCTGGCAATTAGTTTCTCTATGTCGAGGGATGAAGCATCTGGGTCTGACTTCTTGAGCAGTATCTGAAGGAATAATTCCAGAACACGTAAGGCACGCTGATTGCTGAGTGGAATCAAGTGACAGAAACCATGTTTCAAGAACACAGTATCAAGTGTGTATTTGTCAAAATTGCGTAGTGTGTACCAGGTTGGTTCATGATTATCGGATCTTAGAAGCTAGGCAATATATCGGGACTCGTATCTTTGTCCAGCTACAAATTTTAAATCTACTTTTGTACTTGTAAATAACCGTAATCCTCTCAGCTTAATGAGGTATTAAAACTGTGACAAGAAACATCTGAGAACAGTCCGTGTTGCCAGAAACTTTCAAACAAGTCTGGATGTCTAATCAAAACGGAATGTTTGCATCAACTACCTTAGACTGATTGCTGTAAACTGTGAGACAAAAATTAGCCAAATCTAGCACGAGCCATCCAAAATCAAGAATGGAGTGCTACGCACAACGTCAAAACGTCCATTTTGGAAAAAAGATAACAGCACATGGGACGGTATTTTTGACTGGATGGTGCACTGGTTCTTCACAATCAAGACAGAAACTGAGGTAATAGCAACTGCGGCTAAATTTGAACACCAAATCATAAACGAATAGTCCTCGAATCCTAGTGCAGTACTCTACTTGCAACTATCGTTTCATTAGGAACGGACCAATGTGACATCCCATCCCGACGTGCATATGAATTTGCATTCAAATATTGAAACAACGAAACATTTTTTTTCATCTTATTCGCAGTCCGTAGGTATGAGATAATTTATAGTACTAAGACGTAGAGGAGCGACCTTTGCGAGGGTGAGCTTGGGGTCCTCCCCGAGGAACCGCCCGAACTCCAGCTCCATCATGTCCCACCTGTCCAGCGGCGGCAGGTCACCGCCGGCGCGCGGCGGCACGCGGAGGAGGCGAACCCGGCCGGCGCCGGAGCCCGAGGCCACGCGACGGCGGAGTATGACCGGGCGCGCCGCGGTGCCGGAGCCCGCGAAGACGCCGGCCGCGGCGAAGGCTTCCATGGCCGGAGCGGTGGAAGGAGCAGTGGGAATGGAAGCGTGGAAACGGATAAAAAGTGCGAGGGGCCTTCTTTTCTTCTGCGCTGGTGCCGCGTGTACGGCCGGATACCGACCACTTGGTACCATCTGGACCGTTTAATCGTAACCCAGAGTTAATTTCCACGTGAGATGTTCCCGCAAGGGGAAAAAAGTCACATGTTTTATTTGTGTAATCAAAGGAAACATAAGAATTTTTAAATTTCTACACGAATTTAATTAACAATTTCTTATGAAATTTCTATATTCCAAACACGCCCCAAAACAACTGAGCAAATAAACAAAAGGTGGTCTGATTGCCGTTAGTTTTCTGGCTGAAAGGTGTCTAAATCATCACTTATGAGTTTATCTTTTGCGTGCCTTGTTGTTTCAGAGTTTTCGGCTGTAGGCATTTTTGGAGCCAGCGGTTACACGCATGTGTCCTTAATTCTAGATACAACGTCTGGATATTAGGTAGCGTTATCTCGAAAAAACATGCATTATAATTATTAGGTTTTACTAATATATTACAATGGTAATATATGATCGGCGTTATGTTAATTTTGACAGGTGCCAACGTAAGAGAGAACACTAGTTACTTGGTAGCGGAATGCGGCTTTCTTGTTCCTTTCTTCCTGTTCCCCTCGTATTGCCGTTGACGTGGCGAAGATCCAGAGAACGAGAGGAACTCTGGATCATCGCCACGTCAACGGGAACACGAAGGGAACATGGAGAAGGGAATAGGGAAGCCGTTTTCTTGGTAGTGCTGGGCAGCCAGGTGACAGGTAGCCTCACCGAACGAACATGAACCGATTTATAGCGATTTTAACCCTTGCAAGCTAGAGAAACAGGCGCCGCGTTCGCTTAGGCTGCGGCTAATATCTTTTTAGTTAAGACTGATCTATAAATAATACTAATTGATAGCGAAGCCAAAAATTAATTGAAAGCCGAGAAGACAGACAAGGCAAGGCTGCAGGGCCACGGCCATGCATACAAATGTGTGCTTCTTCCGGATCTAGTTGTACGGCCTGTGCATGTGCTGCAAATTAACATAGTCGTACCATGCATCCATATAAAGCGAAACCAGCCTGAGCCTGTTCTTTTTGGCTGCGGCTGATGGCTTTTTGGCTATTTACGATAAAGATTGTGGAAAGAGAGATACTCGCTTGTGATTTTTGATGGTACAGATATTAGTTTTTTAACGTGTACTACAATTAACTTGTAAACCTCATCTTAAAAAAATACTCCATTTAAAAGTTAGTTACTATAGTAAAAATTAAAAACGATTTTTAGAATCCGCAGAGAACAAGCATAGATCGATCGTCACCGCATGCAGTACGTCTACAGCGTTAATTAATTTGCTACCATATATACAACCACAGTGTTTTCCTACGGGTTTTTTCTTTGCAAGTTGCAATGTGTTTGTCCATAATCTAGAAAGTCTCCAGTTCAAAATATGTATGGTGAGGGAATCGAGAGTGTAGTTATTATAATCTTGAATTTGCGGATAGGATTCGCTCCACGGGAATTGGAAGAGGAGCTACGGGGGTACGTGCCGCCGGCGCTCGGTGATGTGACATTACCCACATTTAATTGGAAGCGGTGTTAATTAGCACTTTTAATTTTATGCCCTCCCTGAGGTGATAATGTGTGATCTCGTTTGTGGCGCGTGCTTTTACACGCAATGGTAGCCAAAGTATCTTGGTGTATCTTTTTAAGATAGGGTATATAAGTTAATTGTAATAGATACTATATTGACTTCAGCTGTACCGACTAAAATTATATACGACTGTTTTTCTCTTCGCAATCTCTCTCGCGAACTGCCAAAATTCAAAAACCATAAGTCACAACTCAAAAAACCCATCGGTATCTTCCAGAAAGAAAAAGGCAAATAGCTAAGACGGGTATCCAATATATTGTACATAGTAATTGGACAAGTGGAACAAATAGGCCTATAATAAAACGAGCAAAATTAAGAGTGATACTAGTGTGGCAGGACCGAAGTTGATCATTACGAGGGGTCCTTTCTACTTGTTACCGACGAAAAAATTGTAGAAAGGTAGTTAGTGGATAGAAGGAAAGGAATGATCCTTAGTAGGTCTATTAAGGCAAACCAAGTTAAGTCTATTGTAGGTTTCAAAAAAAACTAGAGAAATCTCTCAATTCCTAAGCTAAAGATGTTTATTGAAAATATCTTATCAACCGTTAAGTCAACCGTAGGGTGGACTATGGAAGAAGCACGCAACACAAACAAAGAAAGCCACAGAGTCGTAGGCGCAGGGGATCCGGGCGCAGTGGTTGCATGCCTTGTAAGCGCAGATGCGTTTCCATGAAAGGCATACCTGAGCACACGTAACTACTCCCGTACCCACGAATTGCATGTGAAGCTTAAGAGGCTGTTTTTATTGATTTTTTTGTTTTTAAATAGTAATAACTTATAGAGATACTTATATATAGTTTTGATCGATATAAATGAAGTTTCTACAATATCTAATATAATTAATTAATAGATTCAGTCTTAAAAAGATAATCCATTTAAAAGCTATGTACTGTAGTAAAAGTTATTTGCTATAGAAAAACAGTTTTTAGAAGCTAATATAAACATATCTTTAGCTTGTGATCTCCTCGATGGTATCTCCATCAATCTTATTATGGTCGTGCTCTAACTAGCTTATAAGCCGTAGTTTTTGATTTTTGTACACTACAGCGACTATTAGTTTTTTCTGAGTAATTAAATTTAAAAAAGTATTATATCATCATAGATGATACAAATGAATAAAGAAATTAAGAGGCTAGAGCTGTGTAGAGTGATGCCTGATTCTGGCCGTTTATTCGCGCGTACGGATGCCTCTTATTTCTCGGTGTGACAGCAGCGGCTCGCCTAGCCTCTCGTCCGATCTCGTGCATCCGTGCGCATGATATGTCTCCTACTCGGTGCTGCTAGCTCTAATTTACCCAGATTATGTTGTGCTCGCACACGTAAGCAGCGTAAATTTATCCAGATCATCCACATCAGCCAGCGACCGAAAGCCATAAATGTAACTCTGCATATAATTGATGCATGTTTTTTACATCATGATCTTGTGTGCGCCTGCTTGCTGCAGAATGCATCTACTATGATTTATCCGCTTGCTTGCTGCGTGTATTTTTTGTTTTTACTTCTGTTGTAATTCAGCTCGAGACTAAGCCCCCAGCCATTTAGGCGAGCTCAATTCGCAAGCGATATGTACTAGCTAGTACGTATCGATCAGATCACATGCAAGTACGAACACGTGTACGTACGTACGTACGTACTACTAATGAGGATTATTCTCTCCTGCCGGCCGGCTTTCTACCATATATACGTACGTACTCATGCAACGTGCACGCATGTATACATGCTGATTATACTGATGACGTGGCAGGCGCATGCTGCATGCATGCCGGTGCTGCCTGAGCTTCCCCTAGCCGAGGCTGAGGCTGAGCTGATTGGATCGCATTTGCATTTGCATTTTGCAGCAGGTACGTAGCCACGACGTACATGACGGCAACTCCAACCACAGAAGAAGAATTATTAAGTTGCGACCAAAACCTCCACAGCCAAATCGTCTCTCTCTCTCTCTTTCTCTCTCTCGGCTAGCCTTGTGCTCCAGCATTATATTTACATTGCTCCAGCAATTAAGCTTGGCTAAAAGCAAATTAAAACCTTCATCCATGGGCAGCACATTGCAGGCTCGCAGCTAGCCGGCCAGCATCACACAGTTACACACGCGTCATGCGTGGCATTATATATGCGTCTGGCTTCTAGCTACCCCTATGGTCGATGTGCGTCGTCGTTCCATGAGCAACCCCTCCTCCAGCGCCGCTCCTGCGGACGACGACGCCAGCGCCATTCCCGCCTCTTCTTCATCTCCAGCTGCCACCGACTCCGCCGAGCTGTCGCCGCCACGCTTGGAATGGGACTTCCGCCTGGCGGCCACCGTGCCGTCCCCCGCGCTGCCGGGCGCGTCCGACGCCATCGGCAGCGTCGACTTCGACCCCTCCGGCCGCCTCCTCGCCACCGGCGGCATCGCCCGAAAGATTCGGATATACAACGCCGCCGCCGACCTGCAGCTCTCGTCTAACCCTGCCGCGTGCATCTGCGTGCCGGCCAAGCTCAGCAGCGTGCGCTGGCGGCCGGACGCGGGGGTGGCGCCGTACGTGGGTTGCGGCGACTACGACGGCGTGGTGACGGAGTACGACGTGGAGCGCGGCGTGGCGGCGTGGGAGCGCGACGAGCACGCGGGGCGCCGGGTGTGGGCGCTCGACTACGCCGCCGGCGCGGCGATGGCAGCGTCGGGGTCGGACGACCGGACGGCGCACGTGTGGGACCCGCGCGCCCCGGCGGGCGCGGCTGGGTGGGCGACGGCGCGGGCGGGCGGCGCGGTGCTGTGCGTGGAGTTCGACCCGGCGGGCGGGCCCCAGCTGGCGGTGGGGTCGGCAGACCGGCGCGCGCTGGTGTACGACGTGCGCGCGCTGGGGCGCGGCGCGGTGGCGTCCATGGACGGGCACGGGCGCGCGGTGACGTACGTGCGGTGGGCGGGGCGGCGGGTGGTGACGTCGGCGGCGGACGGGACTCACCGGCTGTGGGAGTGGTCGCAGGGGGCCCACGGGCAGCCGGAGGGGCCCGCGCGGGAGGTGCGATCGTACAGCGGCCACGTCAGCGCGCGCAGCTTCGTGGGGATGGGCGTGTGGCGCGGCGCGGACCTCGTGGCGAGCGGCTCCGAGTCCAACCACGTCTTCGTCTACGACCTCAGGTGGGCCAAGCCCGTCTGGGTCCAGCCCTTCGCCATCGCCGACGCAGACGGAGGAGGAGGGTTCGTCAGCGCGGTGGCGTGGCGCCAGGGCGGGGACGACGGCCGCGGGAAGCTCGTCGCCGGCGGGTCGGACGGCGTGCTCAAGATGTTCACCTGCCAACGCCGCAAGGCGGATAACGAAGGGGACAACCACGCCACTCGATCAACCACTAGCTAGGGCATTCACCTCCTCCACAGACGCCCAACCACTTGATCACTGTGCGTGTCCGATTCTTTGCTCTGTTTTAATTACTACCTGTCTGTCTTGTCTTTTTTTTTTTCTCTTCGAGACCCGTGTTTTAGAGTGCCGAAATGGCGTTGGTTCCTTTCCTTTTTCACTCTTCTCTATTTCTTTCATCTGGTGATGGGTTCCTGACAATGTACGTTCGCACTGATCTATTTTTTTTTAGGAATAATAAAAAAATTAATGATCGATCACACAGTGAAGCGAATTCCATACATACCTACGTATATGTTTGCTCTCTCCTGTTCTCTTGTCTCCTGCTGCGTGTGCCCTTGCACTGTGGCATCAGAAAATTTATATTATAGTAGAAATCATTGCAAAAACTCACAAATATAATTATGGCACTGGTAATAAAATTTTCAGCTTTTTGAGCATGTTCTTGAATTTATTCAAACCAAATATTGCTCTTTAATTAAAATAGAGAACTTCCAATATTTTTTGAGGAAAAATTCAAAGTAGATAAAATCCCAAAAAAAATTACCCAATAATCTGTACTGTGTCAAAAGAATCTATAAATATTTTTATAATTTTTGGAGCTCATATGGTGTGTCTAAAAATTTCTAAACTCTCAACCACCTCACTCCTTTCTTCCTCTCTCTGCCGTGTGGGGCCACTCGTAGGAGGTTTCTTCCACCTCCAACCAAACATGTAGTAAAGCCACGGTAGAGGAAGACACTGGTTTTGATGTTATGCCCATTGTTTGGATGCCATGTCTATCGATTCTCCCCTCCACTGACATCCTTGCTCTGTATAGTCCAGTCTCCACCCACCTTTTCTCCCTTGTTGGCTTAGAACACGCTAAAATGGCAGCAAAGCCACCGCTACTACCTACTGTTTCCCAGCTTGCACACCCTCGATTCCTCCTCTGTTCCTCGGATTTCCTCGCTCTATTTAAAGCAACTAACTGCATCACTTTGTGTTCCATCCTCCCCTCTCTATTCTTCTCAAAGTTTAGCTCAAGAGCTCCACTATCTTGGACAAAACACGCATGCTGTTTTGATGCCAGTGAGCGCACCCACTACAGCTGCAATGAAGACATCGTCATTCCCACTCCGTCGGTGAGTTTTTAGCCGAGAAATTCACATCACATTGTATTCGTAGTCTTAAGGGTCAAAAACTCTCTTATTATTTTGAGTTTCGTGCAGCGCATCTCCAGGAATGTAACTCTTTTCCAACTCCAGCCAAAAACTGACCACCGACATTGCCGTCACTCAACTCCTCACCGAGAGCTTCCTCCCTCGATTCCCTGCTGCTAGAGCTTCCCCTTGGATTCCCATACTTCCCCCCAATTGTCGGCTTGAAGTTTCATCCATTGAGGAGTTCCCTCCATGTGCACCACCATTGCTGTCGTTGGAGCTTCATGTTGTTGGCCGAACATCTACTAGCACTGGTAGTGTTCTATCTTTAGACAAGCAACAATATATGCTCAAGAACACTAGAACACAGAATGCTTTGCTGCAGAACGTTGCATTTTCTTGCCTCGCTCTTTCCCTTTATATAGCAAGTAACAAGGGTAACAGACCCACAATAACACACCACCACTTAATTCCCTTAGAAACTGCACTTACTAATTAACCTGTACTATGCGCATGAAGTGCTTCAAGACACATTATGGTGGCAGACATGCAGACTAAAACTGACTAGGTAATTAACTACATGGGAAACGAATGCTAACTGACATGCAGAATTAACTAGATTAGATAACATTACTCCCCCTAATCTACTTGATGTTGATGTCGACGACGCCGAGCTTCGAGCGTAGGTGCAAAAATCTCACCCTGCCAAGTGATTTTGTCAATATATCTGCCAGCTGATCGTCGGTGTGGATCTTCTGGATGGCAACTTGGCCACCTTCGACGCACTCCCGGATGAAGTGAAAGCGCGTCTCAATGTGTTTACTCCGGCCATGGAAGACCGGATTCTTGCAGAGTTGTATTGCCGATTGGTTGTCGACATGGATAGTGACAATGCCTGGAGCTCGTCCGTAGAAGCTGCCGAGCAGGCGACCAAGCCAAAGTCCTTGGCATGCCGCTGATGATGCCGCGATGTACTCAGCCTCACAACTAGACAGCGTGACCACCGATTGCTTCTGGGATTGCCATGTCACGGGAACCTGACCGATGCAGAACAGCACGCCGGAAGTGCTTTTGCGATCGTCTAAATCTCCCGCTATGTCCGCGTCGCTGAACCCCTGGAGCTTGATGTCGCCGGAGCCGCTGGAGTAGCTGAGGCCGAAGTGAATTGTACCCGCAACATAGCGCAGTAGGTGCTTGACGGCGCTCAGGTGTTCCGTTGTCGGTTTCTCCATGAATCGGCTGACGTACCCGACGGCGAAGCTAATGTCCGGCCGGGTGTAGACCAAGTAATGAAGACCCCCAACGATACTGCGGTAAAATGTAGAATCAACAGGAGGGTTGGAGCTCTTCTTACTCAGCTTCAAGCGTGATTCCATGGGGACTTGAACAGCATTGCAGCCAGCCATGCCCGCTTTGTCCAACAACTTCGTCGCGTACGCCGCCTGGCACAATATGATCTTCCCGGGCAGCTGCTTGACCTCGATCCCGAGGTAGTAGCTCAAGTGCCCGAGGTCGCTCATCTTGAATGAACGCTTCATCTCCTTCTTGAATTGATTGATCTCACCCGGGTCGGCACCGGTGAGAATCAAGTCGTCGACGTACACGCCCAATAGTAGACGCCTGTTCCCTGTGCCACGAGTGTACATACCATGCTCCTCTGCGCACCGAGTGAATCCCAGTGCTACCAATGTGCGGTCGAGCTTGACGTTCCAGGCTCGCGGAGCCTGACGTAGGCCATACAATGCCTTGCGTAGTTTGAGAACTCGCTGCTCTTGCCCGGCAATCACAAATCCTGGCGGCTGAGCGATGTAAACTTCCTCCGTGAGGTCCCCATTGAGGAATGCAGACTTGACATCGAGGTGATGGACTGTCCACCCTTCATGCGCAGCAATGGCCACCAAAACTCGCACGGAATCGAGCCGTGCCACCGGCGCGAATACCTCGTCAAAGTCCACACCAGCACGCTGCACGTAGCCCTTCGCGACAAGTCGTGCTTTATGCCTGACCACCAAGCCTTGTGCGTCCTTCTTGAGTTTGTACACCCATTTAAGACCAATGGGCCGGTGTCCCGCCGGGAGTTCGACAGCCTCCCAGGTGCCGTTGTCCACGATCGCGGCCATCTCCTCCTCCATCGCCGCGCGCCAAGCTGGATCGGCATTGGCCTCAGCGAATGATGTGGGTTCCTCAGATGCCGCCAAGAGCGGCTCCTCGGATCCAGGCTCGGCGGCTCGGAGTTGTTGATGCAGTCCTCGACGGTGCGGAACCGCCGGGGTGCTCCTTCATCGTCCAGCTCATTGCCAGACGGGATGTTCGACGGTGGCGTGGTGTATGTGACTCGCGCGCCACCCGCGCTGCTCCTGGCGTCCGAGGGAGTACGTGGCGTCTGCTCCCCTTGCTCTTGTTCTGGTGAGGCCGGCGGGGATACAGGAGAAGCCGGCTCATTGCCGCCCGTGAGAGCACTGACCGTGTATTCCACGGTGAATGTCTCAGGGACTGCGTTGCTGCCGTCCTCCTCCCAATTCCACCCACTACCCTCGTCGAACACAGCGTCGCGGGTGACGTGCAGACGACCGCTCGCCGGGTCGTACACACGGTACGCCTTTGAGCACGGCTCGTAGCCCAGAAACACCATCTTCACACTACGATCATCGAGCTTGGCGAGGTGGGGACGCGTGACCTTCACATGCGCAATGCACCCGAACGTGCGCAAGAAGTTCACCGCCGGCTTCTTGTCGTGCCAAGCCTCATAGGGAGTCATGCTGATGACGCTTTTCGTCGGAGACCTGTTCAAAATGAACACAGCCGTACTCACCGCCTCCCCCCAGAACGTACTGGGCACCTTTCTTGCCTTGAGTAGGCATCGCGCCATAGCCATCACAGTCTGGTTTCGGCGCTCCACGACGCCGTTCTGTTGTGGAGAGTACGGCGCCGTGAGCTGCCGGTGCACGCCCTTCTCCGCACAGTACTCGCCGAAGGTCGCAGACGTGAACTCGCCACCGCGATCAGTACGTAGCGCACGCAGCTTCCGCCCGGTCTCGACCTCGACGCCGGCTTGGAACTTCTTGATCGCGCCAGCCGCCTCGTCCTTGCTTGACAACAGTATCAGCCACATGTAGCGGCTAGCATCGTCGACGAGGAGAAGGAAGTAGCGCTTCCCGCCGTGCGTCGCTGGCGTGATGGGCCCGCACAAATCTCCATGTACGAGGTCCAAACGTCCCTTAGCGCGGTAGTTGGCCTCGACTGGGAACGGTGCGCGCCGCTGCTTGCCGACGAGGCACGCGTCGCAGAGCTGGTCGACGTGATCCAGTTGAGGAAGTCCACGTGCCATGTTGCTACGCGCCATCTTTCTCAGCGTGTCAAAGCTGAGGTGGCCGAAACGCTCATGCCAGCGCCAGGCCTCATCGCCCGAACGTGCGAGGAGAGCGACTGGACGTGCGATGGTAAGTGTGATCTTGTACAGACGGTTAGCCGATCTGTGTACCTTGGCGAGTAGCTCATGCTATGGATCGCGTACCCGCAGTACGCCGTGCTTGATCAGGACCTCGCAGCCGAACTCGTCGAGTTGACCCAGGCTCACAATGTTGCTGCGCAGCCTGGGGATGTAGTACACGTCGGAGAGAACGTGGTGTTGCTCATCACGCGCCGCAAACACAATCGAGTCGCGCCCGACGATGTCCACGACCGAGCCATCACCGAATTTGACCGTTCCGGAGACATTTTGGTCCAACTCGGAGAAGGCAGCAACGACGCCCGTCATGTGGTTCGATGCGCCCGTGTCGAGGTACCACACGCCGCGCTTCTGCTCATCGGTGTCGGTGTCGCCAAGCTGCACCATGGCGCGCTCCTCGTTCAGATGAATGCGAGCGCCCACACGTTCCGGGTCGACATGAACCCGGGAAGACACCGGCCCGGGAGCCAACGCCCCCACCTGGGCCATATGCAGGGCCGGTTCGTCTTCGTCACCACCTTCCTGGACTAGATGCGCCTGCGCCTCGTCTCTTTTTTTCTTTCTGCATTCACGGGCCCAATGACCCTTCTTCTTGCAGTACTTGCAGCGGTCCTTGTTGGAGGCTTGCCCGCCTCCGTCTTCGCGCGGTGCGTCTCGGCCGCGGTTGAACCGCAACGTGTCACGGCGCGGGCGTTTGAACCGCCGCCGTGAAGTTGCCACCGCCACGCGCGCCTCGCTCTCCGCCGGCGCGATACGGCGGATCATCTCTCCTCTTTGAGGAGAGGAGCGGCGTGAGCCAGATTCGTGTGGCCACCGCTCGCGCTTCGAGACGCTGCTCGACGGCTCGCAGTCGTCCGGTGACCTCTTCGACAGAGAGCTCGCCAATGTCGAGCAAGGTCTCGATGGATATGGCTACCTGCATCAATCGATCAGGGACCACTTGAAGCATCTTGCGAACTACCTCAGCTTCGGAGATCTGGTCGCCGAGGATCCGTAGGCTGTTGGCGAGAGAGCCGATCCGCATTGCGAAGTCGTCAACCGCCTCGCCGTCCTTGAACGAGATGTTGTTGAAGTCTCGCCGCAGCTTCTGCGCGTTGGCCTCACGCACGCGTTCGACGCCCATGCGCATCACCTTGACTGCCTCCCACGCCTCGTGCGCGGTTTCCTTGTTTGCGAGCGAGCCCAGCATCTCCGGCGGGACTGCGCGAGCGATCGCTGCCAGTGCAAGCCGATCCTCGCTGTACTCTACGTCGCCGGGTTCGATGGCTCCCCACAAGCCTTGCGCCTGCAGGTTGATGCGCATGAGCATCGCCCACTCCGGGTAGTTGGTCTTGGTTAGCATCGGATATTGTACCGACGCCGACGCTTGTTTGACCACGCGCTCGATGACGACCTCGCGCTCCCGACCATGCTGTTGTCGTGGATGGCGAGGACCACATGGTGGCGACCGACGGCGATCCAACCGCGGAGGAGTAACCGACCTGCCTCCCACCGGAGCTGACATGGCTACCAGGATCCTGAACGCGCTCTGATACCAATTGTTGGCCGAACGTCTACTAGCACTGGTAGTGTTCTATCTTTAGACAAGCAACAATATATGCTCAAGAACACTAGAACACAGAATGCTTTGTCGCGAGCGTTGCATTTTCTTGCCTCGCTCTTTCCCTTTATATAGCAAGTAACAAGGGTAATGGACCCACAATAACACACCACCACTTAATTCCCTTAGAAACTGCACTTACTAATTAACCTGTACTATGCGCATGAAGTGCTTCAAGACACATTATGGTGGCAGACATGCAGACTAAAACTGACTGGGTAATTAACTACATGGGAAACGAATGCTAACTGACATGCAGAATTAACTAGATTAGATAACACGTGTCAATTCATTCTGGGCCTCCTCCGCCTCTGTTGAGTGGTCCGATGAGTTTCCCTTGGCATATGGATGCTATCACGCCCCTCCATTTCCTCCATCTCCTCTCCGATGAGCCACGCCATCGTATGCTCGAACCGACCATCGTTCTCCAATGCCGTGAGCTTGCCACGAGCCGCCACCGAGTGAGCCACCGCCACCATTGAATTCGTTGTCTCCTAATCAATCCATTTTGCTAGTTCTCGCTGCCTCCTCGGCCTTCCTTTGTCATCAGCCAAAGCTCACCAGAGAGCTCCAATAGAGTCTCTCTCTCTCTCTCCTCACGCACAACAGAGAAAGGTAGAAGAAGACAACTCTGTGTATGACGTGATGGCCCTACATGTAAGGTTGAGTCGTGACATTGCAATGTGTATACGACAAGTAGGCCTGGTCAAAATTAATCAAGGAATTTTATTTAAACTAAAAACTAAAATATATGTCAATGATATGTGGACCCCACATGTTAGCATTTTAAGAAACAATAAAAATATGACAATGGGGCCCACAGTTAACAGTCCACGTCACTTTTCTTTTTTTAGGATTTTTCAAACCTAGCCAAATTCAAATGCTTATAACTTTTGCATCCGAACTCTAAATTCAGTTATTTTTGTTCCTAATTTTTTCTAAAAGCATACTCTTTCTGAATATAAAAAATATTTAAAATTTCTTTATTTTAATTTATTTAACTCTTATTTGTATTTGTTAGATTTTATCAAATAGATACCGTCGTGCTGAACAATTTCGAGAATGCGTCTGAATCATTCTCTGAGCAACAAGGGCAAGGCAAGTACCCCCTTTGGCCATGTTGATCATAATATTTTAAATATTTTATATGGTTTGCAACATCTATTATGCATGCATGTATGTTTATTAAAATTGTTATGCTGTGGGTAATAGTAGTTATATCCGCTTATATATATTGAACCTCCTTGCAAATTTAATACCATTATTGTTGTAGCCTTTAGAATATGGTTTAGACAGTAGCTAATATCAAATTTTGGATATATTACATTGAGTATATGGTCTAGATGCTTAGGCATGCACTATTTTTCACTAAGTTTGATATTTTCAGAAAACTTGCACGTGGACATCGGTGATTTTGAAAATGTTCAACTAGAGGAGGTACCTCTGTTATTTCAGTGTAAAATAAAATAAAAAACCTAACTTTTAGATGATGAGATATATGATAAACTATAAAATATGATAGGGTATCTCGTATGTAGATAGGAAGAATTCTCGTCTAAGTCAATTAATGACCGAACGTTATTGCCGCACATCTAAGTCTAGTCGTACAGCCACATGTGCTATATAGGCTCTTGCTTTAGCTAATTAAGGTATCTGGGACTAGCCTTGCATTTTGGTATACTGAAGTAGTGAGGGCATTCCTGGTAGATTTGCTCGTAGGGGCTCTCTTCACCAAAGTGTTAGGACCAAAGCTTGCTAATACAACGATGAATGTCTCACCAAAGGAAGGGTATCTGTTGAGGTGAGGGCCATCATTCAGCTCACTTGGGGGTACCCAAATAAGAGTTTGTCTATTCATCAAGCTGGTGCAAGGTTAGGATTAGATGATATAACATATAAGGGCTATATGATAATCACTTCATCGCACGCATAATAAAGCGTGTCATGGCCGATAGTAATTTGATTATCTCATGTGGATAAAGTTGTACCACCTCTCAAGAGTGTTAGAAACTATTTAAATAGTTGTACTCGTGGTCACGAGTACGCTTGGATGCAACCGCAATGGATATAGTATTATTTTCAAAACTATCTCACTGAACATAATAGAATGGCATGTATGCGTCTGTTGTGTGCCGTGCCCATGGACGGAAATTTTACGGTGTTCACAGCTAAGGAGGGCTGCGAATGGATGCGATTTACTATTATTAAAGTTATATAAGTGTTATTCCATTACATGTCAAATGTTCTTTATAATTCCATTGCAACTGAGTACTTATCGTATTGCAAATAAAAAACTACTTTATGCTGAAAATAACTTGTAGATTAGAACTTTATTTATTGTCAGCCTTGCATTTATATATATGTTGCAATACACTACAAGTCTTACTGAGTACACAATGTACTCAACGTTGTCTAAATTATTGTTGATAAGAGAATGAGGAAGAATATGTGGCAGACGATGCATACTTTGCCCTCGATACCTAGGAATTTGACGATGATCTTGCTAGGATCTAACTTTAGTCAGTTGTCTGTGGGCTATGATGGCATACCGCTGGATGCTTTTATTTATTTACTTATTTTCCATTGCACTTTATTTTGATACTTATATTTTAATTGACTGGTCAGCCCTATATTATAATCTTTACTATGCATCGCTTATATACCACCCTTCTGTTTTAAATTAATTGTATGCGATGTGTATGTATATGATCTCGATGTTGCTAATATGTGTATTAGTCACTGATCATAAAACTAGTACAGAACACATACGGTGATTTTGAGTATTCCACACCTGGGTCCCCACATGCATAATATCATATCGTGATGTCTTGTGTTGATCTATTAAAAAATGATCTCCCTGTGTTTTTTGTGAACCAGTTAAGCTCGTATCTGATTTTGGTTGTCTGTGGCACACGCATGGCCTTCAGTTCCGGCCCAGTTAATCGACCTGTTTGTACCAAGCAAGCAGGACTGGAGGAGCAGTACGTAATCGTACGTGTTTAGATTTTAGATTGCTGGGCCAGCTCATACCGGCGGGCCCACAAGAATTGGGTTTGGATCTACGCCCTAGTCTCAAGCAGGGCATCAACGCCTGAAGCTTTACTCTTGGTCTCGAGGCACGCATGGTTGGTTGGTCCATCGACGGCCGGCGCCGGTGGCGGTGACGACGACGTGCCTACGTACGTAGGGGCTGCATCTGCATGCATGCGCGGTGAGGCCGGATCGATCGATCGAGGCGAGCTCTATCTCGGCAGGGCGCGCGTCGGTCTAATTAAACGGGGAGTACGCCGGCGATGGAGGAATGGATCGGAGGCGCGCACCACCATTACGTACCGGAGCTCGATGGCGGAGAGGAAGGGCCGGACGGGGAAGGCGATCAGATTAGCTAGGACGGAGGATGAGCAGCGCGCGGCATCAGTTCTGCCATTACGGAATAAAAATTATGTCATGTACCTTCTTTCTCACATCGGCATAAGACTCAAATTAAAAGCTGGCAAATAAACTAGATTTTATCTGATCTACATTGGCTTAAGTGCCGGCAGTGTCTGCTCTGCTCATGGATCCCCTCTTCTCCTCCACTTGGGCTACCCTCTCCTAATCTTCCTTTGTAGCATGATATTGTACTTAAATTAACTGGATAAGCTCTTCTTTGCCAAGATTATACATGCTTAAACATGGCAGTTTCAAACTAAAGCTCGCTACTAATGACCAAGGAAAATCACATCAACTTAATTTGTCTCAGCCACCATGATGCCGCGATGCTTCATAAAACAAAGAGAATGCCCCAATGCAATAGCACCCCCCCCCCCCAAAAAAAAAAAGCCTTGACAATGTCTAATTTTTTAGTGTACGTGCTTAGCTAGACGACATATTTTTTCAGCTCATCCTCTACTGATATACTGACAATTTGCAGTGGAACCTAATTATTCCATGCGTACTCGGATGAGCTGTACTTGTGTACACAATTGTCCCATCTTGACTGTCGGTGGAATATTAATTCTGAAGCAAACATTGACTTGCATCCCATAATTGCAAGTACAAACAAGCCCTAATGCATGTTCCTGGTTCCTTTGTTCAATTAGCAGCATATTTTGCACATCACCATCGTTCCCTTATTCTTTAATCGTCGACGAAATTTTGAATTCATTCTCACATTTACATTCTAGATGTGAGTCACGAGAACAACAAGCCTTGCAATTCAGGAAGTTCTGAACTAGGATGTATGGAATCGAGAGTTCCCACTGAGACAAAAAAGATTCCTTTATCCTTCTCTTCAGAAGAACGCCACTAGTTTAACCAGCGGCGGATAATTTATAGCGCAAGATGCGAATTTGTATGAAGATTAGGTGTTTGTCCACATGCACTTGTGCGCAAGTCAATTTGGCATTGCGCTTGTATTAGTTTAGATCTGTCGGCTAATTTGAAGAGAGAGAGAGAGTTCTGATATTGTCTCATCGGCAAATCCCCTTGTTTGATGCCTTTGAGCTCGCATGGAATCCCCCTATTTTGTAGGACATAGGTGTGTATTAAAATAGGACGGAGATACGAAGCATGATAGGACCTCATGGCATATATTTAATTTATGAGCTGTATTCAAGGATCACAATTTTTGCCAGTACTTGTTCCTTTGTGGGCAAATAATAGCTACGCGTTGCATCATGCCGCTTTATTTTCGGT
The DNA here is from genome assembly GCA_036346265.1 of Melocanna baccifera. Taxonomy (NCBI): domain Eukaryota; kingdom Viridiplantae; phylum Streptophyta; class Magnoliopsida; order Poales; family Poaceae; genus Melocanna; species Melocanna baccifera. Next base: position 36,006,721 of record CM070679.1, read on the forward strand.
TTCTCATGCCTCGCGATCGAGCACCAAGTGTATATTGGAATATATTGGTTTTTAGAGTGTTAGAATAGTTCTACATTGGTTTTGAAAGGATAAGAGATATAACTTAAAAGTGGAGGAATCTCTCATCTCATTGGCTAGTTTTTGGGGGTGAGAAGGCTCTTACAATCCAATAAGTGTTATTAGAGTCTGGTTCTAATATCTCTGGCCTAATGGACACTAGTATGTGAGCGCCTTGATGGACTGTGATTCTAAGGAATCGTCGATGCACGGTGAAAGGGCAGTGAACGGCTGAGGGACATCAATGTGTGAAGAGAGAGATTGTTAGAATAGTTCCACATTGATTATGGAAGGACAAAGAACCTAACTTAAAAGTATAGGAGTCCTTCAACTCCTTAGCTAGCTTTTGAGATGAGAAAACCCTTACAATCTAATGCAGAGAATAGGAAACTCTTAGGTACACGCTCCTTGAAGCTTAGCGTAGCAGTATAGCTTGGGACAAATGATTTTTGGTGGTAACTTGGGTGAACTTGAGAACATATCAATAGTTTCTGCAACAATTTGCCCTCTAGGAAAACTCCCCTTCAAAAACTTGAGCATAAGTTACCTTTGTTGCTAGAGCCCGAGAATGCACAGCTCTCGACAGGACGCGAGGTGGCAATTTTTCTCCTTCTGTTATTCCATTAATCACTTACCAAGCAAACTACTAATGCTAGTACAGATATGAGATGACAAACGATCCGATTCCTACGCGCTCAGCGCGAGACACGACCTGCACACGAACTACACCTTTTTGTCTGAAATTCATAGCACGTCAGCTGTAGAAGAACATACAGAACTTCCAAATCTGAAGATTTAGAGGTGATTATAAATCATACTTGCTCACGAGTCATGACACAAACTCGATCGTCTTCTGTTTATCTGTCACTATAGAGAAGGTCTTTCTTTTTCCTAAGTGAGGAACTTGAGAAAAGGTATACCATATATACTAAGATTCTGAAAACAACTGCTGCGAGGAAAAGACAAAATTCTTCAGGAACGCATGGTGTTGGCTGTCAAACTGAAACAGCTAGTTCTCTTGCAATTTAGCATCATCTCACTAGTCAGTAGTACTAAAGCTAAGACAGCTATGTGTTGTTGAAATAGGCCAATGCCATGGATCACGGTCACCAAGAGGAAAACAACACTGGTTTCTGCACTATATGAGCGCATGAAGCCGCGTAATATGACTTGATTTCCAACGTTCTGATTGGCAGAGGCCTTCCTCTTAAGTCTTAACTACCACGGCATGGCCTAAACAAGCCATTCTGCCAACTCGGTTGTTCTAACACCGAGTGAAAGGAGCATTGTGAATGGCATTCGAGTTCCTCATCATTGTTCACTTGTGCTCGAGAGTCGAGAGGTCCTTGTTTACGTATATATATGCCCCTTCTTAAGGAGCATTTCATCTTCTTGATATTTGTAATGCAAATCCTTCTGGATCCTAACTAGGCTGTCTTTTCTTGTGCCCTTGGCTCTTCATTCTTGGCGTTCTCTAGGCAGATGCCTTCCAATGATTGACATGAAGAGGGGATTAGTCAGGTCTTGTCATTGCTAACCCAAGTGTCTGTTTTATTGCAAAAACAGCTCATGTCTATGTTCCGCTCGTCATTGGTGGAGACAGTTTGACCTTCATCACGCTAATTATTGGATAACAATGTTTTTTACTAAACAAATTGGATCAATGTTTTGTTACTACCTGATCAATTCATCCGAAAATACTCTCTAAGAGTTATTCTCCGAGTAGTACATGCGTTTATCTGAACATACTCTCTGACTTGTTGAGTCAGTAAAACTCTGATAACTTTGACAAACTGAACTAAGTGACCTATATAGCCGCCGATTACAAAAACATTTTAAATACCGACTCAAAACAAAATGTGCTCCTAGTGCCAGCAAGAATTCATATCATTAGAACAAAGCCAAAATTGAGTGAATGACCTATATAGCCGCCGATAACAAAAATATTTTAAATACCGACTCAAAACAAAATGTGCTCCTAGTGCCAGCAAGAATTCATATCATTAGAACAAAGCCAAAATTGAGTGAATAATTATGAGAATCTTTTTGTGTAATGACGAGATAGAGGTGGCATCCTCTGACCAAGCCTCCCCCTTATGATCCCATGCATGTGCACCCATTACCAACTTAATTCTTGCCAATTAAACTAAACCAAACAGCAAAATGTGACACCCCTTTAAATCAGAAGGGCCACATGGTGCTGAGAGGACTGGTATAAGTCTACTACTACTGCAACAGCTCGTCTTTCTTGAGAGGAGGAACAGGAAGAGAATATATCAGAGGAGGAAGGGAGGAAGAAGAAGAGAGCAATGGGGTGCCGGTCCTGCGATAAGCCGAAGATGAACTACAGGAAGGGGCTGTGGTCTCCTGAGGAGGACCAGAGGCTGAGGGACTACATCCTCAAGCATGGTCTTGGCTGCTGGAGTGCTGTCCCTGCAAAGGCTGGTGAGCTTCTCATACCCCTCTGCATGTAGGAGTACTTGTTTCCCCTTGCATGCACATAGCCGCATGCCAATGCTTGCACAACAGCCTCTGGCTAATTGTGCATTCTAGTCTCATCTCCTATTAGCAATAATTAACTTAAAAGAGTTAATTGTTTGTTTATAGTTGGCTTAGAGTTCCATTTGGACCTGGCATGAGCTAAACTTCCACAATTCCCGGTTCAGTTGAAATTCTAGCAAAAAATTATTCTCATGTTTTCAAAAAAAAAAGTCATGCCGAGTAGAGTCTAGCTCGCTCAAGCTCTCAGCTACTCCACATAAGTAAATCGACATCTCTATCTCACTTCCTACCATTATTTCTGATTTTTTTTTTGCCTTTTTGGGTTTGTTTCCTCAAAGGTCTGCAGAGAAATGGCAAGAGCTGCCGGCTGCGTTGGATCAACTACTTGCGGCCCGGATTGAAGCGTGGAATGTTCTCTCAGGAGGAGGAGGACATCGTCATCGATCTTCAAGCCAAGTTGGGCAACAAGTAATGCTCACAGAGCTCATTTGTACCCATTCTTCTAAATTTTTCTTCATGTCCATAAACTGGACAGTACAATGCAAAAACCAGAGATGCTAAGGATACAAAAGCAAATTAGTGCTTTTAGCTGAATGTGACCTCAAAACTCTTAAAAAACAGCGCGTTTTACTGCGGAAAGCTTAGAAGAATGATGATGTTTCCGTTTCATCTGCATGATGCTGATGGTTTGAGATCTCAGGTGGTCCCAGATTGCGATGCATTTGACTGGGAGGACGGACAACGAGGTGAAGAACCACTGGAACTCGTACCTCAAGAAGAGGGTGATGCAGGCACAAGGCTCCAACCCTAAGAACCGAGCTGAATTAACCTCCATGAGCACCACCGAGCCATCCTTGCACCAGCACATCAAGAACAGCAGCACCAGCACCCCAACTTCTCATGACCAGGATTCCAACATCAGCGGCGGCAGCCAGGCCATCTCAGCTCCTGCACCTGCCGCTGAGCCATTTGATCACCAGGTGCAGCAGCAGTCCAAGAACTTCTTCTTCTCCGACTGGATGCCGGCGACCGGACCGGAGAGCTACTCCATGTCCGCGCACTGGCCCGCCTCGACGTCGAGCTCCGGCTACGTGACGGCGTCGCACGGCGCATTTGGGTATCAGATGAGCAGCAGCTATGGCGCATTGCAGAAGCAGCAGGATCATCAGAGTGCTGCTAGCATTGCTGGAGCTGGCTACTTTGACATGGTAAATATGGGAGACATCTACGGTGGATTCAGTACAACGAATGATGATTTGCTCTTCTGACTCTGTGTGATATGCGTCTTGTGTTGTGCATGAGTGTGAGCATGAAATGCGGCAAACTGCTTAATTTGATTCTTCTTTTGTAAGAAAACGTCATGTAGACAGCACACCATAGGTTGGACATATTCTTTAGTTGTTTCCGCAATAAAAAGCGTATATGTTTGTGTAATTGCAAATGTGAGATTATACTTCTGTACTTCCAAAGTAACAAATCACGCACAAAAGGCTTGTGGATCGATTTTTTTTTTAAAAAAATTTTTGACGCTAGAATTTCTCTCGAGAAAGCACGATATAAATCACTATTAGTTCATTGCTGCTCTGAGAGAGATCGTATTCAAACAACTCAATTACTCTCACTCGAATAGATGCAGATAAGAAAGTAATAACATAGGAACCTAACATGGATGTTGCAAAACTGTGTAAAGCTTACATGCTTGACTGCTTGAGTCCATAAGAGACTTATCACCAAAAAAAGAAGTCTGGATGATGCACTCTGCTTCTCACCATTACATAATGAGAGTACAATGAAATGGATGAAAAAAGAACAAAAGGGCAGATGTGAACTTAGTGCTTCTTGCGAGAAAAGTGGTTGTCGTTCGGATTCCGTTTCCCACTGAACATTGCAAGCGCCTTCCTCACTGGAGGTTTTAGCGGCACTTTCTTTTCAGCACTGTGCGAAAATATGTCGTCCACACCCAAAAAATTGTCCTCCTACAATGAATATTAATGGTTAAAGAGTTGTTTCTCCACGAAATTTATTCCGAGTCATAACAGGAACTGAAGTGTTTGTAACAAAGACCGAACAGGGGAAGGCATATGCGCGCACAACTTCACAATTGAGAACATCTGTTCAACATAGAAGAAGCAACACAGACTGCATGATAGTATGAAAAAAACCTAACGGAGTTCGTGAAATTAAGCACTCAAAACTATGTATCCTTGTAACCTTGTTACCATGAGGCTTGTCGTTAATGTAAAAATAGCAGGAGAACTAACCTGCTTGCTTGGCTTCTTCGATTTTGGATGCAGAACCTTCTGTGGAAGTTGGTCTTCACGTAAAATGGGATTCTTAGTGATCGCATCTCTTCCGCCTTGGGGCATTGGGAGGGAAAACTGCAAGCAAATAGGCAAACAATTAAAAATAAGATGCCATCATCACTACCGTACGAACTCAGAAAAAGTCAGGTGGGCACATGGAAAAAAAACAACCAAAGTATTCGGGCTAAGTTGAAAAATGAACATGAAGGACCCCATGGAAAACCATCATATTGCAAGATATCTACAGTTTGCTTCATCAAAGAGAGGTTGGATAGACTTCAGTTATAACAAGGCATGCATATGGGACTGGCCAAGATCTCCTGGCAGAGTTTGAGCTGTTCCTCACCACTAATTTTAAAGAACACTATTCTTCTTCACCGATAAACCTCTGACCATCATGGGCATTACAAGCATATAAAGAAAATATCCACATATTCTATGACAACATTGTCTGAAATGTATTTTTCTTGGAGAACAGTGGACAATACACAATCAACCATCATTGCCACAGTGCCACACTAATCACAGACTGACTGAACAAAACAAGATCTACGTTGTATGAAAGAAAAGCAGCATTAAGAGTGAAATTAACTGCACTCACTTTTGTGCCTCGAAGTGTAACACGTGGGCGTCGTGAAGCCATAGTGATCCCATTTTCACAAACCGTTACTGAAACCTTCCGTAAGGTGCCACCATTGCCACACTTTGGGCAAAATATTTTCCCAATCTCTTGGGTCACCTTATAGCAAGCATGACACCTCAGAACCCACCTGTCACATCAGCATCCCAACACATGAGGGGGAGAGAGGTACAGAAGCTCCTATAAATAGAACGAGGACTCAAATGTCTGTAGTATAGTCAAATAGGTCTGAAGATGTTAAATTCCCATACCTATGCAACTGACGTATTTGCATGCCACCTGGTGCCAAGAGACGGAGGCCAATCTGCAGAATAACATTTTGCATGGCATAGTCACTAGTAGCACATGCTACAGTAGATTCAGATAAGGACCTCAGTGCCCAACTCTGCTCGCTGCTCTCATCATCCACAAAAGGTGCATCAACACCTTCCTCAGTCTCGCTTTTTATATCTAAGTTATCCAATTCTTCAGTACATGCATCAGTAGCATGTCTCTCCTCAACAGTATCGACATTGCCTACCCCATGCTCCACATCAGCTAGTTGATCAGAATGCAAATGATCTCCAGCAATTTGGGGTTCATTCTCTTCCTGATGTTCCAAACCATTGGTATTTGACTTCATTTTCTCTGGAACAACAGAAGGGCCATCCACTGGATTCAAACCATTTTCAGATAAAATTTTATCGTCATCAACTGATGGAGCAACAGAACTTGTGTCAACACCATCTTCAAATTCCTTGAGGGCATCACGCTTTGCCTTCCTCCGTAGATACCTTCTGTGTGTGCTGCGACTAACAGCAGGCAACCAACCTTCATTATTCTCGTCATCTTCCCATGCAATACCTTCATCTTTCTTTGAAGGCTGATGTTCTGCATCTCCTTGTGTCTCAGAAATACTGTAGGTCTCACTTGTAGGGATTTCTTGGTTCTCAAGATCCTTCAGTGGAAGTATCCGAGAATTAAGATCTCCACCTGCTTCGGACATCTGATCCAATGCTTCCCACTCTGCTTGGTTAGCCACATTAGAACCCCAGCCCGGCAGTGGAGCCTCTTGCAATTTTCTGACATTCACCACACGCAGAGGAGGCGGGTGCTCCCGCAAATGGTTAGTCCCATGAATCTCAGCTTCCAACATGTAAGCTAGAGCAATAATCTTGATATCAACATCTGAAAGTGTTTGAAGGTCTCCTGTTTCCCTGGCAAATTTGACAACTGCCAGCAGTGATGATGTACAAGTTAGCGTCTCCTATCAATAAGCGATTCTTAGAAAAGGAAAAAAATCCATAGTAGAAGGCTAATTCTATTCTATAGAAGTAACTTCTAGCCTACCAAGTGTCAACATATTGTAGTAGGAAAAACAAACAATAATAACAACACCTGGTCAGTAATACAAAATGTTAAATTGCTCAAATAATCTACACACAACTTGATATTCCACTCTCCTAAACCGCTTGCTGTTCCATGTGAATGCCCTTAAAATACCACTCAAGCTTCCTCTAAGTCAGGGAAACAACAAAAATGAATCACACCATCAAGTTATTAAAGAAAAGCAGTGGCTAAACAACAAATTTTAACCCATCAGCGCGGCTACCTGGTTTTCAAAGCTTCAGTTCATATAGTTAAGTACGTTAACAATATAGCAACAATTTGTTCAAAATGTGAACTTCACCACTATTATCGTTTTAGAAGAGTCATGGGAACACATAAACAAGCCAGTAATTACCTAAGGCAAACTCTTCAAGGTCTAATTTCTGATTAAAAAGACCACTATAATCACGAACAAATAAAAACTATGTCAAAGTTCAGTAAAGGCTAGCATTCCGTTCCTCGTGCAACACGAACTACCCATAACCAGGCAAACAACATGTGGACTTCAGCAACATGCCGCAGCAAAACAATCCTATAAATTTGACGACCAAAAACACGAACTACAGAGAGTTTTTAGCTCTACTTCTTAGTAAAGCAACAGTAAGAGGCTCCGGAGCGGCTAAAGATGCGACCTTTCTTGACGAACTCGGGGGCGGGCTCGATGGTCTCAACGGGGGCCGGGAGGAGCGCGAGGCGCCGCCGGGCGGCCGCATCGCGCACCTCCTCCAGCGCCTCCGGCACCGTCACCAGGCGCCCAGCGGTGGAGGCGAGCACGGCGCCGCCGGAGATGGCGGCGTTGGCGTCCACCACAGCCACCGCCACGCCGCTCGAGTTGGCGCAGCTCGCCACGAGCCGGCTCACCGCCTGCGCCGCCGACTCCTCCGCCACGGCCTTCCGCTGCGACGCCGCGGCCGCGCCCCACACCCCGCCGGCCCAGCCGACGGCGGCGGGAGGAGGAGGAGGAGGCGAGGGAGCCTCATCCGAGGCGGCGGCGGGGGCGAGAGGCGGCCACGCTTCCATGGGACCCTGCGGCGGCGGGCTAGGGTTTTGTGTTCACTTTTCAGTTTCACCCCTTCTCTTTTCGTCTTTTATTTTGGTAAAAATGGTTGCATTGCTGCCATTGCACTAAATAGGGTGCTCGTTTTTGCATTCGAGGACTCCTTGTAACTACTAATTATACATATCTTCATTAAGGAGATGAAGCTGTACGTTAATAGAATAATAACAATGCCAGGAACCTGTATGAATAATCGCCATCTCCTCACCACCATAAAACGGCGTATAAACGGAAGCATTTCTCCACTCCGCCTTCGCATCTCGTCCTCTCCTCCGCCCATGGCCGAAACCCTAACCGCGCCGCCACCGCTACCCCCGGCCGTTCCCCTGCAGATCTAGGGTTTTCCGTTTCCCTCATCTACCTCCTCCCAATCTACCAATCTTCTCACACCCCCGCTCAAATCCATCCCATCCACCCATCCACCTCCGCCTCTCTTCAGATCCGATGCGCACGCACCTTCAGAAGGTGTGACTTTCCCCCGATGGTATTGTATTGTACGCTTGTGATGTTTTATACGTATTGATTCGGTGATAAGTGTGGTTCGTTAGATCATTAGCGCGATGGCATGGTCAAGGTAGTAGGGTTCGTTTATGAGTTGATGTCGAATCTGAAGCACTAATCCTGTGTTGTATTAATGGTTTTATTAATTCCTACGAAGTAGTGATCGTTTTGCAATTTTTCATTGAAGCGTGATTTTTGGCTAATGCGGCCGCTCAATTTAACGAGGGTTGTGAGAATTGCTGTGATGACTTCTACAAGGACGGTATCTGAGCGAGGGATCTATCCTCGCGTGATTATACCTGAACTGATCATGATGTCTGAGAAAACACCCTTCAGTTGTTCACTTCACGAAAGATGAAACTTTGTCCCTGCTTGTTCCTGAACTGAGCAGCAGGCAACATTCTTTTTCTAGTTTGACTTGTTTCTCTTCCTCCTGTCTGGAAAAAATTAAAACTTTAAGTATGACTACATTTTTGTGCTTGTTTGCTGTGATTGACTCCTTCAAGGACGGTATCTGAGTAAGGTAGCTCTTGAAAGAGTGATCCTCACTTGATTACATCCAAAACTGATCAGAGATTCTGAGCAAACATGTACAAACCTGAAATGAACAGTAAGCAAAATGCTTGCTAGGCTTCCGGAGCAAACTCGTGACACTTTTTAGACATGTTCTCCAACTTGAGAGAACAACACACTTCATTGCATTCACTGGATTATTGCTATATTATATAACTTATTTAAGCGTGACTACTCGAAGTTAACAGATAATGCACTTAGAGAGTTTCAGATTTATTTCCTTTTCTGCTTGTTTGCTGTGATGACTCCTACAAGGACGGTATCTGAGTAAGGTGGCTGTTGAAAAAGTGCCCCTTCCTTGATTACATCCAAAACTGAAAGATTCTGAGCTGATGGCAAGTAATCCTGCGCAGCACATCTATCTTTCCTGTTTTTGGTTTGATTTCAGTTTGTTTCCTTTCTAGTTGGATTTCGGTTAGTGTTTGAATCCTTTCCTTCTGGCCGAGCAACCTTTCTTTGGAAGCAAAGCCATGCGTGATTGCAAGATATGTGGGATGGCACAGATCATTGCAATCCCGTTTTTGTAATTTCCTTTTTCTTTTTGCACTTTCCAAATCAGTGTATTACTTGCAGCTTATAAAGAAGAGGAGAAAACGCCGAGCGCTTTGAGCCACGCAAATCTTCATTGCATGTCTTCTTCTTGTTTTCGTTGTTCCAAGATTTGAATAACGCTTTGCTTAAGGCTAACATCTGTATCGAGCTCAGACGAGCGAGGATGGACCGCCGTTCACTCACGGGCGATGGCCATGGAGGCGGCGAGGTCACCGCATCTCGCTCGCCGATCTGCGCGCAGAGGCGCCGCGAGAACATGATCCACCGCGCGTCGCGAGACATCCGCCGCCGGACACGCTCCCATGCTCACGCGCACTAACTACCGTGAGTGGGCGTCGCGTCTGCAGTGAACTTGGAGGCGGCGGTGGTGGTACACCGTCGACCGGAAGAAAGCGAGAGATCGTCTACCGCCACGACCGCTGGCGCCGCGCGCAATCCTGCGCTCCGTCCCGCCCGACATCTTGGGCCGGTCTCGGGAGAGAGAACGGCAGCAGCAGCGTGGCGGCGATCAAGCGGATCCGCGTCGGGGTCCGGGCCGGTGCGCGAGGCCAACGCGCAGCAGCCTCGCCGCGAGTTCGCGCCACAGCGTGGAAGGAGGCGAGAACGCGAAGATTTCGCGAACGCATCACCGGCTCGCCGCGATCGCGACTCCTCGGCGACAACGTCACCGACGCCGAGGTAGTACGGAAGATCTTTGCAGTCGTCGCCGGAGCACCTCGCGCAGTGGCAATCTCCATCGAGACCACGCCGACATCAACAACATCTCCGCTGAGGAGGTGACCGGCAGATGCGCGCCGCCGAGCAACGGCGCAAGCCGCGCCGCCTCGACAATCATGGCCGTTGCTTCTCTGCGAAGAGGAGTGGCTCGCCAGCTCAAGCTCCGCGAGTCCGAGGAGAAGCGGCGGCGGGAGCTCGGTAGGCGGCAAAGAAGAAGCGAGGCGCCACGGGCGTGGCGTGGCGCGCAAAGCGAGCTCGGTTTTACGCCACGCGATGGCAACAAGGGTCCGTTCGGCGGTGGGATGGCCCCTAACCGCGATCGGTGCAAGCGCCGCGGCAAATACGCCATTGGGCCAAGGATTGCCGTAGCAAACCCAAGGGCGAGGCCTACGCCACGCAAGTCAAGAAGACTCGAGCCCACGCGTTCGCGATGGCCCGAGCCGCTACCTTCCCAACGCGCCACCACGCGCGCGCGCCCATCTCCTCCGAGCGCCCCTGCACGCGTCGTCGAGGAGGAAGGTCTTCGCGCTTCGATGGTGAGACAGAGCGTGACGATAGCCTCGGTATCTCGGCAATGGGCGACTAACCACATGTCGGCCGCCGGGGCGCCATCGACATCGACACGGCAATCGCGGCGCCGTCAAGTTCGGCGACGGCTCGGAGGTCGCGATTGAGGGCTCCGATCGCTCGCTCGAGGCAAGATCGGCGAGCACCTCCGCTCACGGGGTGTACTTTATCCCGAGGTTGACCACCAACATCGCCGCCCTCGGCCACTCGGCGAGGCGGTTGCGGCGCCCACACCAGGGCGGGGTCGCCGGATCCGCGACGACAAGGGCCGATTGATCGCCGAGTTCAGCGCTCGGCGAATCGGCTATACCTGCTACGCGTGAAGATTGGCGCGCTCTCACTGGTCGCGCGCGCCGATGGCAATGCGCGGTCGTGGCACGAGCGCTTCGGCCACCTTCACTTTGACGCTCGCGCAAGCTCGAGCGGCGGGTATGGTGCACGCTTGCCCCACGCCGAGCACGCCCACGCCTCTGCGCGCGATCGCGTCACCACCAAGCCGGGAAGAGAGTCCGCCTTCCGCACGCGGCGACGAGCGGAGGGGCTGCCGACTGGTCCATGGCGACTGTCGCGCCCCATCACCCCGGCGACACCCGGCGATGGCGATTTCCTTCCTGCCGGTTGATGACCGGAGCGGTACATGTGGGTAACGTTGCTCGCCACCAAGAGCGACACGCCGCGCGCCAAGAAGTTCGAGCGCGGCGGAGGAGGAGACAGTCGGCGTCTGCGCGTTCTGCGCGTGACCGACAACGGGTGAGTTCACTCGTTGAGTTCGAGGAGTATCGCGCGAGCACGGCGCCGAGCGGCAGCACACGCGCGCCAGACACGCCGCAGCAGTAACGGCGTTGTCGGCGGCGGAACGGCACTCGTCGCTACCATGGCGTGTAGTCAAGAGCCAAACATGCCGGCAATGTTCGGGCGAGGCGGCCGCCACCGCCGTCTTCTGTTGAACCGGCGCCACCAAGGCCGCGGCGGCATGACGTCAGATGAGGCTCGCACGGCGCAGCCGACGTCCACTACTCGCGCGTCGGTGCGTGGCATACGTCAAGGCGCGACGGCCGCGCTGAAGAAGCTCGACGACCGTGGCACGCCGGCTGTCTTCATCGGCTACGAGCCAGGCGCCAAGGCGTGGCGCTTCTACGTCCCGGCGACACGTCGTGCCGTCGTGTCCAGGGACGCAGTCTTCGACGAGCCAAGTCACAGAACCGGAGGACGAGGGCACGAGGCCGCGCGACCTTGTGGTGGAGTACCACGCGATGGAGCTGGGCGTCGGGCATTTCGACGCCAACACCATGGCGGGCTCACTAGAGCCCCCGGCGACACCAGCCTCTGCAGCAAGCCCTAGCGCTCCGGCGGTACACGATAATGTCGCCGCAAAGACCGACTCCTCCCGGACTCTAGCACGGCGATCGACTCCACCGCCTGCACCGAGTTCGTCTCGCCACCTCCGAACGCGGAGGAATCTCGGGACACCGACACCGGCGACGCCGAGCCAAGGTACCGCACCATCGACAACGCCCTTGGAGCGGCGTCACCACTGCCTCGCCGTCGTCGGTAGCTGCTGAGCTCTATCTGCAAATCGAGGAGGAGCCAGCCACCTTCGTCGAGGCCGAGAAGCACCAGTCCTGGCGTCGCGCCATGATTGAGGAGATGGACTGCATCGAGAGCAACCGGACCTGGCGTCTGGTGCCTCTTCCACCCGGTCACCGACCGATCGGGTTGAAGTGGGTGTACAAGGTGAAGAAGAACGCCGCCGGTGAGGTGATCAAGCACAAGGCGCGGCTCGTGGCAAAGGGCTACGTCCAGCAGCCGGGCGTGGACTTCAACGAGGTCTTCGCACCCGTAGCCCGCATCGAGTCAGTGCGGCTGCTGTTGGCACTTGCCGCCCAGGAGGGGTGGCCGGTGCACCACATGGACGTGAAATCCGCATTCCTCAATGGGAGGCGGTCGAGAGGTCACGCCGTAGCCTCCAGGCTTCATCGTCACCGGTCAGGAGGACAAGGTGCTGCGCCTGGACAAGGCGCTCTACGGACTACGTCAGGCACCACGCGCGTGGAACGCCAAGCTCGATGAGACGTTGATGGCGCTCGGCCACGCCACGGCGTCGAACACGCCGCTCTACGCCGCGGCAAGGGAGCTTCGCCATCGCGGGGGGTCTACGTCGACGACCTCATCATCACCGGAAACGACGTCAGCGAGATCACCAAGTTCAAGCAGGAGATGAGCTCAAGGTTCAAGATGAGTGACCTCGGCTTGCTTTGTTTTTACCTAGGCATTGAGGTGGAACAAGGTGGCGACGGCATCAAGCTGTCTCAGGCGGCGTACGCGCGCAAGATCCTGGAGCGCGCGGGCATGGCAAACTGCAACCCGTGCCATACTCCTATGGAACCCCGCCTGAAGTTGTCGAAAACAAGCACAGCAACGCCGGTGGATGCCATCGAGTGAGGGCCTCGTCGGTTGTCTCCGTGATTGGTGCATACCAGTCGGACATCGCCTTCGCCGTCGGCTACGTCAGCCGGTTCATGGAGAACCCCACCACCGAGCATCTCAACGCGGTGAAACGGATCCTACGCTACATCGCGGGCACGATCGACTACGGCTGCTACTACAAGCGCGGTGACAAGGAGTTGAAGCTGCTCGGGTACAGCGACGCCGACATGGGCGGTGACATTGATACAAGGAAGAGCACCACCGGCGTGTTATTCTTCCTGCCGCCCGTGACTTGGCAGTCCCAAAAGCAAAAGGTCGTCGCATTATCGTCCTGCGAAGCGGAGTACATTGCAGGGACAACGGCGGCCTGTCAAGGTGTATGGTTGGCGCAGCTGCTTGCAGAGCTGAAAAACGAGCAGCGCACAACCTTCCTGCTGAAGATGGACAACCAATCGGCTATGGCACTCAGTAAGAATCCCGTTTTCCATGACCGAAGCAAACACATAGATGTCAGATTTCATTTCATTCGGGAATGCATTGGAGATGGGAAGATGGACATTGAGCACGTCCGCACTGAGGAGCAGATCGCCGATATTCTGACGAAGCCGCTCTCGCGTGATCGCTTCTGTGAGCTGCGTGTGAAGCTAGGCATCGTCAAAATCAGCAAGGATTGGTGTCGTGCAAGTTAGTAAGTGCGGCAGGATTAGGGGGTGAATTGATGGCAAGTAATCCTGCGCAGCACATCTATCTTTCCTGTTTTGGTTTGATTTCAGTTTGTTTCCTTTCTAGTTGGATTTCGGTTAGTGTTTGAATCCTTTCCTTCTGGCCGAGCAACCTTTCTTTGGAAGCAAAGCCATGCGTGATTGCAAGATATGTGGGATGGCACAGATCATTGCAATCCCGTTTTTGTAATTTCCTTTTTCTTTTTGCACTTTCCAAATCAGTGTATTACTTGCAGCTTATAAAGAAGAGGAGAAAACGCTGAGCAGTTTGAGCCAGCGGCAAATACTGTTGCCTGTCTTCTTCTTGTTTTCGTTGTTCCAAGATTTCAGAATAACGTTTTCAGGCTTAAGGCTAACATGAGCAACTAAACCAGTTTTATCTGTACAACTAATCAACTATTCGATATAATTAATATCTTTTTATTTTTCCTGATGCTGTGTTATTCTTTATCTATGTGTTTTCTTAGTTGGATATTTGTTGGGGGTTGGGACAGAAGGGATTGCAACACCTGTTTGCCATGATGACTTCTACATGGACGGTATCTGAGCGAGGTGTGGCTCTTGAAAGGCCATTCCTTATGTGATTACATCCAGAACTGAAATAAATATCTGAGCAAACTTCAATAACTATAAAGGAATCATGTCAATGCATGTTTTCAGTGCTTGCTGCATGTAGTTCGGTTTGGAATTTTAAAAACTCTTTGTTTTGGCCGCGGTTTGGCTTCTGGCTTTTATTTTTATGCTCCTTTCAGTTAAATGTTTTGGTGATGGTTAGATCTTTTTGGGTTATTGGTCTGGATAAAGGTGAGTGCCTGTAGCTGATTGTTTGTTGTGATGACCCTACAAGGATGGTATCTGAGTGAGGTGGCCTAGCTCTCCTTACATGATTACATCAATTAACTTCTGAGCAAACTGGATCACTGATCAAAACTGTGGTCATAAATAGTTATTTTTGTAGTTATATCTACTTTTTTTTAGAACAATATTTTTCTAAGTTTTTTTCCCTTCAGAAACGTTTCTTTGAGTTGTTGTTCTAAAGTCCTATGGATGATCTGCTGTGATGACTCCTACAAGGACGGTATCTGAATGGGGGTGACTCTAGTACACCTTTTCTGATTATACCAAACTGAATAGGATTTCTGAGCAAATCTAGCAACACAACCAAAGAGCCTAAACTAATGATTTACCTTCTTAAATTTGACTAACCTGATTGATGCAATCATTGTAATAAATTATAATTTCCACTTATTCTAGCTATCAACATTGAAATGGCTTTTGATTCGCCTTTTCTATTTTCCAGGCTTCCAGCAATGTTTTTTTGTCATTTTCTGTATCCTGTCTTCTTTCTGTTTCTTAACTTTGTCCTATTTAGGGTTGGGTCAGGCTGGTTTTGTATATTCTGCTGTGATGATTCGTCAGGGACGGTATCTTAGTGAGGTTGCTCTGGAAATAGGCTCCTCATGTGATTATATCAAAACTGATGAGAATTTCTGAGCAATATCGATGAGATCTAAAGAACCCAGCCCTAGCTTGCTTTGTAGTTGTACATATTGTTATTTGTGAAACGGGATCGAAAAGACTGTTTTACTTTTATTGTTCTTTTATGCTTAACTGCTTTATCCATTTGTAATGTGCTTATGTTCCTGTCGATCCATTCGTTTTCTGTACAGAATATGAACTAACATGTATGTTTGAGATGTTAGTCCTTGAAAAAATAATAATAAATCCCGAACAGGCTCTTCTTAACTTCTGAAGTGGTTGTTGGATGCTTTGTCACGATTTATGCTTTTCTGATTGTTGTATACTGAGAATCTGGTAATTTCTTCTGGCTGATGTTTTCTCTAGCTAATCATTTTGATTTAACAGTCAGTTGTTGATCTGTATTTGTCATTCTTCCTCTATATGCAATGCCTACATCTTTTGTTCACCCTTTTTCTGTTGAATCTCCATTATAAATGTAACTGGCATGCAGCCTGCTGCACTGCATTCTGATTTTTATCCAAGCTGTCCTTTCGCGGCTTGTCCTTACTCAAATCATTTGATCTTATGTTACATCAGAAATTATGATTATGTTTTCGATTACAATGATCCTATCAGAATATGGCTATATTAAACTAGTCTGCCTTTCTCATCAGCTCTCATTCTGTGTTAGGATGATCGATCACCATCAAAATAGTGCAGTTCGGGAAGCTCTTGTGTAGCAGCATGGAATCTGCTGTCTTCCATACTCCACTTATACAAGGTCTTCCCGATGAGATTGCTCTCCTTTGCTTAGCAAGGGTCCCTCGGCGATATCATAATGCACTGAGGTGTGTCTCAAAGAGATGGAAGGCATTGTTATGCAGTGAAGAGTGGCACTCCTGCCGTAAGAGGAACAACTTGGACGAGTCTTGGATATATGTGATCTGTAGGAATACGGGCATCAAATGCTATGTACTGTCCCCTGATCCTACAACCCGTTCCTTGAAAGTCATGCAAGTCATGGAGCCTCCATGCTCAGTGCGGGAAGGCATTTCCATTGAGACCTTGGACAAGAGGTTGTATCTTTTGGGTGGTTGTAGCTGGCTTAAAGATGCTAATGATGAAGTATATTGTTACGATGCTTCCTCAAATTTCTGGAGCAGATCAGCTCCGATGCCTACTGCTAGGTATCCCTATTGACAAAGTTATATTGACTTGAATCTTTTGTCCCCTGAAGTTGTTGAGTGACATCTGCTTTGCTGTTCTATGTTGACCATTACATGTACAGTATTATCTCCTAGAGACTATGGACCAGTCACTTATACGCCGTTGCTTTGGTTTCAGGTGTTATTTTGTTTCGGCAGCTCTGAATGACAAGCTTTACATTACCGGTGGACTTGGTTTGACAGACAAGTCACCGAATTCGTGGGACATCTACGACTCAGGCACGAATTCATGGTGCGCGCACAAGAATCCAATGCTCACCCCTGATATCGTAAAATTTGTGGCGTTGGATGGGGAGCTGGTAACCATTCACAAGGCGGCGTGGAACAGAATGTACTTTGCTGGTATCTATGATCCATTGGACCGCACCTGGAGGGGAACAGAAAACGAGATCGCTCTTTGTTGGTCCGGCCCAACGGTTGTCGTGGACGGAACGCTCTACATGTTGGACCAGTCGCTCGGCACAAAGCTGATGATGTGGCAGAAGGAGAGGAAGGAGTGGGTCATGCTTGGCAGGCTGTCTGACAAGCTTACAAGGCCCCCGTGCGAGCTCGTGGCCATCGGGAGGAAAATCTACGTGATCGGAAGAGGGTTGAGTGCAGTGACAGTCGACCTGGATACAGCGGCCAGGGTAGATGGGTTCCTGGTGTCCTCCTCCGCAGGACCGTTGGTGGAGCATGACTTGCCACCTGAGAGATGCAGGGTTATC
The DNA here is from genome assembly GCA_036346265.1 of Melocanna baccifera. Taxonomy (NCBI): domain Eukaryota; kingdom Viridiplantae; phylum Streptophyta; class Magnoliopsida; order Poales; family Poaceae; genus Melocanna; species Melocanna baccifera. The sequence goes on from CM070679.1 coordinate 36,024,101, forward strand.
ACCATCTGAGCTGCACACTGGCCGCTGATTGTTTGCCACACCTCGATGCACATATGAAACTGTCTAACTAATTATTACTCAATATGGTCCATAAATTATTGTTTCTCTTTTCTTTTTCCTTATTTTTGCTGTATCTCGACTTTTGACTGTAACAAAAGAAGTTTAGGGTCAGTCTGTTTATCCGGCGAGTGTACATGCCGAGATATGTGCGTTTGTAATTGATGGATGTGGCGTTTCCTGTGATTATAATCCCGAATTCCACGTTCTTCTTTCGTGAGGTATGATCGAAACGAGCATGCCGGTTTTGATGCAGACCGACATGTGAGATGGGTTGAGAAGGGATCCTTGGACACCATGTAGCTGTTTGTTTTCGTTGACGTTATGCGATGCGAGAAGTCGTCGACAAACCTCGAGAGGGAGCGCTGGCCTGATCGTAACAACTTGTGTTGACAGACGACGACCGTCACCGTGCGTGGCTGATTGTAAAGCCAAAAATAATTAAGAGAGGAAAAAAAGGGTAATGTAATCGGAAGCCCAACTGAATGGATTATCAGAGCCAGGTTTCGATCCTGGGACCTGTGGGTTATGGGCCCACCACGCTTCCGCTGCGCCACTCTGATCTTGTTGTTCCGCTCTCGAGCGGACGTCCTTTATACGAGCAAACATCCGACAGCATCGATCTCCCTCTGGAAACACAACTATCGTTCCAGTTTCCACAGCTGTCGAGTCACCAAGTTACCCTCTGAAACTTTGTCCTTTCTCCAGAGCTACACAGGATTCAGAGACAGGTGCGTCGTCATGGACCAACAGGGAGAGCAGTCGGTTGTGGTGGGCTACCAAGTTTCGATGACAGCGAAGTCTCCTCCTTTGCAACGGTGGGGCGGAAGAGGAAAGCCGGTAATGGTTGGCCGTCTCACGCCAACTACTGCTACTACCATACCAGCCTCTCTCTCCCCTCTCTCACGCTTTGTCCTTTGGATGATGGCCGCATGACATTGAAGCCGTCCATTAATTCAACCGCCCGTTGCGACATCTATCTGAACAGACCTGTGGGTCTCTGTGAACAGATAACTGTACTCATCCGTAACTTGATTGCCCCTAAATACCTATCCATAAACGTTGCTCTATCGTACTGTTTACGAGGAGTACAGTACAGTTGAAGCGATTTCATTCGACGAAGTGATGGGCAACTGATTCAGTCGGTCCCCAGACACATGCATACTGACAGACGGGAGCGCTGGATTGGTCCGAGTCTGAACTCAGCTATGACCTCGTTCTCGAGCACTAATTTGGCGGTGTTGAAACACTCCTCTTGCTTGGACCCAACGAGCATCACATGAAGATCTGTCTCCTCCTAATTCTACCAACTGCAGACATGATGCTATCTTATTCTCGATCGAAATGCATTCCTCACCTTCTCCTTCATGCATTTTTCACGTTATTCCCCCGAATTGGAGCCTGCAGAGCAGAGGCAAACGCTTTGAGCATGCGTGCCTGCTTCGTAGGTTCTTTTGCACTAGGACTAGAATATGAAAACCTGATTAGAATTATTACAACTAGAATTAGGATTAGGATGTATGACTCGTAGCTAGCCTGATTGATGCTTACAACTAGAATTACTTTGCACTAGGATTAGAATATGAAAACCTGTAAACTTGTACGAACTTAAAATTTAACTTGGCACAAGTATTTAACACAAGTAAACCACATGGTTCTACGGAGTAGAATTAGCTGGGGAGCGTGGCCAAACGAGTGGTAGAAAAGGACGTGCATCGCTGCAGAGCCGCTGAACAAACAGAGCAAGCAAGAGAACGTTACAAACTCGCGCGTATATTACCCCCATCCACTTCTCTCGCATCCATCCCCCATTGCGTCTCCCTCCACCTCGCCGGCGCGCGCACCAGACAACCGATCCATGGCGCCGGGGCGCGCCAGGTTCCCGCCGGTGTCGGCCTACGACCCCTCGGCGCGCGCGCACCGCACCGTCGCGGCGGACCTCGACGGCACGCTGCTCGCCTCCTCGTCCGCGTTCCCCTACTACTTCCTCGTCGCGCTCGAGGCCGGCAGCTACCTCCGCGCGCTGGCCCTCCTGCTCGTCGCGCCGCTGCTGCTCGTGCTCTACGTCGGCGTCTCCGAGGCCGCCGCCATCGGCCTGCTCGTCTTCATCACCTTCGCGGGGCTCCGCGTCTCCAACGTCGAGGCCGTCGCGCGGGGGGTGCTCCCGCGCCACTACGCCGCCGAGGTGCGCGCCGACACGTGGACCGTCTTCCGCGGCTGCGAGGAGCGGCGGGTCGTCATCACCGCGTCCCCGGCCGTCATGGTGGGGGAGTTCGTCCGCGAGTTCCTGGGCGCCGAGGTGGCCGGGACCGAGCTCGAGACCTGCGCCTCCGGCCGGCGCTTCACCGGCCGCATCAAGGCCGTGCTCGTCGGGGAGAAGAAAAGGGAGACTGTCGAGAGGCTCTTCGCCGGCGGAGACATGCCGGATATCGGGCTCGGTGACCGCGAGAGCGACCACGACTTCATGGCAATCTGCAAGGTAAACTACTACATCGATCCAAAGCTCCAATCTTTCTCTTCTTCAACTGATTATTATGATCAATTGTGAATTCGTGCGTGCGTGCCCCATTATTCTTTGAGTGGTAGCTGAAGTTGCAAGAATTTCCTGGCATTCTAGCCTTTTTCTCTCTCCCTTCCTAGGGAATTAAAGGACCAGGTTCCCTCTAGCTAGTTCGTACCTGATGGTTAGGCTGTACAATTGTCGATTTCTCAGTACTACTAAATCTCTTTTTGAATAGTCCCAAATCGATCTCTGACAGCTCCTTTGGCCAATCCTTACTTGGTGCCAATCAAATCAGCCGTCTTCCGGTCTTTCTACTGGGCCATCGTTATCTTGTTAAATCTTTGGCGGTTTCCAGGAATAAGGGTTTTCTTTTTTTGGTTTATTTAAAAGTCAAGATAAATAAAATGATTTATTAAAATAGTTTTTTTAAAACAGTTTTCTATGTTTAAAATTATAAACGTGTTTATATTCACTACTATTTTAAAAAAAACACATATAAAGGCTACCAATAAAAAAGCAGACCTAAGCAGTTGGTGCAACGAGTAACTCCCGAAACCGACCTTACCTAGCTAGTGGTCCACCGCACGTCTGCACTGCAACATACTCTCCTGCACTATTGAATGCACCGTCCCAATCGATTAATTACGTACATCATTAATTACTTCCCTAATCCTTAATTCCATATTGTTTTGCTTGTGATTAAACTAAGATTAGTACTTGTATTTACTCGTACTTTTCTTGGCGCCAAAACTAACAACCCAATCGATTTGTTCCTATGGGCAGGAAGCCTACATGGTGCCACCCGACCGCCGCGCGCCGCGCGCCGCCGCCGACGCGCTGCTGTCCCGCGCCATCTTCCACGACGGCCGCCTCGTCCGCCGCCCCGACCCGGCGCACGCGCTCTTCGCGCTCGCCTACCTCCCCGTCGGGTTCGTCCTCGCCCTCCTCCGCGTCTTCCTCAACCTCCCCGTCCCGGCGCGCTTCGTCCGCCACACCTACCGCCTCACCGGCATCCGCCTCGCCGTCCGAGGGACGCCTCCCCCGCCGCCGCGCCCGGGCTCCCCGGGCTCTCTCCTGGTCTGTAACCACCGCACCGCGCTGGACCCCATCATCGTCTCCATCGCGCTCGGCCGCCCCGTCACCTGCGTCACCTACAGCGTGAGCCGGCTGTCCACGGCCATCTCGCCCATCCCTGCGGTGGCGTTGACCCGCGACCGCGAGGCGGACGCGGCGCGCATCGCGGCGCTGCTTGAGGAGGGCGACGTGGTGGTGTGCCCGGAGGGGACGACGTGCCGGGAGCCGTTCCTGCTGCGGTTCTCTGCGCTGTTCGCGGAGCTGACGGACCGGATCGTGCCGGTGGCGGTGGAGGCGCGGCAGGGGACCTACTACGGGTCGACGGCGAGGGGGTGGAAGTTCCTGGACCCCTACTTCTTCTACATGAACCCGCGGCCGGGGTACAAGGTGACGTTCCTGCCGGCGCTGCGGCCGGAGGAGACTTGCGGCGCGGGAAGGAGGAGCGCCGTGGACGTGGCCAACCACGTGCAGAGGGTGATCGCCAAGGAGCTCGGGTACGAGTGCACGGCGCTCACCAGGAAGGACAAGTACATGAAGCTCGCTGGCAACGACGGCAGGGTCGCCGCCGCGACGACGACCAATAAGTCCAAGGTCAATGGCAACAAGTTTGCGTGAACTCTGGAACACCGCCCGCGAACAGGGTAACTGATTGTGTAAGCAACGCAGATTGATCGATCCGGTCGAATGCTTTTCTAACAAGTAAGTGTGTGTGTGTGGCAAGTTCGAGCTTAGCATTGCTTGGGTGCAGATCGATGATCGATGATGTGGCTCGGCCCAGCTCATCTCGGCATATATAATAAGGGTATTGGGCTTCACGGTCCTGGCCCAATTTAACTGAGCCCGGTTACTGGTGATTGTGTGACGCACTGCAGTTGCGAGAAATTAAGAAGACGGAGAGATTAATGAGCTGGAGGGTCCCCCTCCTGAAGCAAGCAAGTAGCCCAGCACAAAAGCGAAACTAGAACAAAAATAGCCGGGTTCATCATTTCTCTATACACATAATAATATATATAATTTTCAAGTAATGTTGTACTAAATAGTAATACGTCTGGTAATTATTAGCATAAATATTTCAACATAACCAATATATGATGATAAAAAAAAGTAGTGATCGAAATACTCACCAGTTACCAATATAAAGAAGTCCAAAAATAATATTAGTTAATAACAACAAACTGAAGGAATTAAAGGCGAAATCACATAACAAAGTTGGTTAGTATTGGTTAAATACATCATCTGATCTCAATGATATGTTAAAAGAGAATAAAATAATTTAAAGTTTGAAATAAAAAATAGTAGAATGATCAAATATAAGTTAATGTATTATCTTTTAGTACTTACATTCTTTCAAGTTCATAAAGCTTCGAACCACAATATCATTGGTAATTTTCATCAATTATTATTTCTACATATAGCAAATAAGTATATTATTCATGAAATCATCAATAAATTGAAAAAGTGAAATAGATATTTGTATGTTGAACAGGTTAAAAATAATATAATAGAAAATACGTCCAAATAGCTTACTTACTTGGCATTGTGGTAAATCTACAATTTTATTTCTGATTTGCAACAAGTTAGGCCAGTATTACAAAAAAAATAAAATAAAATTAAAACTCTAAGTCTTAACACTGCAATTCAACAATTATCAAATTAAAACCCTAACTCACAAATTTAGTCCATGTTTTTTTAAACAAATTGAAAGAATTAAGAGAAATTTAGAGCAAAATACATGCTAACCAGATGGAACCAAACTTTCTTTGGCCAGTGAGGGTGTGAGGCAACAGGGACCAAGCGACGTCGCGGCGAGGTGGCAGACGAGGGCGGCCGGTGGCGCTAATTTCTCCTGTTCTGCGGTGACCAGTTGCTGTCTGGCTAGGTACAAATGTGCGGCGAATGTGGTGCACATCTCCTGGTCGACCATACGAGATGAACAGGGACATCGAGGGTTGCTGCGAAGTGATACGTTTCGGGATTAATCAAATGGATGCTGTGGCTACAGTCCTCCCTCTTAGCCTCTTAGGTTAGATCAGTCTGCCGTAGTTACCTCATGAGTTGAGAGAAGGACAGGCATTTTTTTGAACCCGATGTCCTGACACTGGGACCGTAACTTGGTTTCGCCCGTGGCCAGGAAGAGGCAGGGCAGGGCTCGTTCGGTGACACTGACAGAGGTAGGACAGGCATTGACCCACAGAAGATATCAAAATGGCATTGAGATCAGGTGGAGCCGTTGCTTTTCGTGGGTAGGGAATATGGAGGTGTTGCGTCGTTCCAAGGTTTTCCTCTCATTTTCGGGTCTCGCTGTGGCCACCAATCGCTGCTGCGATTTGCTAGCAGCGAAAGCAAAGCAATCGCCCCTCCCTCCGGAGAAGTGCCAAGCAAAGCAATCTGCAACTTACAAGGCTACAATTCTTTCATTAAATCAATCAACGAGTCAGGAAGGATAGATGCTGCTGCGTGCAAGGAACCCTACTACTTCTGGTCCCATATCTTAGGACTGATAACGTGTTCAACAATCAAATATATATGTGCGCTAATTATGTATGCGTGTTACACTTTCATGTAAGGTCACTGTGGTGTAGGGTCTCTGCACGTCAATTGCTGAACAGATATTCAGATTCATTATTTCGCACTTCGGTGATACAGCATGGATGTTGTAGGACCAAAGCCAAATGCTTGCTCCATCTCAGAAAATAAAAAAAGAAAAAGAAAAAGGCTAAATGCCTGCTCTTGAGTCCGTCTGTCAGTTGCTCATAAGTCATGGGCAATCGGCTTGCTAGTCTGTAAATTAAATCCACTTGTACTACGCCACAGCACAGGTGCATCATCATGCATGCAGAACTAGCTAGAGCAGATCGGTACTCCAATGCTCACAGCTGCTCTAGCTAGTTCTCCAGCCTTCCAAGCCAAACTCTACTGGATAGGTTCAGATTCTGCACAGTACAGCTGCTCACAACTGAGTACGGCAGTCAGGGACGTACATACCTGGACCGAAACGATGTTTGTTTGAGCTTTGAAGGCAAAGGGAGAAGAGTCCAGCAAGCCAAACGGACAGTGACAACTGTTGGATTCTTTGAGGGCATTTTCAGTAGTTTCTCAATTAAGAGAAGGAAGAATATGAAAAAAGGAAAAGAAATTGGAGGAGGGGCCCACCTGTCAATTGGACGCAACGAGAGGATAAGGGTTAAACCCTAGCTCTTTTGTTCGTGGGGTGGACTGGGCTCTCCGGCTCTTTTCAGCAGTGTTCGGCGAGATGGTGATGGAAGCGCGAGCTGGCCTGGGTCCCTTGGGCTGGCCGTTCGCCGCTTCCTTGTCACATGAAGCCATTGTCCTCCTATAGGGTGATCGGACTCCATCTCTTTTCAGGAGTAAGCCTAAATAGTAATACGTCTTATGGGAGGCCATCCCCTATACCATGTACAATGGAGCTGCTGCTCCACCGTGTTGATCATTGTGTTGCGTATCGGTGTTCTTGTGCGGCCATCCCCTATACCTCGTCTTCATTAGTTTGGAGTGTCCCAAACTGCGAAGAAAGTATTGTATCTCCGTTGACCATGCTCCCACACCACGGCACAACGGGGCAATTAGTTTTCTAGGTCAGCGCCTCTAGGCGTGCCTTGCCTTGTTCATCTCATTAGCTTTGATTGCCATCGATTCTATGAGTATTTTGGTTTCTAATTTTTATATTACTTGCATTGTGAGTCATACTAGTTAATTACGTTCTGTGAATTATCCTAGTACCGAGAGACTTTGCAAGTATTATTTGTAGGCTAGGCTTAATGCTCAATGAGGATAATCGTCTAAAGCTGGAATTGATTTGTTAAATTAATTTATATTTGAGCTCTAATTGAGGTGCTTACCACTGTCATATGATCTATAGATCCCTTTGCCTTTACTTTCGGTTAGACATGTTGTGTCATCATTTCTATGATTTCTAGTAGAACAATATTCATTAATCTGTTTTATATCATAGCACTGCATCTTTATTGTTTTGTGTCTAAATAACTCGATCAGGTTATATTACCAGACTGAATTCTGTTGTTGCAATCTTCTCTTGGTGAATTTTAGTTGAGCCAAAAGTTGAATTTGCAATCTATAGTACTTGCGGATTCTTATGATAGTTAAGTAAAGCATTACTTAGATCTCAAATTCTAAATTTTAGTTGACTTATCATTTTGAGAAGAGTATAGATGATTGTGTTGAGAAGGCCAAGATTAATTCTTGAGCAACTCTGCATCTGAGAGCAATAAAACACATCAAAAACCTGAGCAATATGCTGGTTTTTATTGCCCTCCTGTTCTATATTTGCAGTATATTGTCCTACTTAAATGACATGAGAGATTTACATGTTTATATATCAATTCTGTCATTTATGCGCTGCTTGAAATATACTTTATTCATGCTGTTTTTAGACATTCACATATATATGCTGGGTATAATGTTCTGCTTGAATGACTTAAATTATTTACATATGTATATGTTAATTAAGTCATTTAAATGCCAACGGAACTATGCTTTTATTTCTGTTATGTTGAAATTAATTCTAAATATTTGCTTATCTTTACTACTTTAAAAGAAGGAGTTGGTGGTTGATGAGTCCTCCTTCAGTTTTTTTAGCCATTCGATCTGATTATGAGATAGAATCTGAACCGTTCTCCTCCACCGCCCCCTCTTCCCCCTCTGCACCCGCCGCCCCGATCCGCTCCCCACGCTCTCCCCCCGCCGCCCCGATCCGCTCCCCCTCGCTCTCCCCCCGCCGCCCCGATCCGCTACCCCTCGCTCTCCTCCCGATCCACTCCCCCTCGCTCTCCCACACAGCGCCCCCACCCCACGCCTCCCCTCGCTCCCAGTCCTCCTCCTCTCCTCGCTCGCGACGGCCACCCTCTCGCCGCGCGCGCGCCCCTCGCTCCCCGTCCTCCCTCTCCCCTCTCGCCTCCGCACGGCCGCCCCCCGCCTCCTTGGCTCTCCCCCGCGCCTCCCCTGGCTCCCCGTCCTCCTCTCCCCACCTCCTCCTCACGGCCACCCCGGCCGCGCGCCTCCCCTCGCTCCCCGCCCACCCCTCGCTCTCCCGCCTCCGCAGATCCTCGCTCTCCCGCCGCCCACCGCCTCCCCTCGCTCTCCCCGTCTCCCCCTCGCTCTCCCCTCGCCTCCGCAGATCCGCCTCTCCCCCCGCGCCGCGGGCTCCTCCCCCCACCCCGCGTCGCCGCCACTGCTACTCATATTTAGTGTGCATAAAATAGGTACCACTGCTACTCATATTTTTGACCGCTTCTCCTTCTCCTACCCTTCCACTTGTGCATTTCCTACCCTTCTACATCTCATCCACGGGCCGATTGGATTCCTTGCACACAAACCGGTGACTTCCAAGTGTTTTGGTTTTACTACAAATCAGAGAGCTAGCTAAGCAGGTAAGATTGTGTTACTTTCTGACTCAAGAAAGAAAATTCTTTATATTTGTTTTGATCTTGCCAAAATGAATTTTAGGTGCACACTAAATTTGCGGTTATTAGGTAGCTATTTGTTTAGTAATGAGGACTTGCAATCTGTAAATGTCAGATATGGTTTTTATACTTCCAGTTTTGGGTTAATGGGTTCTAAGCTCACATTTTTGTTCTGATCTGGTTTACAGAGACTGACTTAAGACTCTTTGTTTACTTACATATTTATCACTGTTGGGACATCGGTTGCATTGTGCCTAATTTCTCATTACATGAGTAAGGATGCCTTTTGTGCTATGCTACTTGTATATTCTTCATTTCCTTTTGTGTTGTGCTACTTGTATATGCATGCAGCCATACTTATAAATACTCATAAAGGTTATTGACATTTCAGTTGAACCTAATATAACTGATAAATTGCTAACTTTTTAGTTCCAAACAAATCTTTTTTGTGAGATCAATATGATAAATAACTATAGGCTTGTACGTTGCATCCTTGATAACCTCTTTATTGTTAGGATTTGGGTCAAAATATATTTTTGTTTGTTTAACATGTGTATACTTACATCATTTTCATTGAAGTTCTTGTGTACACGAAAGAATAAGATAATTGGTTTGATGTCTATTGCAATAGTCAACCCAAACTTGAAGGTCATATTGCACTTTTCTTGATGCTGTTGATAACCATTCTCACTCAAACTGATAAAATATGCAATATCTATAAATAGAGTGGCATTTGGTTTTATCAGGAAGACCTAAAATTGAAAACTGGAAATTGAAGGAAGAGTTTTCCACACTAACCTGTATGCTGTTCACGGTACCTATAGTGGTGGCAAAGAAGGCAAAAGCAAAATCCAATGGCTGAGGTCCATGGTTAGAAGCCCTGATCTTATCTCCATACCTGGTATGATTATTTTGTGAAACTTTTAAATTTAGCAATGTGTACCGATTTCTAACATTGTTTACCTCCTAATTAATGGACATGATATCTTACGAAATTGATTGTGCTTACAAATGACCTTTTAATTGCCTATTTCCTTTTAATTGAGCGCACTATTGATTAATCAAACATCGTGGACCTTCATAAACAAAACAAAGAACTATGTGGGTGTAACGTATCACTGATTATGCACCTAGAGACCACGGAAATCTAATCAGTAAACAATAGATTATGCACCTAGAGACCAAGGATTCTGCATTAGATTTAATTGAGGAATCTGATGCTAGCATGTGATAGTAACATGTTACAAATAGCTCACTTCCGTTGCTTTTGGATCAACTTTGTCTGCTTAAGGACATGTTTCCCTACTGTTAATATTTTATGAAAAACAAGGATTCTATGATAGCCACCAAGGAAATCACTGTATAAGATTGTTCTGAATGGTTGAGTTCAGCACTATTTAAGGACATAATTGCCACAAATTATACAAGAAAGATCTAGATGTGCATGTGTGTTCCTGCTCTGATTTTATTAGGTAGATATATATGAGGCTATATAAAAACCACTTTGCACCCAGTTGACGCCTTGAGCTTACATTTTGATTTGGTCCTGTTTTAGATTTGCTGTAGAAGCTTGTCATTATTTGATATGCATATTGGTTGTGAATTCAGCTTAAGTTTGTTGTAAACTTGTAATTAACATACAAGCATGTTCTAATTGTGGATTTGTGGTGTCATAAAGTTCAACTAAGAAGTACTGATTGCATCGAGTCTTAGGCAACATACACATAATTGGCCACATGTGATATATATGCTATTCTGATTGCAGATGTTGAAAAATATGATTTATGAGAGCTACCTTGCTTCCCTTCAACATCCACAAAGCATTGTAGGAAGAAACATAGGAAGTCGCATCCTCGTAAATTGAAATAGGTTTATGCTAAAGCGGTCATTTCTTATTTTTGATTCATTGTATATGCAAAAGATGGTGGCTTCATGTTTCTTGCGCATGTATTTTCCATTGAGAGCTGGTATTGTTTTCTCCTAAAGCCAGGTAGTTTTATAGAATAGTAATTTTTTTGAAGGAATGTTATAGAACTTGTGGAGGTTCCATTGATGAAAGTTTGTACTTTGTGCCACTTGATTTTTCTTGGTTTAGTGAGTACTTAGCGGATTATCTAGCATTTGTCATACACTTCGATGATATGGCAGCTCAATGATTATTGCCAATCAGATTTGGCTATATACGCTATTCTGATTTCTGTTGTTGAAAAATAAATTTATGAGAGCTACTTTACCTTCCTCCAACAGCCTTTTGTTTGTTTTACCTATTTGGATTTCATCGTGTTGCAAGGAATTAGATAATAAAATTATCTTTCTTTTGGGATGCCTAATTTATTGTACCAAGTTATGTTTGTTGAGGAATTGTTTTTGTTTTGAACTTCCGTAGTTCTGTTCTTTGCTTAAATCTAATTCTGTTAATCTTGTTTACTATGTAATAATAGCTTTTCGAGTGGTGGTGAAGATGGATATGTAAGGCTACACCATTTTGATTCTGACTACTTCAACATCAAGATTTAACTCAAAAGTTTACACATTTCTCTGAGGTAAGACTTCCTTTGGCAGCAAAGCATGATGACTGCATATTTGTTAAGGAATTTTGTCACCAGTTTTGTTATCACCACCTATTGCTATACTCAGGTTGTTGAAGTGTTTATTGCTAACAAGCTGTTATTGATTAAATAATAGAAACAGATACAATGAAATTATCTATGTTTTTGCATTAGTGTTGTGTAAGAATATGGCTAGCCTTGTTTGATACATTTAGGTGGTAAGAGAAAGAATATTCTTTACGAGATGGTATAGATGTCTAGGAGATTTGGATTGCTACATTTGCTGTAACATATATTGACTTGTTTGCAAAGCAATCGCATACTATATATGATACGTTTGCTACTGGCAACCACTTGAGCTGAATTGAAATGGTGACCCGGCGCAGCATGAGGGCGCCGTCCGTGCCCGCGTGGGCCGCGTCGGCCACCACGCTCATCGTGCAGATGCTGCAGAGCAAGATCGGTGTTCACGTGTTTTTATTGTCATTTGTTACTGTTAGTGCTATGCCTTCTAAAAGCTATCTAAAAAATATACTTCAAAATACCTTGTGCTATTCTGGAGGACTTTGGTTCAATATTATTGGAGAAGTGCAGATTGTAAAGACTTGAACCTGGTACAAGATTGGCCTCACCTGTTCTATATGTGACACGAAAAAATAACCAGTTCACCTTGAAAATGCTGCTTTTAGTTTCGTTCAGTTGGATTCCTTACTATGACATTTGTCAATTTAAGCCTAATTCTGCATACCTACATCCATATGTGGGAATTAAGGAACAGAGGAATTCATCCAAAAGATGAAGTAAAAACTTGTCCTAGGTAAATTACATAACTACAAGCATTGCGTATTTTTACTTGAGAGCACCAAAAGCTGCCCGCCCGACGGGCCGGCTTTCTAGGCCTAGCCCAACTCGCCATTCGTCCATTGCCGATTGGAAGCGGCATATCCTTTGGTAAAATCCTGGGGCCATCATTGCGATTTGATTTAGACCATTCGTCTCTCTCCTCTCTCAGGATACAACCGTCCATTTCCTCTATTTTTTCTATCTCCTCGCGTATTCTGGCCACCTTTCTCTTTTTATCGCTTGCTCTCTAATGTTTTGATGTGTGAAGTTAGCCAGGCAGTAAGTTCTGTTTCATTATTTTTATGACTTCGTTGCAACGCACGGATCTCTAACTAGTATTGCATAATTTACAACAACAACATCCAACAGATTGAGCTGCAAAAAATGAAGTAAATGGAAGAGAAACCGAGACAGAAGTGACCTGAATTGCACTCACTTACCATTGTAGTTTGGGGATTCAGAATTCAGATTCTTTGCGAAGTCTTGTAGTCGTCGTCACCAGATGTTGGAAAGCCCCTTGCCTATAAGCAGCTCAACTGATTTAGTCTGTATTTTTCGATTTGGGCAACGTTTGTCTATACAACGGCATGAAACAGTGCCGCAAATTCAGTTATAACTTATCGGAGACTAGGGAGGAAATATGTTGCGCATTCTATGTTCCTGTCTAGTAGTTATCGGGTGTGTTAAATTGACTAAGTATTAACGCGGCAAATACCAAGAAGTTTCTCTGTTGATCACAATGAAGCTCAGATCAGGTGCCATAGTCGAGTTCTTTGCAAGGACGATTGTTTTGGCTAATAAAAAAAATACTCTCTTTTTTCTCTCTTCTTCAGCACGTACGAAGATATACAAGAAAACATGCAAAAAAAAAAAAACTAAAACATGAATTAGATTCGGTTTGGGAAAAATATCACGTCTCCTCGTCGTACGATACTGTTGCCCTCTGCCTACGATTCCTAAGAAGAGTACTAGTTAGCCCGTTCAAGCATCAACCACGAGCGCTGCCTATAAATTCACAAGGAAATCCTCTCCAATCCCCACCAACCTGAAGCGCAAACTGCTCGCTAATCTTCCTTTCCAATCCAATGGCAACCGCCCGCCTCCTCCTCCTCCTCCTCGTCTGCCTCGCCGCCGCAGTTGCCGCCTCCGCGGTAGTCGGCCTCCGGCTGCCCAGCGACGCCAGCTTCCCCGCGGCGCAGGCCGAGAGGCTCATCCGCGCGCTCAACCTCCTCCCCAAGGAAGCCGGGCCCTCCACCGCCGGAGATGCCCCCAGCGTCGCGCCCGGGGAGCTGCTGGAGCGGCGGGTGAGGCTGCCCGGCCTCCCCGTGGGGGTCGGGGACCTCGGCCACCACGCCGGCTACTACCGCCTGCCCAACACGCACGACGCCAGGTGAGACGGCACTGATCGATTTTTTGTGTTACTCCAGTGTAAAGCTGGGTTATTTGGATGGGAATTTGTTTTTTTTGCGTGAAAGTTCCAAGCTTTGTAACGGTAGTCCAGGGAGTTGGATGAGAACAACACTGCAACCTGAAATTTTTGTAGAGAATGTTCCTAGTTTTTAGCGAGGAAAAAAATTGCAACTTTCAATTGAGAGCGTTTGTGCGTTTGAATGTTGCAGGATGTTCTACTTCTTCTTCGAATCGAGGGGGAAGAAGGAGGACCCCGTCGTGATCTGGCTCACCGGAGGGCCTGGTTGCAGCAGCGAGCTGGCCGTGTTCTACGAGAACGGGCCTTTCACCATCGCAAACAACATGTCGCTTGTTTGGAACAAATTCGGTTGGGACACGGTAAGCCCATATATACTTTAATGCATCATACGTTTAGTGTGATCCCTGTTTCGTTAAGAAACCGAGTTTACTTACCAAGTATCGACTTGCAAGCAATCCATTGGACCGTTTGGTGAAACTAGCGTGTCTAAGTTATTTCAACCTGTGTTGACTAGTATAGCCATGGTTAAGCGATAGTGAGGACTGAAGATAATGTCAATTTCAAATTCTCTCAGGTTGAATCCAGTAACTGTTGAAGGAAACCTTTGGTCTAGAACCTTCATGTTTGTTAGTATCTGTTACCAACTTTGGACAACTGCTACCAACTTACCGTATTTGGTCCCTTCAGCTATTTTGAGTTGATGAGCACCTTACCAACCAACTTGCCATAGTTCCATGTTTTTACAAACACAGCAGTTGGACTACACGCCTTATTATAGTAGGACAACATGAGTGTGCGACACTTCATAGAGCTGCTTCTCAATCTCTGTAAAGAATCATTCACTAAGTTCGATCTGTCATTAAAGGCAGTGGTCATTGCTGCGGTCAGCTCCTAGCTTATGTTGAGATACTTTTTGACCATGTACATATTCATGTCAATTACGTCACTATAGGTTCCTTTACATACTCCTTCTCTGATATGATTTGATGCCTGCAGATTTCAAATATCATATTTGTTGATCAACCCACTGGAACTGGCTTTAGCTACAGCTCTGATGATCGTGATACTCGTCATGATGAGACAGGTGTGAGCAATGACCTATATGACTTTCTCCAGGTACCGCTCTCTATCCTTCTAACTGACATGCTAAATTTTTTTCCTTATTTCATCGATTCCATGTGATGTGTGATTACACTATAAAAGCTTGGTCTATTAGTTCTCTAGCGTAAGATAATTTTTAA
Source organism: Melocanna baccifera (assembly GCA_036346265.1). NCBI lineage: Eukaryota > Viridiplantae > Streptophyta > Magnoliopsida > Poales > Poaceae > Melocanna > Melocanna baccifera. The sequence continues at coordinate 36,039,238 of CM070679.1, forward strand.
AATACAGCAGGGTACTATCATATGCAATAGTACATTACTGAGGCTAGGCACCAACAATCCAACAGTGTGTCCGTTGTAAGTAATGCACAGAAAAATAGAGACGAGAGATACAAATTTTTCGTGAAAAATCCTTACGAGAAAAAATCACGGGCGCTTAAAGGTAAATTATTATAATGAGAATATATTACAATAGAGCGCTTCTCTTTCTATGGACTACTGGGGTACTATATAGGGCGAGAGAAAAGAGTCTCACATAGAGAGGGAACTGAAGCAGAGTCGGTTGTTACAAATTGACACTACATTTGATACAACCTGTGTATGGTCCAAACATCTATCACGCCACGTCTAGCATAAGGCGATGAAGTGTCATACACAGATACGGTACGAATTTGGATCAAACTTGAACAATCTCCACTTTGAACTGAATTCTCTTCAGTAGTCGAAAAATATAATAAACTCATCCACTAAAATCAGCATGTACAACTTATACGTTGAAAGTCCATCAGACTAATCTTCAAGCAGAAAGATTGGAACATTCTTGTCCAAATGCTTCTTGCGAAGCAAAATTGAGCAAACCACCAGTAGATCTAAACACAACTATTAACAGAGCAGACGGACAAATCTGGGTCCTCAACAATTTATAACCCCAGCAAAGTCTGAGTCCGTGCAACTGACCTCCTGAAACAAATGCTCAATCGTTGAATGGCATAAGCAAAAACATCACCTGTGATGCTGGATAGATAACGAAGAACTCAAATCATGAAATTTTACATGCTCCACCTAGAACACAAAAAACATGTCAAACAACGCTTATTGAAAGAGCAACTCTTTAACAAGAAAAGACTGGAACAATCTTATTGCACGTGTAACCATCACGTATGTCAAACTGTCGACTTCAAAAGTAATTGAATTCCATGACATGGTTGAAACTGCTCATGTAAAACTGTCCGAATGAAAGAAATTCTTGTGCCATCAATGGAGTATAAACTACAGTAGACCCCTTATATCGAGCTGCGACAACTGGAAGACATTGTAGTATCCATGCAAAAATAAACTCATTCTTGCATTTAAATCTTTTAACTCAAACTAAAATTGGAGCAAATCTTCACTTTCAAACAGCAAAACTCTGGAGAGTATCATTCTAGATACCATCAGCGTGTTATCAAACGGTGAATAAAAACACTAAATTCAGTTGTCCTCACAACTGACATTGATTTTTTTAAGTCTCCTCGATCAAGCGTAGCCTAAATTAACTCAATGTATGGAAAGCCTGTAACTCTACTTTAAACTCCTTATATGCATATCTTGCCGCAGTAACCCGTAGAAGATGATGGATCATCAATGAAATCTTCAATTGATTAATCCTGCATGAATGCTGCAAATAATAGGTACAATGGCCTGAATTGCAATAAACTCTACCTCCAATAAAAAAACATATAGAGTTGACGACACAGTTTTGACGGAGATGGTGTAGTACAACGCCATAGCATGGCGTCAGGCGGTGCGGACGATGATGCTGGCGAAACCTAGCATTGGAACAGTCACCGAGGTAGAGCGTGGAACGATGCTCAAGACGGCGTGGGTCAGCGTTGAATTGGAGTCAAGGCTTGGAATGGAGTCGAGGTGAGTAGAATCACAGAGTTGATGCTACTGAAATAACTCCTGGCACGCTTGTGAGGTGTACAAAGTAATTTCGCCGGAAAAAGAAAACAACAAGCCACAGACTTCCTGCTTCTCTTTGTTTTCTTCTGACACGCGGATAGGGACTTAATTCTGCTTTTAATGCATACTCAAGCTTCGGAATAGATGCCGAAGGACTTCTCATCTCCTGCTTCCTGATGTGTGCACAAAGCAAAAATTTGATAATTGATCTGTGTACTTTGGTGGATGCGATGAAACTCACTTGGCTTGGAAGCGGTCGGCCAGAGCAAAAAAAAAAATGGTTGCGTTGCACACGGACCAAGGACCAAAGAGACATCGCACGTGAAGGAAACGCTGTTGCGTTCTGCTATCGCGCTTGATTTTCTTGTGGCTGTTTCTCCTAGCTGGCGTGGCGTGGACCGAAATCGAGACGCGCGCGAGTCGAATGCGAGGCACGAGACCTGATTGGTTGTGTTTGGGAGCGCTGTGTGAAGGCGCTCTGCTAACCTCGCCATGGGACAACACGCCTACGGTACTGGAACCGACGCAAAGAGAATGCCATCTGTCATGCGCTAGAATCGAAGACCTTGGCTCGAAGACTAAAAACAAGTATGGCTCGGATACGAGGAAGAAACACGTTGGAAATTTTTCTTCAAATCTTCAGTCCTCGCTTGATGCCGCTATGGCCGTCGTGCGTGCCGCCCTGGGAGTCGGCTCCTCCTGTGGTAGCAGATAGGATCTTGAACCGTGAGCTCTGATACCACTAGTTGTAAATAATGTACAGAAAAATAGAAACAAGATATACAAATTTTTATATGAAAAACTCTTGTGAGAAAAAACCATGAACACTCGAAGACAAATCACTATAAGAAGAAGAGATTACAATGGAGTACTTCTAATAGAGCCCTTTTCTTCCTATGAACTACTATAGTACATATATAAAGCGGTACAAAAGAGTCTCACATGTAGAGAACTGAATCAGAGTCGATTGCTACAGATTGACATCACGTTTGATACAATCTGTGCATGGCCCGGACACCTATCATGCCACGTCCGGCATAAGGCGATGAAGTATCCTACATAGACACGGTACAAATTCAGATCAAACTTCAACAATATCAAATTTGACCGGATAGCTTCATTGGAGGTAGCAAAAGTTAACTTACAAAAATTGTAGCCCTCAAATCAGACTAGATGGAATAGAAAGATTCCTATAGCAGAGTTATATATCAGTCGAACGCTTGATTGTGTTGAGTTCTAACTTCAGCAAAATAGAAGAGTAATATGTAATAATTATTTATTCTTCAAATCAAACACGTTGGAAATTTTTCTTCAAATCTTCAGTCCTCACTTGATGCCGCTATGGCCGTCGTGCGTGCCGCCCTGGGAGTCGGCTCCTCTTGTGGTAGCAGATAGGATCTTGAACCCTGAGCTCTGATACCACTAGTTATAAATAATGTACAGAAAAATAGAAACAAGATATACAAATTTTTATATGAAAAACTCTTGTGAGAAAAAACCATGGACACTCGAAGACAAATCACTGTAAGAAGAAGAGATTACAATGGAGTACTTCTAATAGCGCCATTTTCTTCCTATGGACTACTAGAGTACATATATAAAGCGGTAGAAAAGAGTCTCACATGTAGAGAACCGAATCAGAGTCGATTGCTACAGATTGACACCACGTCTGATACAATCTGTGCATGGCCCGGACACCTATCATGCCATGTCCGGCATAAGGCGATGAAGGTTATTTGCACCATGGAAGAGAGTTTGGAAGTCCTGGGCCCCCCTTGGCTGCAAATTCTTCATCTGGCTTGCTATTAAGAATCGCTGCTGGACAGCCGATCGACTTGCCAAAAGAGGTCTCCCACACCCTGTGGTTTGCCCCCTTTGTGACCAAGAAAATGAAGTTGTACAACACTTGTTAGTCTCCAGTGTCTTTACCCGTCAGGTTTGGTATATAATCCTTCAGAAGCTCGGCTTGGCCTCAATTGCTCCTCAGCCAACCTCTAATAAGTTCTCAAGCTGGTGGTGCCAAGCTGTGAAGGGTGTACCAAAAGACTGTCGAAAAGGGATCAATAGCCTGAGCATCCTTGTCTCTTGGGAAATCTGGAAGCACCGAAATGACTGTGTCTTTAATGGCACTAGCCCAAGCATCTCTACCTTGCTGTAGACTATCTCTGGCGAATGCATTTTGTGGTGCATAGCAGGTGCAAAAGGTCTTCAGGAGTTGCTTGCTAAGGCTTTTGTTGGAGGCCAGTGATCTTGGTTCTAAGGCTCTTGCCGTCTTAGATGGGTCGTTGAGTGTTGCTAAGGTTGTTGTGTGTGTGTCCTGTTGTGAGTATGTGTGTGTGTGGGAATTCCTTCCCCTTTGTTTTCCTTTTATCTTCTTAATGAAATGATATGCAGCTCTCCTGCGTGTTCGAGAAAATAATTATTTATTCTTAATTGCCATTTCAGGTGTTCTTTAAGAAGCATCCAGAATTTGTAAATAATGACTTCTTCATAACTGGAGAATCTTATGCTGGGCACTACATTCCAGCATTTGCAAGTCGAGTTCACCAAGGAAACAAAGCAAATGAGGGCATTCACATAAACCTAAAGGTTTGATCCTTACCCAACTTTGCAATCTCTTTTTATTCTCATATGCCTCTTTTTACATAACTCTTTCCTATTTTTCTTGTAGGGTTTTGCAATTGGTAATGGTCTCACGGATCCAGCAATCCAATACAAAGCCTACACGGACTATGCATTGGACATGAACCTTATTGAGAAATCTGACTATGAAAGGATCAACAAGTTCATCCCGCCATGTGAATTTGCAATAAAGCTTTGTGGTCAGTAATATTATAAGCCTTCAAGCAAAAAACTTTATTTCCTTGTAATCATTAGCACAAGATACGGGCATTGTTTTGCTATTTGCCTGAGGCAAACATATATTTCTAAATATGGTGAACTTCCTGACATCAACTAAGATTGACGTGAGAGAAAGCGGTTAAAAAAGATTTTAGAGATTGGAATGTATCTAAAGAATTAGTTTTGGATAGGAGCACATAGAAATTAGCGATCCACATATCGGAACCATAAGTAAGTTTAGGGGTAGTGTTTTACGCCCTCGGCTCAGTTGCCAGGTTGTACAGCTTACAGTTTTAGCATTGTAGGTCTTAAAGGTTCTCATCTCTTTGATTTTGAGGAGGTTTCATTTCTAGTCTATTCTAACTTGTTTGGAACAAAAAACTTTGTTGTCGTTGGTGGTGGTGGTGAACTTCCTGAATGATCAGTGCTGGTAGAGGAGATTGAATGAAACCACTTTAGGATGATTCAAATCTCATCCTGAGGTTTTCTTCAGATAAAAGGAATTGTTACTAACCCCCTACTGATGTTTCAGGTACCAATGGGAAAGCGTCTTGCATGGCAGCATATATGGTCTGCAATTCTATTTTCAACTCTATTATGAAACTTGTTGGGACAAAGAATGTGAGTAAGCAATGACTGTTAAATTAACTAACTGCTTCTGTTGATTAAGACTGAAGGTCTTACATATTAATGGCTTCTTTACAGTACTATGACGTTAGGAAGGAATGCGAAGGGAAACTTTGCTATGACTTCTCAAACTTGGAGAAGTTCTTTGGTGATAAAGCAGTCAGAGAGGCACTTGGAGTTGGCGACATCGAATTCGTCTCATGCAGCACTAGTGTTTATCAAGCAATGCTGACAGACTGGATGAGGAATTTGGCATCCCAGCTCTACTTGAGGATGGGATTAATGTGCTTATATATGCTGGGGAGTACGACCTTATATGCAATTGGCTTGGTAAGGATATGGTCTCTCTTTTTTTTTTCCTCAGTTTTGCACTTTTGCTCATCATAACTCTGCACATAGTTTGGTCTTTCATCCGTCGAATACAACTTTATAATTTTGGTGGATGCTCCAATTTTGTTAGTGTGGAATGCATAGCTCGTATATTACTACCAGTAAATTCAGGTTCATAATTATAGTGTTGGTCGTCACTGGGTCTGGTAAATACCACTTCAAATCTATCAAAATTGGCTAGCGCTAGTAACATTTTGGTACAACTTTATAATTTTGGTGGATGCTCCAATTTTGTTAGTGTGGAATGCATAACTCGTATATTACTACCAGTAAATTCAGGTTCATAACTATAGTGTTGGTCATCACTGGGTCTGGTAAATACCACTTCAAATCTATCAAAATTGGCTAGCGCTAGTAACATTTTGGTTACATTACTGACTTTGCCAGCCTGCCCTTGTCACCACTTTCCAAGCCATAATTAGCACACTTGATGTATTGAGCCGCCAGTAATTTCTGGATTTCTTGACAGTTGATTCAGTTGGTAAAAATATTTTTTTCGAGAATATTGATGAAAATAAATCATATTGAAAGTGTGTATACTGAACTATTTTTCTAGCTGCCTGTTTTTGTGTGATCCATATATGGCTATATTCATAAACCGAAAGAAAGACCCAAAAGGAAAAGACACAGTGTCCGATTACTACCACATGGAATTATTACTATTGCAGATAAATTTTTGCCATCTAGAATGTTCAAAAGTGCAGATTTCAAAGTAATGGAAAGCGATGTTACCAAAGTCGATTTTTTGATGCTAAGTAGTCCTATCTGAAGTACTTGGGGGAAACAATAGCATCTTGTTTTCCACTGAGATCGGAAAGGCATGCTAACATTGAATCTACATCTTGCCTTTGGAAAAGGTATAAAATATTAAGGCGTTGTAATTTGACTCCAAGTTGCAACTTTCAGTTATGGAGATATATAAATTATGATTAACCTAGCATGTGTCGTACTTAAAAGTACTTTTTATCGCTAGCTTTATGTACTTCGTTGTCTTGTGTGTGCATCTTCATATCGTTGATTGTTTGTAGTTAAGATATCAATTATGATTTTTTTTTGTGTGTTTGAGCAGGAAACTCGAGGTGGGTTCACTCCATGGACTGGTCTGGCCAGAAAGACTTTGTATCGTCTCGTGAGTCATCGTTTGTAGTAGACGGTACTGAAGCTGGAGTTTTGAAGAGCCACGGGCCACTCAGTTTCCTCAAGGTTGTGATAAAAACACTTTCACTTCATCTTAAAAATATACCTACTGTTCCTTTTTTTTCAGAACCTTGGTACAAAATTAGGAGTAGTTCCACTATGAATGTAGGTGTACTTGATAAAGTATGCCTAGAAAAGTCTGGTCATAGCTATGTACTGACATGAAAGGACCACTCAACCTGGTTCTGCTTGTCTAATGTTTAGATGGAATTAGATTAGAATCCTTGCACACCTATGAGATATGGATCAAGAATGAATAAAAACAAGTGCAGGTATATGGCCTGAGTAAATAATTGACTAGGAAATTGTTTCTCTGTGCCAATGCAGGTTCATAATGCTGGTCACATGGTTCCGATGGACCAACCGAAAGCTTCCCTGGAAATGCTGAGGAGATTTGCTCAAGGAAATCTCAAGGAATCGCTTCCTGAAGAACCATCGACGTTTTATGCTGTGATGTGATCAACACGACTGGAATAGCTTACTAGGTAGTCTGAGTTGCCGTTTCAAGGAGTGTCTGAAGCTTCCTGTTTTCCTTTTGCCCTCTTTTTTCCACTGTGTCAGCTTATCATATATAGTCCTAATAACGCTGGCCCTGCAATGTAATTACAGTTCCACTTCCACTCGTATACGCTGTTGATGAAAAATCAAATACACGAAGGGGGCAATGTTTCAAAGCCTTATCTGCTGTTAAGCATGTCATGTCTCCACACTTCGATCTGGCATAAGATATACCGTCTGAAATCCTGTTGGTAGTTTCCTGTTGGCATGACACAAAGTGTGCCAAGAGGTTGCATTGCCTAGATCTATTGAAGAACTAAAGGATTGAAACAGGAATTCATTTACAGCAAGATACTAAAATCAATCCAAATAACAAATAATTTGCTTGACTCAAGAGTATGTGGCTAGGCAGCTAGACAGACCTACATAACATAAGCTTGGCTAGCTCCTGCATGGCAGATTAACCATCTCAGACATAACAAAATAGAAGAGCAAAGTAGCATTACAGATGAGATGATGGCTGTCAGGCTCATGCAGGGGTAGGGCACAAGAAACAACAGTGCGAAGTCAAAGGCACCA